>CM065136.1:18857367-19457367 GCA_033026305.1 Cirrhinus molitorella | reverse complement strand
TGCAAAATTTTACAAATAATGGCAACAAAATGGTGAGTAACACATTAAATTAAATAAAATGAAATTTTAAAGTAGAAAGACTAAAGTAGTATTTTCTTGTAAAACAAACTCCAAAGTTTTATTTATCTGTTTTAACTGTGAAAAATTATTCTTTACAATTTAGCTTAAACTATTCCTCTTTTAATTTAAAGTTAATGTAAAGATAATTAAAAACAGTAATTTAAAAATATTATTGAATATAATTTTTAGCAAATCCCAAAATTACGTTTTACTTGCTGTACATTGCTGTTTAGTGATGCCTAAATGCATTTAAAACAATTAGGTCGTTTTTATTTTTTTATTTTCATTTTTTTGACAAAATAGTATAGAATTTATGCTTGACCATTAACTGGTTATGGGCATAACCTTTAAATAGTCATCAGCTAGTATTTTAATAGCAACAATATGTTGGTACAAAAGTAAAACCAGAGATGACTGGAATTTTTCAGCTATTGGTATTTTTTGCATCAGTATAGTTAGGGCTTTAAAATAGCTGTGCCATTTATAACATCTATCTGAGTTATCCCAGACTCAATGCAAGCTGATAGTGCTGAATCTATTTCCACACTACAATCTCTATTATAATTATAAGCAGGAGCTCATGACATAACAAAGCTTGAGCGAGGTCTTGTTTATTTTGCCGAAGACTGTATTACATACGCATTCAGCGGCAAAGGATATCAGTAAGCTCATACAAACTGCCTGCACAAGCCACAAACTGGGTGGATGGATGAAAGGCTTTAAAAGATGGCTTTCCTGATGACAGTTTTGTTAATTCACCTTAAACTAGATTTGCCAGGGTGAACTATTTCTATTTAATCTTTCGCCCAAGTCATTTGGAATTATAGAATGCAAATGCTGCAGAGAGTTGGGCTGATGGAATGAGTCTAATTTAGCAGCACACCAGCGAGTCAGTTGCTGGGCTGCAGGAGGATTCTGCCCCAGCTGGAAACTGAATTCCATTTGACAGATTTTCAATGCCAGGGAGTACAAAGTCATATGCCTGGGCTGACAACTCAGGCTGGTTGCGTTCCTGTATTTTAAATTGGCAGTGACATCTTGTTTAGACATTAGAAGGCAAAACTGGAGCACTTTCTGGCTGAAAGTGTTCCCGTTTTGGATTGCTTCCTTACTGTTTCTTAATTCTTTCCTCCAGGTGACCCAGCTGTTGTTGAGCAGTAACATGGTGGTAGCTCTCTTAGAGGGGAACGGCAGGGATAACACCCCCCTGCATCTTGCTGCCCGCAATGGCCATAAGGACATCATCAGGTCTGGTTCTCACTAACCCCTTACTGTAATATCTTGTTGTGTTTTCTATCTTCCTTTCAGTCTAAATAATTGGTTTTCAAACTGATGTGGAAATAGGTACAGCAAGTCTGTTTAAAAACCGACTACTGACATGGGTAGGTGTTTTTAGCATCCTAAGCGCCATGGAACCTCGTAAATGAATAATTTGGAGCTGTTACATGGGCTGCAAGTCATTGTTTCACACCAACCACTATCTATCTATCGATTATATTGATATATCGATCTATATTTATAACAATAATAATAACAAAGTTTTTATAATAAAAAATTTACTTTCACTAATAGATATATTTATATATGTATTTATATATATATATGTATGTGTGTGTGTGTGTGTGTGTGTATATATATATATATATATATGTGTATGTATATGTATGTGTGTGTGTGTAATAAATAAATAAATAAATAAATAACATATTTTACTTTCTAGTAATATGTATTAATAATAATATAAGTGTGTGTGTTTGCATGTATATATATATATGCGTGTGTGTGTGTATATGTGTATACACTACCAGTCAAAAGCGTGGACACACCCTCTCATTTAATGTTTTTTTAAGAAGTCTCTTAAGCTCATCAAGGCTGCATTTATTTGATCAAAAATAAAGAAAAAAATGTAATATTCCAAATTGTTATTACAATATAAAATAATGTTTTTTATTTTAATATACTTTACAATATAATTTATTCCTGAGATGCAAAGCTGAATTTCCATCAGCTGTTACTCCAGTCTTAAGTGTCATGTCCCTTCAGAAATCATTCTAATATGCTGATTTATTATTAGAATTGTCAATGTTGGAAACAGTTGTGCTGCCAAATATTTTTCTGCAACCTGTGATTCTCTTTTCAGGATTCTTTTGATGAATAACAAGTTAAAAAGAACAGCATTTATTCAAAATCTAAATATTTTCTAACAATGTAAATCTATGCTATCACTTTTTGTTAATTTAACACAACCTTGGTAAATAAAAGTATTAATTTCTTTCAAAAAAAGAAAGAATCAAAAGGTACTGACCCCAAACTTTTGAACAGTAGTGTATTAGAAAACTTTTTTATTTTAAATAAATGCTGTACTTTTTTAACCTTTTATTGATCAAAAAATTTTAAGCAGCGCAACTGTTTCCAGCACTGATCATAAATCAGCATATTAGGATGATTTTTGAAAGATCACGTGACACTGAAAACTAGAGTAATGATTCTGTAAATTCAGCTTTAATTACAGATATAAATTTGAATGTATATTAATATAGAAAAACATTGATTTACATCGTAATAATATTTCACAATATTACATTTTTTTTCTGTATTTTTGATCAAGCGAAAACAGCCTTAATATGCATAAGAAACTTCTTTAAAAAAACTTTAAATGGGGTGTGTCCAAACTTTTGATTGGTAGTGTATATAAATACATATGTGACCCTGGACCACAAAACCAGTCATAAGGGTCCATTGTTGGAAATTGAGATTTCGTAATCTGAAAGCTGAATTGATAATCTCTCCATTGATGTATAGTTTGTTAGGATAGGACAATATTTGATCGAGATACATCTATTTAAATATTTGGAATCTGAGGGTGCAAAAAAATCTAAATATTGGGAAAATTGCCTTTAAAGTAGTTCAAATTAAGTTCTAGCAGTGCATATTACTTATAAAAAAAAAACCAACGGCATGGAACGTTTTATATATATATATATATATATATATATGTATATATATATATATATGTATATGTATGTGTGTGTGTGTGTGTGTGTGTGTGTGTGTGTGTGTGTGTGTGTGTGTGTGTGTGTGTGAAAATGTATAAAACAGAATGAGTGTGAGCCATAACTGAGCTTATTGCAGTGCATACTAGGAATGCCTTATCCACAACAAACACAAACAGTGGCATCTTAAAATTTGGCCAAAGGCTACATGCATGTAAATAAGTTATCTACATTTTGATCTGGATCAGGAATGAACCTATTATTCCTTAACATACAACCTCTATAGGCAGCAATGGGAGTAAGGGAATATTTGTTTGCATGCATGCAAGCATGCCAGAGGGGAGGTTGTCTGTCTTTTTTGCTAAGTAGTGAGGTGTCAAGCTAACGGTCAGGCAGACTTTGGCTGGGTGCTTTGTTGACATGTTTGTCGAGCAAGTGAGGTGAACAGAAGAGGTTGTGGAATGAGTGTAGTGTGAGTAGTGTGTTTGGTGCGTGTGCATGTGCTGACCTGGGCTGCCCTCCCCTCTGAGTGTAATGAGAGGGCTGTGACTGCGCTGTGATGGTAACATGCATAGGAATGAGGCCGAATAGGGTTACACCAGCCAGTCAGCTGCTCAACATGCTCCTCTAGCAGTAACCATATATGAAAGTTCACGCTGCAGCTCTCCCCTCCACTGCCTTTCTGGAATGCTGGAACTTGTAAACATGGGAAAGATGGACAGTGGTAACAGGAGACCGCTCTACGCTTCTTAGTATAAAGCACTGAATTCTTAAAGGGGACATCAGATGCTAAATTCATGTTTACATGGTGTTTTTGCATGAAAATTGATAAAAATGATAAAAATCCATTCACTCCTTTTTTTAATCTCTCAAAAACTACGCCACATTATTTTTCATGCTGTATTGATTTTATGAGCAGTATGACGTCATATTGCTCAGGCCCCACCCATGACTGCTGACAGATTTGCATATTTCTCAGCCAGTTCTACGCTGTCTGCCATTTTCTCTGTACTCAAGCAGCTGTAGCGACAACAGTGTCTCATAAGCAATGCAGGTGTTTTGTAGTTGAAAGTAAAAGTGAACATAAGAGTCGTTATTTTTCTCCCGACATCAGAGCCACTGAGGATGCAGTGGCTCAGTTTTGTTTTCGAATTTGATGCAACACTGAATACACAAAAAATGGAAGAGAGGGGCGGGGTTCGCAATAGCTCATTATCATTTAAAGAGACATGCACTGAAATGGGTCGCTGTGAGCTGAGCTCTTTTTGATGAGCTAAAAAGGCTGTTGTTTAACATGACCATAGAGGAATTTTAACCAAAGTGTGTTGCAGACATTTTATGAAGTCCCTACAGAATCATACCAACTTGTGGGATATTGGCATCTGATGTCCGCATTAAAACTGAATGAATTTATACAGGATTGAACAAGAAATCAATTAACGCCTTAGCATTCCAGTAAGATTTCCAGTAAGATTTAACTAAACAAGCAAAGATGAAAGATGTTTCAAACTTGGACTTAGGATGTGGAATCCTGTGAAAAACATGACTCACAATGAAAGAGCTGATAGATGAGAGATCGAAAAACAAGCTAAAATGCCAAGCTTGTGATTTGTGTTTTTACGCCACATTAATTTTTGTTAACACTTTTGGGTAGGTTTAGGTGTAGTGCAGATGGTACATTATTTTAAAACGTCACAGAGCATTACATTTACAGCGCCACTTAACAGACATTTCAATGTACAAAACCAATGTCACATAAAATGTACCATATGTTTGTTCATCTGTTCCAGGGAGAAAGGCCGAGCACTCTTTTAGTTCCGCTCAGTGGACATTTCTGTTGGAATCTGCAGTGATATGTACTTAGTGATATGTATTTTGTGTCTCGTAAAAACGTTCCCACAGATACGTTTTCATCATGAGATCAGGTTGATTTTTGTAGCCTGTACAACTTCTATAGTCCATTTCAGATTTTTTTCTCCATTTACTTTAATTATATGGAAAAGACATGGACAGACATTAGTCAAAATGTTTGGCACAGCATGAAGGTCAGTAAATAATGACAGAATTTTCGTTTTTGGGTGAACACTTCATGTGACCTTATTTAAAGAGGGAAGGCTGGCTTTTAATCCATTCAGTTGACTGAATTAATCAATTACAGCTAATGGAAAATGGAGCCTGTACTGCTGCTTTAGATTCTGAGTCCTAAAGAGATGCTTACAATGTAAAATTGATAGATGCAAAGGCTTTAAATGGCTATGACTTTTGACCCCTTGCTGGTGGTCTTGAACTTACTACCATCATGTGGTTTCAGTGCTGCCCACTCACTATGCAATTTCTCATGATGATTTTGATTTTGTTGTATTGCTGGAGGCATCACAGAAAAAAATTCCTACATAGTTGTGCTAGTTTCATGTTTCTCATATTGTATCTTTATACAGCCTGTTTGAAATCAGATCTATTTATTATTTAATTGAAGTAGCTACTTAATAAGGCACTTTGTACAGTATGAGACCTGATCAGCGTGTCAGGTTTAATGTTGTGGTAATGAGCAGCTGACTGTAGTGTTTATTAATGACATGAGTGATTTGGTTCGTGTCTTGTGGACAGCATGGCTCATGTGTCCCTGTGGTCTATCACTCATTTTTAGACTGCTGCTAAAAGCTGGGATTGACATCAACAGAACTACTAAATCTGGAACGGCTCTGCACGAGGCTGCCCTCTACGGGAAAACGGAAGTCGTGAAATTATTGCTTGACGTAAGTAGATACAAAATAATGTTGAGTTACCTTGTGTGTGTTTTCTGTAGGGATAAATGATTTATTTTTAATGAACTTATGTCAGATTTATTATCAAGAAACAATACTGTGAACTGTAGTAGCAACTTTGGTCTTGAGTCTGTCTGTCATATCAGAGCACAGTATTATATCATTTTTTGTACTTTTGTTGGAGTTTTTTTCTTACCTGAACTAACCCTCACATATCAATCCAACCCTTCACCATCTGACACTTAGGCTGGGATTGATGTGAACATCCGCAACACCTACACTCAGTCAGCCCTGGACATTGTGAACCAGTTCACCACTTCACATGCCAGCAAAGAAATCAAACAACTCCTTAGAGGTGACTCAGAAATCCAAAAATCCTGTTGTTTTCCTTTTGACCCCCCCCTTTTTTTTTCATGTGTCCTTTTGCATTTCTCCTTTTATTAGTTCTTTTTACCTTTCCTTATATTATCTTTTTGCTTTCCTTTTTCCTTAACATTTTTCTTCTTCCCTTTTCCTTTTCCCTTTTCCTTAACCATTTTCCTTTTCCCTTTCCCTTTTCTTTCCCTTACCATTTTTCCTTTTCTCTTTCCCTGTTCCTTAACCATTTTTTATCTTTCCTTTCCTTTCCTTTCCTTTCCTTTCCTTTCCTTTCCTTTCCTTTCCTTTCCTTTCCTTTCCTTTCCTTTTCCTTTCTGTTTTCCTTACTAATCTTTCCTCTTTCCTTTCCTTTCCTTTCCTTTCCTTTCCTTTCCTTTCCTTTCCTTTCCTTTCCTTTCCTTTCCTTTCCTTTCTGTTTTCCTTACTAATCTTTCCTCTTTCCTTTCCTTTCCTTTCCTTTCCTTTCCTTTCCTTTCCTTTCCTTTCCTTTCCTTTCCTTTCCTTTCCTTTAACCATTGTTTTCCTTTTTCCTTAACATTTTTCTTCTTCCCTTTTCCCTTTTCCTTAACCATTTTCCTTTTCCCTTTCCCTTTTCTTTCCCTTACCATTTTTCCTTTTCTCTTTCCCTGTTCCTTAACCATTTTTTACCTTTCATTTCCTTTCCTTTCCTTTCCTTTCCTTTCCTTTCCTTTCCTTTCCTTTCCTTTCCTTTCCTTTCCTTTCCTTTCCTTTGTCCTTTAACCATCTTTTTCCTTTCTTTTTGCTTTCCCTTTTTCTTAACTATTTTTCCTTTCCTTCCCTTTTTTCTTTTTCTTTTTCCTTTTCCTTATCATTTTCCCTTTTCCTTTCCTTTCCTTAACCATTTTTTATTTTCTCTTTCCTGTTTCCTTAACTTTTTTTTCCTTTCCTTTCCTTTCCTTTCCTTTCCTTTCCTTTCCTTTCCTTTCCTTTCCTTTCCTTTCCTTTCCTTTCCTTTAATCATCGTTTTAGTTTTCTTTTTGCTTTCCTTTTTCCTTAACAATTTTCTTCTTCCCTTTTTTCTTTTCCCTTTTCCCTTTTCCTTAACCATTTTCCTTTTCCCTTTCCTTTCCCTTTTCCCTTACCATTTTTCCCTTTCTCTTTCCCTGTTCCTTAACCATTTTTTATTTCTCATTTCCTTTCCTTTCCTTTCCTTTCCTTTCCTTTCCTTTCCTTTCCTTTCCTTTCCTTTCCTTTCCTTTCCTTTCCTTTCCTTTCCTTTCCTTTCCTTTCCTTTTCATGCCCTTTATCCATCTTTTGCTTTTTGCTTTCCTTTTTCCTTAAAATTGTTCTTCTACTCTTTTCCTTTTTCCTTTCCCTTAACAATTTTTCCTTTTCCCTTTCCCTTCCCTTTTCCTTAACCTCTTCCTTTCCAACATTCCATTTTTAACCCTCTTTCTTTCCTTGTGTCATTTCCTTTCCTTTTTCTTTCTTTCTTTCTTTCTTTCTTTCTTTCTTTCTTTCTTTCTTTCTTTCTTTCTTTCTTTCTTTCTTTCTTCTGTTGTTATATTGTATATTTTTATGTCAGTCTGAGCCTTTGTTCATTGTTAACGTAGACTAAAAGCAGACAATAGTTGTCTAGAGCATGTTTTGTGTTTTGTGTTCGTTTCTGGGAACCTGCTTTTATAGCTTTTGTTATGAATCGAGTTACATAACATTACTGTCCCGGGGCATAGCAATGGCAGCCATGCCTGGAGATTTATCTAAAAGTTTTGTTTACGTGTTTGCATTCATGCATCTAGGCATACGTCTGGATGCATTAAGTAGCTTCACTCTTCCACTGTGCCTCCTGTAATCCAGCAGCTTGTTGTCTTTGAAGTGTGCTCTTTGATACGAGCACTAAAACGGCTGAAGGAGCAGTGTTTGAAGATGAAGGGTGTTTAGAATCCCTGTTCTGAACTCAGCTCCTCATTAAATTTTCAGGAGATGTGCTAAGTGCTTCAGAGTATTTAAACACTACATTACTCCTCTTTAAATTCTGCTTGTCACACTTCTTTATTGGAACAAATCCCACCTGAGTGTTGAATTCTTTAGTTATCAGGTAGCAGTTTTGTGGACTTGGGTCAAGATGAAGACCTTAGAGATTACTCATTGAAAGCAAACTCTTCTTTCTCTCTCATTCTTTCATGCATTCATTGCCCTGGGTTGTGACTTTAGACGCCAGTGGAGCATTGCAGGTGAGAGCTTTGAAGGACTACTGGAATCTTCATGACCCCACTGCACTCAACATCCGTGCAGGCGATATAATCATGGTAGGCTTTTCAAGCAAACACCCCACTATTTCTCACAAGAGGTGTCCTAATTTAATACTGTATAATGTGCATTATGTAATAGGCCTATATAATTGGCAGTGTACTTGAGCGTTGCCTTGATCTGCATTCTTATCAAATTACTAAACCATATTCTGATGAATAACAGAAACATCAAAACAAGTTGTTTAGGCTTGTGGAAAAACAGTAAAGCTCAAAGCGGTGTTCAAAATGCTTGAAATATGGAAGACGACACACAGCATTGCATATCATGTTTCTAACTGATATAATTATGTCCTGCACATAAGACATAGCAGTAACGTGAACAAGTGAGGACCGTAATTTGCTGTTCCCTACAGAGAATACTTTAGCGTGCTGCAACAGGTTCCCACCAATCAGCCTTTGATGTCTGTCTCAAATGAATCAACTGTAGCTTGTTGTTTGTGCTATAGTAGCGTGTGTTCTGCCTAGTTTGCCTTCGTGCTTCACCCCCACTAAAATACTTGTGATCAGTGTGTACTGTAGAGTGCCGCCTGAGGCTCAGTGCCTCATATATGCTATGTCATTGTTCACACCTTGTCTGTCTAGATAGCTTTAGGCGGCCATTTCTGCTAGCATAAAAGACTGCTGTGCTTTTGTAACAGTGAGACATAACATAGACATTAAAACTAGCAGTGAAAGATGTTTCCACTCATACTTTACCAACCTTTAAAATGTCCAGTTCCCTTACAGCTATATTAGGAAATTAGGGGGTTGAATTGGTGGTAAATTAGCATCTCATTAGCTCAGTGACTAATACTGTGAGGAAAGGTGCAGAACCACTATCATGCCTTCCTTGTCAAACGCTAATGACTGTTATTTTGTAATCCATATTTTACTAGAGTACGCTGAAGATAGCCATGATCCTGCATGGCATTAAAATAACAATAAATAAATACAGATGTTGACGTTCAAAGAGCAGTTTTGAAAATGAAGCACTTTGGGGTGAATTCACTGAACGGTGAGCCTTATTATAATGCTCTGTTAGCAGCAGTGCAGTTTAACCAGGTACTTGAAATGCTAAAATAGCACTTTCCTCACAAACATGTCCTCGTTCTATGCAAATGATTTATTATTAAATGATAGTTAACTGACCCACACCACACATCATGTTCTCACATAATGAAAAATCCATTGTGGAGCAAATAGGAAACTGACAATGCGCTGGCAGACAAGACAGAGCAGGATACTTTATGTATGAAATAAAGTCTCAGCTTTTAAATATTGTAATTTATTAAGAAATGTGTGTGTTCAAGTTCCTGCCAATATCCAGCAACTTCGCACAGCCATTGAAGAGGAGTGGACCAACATTCCACAGGCCACAATCAGCAACCTGATCAACTCTATGCGAAGGAGATGTTGCATTGCGTGAGGCAAATGGTGGTCACACCAGATACTAGCCCCTTTCACACTGCCTGTTGATTCCGGAAAATTGCCGTAACATTGCCGGAGTGCCTTCTGTGTGAACGCAACCGGGTTGGGGACCTAGTAACATTGCCGGGATCAGTCTCGGAACAAGCGCTGTGTGAACAAATGCCAGAACCAATGCCGTAAAGGCTATGTAAATATGAAGACGGATGTTATTGTGTGACTCTTTTACCGAATTTTTTGAAGGCAGATCTTCTTACTATCCACGCTTAAGTGGAAATCATTTGCCAGTTTAGTTAAATGGTACACGTCGTATTATAACCTAATGTTCTCATGTCACGTGTCTTTACGGGATCTTTACGGGTTGTGTGTGAATGCACGCACATATTCCGGAAAATCACTGGCAGTGTGAATGAACCAAATCACACAATCCCGGGACAGTTCCCGGAATGCATAACCCGTGTATTTCCTGGAATCTCTGTGTGAAAGGGACTACTGACTGTTTTTTGGATCTCCCCCCGGACCCCCCAATAGTGTAAAACTGCACATTTTAGAGTTGCCCATTTATTGTGGCCAGCCTAAGGCACACCTGTGCAATAATCATGCTGTCTAATCAGCATCTTGATATGCCACACCTGTGAGGTGGATGGATTATTATTATTATATGAACACAGATTTGTGAACAATATTTGAGAGAAACAGGCCTTTTGTGTACATAAAAGTCTTAGAACTTTGAATACAGCTCATGAAAAATGGGGGCAAAAACAAGTGTTGCATTTATAATTTTCTTCAGTGTAAATGTAAAACTTAAAAGTCATGTTCATAAATTGAAGTAAAGCTAAAATAAAACAAATATTAGGCGAAATCTTTAAACTTTTAAAATGTAAATGTTGACTTGGCAACTAAATGAAATAAGGTGTTAATGGTAAACTATTACTGACATAATAGTCAGTTATATTATATATGATTATATTACATAATTATAAAAAACAAACTGAAATTAAAATAAAAACTGAAATATAAAAATTAAAAGCTAATCCAAAATATTAATAAATACTATAATAGTACATAAATAATACTAAAATAACACTGACCAGTTGTGGATTGAGCAATTTATATTTATATAATTTATATTGTTGTGTTGCATGTGAGGCAAATGGTGGTCAGATACTGACTGGTTTTTGGACCCCCCCGAACCCCCCCAATACAGTAAAACTGCACATTTTAGAGTGGCCTTTTATTGTGGCCAGCATAAGGCACACCTGTGCAATAATCTTGATATGCTACACCTGTGAGGTGGATTAAAAGCTAATCCAAAATATTCATAAATACTATAATAGTACATAAATAATACTAAAATAACACTGACCAGTTGTGGGACTGACAAATTTATATTTATATAATTCATATAATTGTATAATAAAACACAACTTTGAATGATAAATTTAAACTTAAAATAATATTTCATGTCTATGTATTTAGTCTGTTTCACATTGTGCACACAGCCACGTGAGGTGCGTGTTTGCACCATTACTTAATTTGCATGTTTCCTTTAGTGAATAGACTCTTAAAACAACTCAGACAGCCGCTGTGCATAAACGGCCAATTTATTCTTAGTGTCTCTTTCCAGGCGTGCTTGAAACATAATTTCATGTCAGTCAAATACATTTCATTGCTTCACCAGTCCTCTCTGCCATGTGTGGAATGTCAACTGACTTAATTTATCACATTGTTCAGCCAAATGAGGAAACAATCACAGGCTAGGCCATGAGGTTAGGGAAAAAGGTTAGAAGGTGTTATTTAAAACTAGATGACACAAAGGTCATTCAGCTTTGAATAGTGTAGGGCACAAAGAGGGCTATAATTAAATCGTAGTCGATTATTGAAATTATCCCACATAATAATAAAAGAAAAAGTCTCATTGAGAGCTCATAGCTATTGAATTCTTTAAAAGGGTTTGAATGTATGAATGTTATAAAATGTCAAAGCATTCAAAGAGCTGTTGGCCCTGAATATCCTGTGATCTTATTGGTCTGTTCCAGGTCTTAGAGCAGCACATGGATGGACGTTGGAAAGGACACATCCATGACAGTCAGAGAGGCACTGACCGTGTGGGATTCTTCCCTCCCTCTATCGTGGAGGTGATTAGCCGCAGATCAGGTATATTGAATTTAATTCTGAGTTTTTTTTTTATTTAACTTACACAAGCATTTACTACATATACAGTTGAGGTCAAAAGTTTACATACACCTTGCAGAATCGGCAAAATATTCATTATTTGACCAAAATAAGAGGGATCATACAAAATACATGTTATTTTTTATTTAGTACTGACCTGATTAATTGAGTTTTTTAAAAATGACCGTTCAAAAGTTTACATACACTTGATTCTTAATACTGTGTTGTTACCTGAATGATCCACAGCTGTTTTTTTCAGTGATGGTTGTTAAAGAGTCTCTTGTTTGTCCTGAACAGTTAAACTACCCACTGTTCTTCTGAAAAATTCTTTCGGTCCCACAAATTCTTTGGTTTTTCAACGTTTTTGTGTATTTAAACCCTTTCACCAATGATTGTATAATTCTGAGATCCATCTTTTCACACCGAGGACAACTGAGGGACTTGTATGCAACGCTCACTGATGCTCCAGAAAAAAAACCCACGATGCATTAAGAGACAAGGGGTGAAAACTTTTTGAATTTGAATATCAGGATAAATGTAACTTATTTTGTCTTCTGGGAAACATGTAAGTATCTTCTGTAGCTTCTGAAGTGCAGTACTAAATGGAAAAAAAAAAAATAATAATAACAAAAAAATTCTTCATTCTGTTCAAAAATATACACCCCTGGCTCTTAATGCATTGTTTTTCCTAGAGCATCAGTGAGCATTTGATCCTTTTGTAATAGTTGCATATGAGTCCCACAGTTGTCCTCATTGTGAAAAGGTGGATTTCAAAACCCATATAGTCATTTTTGGAAAAGATGCAAATACACAAAAATGCTGAAAAACTAAAGAATTTGTGGGACCTGAAGGATTTTTCTGAAGAACAGCAGGCAACTGCTCAGGACAAACGAAGGACTAATAAACAACTATCAACAAACAAACACAAAAAATGTATGTAAACTTTTGACATGAAATGTATGTGGTCCAAAACTTTTGACTTAGAAATAGTGGATCATTACATTTGTTCTAAATCTTTCAATCAATGTCCTAAAACTTTTGAGGTTTAAAATAGAATTTAAATCCCAGATATTAAATGCGCTTTCTGACGTTTGTATCCCACAGTATGGATATTAAAATAATGCAAACTCAAGTAGGGAGCTTCTCATAAATTCTTGTAGACATGTGGACATGTCGTCCATTGATAAAGGCACACACAGACACACACTAATGGGATTAACAGGAACATATTGGGGGCAGGCGGATCAGCTTTAGAGCCCTCTGCCTCCATGAAAGGGGGAGTCGGCCTTAGATTGCTAGGTCCTGAGCAGAAAATCTTTCCTTGAAATGAGCCTGGTCTTTTTTTATTTTTTTTTCTGTGTGTGAGAGCGAGCGCAGCGGCAGACTCAGCACTCTGTCGTGTCACAGCGTCAACATCCTGCTGCTCACACAAAATTAGCCTCCGCTCTAAGCTTCTGCCTCAATACTGCTGAAGAGACATGATGGAGGCAAAACAGCCAGATTAAGACCCAACCACTTACCTCATTGTGCTGGGGTGTTTCTCCCATCCGCATTATCCCCAGGTTCATCTTAGTTTTTGAAAATGAATGTAAGGAAAGAAAAAAAGGCTGTTTTATGTTTAAAGAGAAAAAAAATGTAAATGTCATCATTTACTCACCCTCATGTCATTCTGAACCTGTGTGACCTACTTTTTTTGAAAATATGTAGAAAAATCTCTCAATTTACTTTTTTATACAATTAATGTCGAAGGGATTCCCTGGCATTTATTTTATAGATGAAAACAGTTCAAATAACAACATGGAACAACAAGAGTGAGTAAATTATGACAATGTCATGTACGTGTTTCACCATTTTATTATTTATTAAATAAATAATAAAATTCATTCATATTTACATGGCTGTTTAAAAGCTTGGGGTTGGTAAGATTTCAAATAAATGCAGGCTGCATTTTTTTATCACAAATACATTAAAAACAGTAATAGTATCAAATATTTAGCGCTGTCAAATCGATTAAGTGTCATTAATTGCACCCGAAATAAAAGTCTATGTTTACATAATATATGTGTCTGTATTGTGTATATAAGAAATATAAGAAATATATGTAATATATATTTATATATCATACAAATCATAATATTTCTCAAATAAATGCATGTATATGCGTGTATTTATATTAGTGCTGTTCATCAATTACTCACATCCAAAATAAGTTAGACAGTGCTGCAAATATTATTAAAATTTAAAATAACTGTTTTGTTTTAATGTATTGCATAATGTAAATTACTCCTGTGATGGCAAATCTGAAGTTTCAGCAGCCATTAGTCCAGTCTTTGGTGTCACATGATCCTTCAGAAATCATTCTAATATGTTGATTTGGTGCTCAAGAAACATTTCTAATTATGATCATTGTTGAAAATAGTTGTGCTGCTTAATGTTTTTGTGGAAATACATATTTTTATAGATTCTTTGATGAATAGAAAGCTCCAAAGAGCAGCACTTATTTAAAATAGAACTCTTTTATAACATTATAAATACCTTTTACTGTCCCTTTTGATCAGTTTAATTCTTCCTTGCTATATACAAGAATAAAAAAAAATTGTACTGACCCTAAACTTTCATAAACTTCCATTATTATTTAGAGCATGTCCCTAATGGAAACATCTTTCTCAGTAATGATGTTTCATTTGTGTCCATGGTGCCTTATTTGTGTTTCCATGTTGTGTCCATAGGGGGCGTTCTCTCCCGGCAGGCCTCATTGCCCATCCAGAGACATCACATTCTGTCCAGAGCCCTATCCTTACACAGTTCTCAACACACCTCTCACACTGACGACTCCTACACCTTATACTCATCCACCCGTCCTGTACTGACCCACCACAATGGGCTGGATCAGCACCCAGGTAGCGTGAGAATTAGTCCCGTAGGGATGAATTATGTATGTACACCTTCAAACTTGAAATCTCACCTTAAGAGCCCATCCAAGCATCTATGAAAGCAAAAAACTCCTCCATCCCTGACCATGTAAGCTTACATAAATTGTACTTTAGAGGGATATTTCACCCAAAAATGAAAATTCCGTAAGACCTTTGTTCATCTTCGGAACAAAATCCTTACTAACTTTCTGGGCCTTGAATGTGGTAGTTGTTGTTGTCAGTGTAGGGTCAGAAAGCTTGAGACTTAATCAAAAATATCTTAATTTGTGTTCCGAAGATGAACAAAGTTCTTACAGGTTTGGAAAGACATGAGGGTGAATAATTAATGACAGAATTTTCATTTTTGGGCGAACTATCCCTTTAATTAATCTTAGCCAGATTCAGACAAGTTTCCCTAAAGTCCAAACCCATGTAATTCCTGGTTGAAAGCTTATTTTGATCAGCACTGGCCATAAAGGCACCAATATGTTCACAATATGTTTTTGTTTTTTGCATTAAAAGTTGGAATTAAAAGTAGTTTGAAATACCTTTGCCGCTGTATACTGTTAGCAAACACCTCAACAGCACCCAGTGCTGCTGAAAGTGTCATTTAGATCAGTGGTTCTCAAAGTGTGGTACAAGAACCACTAGTAGTACGCAGAGGAATCACTAAATTAAATATAAATTAACGTTAAAACACAATACAATTTAATTAAATTTTTATTTGAGTAAAGTTTTTTTTTTATTATATATATATATATATATATATTAGTTTTACATTTACATGTACAGTATTTTTCATTTAACTTTTAGGTACAACTGTTAAGAATAAAACTGCATTTCTTTTGAACTGTGCAGAGCTGTTGTTAAATATTTAGGCCTACTACGCTACTATATTTTAATGCTGGTCATTATGGTGGTACATGGAGAGCCAAATATTTTCTGAGGTGGTACTTGATATGAAAAGTTTGAGAACCACTGATTTAGATTAATATGTTGAATATGCCTGCTTTTCTCTCAGGAACAAATATATAGTGGGCTTCAATGTGAATCAATGGGATGAAGGTCCAAATTGCAATTTCTATGAAGCTTCAAATTAAGAAATAAGTCTTATCTAGAAAAATGATCAGTAATTTTTTGAAAGAAATAAAAATGTATATACTTTTTAACCACAAATGCTCATCTTGCACTAGCCCTGCGTCCATGATTTCACACATTATGTAGTCACGTTGGAAAGTTCAAGCGTGACATAGGCAGAAGTGCAAAGAAAGTCAAATGTCCTTTACAAAAAACATAATGTCAGATGATTTTGAAGTTGGAGGAGAAAATGAGATGGAGTTTTTCGCCCTACCCTACCTTTTTGAACTGAAGTACACAAACCAACTAACCACTTGTGACCTTTCAAACGTGAAGTCGTAGACGTGCATCGCAGAGCAAGTACAAGACAAGCACTTGTGGTTTAAAAAGTATATAAATTACATTTTTATTTTTTTAGAAAATGACCCATTGTTTTCTTAATTAAGACCCTTTTTCTCGGCTGGGGTTGTGTAGAGCCCTTTGAAGCTGCATTGAAACTGTAGTTTGGACTTTGAAGTCCACTATATGGATAAAAATCATGGAATGTTTTCTTTAAAAACCTTTATTTATTTTCGACTGAAGAAAGAAAGAAATGACCATCTTAGTTGACATGGGTGAGTAAATGATGATGAAATTTTAACTCAGCAGTGAACTAATCCTTTAAAGCAAGCAGCTTTACAGTATTAAACATAAAAGACATAAGTCGTTTTCAATAGGAATTACAATTTAACATTTTACTATTAAGCAACTCTCAAGTGTGTTTGTGCTTTTACACACGTCTGACCTTGACAGACTAAACAGAAGAAATGAACCCATTACGTAATCGCCACGGACCAGTGGTAGTTTAAATGTTTTTACCAGCCGGAGCAAACTTTTCCGGAAAGTTTGGTTTGGCAAGTTGTATCAAACTCCAACAAACTAGGTTTGTTCTGATTCTGTTCAAAGTTACGCCCCACCAGTTTGTTGTTCGATTTCGCTTGAAGTATATCAAGACCTTAAGACTCCCAGAGTTCCCCCCCCATGGCCCTTTAAAGTGTTTGTGTTTGCTAGGTGCGATTCCCGACAGTCCCAGTGCCCTGTGTAAGCCAGCTAGTCCCAAAGAGCCAGAGGATATTTGGGTCCTCAGGACCTCTCTTAATGGTAAGAGTTGTCCATTTCCCCAGGCCCCTGTTCGTCATTTGTATCTTCCCAGCCCGTTTTCTCAACCCCACAGTTGTCCGTTGGTCCTGCAAACCAGTGACTTTCATCTCAAGCTGAGGTTTTTCCCAGCTGTTTCACAGGGTTCCTGTTCCTTTAGGCTATATTTGTCCTATGTTTGTCAGCCTACCATCAGCTTGCCATTCACATTGCTTAATTCACACTAGCCCTCCTCAGCGTTCCCTTGTGTTTCTCACTCTCCCCTTGTCTACAGAGACCTTGCTAGAGTTCAGAGATTGGAGTTGCTAATATCTTTACCCCGTTTTTTGACCAGTGTGTAGTAAAGCAGTCATTTTAAGAGGTAGTATCCCACCAACTGTTGGTTTTCTTTTTCCTGTCTTGTGTTTATTCTACTTTCTTTCAGCAGGTGACAGGAACAGTGTGGGCAGTGCAGGCAGCATGGGCAGCAGTCGCAGTGCCGGCAGTGGACAGAGCACTGAGGGAAACTTTCCACACAATGGACCCAATCAGTCACCTTGTGCTGTCCAGGACACCACCAAGGTGGACTCACAGTTTCACACATCCAAGCTGAACCAGAAAACAAAACGTGTTTCCGTGTGCATGTCTATTGGTTTTCATTAGGGAACTGAAGCTGTGAGAAAACTCTGTGGAGAAATATGCAGAGCACTGATTAATTCACAAGATAGCGACCCCATCCTAGAACAGTACAGGGATTTCATGGTTCATAGAGGCACCAAAGGGAAAAAATAATTACTGTTATATATAGAAGTCCACAGAAGCCATGTATGATTATTTTTGCCTTGTTTTCTTGTAATCTCAACATAAGTTATTTAGAGTTTTTCCAACTCTACTTGAAAAAGCAAGTCAGGAATGTAATAATAATGAACTTACCAATGTTAAATAGCTATTTTCCTGGAATTATTAGCCTAAATATTTAATAAGCAAAAACTTTTTGAACAGCAAAAATTTTTCGTTTTTTAAAAAACTCTGCTCACCAAGCCTGCATTTATTTGATCCAAAGTACAGCAAAACCAGTAACATTTTGAACAGAAAGACTTCTTTAAAAAACAAATTTTACTGTTCAAAAACTTTTGACTGGTAGTATATATAAAATCATTAATATTATTAATATTATGTTGAAAACAGCTGAGTAGAATATTGGAACGCTCGCATATATTCAGGTTTCTTTGATGAATAGAAAGTTCAGAAGAACAGCATTTATCTGAAATAGAAATCTTTTGTAACACTATAAATGTCTTTATCATCATTTTAATTGATTTAAAGCATCCTTGCTAAATAAAAGCATTCGTTTCTTTAATTTCTGTCCTGAAAAAGAAAAATATTGACTCCAAGCTTTTGAATAGTATAGTGTATAATGTTACAAAACCTTTTTATTTCCAGCTCATGTGACACAGAAGACTGGAGTAGTGATTCTGAAAATGTAGCTTTGATCACAGGAATAAATTACATTTTAAAATGTATTTAAATAGAAAACATTTATTCTAAATAGTAAAAATATTTCAAAATGTAATGTTTTTGCCGAACAGTAATATTGCAAAATGTTATTACAATATAAAATAATGTTTTTTATTTTAATATACTTTACAATATAATTTATTCCTGTGATGCAAAGCTGAATTTTCATCAGCTGTTACTCCAGTCTTCAGTGATCCTTCAGAAATCATTCTAATGATTGCTTTATTATTAGAATTATCAATGTTGGAAACAGATGTGCTGCCAAATATTTTTTTACAAGCTGTGATTATTTTTTTCAGATTATTTGATGAATAACAAGTTAACCAGAACAGCATTTATTCAAAATAGAAATATTTTCTAACAATGTAAATCTATGCTATCACTATAATACATCCTTGGTGAATAAAAGTATTAATTTCTTTCAAAAAAAGAAAGAATAAAAATGTACTGACCCCAAACTTTTGAACAGTAGTGTAAATTGCTAGAAAACCTGTCTATTTTAAATAAATGCTGTTCTTTTTTAACCTTTTACTGATCAAAAAATCCTGAAAAAAATATCACAGGTTCTAAAAAAAATTGAAGCATTTCAACTGTTTCCAACACTGATAATAAATCAGCATTTTAGAATAATTTTTGAAGGATCATGTGACACTGAAGACTGGAGTAATGATTCTGGATTACAGATATAAATTAAATTTTAATGTATATTAATATAGAAACACATTGATTTACATCATAATAGTATTTCACAATATTACATTTTTTCTGTATTTTTGATCAAGTGAAAATAGCCTTGATAAGCATAAAAAAAAACATTAAATGAGAGGGTGTGTCCAAACTTTTGACTGGTAGTGTATATATTTCAAATACAGATCTTTTGCAAAATGTATGAATGTCTTTACTGTTTTTATCAATTTAATGCATCCTTGCTAAATGAAAGTATTCACTTTTAAAAGAAAGAATAAAAAATACAGTTTGCCCAAGGGGTCCGGCAAATAGAAAAGAATTTTACTCAGCAAGAACAGTAATTACAGCTCATATAGCCATTTCATTGCTATTGCCTAATTACATAACACAATAGAGTCTGCGTTTTATATGCAGCTGAGCATACGGTTACTCATACTGCAGCACTTATTTAAACCACCATA
This sequence comes from Cirrhinus molitorella, assembly GCA_033026305.1. NCBI lineage: Eukaryota > Metazoa > Chordata > Actinopteri > Cypriniformes > Cyprinidae > Cirrhinus > Cirrhinus molitorella. The sequence continues at coordinate 19,437,548 of CM065136.1, read as the reverse complement.
GAGAACCTAATTTTAATCTCCTGCTGTGAGTTACCCCTAATATTCTCAATGACTGAGTCTGTTAACGCCTGTGACAGAGACTCTTACACTGAAAATTAAACAGATATTATGTTCTTGCCGATAATTATAATTAATATTCATATGTAGTAATTAGACTCCCTGTGTGAAGTCATCCTCTCTGTAAGCTATTTCTGCCAGACAGCTGTTGAGTTAAATATGACACAGTGTTGTGGTTTTCCTAAATGCAGATGCCTCCCTCTGCTGGAGAACTGGTGGAACACTCCAGTCAGGCTCTTGACCTCCCAAAACAGACGGATCCTCATTCAGGTCAGAACATTTGGAGTTATATATAAATTTCATTTATTTCAACTGACTTTAATTGTTTAAGTTATTTCAACCTTATTTAATATAATATCTAAAAAGAAAAAGCTCTGACATCAGTAGATGCCACTTGGGTCTAATATATTAAATATCTAATGTAGTGAAATTCAGACATTTTGAAGTGTGCCTTAAGTATCCAATACATTCAGGAGTCTCTGTATATTAAAATTAATATTTAATGCACTAATTTTAAAAGACTCTTTCACTGTCCTTTAGATAACCCTAATATTTTTTTATATTCTTGAGCATGTCCACTTGTTGTGTCTTGTCCTTGAACAAGACTTTCAGAAAATCATATAATACAAAACAAATGTCACCTGAGACCTGTGTATTCATGAGTTTTCTTAATCTTAAAAAATAGCCACGTATTTCATACGCCTACTACAGCTTAAAACTGAGAAAAAAGTTCCTGCTATAAAAACACGAGCAAGGCAGCATAAAATACCTGCTCGTTTTTACTTAAATACACAAACTGTGCAGTGTCAGATTTCACTAGAAGGGAAGGACGCAATGACGGAGGCAAAGTTGTGCGTAAGTCAGAAATACCAAGGAAAAGAAGAGAATTTGAGAAGGAGAGAAGCTTATCAGTGACACGGACACAAGAAAGTGTTTTTGTAGTGTCTTTGACTCGAAGAGGATCTAAAAATAAGCATGAGATCAACAAACTCTCCTAAAATCTGCTTGTTTTATGGAGGTGAGTTAAATGGAGGCATATTCTCATGCCTTGTTACAAGTTAATAGGTTATTATTATAAGGATTTTTATTATTGAATAACTTTAACTTTTTGTTTCTTCCCAAACACATCTTTGGAGTACTGTTTGGTATCAAAAAAGTAATGTATATGCATGTCTTGTCTTTTACATGAAGACATACTTGCTTAATCATTCATCAGAACAGCCTTAGGTCTTAAATCCTCTTCTCTAAATGTCAGTGATTGCGCTAGTCTGGTATGAACCATTGTTAATGAAGATGAAAAAACAGTGCCTCGGGTAACAGGAGAACATTTTTTTCTGCTGAAACATGTACTCCATCAGCACACTTAAGTATAAACATGCAGGTACAATAACATGTTTGAAAGACTGCACTGTGATTCACAGCCCACAGCCCTAAGGCTATAGCAGAGTCTTTGACCAACAGAAATGTGTGTGTGCTTTAGGTGCTCTTGGACGGAGGATTCCACTAAGCAGCTCCAGACCTGGAGAACATCATGTCATACACCCACAGCAACTATTAGATGGCAAGGTGAGACAAATTTATTATCAATGTTGGAAACAGTTGTGCTGCTTACTATTTTTTTGGAACGTGGGATTCTTATTTCAGGATTCTTTGGTGAATAAAAGCATTTATTGAAAATAGAAATCTTTTCTAACAATATGTGTCTTTACTACACTTGTTTATCAGTTGAACACATGCTTGGTAAATAAAAGTATTAATTTCTTCCAAAGTTCCAAAGAAAAAATAAATGTATTGACCCCAAATTTTGAATAGTAGTGTATGAAGGGTTTAGATGCAAAAGCCTCTAAATCCATCTGACGTCTTTCTCTAAAAAATGCATTTTAATCAGGCTCCGATGTATAGGTTTCTATGTAAGTACTGGTATTTCTGATTGTGCTGAGGTTGGTATTTTAACGATTTTGAAGTAAAAGTATTTGATGGACGTATAATATGTGTCGAGAGCATTCACTCAGCATCATCTCACTTTTGACCGAGATGGCTTTTAGCTGGTTTTCCATCTGAACTCTTCGTATTTTGTTACAAAAGAAAATGTATCAAAGAATCCTAAAAAACATATTCCAGAGAAAATGCATTCATGAATTGTGATACATCGATTTATCGTCACAGCCCTAATATTATGTAAACACAAACTTTTATTTTGGATCACGATTAATTGATTTGACACCACTTACTAGTTTAAAGTTTTAGGCAGTTTATAGTAGGACTGAGCGATATGGCAAAAAATGTAATCTCGATATTTTTTTCCCGTATTGATCGATAACAATATATATTTTGATATATTTAAACTGTTAATGCTGCCAGCTTTAAAAGAGTATTCCAACTTTGACTGAAGCCACAACAATTTGAGGGTTCATTAATTACATTTTGAAGTAAAGTTTATTAACAAAAACAGATTACACATTTGGTCTTAAAAAATGAAGACTTACTTAATTAACTTACTAAAATAGCTTAAAAACAAAAAGTTGAGACAAAAGAAGGTAAATGAGAGTAAATGTGCAAAATGTAAACATAAAACTGTTGTAAACATAATTTGTAAGTAACACAATTACAGTTTTTTCTTTTCCAATAAAACAAGTCTGTCTACATCGTCTGGCTTTAAGAGGTAGATTAAATGTGCAAAATGTAAACATAAAACTATACTAGAAATTGCACACAATTTGTCAAACTTTTACATTTGAAGACTACAGTGTCTGGCTTTAAGATCTAGATTAAGGGGCTGTTCACATGTCGTGCCTAAAAACCTGTGGAAAACGCTATGTGCACAGCTTTCTCCTTCTTTCCAAAGCTTCTCCTCCCGTGGCGTTTGCCGTTGCTAAGCAACCAGGACCTGCGCTTCTCTATGAAGCAAAGGAATAAATTAATTTCTAGCACTAAAAATCTCTTGCAGTAGCTCTGCTACTAAATGTATTTAAAATGGTTGTTACGGGAAAGGATGAAGTGGATTGATTGGTTGCCTCTTGTCACATGATCCGCGGTGCGCTTGAAAAAGTTAATATGTTTTTGTCTCGATGTGGTTCGGACGCGCCTGGAAAAAACGAGCGCGTCGCACCAATTATGTGTGCGCTTCTTAAATAGCCAAACCACTTCCATATAACTGAATTCGTGCTACCTTTTTTGTCAACAACTTTTGGATAATAACTTGAGGTTTGTTTCACTTTCGTCGCTGATTCCACTCATTTTTGTCGTCCTCGTGTCAAGTTTGCTTTGCCGTAGGAAATTGACTTTGTTTTTTGACGTGAATGTTAAAAGCTGCATGCTGATTGGGTGTTGTTGCATATTTTTGCTGTGTGATTGGCTCTTATATTAATCCATATCGAGTAAAAATGCCTAGAGCGTATCATCATCAACATATGATATTGTTTATCGGCACAGCCCTAGTTTATAGTATATACTTCACAATATTTATAAAGTAGTAAACTAGTGTTCCCTTAGAATAATGGCCAAACACATAGTGTTGCACGGTCATCTAAATTTTTTTGTTTGCGGTAGTATGCCTATTTTCATTTTAAATGAAATGTTAAGCTATTTTCAAAATAGAGAACTTTATCTAAATGAACTGTAGATGTTATCATGACTGACCCAGTGGGGTTTTGTGCATAATGCTCATTTCGTCTCATTGTGTTAGGATGCTGAAGCTATTTACCAGTGGCTCTGTGAGTTTCAGCTTGAGCAGTACACATCTAATTTCCTCACAGCTGGGTATGATGTGCCCACAATCAGCAGAATGACCCCTGAGGTGAGTCGTCTTTTTTTGTCTCAGCATTTAAGTACACAGGCTTATCTTTTCTAGTACAACACATTGGTATTTATTACTGCATTCTATAGATTTCTATTTTAATAGAAGCTGAACATACAGTCATCATTTATTTGTAAAGTGTATCAATTTTTTTGTGTTTTAGGATCTCACTGCTGTTGGCGTTACAAAACCTGGCCACCGCAAGAAGATCTCTATGGAGATCGGCAACATGAATATCCCTGAGTGGTTGCCGGATTACATTCCAGTAATTCAGTGCTATATTTTCATATGAACAGTTTTAGACATTTACACAAACATACATGTGCTGTACAAGTTCAAGGTTATGGTACTAATGAGAGCTTCAGGAGTTTATAAACATAATTGCTAGATTCATATCACAGACTTTAGCTCCTTTTACAGAGTAATACCAGTAAATTGCTGTAAAATTTCCAGAACAACTTTACTGGTAAATACAAAAATGCGCTGTTTGCACAGGCAATGATGTTCTGTCTTTATACCGATTAAAGCACAGTTCACACATCAGAATCAAAATACGGTAAATTCTGAGATATCATTTACCCAAAATGACCTCAAAAATATTGGTGCCTCCTGGTGTTGTGTTTGTAAACGTAGAGGAGTATATGTCTGTGTTTGTTTAATTTTTGTGTCAGACGTTCAAATTCATGCAATTGATTTTAGCTCAAAGACATTGTGTTAGATGACTTCAAAAACCAAACTACACAGCACTGAGTAAATGCGTCAGAATGTTTTGATGGTACTGGTAATGTTACAATCCTTCATACCAGTAAATTTATTCACACTTGATCTCTTAATGTTAATTTACCTGTAATTTACTATTAAAAACTGTATGTGTAAAAGGGGCTTATGACTGTTACCACTATATTTGTCTGTTTGTTTTAGCCTGATATTGGGAAGTGGCTCAGTGCTATTGGGCTGCCGCAATACCAGAAAAAGCTAGCAGAGAATGGATACGACTCCATCAGCATAGTGCAGGATATCACATGGGAGGATCTACAGGAAATTGGCATCACTAAATTGGGTAAGTGGATGGATAGATAAGATACACTGCTATTGATTTATTTATTTATTTATTTTTTTTTTTTGTGAAAAAAAAACAAAAAGTTTTGAAAGAGGTTCTTTTTTGTTTACCAAGACTGCATTGACTTAATCAGTAGTAATATTATGAAATATTATTATAGTTTAAAAAAAGGTTTTCGTATATTTTGATATATTTTTAAATATAATTTTTTCCTGTAATGGCAAAGTTGAATTTTCAGCAGCCATTACCCTAGTCTTCAGTTTCAGTTTTTTGGGATTCTATTTGAAATATAAATCTTTTGTAACATTGTAAATGTCGTGTTGGTCATTTTGAGCAATTTAATGCAACCTTAGCTAAATAAAAGTATACATTTCTTCCAAAAATAGCGTGTCATAGGTAAAATTTTGTATGTTTTTTTAAAGAAGCCTTTCTGCTCATCAAGGCTGCATTTATTTTATTAAAAATACAGAAAAAAATGAAATATTGTGAAATATTATTGCAATTTAATATAGAGTTTCTGAATTTTAATATAATTCAAAACTGAATTTATTCCTGGGATGCAAAACTGAATTTTCAGCATCATTACTTCAGTCTTCAGTGTCACATAATCCTTCAGAAATCATTCATGATTCATCATGCTGATTTATTATAATTGTTAGAAACAGTAGTGCTGTTTAATATTTTTATTTGCAACCTTAAGTGTCACCTGTGACCTTTTTTTTTAGGATTCGATGAATAAAATGTTAAAAAGAACAGCATTATTTAAAATAGAAATCTTTTGTAACAATATACACTATCATTCGAAGTTCTAGGGCTAGTAAATTTTTTCTTCATTTCTTTCTTTGGAAGAAAGTAATACTTTTATTCAGCAAGGATGTGTTAAATTGATAAAAAGTGATAGTAAATACTTATATTGTTGGAAAATATTTACATTTTAAATGCTGTTCTTTTTAACTTTTTATTCATCAAAGAATCCTGAAAAAAGAATCACAGGTTCCAAAAAATATTAAGCAGCACAACTGTTTCCAACATTGATAATAAATCAGCATGTCATGTGACATTGAAGACTGATATAATGGTGCTTATATTTTAAAGTATATTCCAATAGAAAACTTTTTAAATAACAAAAATATTTTACAAAGTTGCAGTTTTTTTCTGTATTTTTGATCAAATAAATGCTGCCTTGATGAGCAACAACAGCAGTGTACATCTGTGGATTGACATGTTGTGTATCTACAGGCCATCAAAAGAAGCTAATGCTTGCTGTTAAGAAGCTCAGTGACATCCAGAAGGCTCGTAAGAACCAGGCCCAGGGGCAGGCATTGCTACAGCGCAGGAGAGCTCCTCCCACCCTTGAGCTGGTGGCCATCGAGCATCACGACAACTCTGAATGCCCCTCATCACCTCTATCACCAAAGATGCTCACCTTCCAAGACAGCGAGCTGAGCGTTGAGCTACAAAACGCTATGGCGCGCAGCGGATACGGTGGAGGCCAAGATGGTCTCGGCAGCATGAGTGGAACATCCATGCGTCTCAGTCAAGAAAGCATCGGAACGCGCTCAGGAGGGTCAGGGCGGTCACAAGAACGCCCAATGGCATCGGTATCCCCCAACAGCCGCTCTCAAGAGAGCCTGGGCAGTATGGAGAACAGTCCCAACAAGGAACAATACGCCATTATGGAATCTCAGGATAGAAGCCAAATATCACCTATTAAAATGGCGCCGGTGTTGCCGCTACAACATCATCACCCCTCATCTGGCAGTCCAGCAAGGACGCCACCCATAACTACAAGTAAAATAGCACGTTTCGCTTATCCACCCGTCCTCACTAAACCTAGACCGGTGGTTTCTCCCTCTCAGCCCCATCATGGATCACCTCTTCAGAGGGGCTTCAGCTACCTGCAGAATCAAAATGCTAATGCCAACATGGGAAGCCCAAGTCCAATTAGAGCCCCGCAGCCAAACGGGGACACATCCCGGTCCAAAAAGCGCACTCAGAGTCTTTCGCGCTACGCTATGTCGGATGGAGAGAATGAAGATGACATCTCAGTCCCTACGACGGCAGCTATCAATGTGGCTTCTTATGCTACGCTCACTCGCAAACCCGGCCGCAGCCAACCGTCTTACAGTTCCAGTGAGCGTCAAGTGGGGCGCAGTCATTCCTTCGCCATACGTGCCAAGAGAAAAGGTCCTCCTCCTCCCCCTCCAAAGCGACTGAGCTCTGCCCCAAGTGGGGTAACTACAAGTGGGGTTGAAACGGAGAGTGCAGGAAGTGTCAGAAGCATTGCAGCCAGGCTGGAGAACAATCCAGGAAGCCCAAACAAGACTTGTAACAGCCCTGTTTTTAAAGCCATGTCCCCAGCTGTATCACCAAAAAACATGGAAAACCGTAGGAGGACCGCTAGTGAATCTTCAACGTATCAAACAAAGCATGGTGGAGAAAATCCTGCTGGTGAAAACATCAGCCCTCTGAGGAACCAACAAGGTTCAGTGTCCTCACAGGAGAGCATACCTTTTGCAGAAGAGGGCAAGGTTACCATCAAACAAAGGACCAAAATAGCAGCCGCTAAGATAGAGTCTGTGCCCGATGTTGAAATTCTGAAGCCGGGGCAATCTATCAAATCATCCCTAGAGGTGCCTGAGTTTAACTTAAAGGAATCAGACACAGTCAAAAGGAGACACAAGCCGAAAGAACTACAGATGAAAGGTCAGGGCGCCAGCTCGCAAATAGGAAATGAGAGGGCCACAGAGACCGAGATGGTCTCGCAATGCATGCAGAATGGTCGATTGACAAAAAATCCTTATAAATCTGGCCTCTCTCTGAAACCGGGATCTCCACATAAACCTCCCACTCCTTCTAAACCCACCCGCCATTCGTCTGCAGCAAACTCAGGTACTGCAATGTGTTAAGGCTATTATTTAAAGTGAGAAAAGAAAGCACTTTGTATATATATATATATATATATATATATATATATATATATATATATTTTTTTTTTTTTTTTTTTTTTTTTTTTTTTAAATGTGAGTTTGAAGAGTGTATTAGAAAAGGATTTTTGTTTAAAAATGAATTTTAAAATATATTTATTTAGCTATTTCCAAACACACTACCATTCAAAAGTTTGGGGTCAGTGTGATTTTATTTTAATTTATTAATTGTGTTTAATCAGTTTAAATGTGTTTAAAAGTGCTTTCATTCAGCAAGGATACATTAAATTGTTTAATAGTGACAGTAAAGACATTGTAAGGTTACAAAAGGTTTCATTTTAAATGAATGCTGTTCTTTTGAACTTTTTATCAGTTGAAGAATCTTGAAAAATGTGTCCGTTTACGCAAAAACATTAAGCATCACAGCTGTTTTTAACATTAATAATAATAAGAAATGTTTCTTGATCACAAAATCAGCATATTAGAATGATTTCTGAAGGATCATTTGACACTGAAGACTAGAGTAATGGCTGCTGAAAATTCAGCTTTGACATCATCTGATTTTTTTTTTTTTTGGAAAACATTAAGAAATTCTTACCGACCCCAAACTGTAAAACAGTAGTCTAGATATGAATGTGTAGGTCTTAAAGGCTCATTTACAACATAATTGTGTTAATGCCTGAAAACAAGATGCTTTGAGTGCATGCAAGAGATGATATCTTCATATTTGTCATTCTCGGCTTGAAACAGCATTTAGCTCCTGTTGCCAATAAATCACATTAGCACCCATGGATCTGAAAATTGGTCTTTATATGCATGACTTAAATAATTTTAATAATGCACAAATGGTTTGATCACACATTGGAGGTGTTTAAAAACATTTAGCTTAATCTGTCTTTATTTACAGCTGTAAATATCATAACTTCCCCTATTTAAATCTAATAAAACACATTTATACACATATATTTGAAAGTCTTATAAGGTTAATGAGTGTGATGCTTTATTTGGAATTTTTCATTTGTTAAAATCAAAGTGCTAGCCCATTTTACTTTTGTAATATGATGTATTTGTGAGTCAAAAAGCTATATATGTAGCTTTATAGATGTATACCAAACATATATTGTTTTAACAATTTTTGTGTGTGTGTTTTTATGTACTATTATATTATTTTTCAATATTTTGAATTAGCTTTTATTTTTACATTTTCAGTTTGATTTAAATTTTTAATTATCCCATGATTTACTCACCCTTAAGCCATCCTAGGTGTATATGACTTTCTCCTTTCAAATTAATACAATCAGAGTTATATTAAAAAAGTCCTGTCTCTTCCAGGCTTTATAATGGCAGTAAATTGGGATTGAGATTTTGAAGCCCAAAAAGTGCTTCCATTCGTCATAAAAAGTACTCCACATGGCTTAATAAAGGCCTTCTGAAGCAAAGTGATGGGTTTGTGTAATGAAATATCCATATTTAAAACTTTCTAGCGAGACTAGCATCTCTCGTGGTGGAAGCTAGATATTGTGCTTTATAAAGTTTTAAAAATGTATATTTTTTTTTACACAAATGCATTATTTTGCTTCGGAAGGCCTTTATTAACCCCCCGAAGCTGCATGGAGCACTTTTTATGATGGATGGATTCACTTTATTGCACTTCCATTACAAAGCTTGGAAGAGCCAGGAGATTTTTTTAAATATAACTCTGATATGTGTTTGTCTGATAGAAGAAAGTCATATACACCTAGAATGGCTTGAGGGTGAGTAAATCATGGGGTAATTTTCATTTTTGGGTGAACTATCACTTTAAGTTTTATTAATTCTGTTCTGTTAAGCTTTATTATTATTTCACTTTCAGATTTGGTCATTTTAGGACTTCAGCTTAAACACATTTCAGTTTTCCTAATCTTTTAATCTTATATTTACATTTTATTTCACATTTATTCCAAAAACTAAAAAGGATGAATAATAGTGTTAGTATAGTTAATGATAAAAGCCCTGATTGATGCTTTTGGAAAAAAAAAAAAAACTAGCACTGGGATCCTCACGAACATTTACCCATGGTTCTATTTATTAACTTATGCTCTTACTAAATTATTCTTCTATCTCCACCTTTTGGCTGTCCTCAATTTTCTTCAGGAGTGACAGTCAGTGTCGTACAGAGCGTGGCCTTTGCTGTCTCACCTCCATGTAGTCCTCTGGCTCGCTGTCCACCAAACAAAGCATCTCAAGGTCAGTTTGTACTGGCGGGAAAGCCACAAGCTGTGACAGAAGGCCAGAACGTGCTGGTCCACAAACGACTCGAGCAAACCAGCACATCTCTTGAGGCAGCACTTAAAGTTGTGGAGAAGAAGTTGGCTCAGGAAGATCCAGCAGACAGGTAAAACCAACCACTTACTGTACGTTCGTATTCTTGTAACTCTTGTCATTTTTATCTTGTCATATAGTAGGTCAGAAAAGTATTAAACAGCTTGAAATCACTTTTTCACACAGTAGAGAGAATTCTGTATTCTGTATTTCGATGAGGCAGGTTTGCAGATGGTCCTATAATGACTGAATGACCGCTTGTCACAACAAGCCCGCTGGGAAATCTAGCAATAAGTGATCTCCCTAAAACTAGTGTCTGTTTTTCCTTTGACTCTTTGATCATTTGGCTGCGATGAAGACAGATTGTTGATGTCCTTATCTCTCAGACGGAGACAGATGGTGTCTACAATTTGGACTTTCATTTGACTCCCCTCCTATTTTGTCACAACAAATTCACTCTCAGCAGTGTAGCTGGTCAATCTGTCTGCGTTGAACCACATTTTGCATTTTGAACAGACTTAGCTCATAGTGTAGCATATGCTAATCCAAGATAAAACCCCGCTGTCAAAGTGTTTCGAATATATGGATGCTGTGAATCTAATCCTGATGGAGACTATGTTTCTAAGTAGTTACTAGCGTGCTACCTACTGGTTGCATTGCTATCTGTGCAGGGTCAGAAAACTCTTTCATCAAAAATATCTTAATTTGTGTTCTGAAGATGAACCAAGGTTTTACACGTTTGGGGGTGAATAAGTAATGGGTCACTGACGTATAAGGATTTTTGACAGGCAAATTTTAAAACACAACTTTAAAAATAAAAATATCTATTGTAATTGTTCAAATGTTATGAATGTTGTTTAAACAAATTCATATTAAAATGTTTAATTAAGTGATTTTAGCCTTAAAAAATTGTCATGTGGTGCGACCATGATTTATATTAAAATAATGAATTTCTTTAACATGCTTAATATTATTTTAGATATTGTCAGTAATTAAAGTGTTTAGAAACAAAGTATTTGCATTTGCTTTTGAGTTTTGTAAATAATGATTTTCGTATTTTTGTTCTGCAATCTCAGAGTTGCCTTCTTAAATGTAGTTGGTAGATTTATATTTCCTGTAAATTGCATAAAACAGAAAAAATGTTTTAAAAATACCGTTCACTTGAGCATCTGTAGCAGTGAGTTGTATTTCAACCAGAGAAATAATTGCTAATAATTAATAGTTATTGCTATTATTGGTTGCACCACGATGAGTGGTCGCTCCAAATGACACAAAGACCTTATATCATTAAAAATCTATTTAAAGAGACGTTTGAAAAGTGCAGCACATGACATTAACTGCAGGCATTTCTTTAGCCCCAGTTAGTTCTAAACTTTGCTCAATCTTGGATGCTCAGTTGCCCCTTCGCCGGGAGTTTGATTAACTTAATACTAAATCCATCATTTTTGTTCAACAGACAAAACGTCGGTGGAGTTGAACTTGAAAAATTGTATATTGATGTCATTTCATGGTTGAAACAAGATACCTTCTGATGTTCATTGATGTTCATTTTGTGCTATAACTAGTAAAGATGTAAAAGATGTTAAAGATAACCTGCTCTGTCTTGTCTGTCGGCGCATTGTCAGTGTCCTCTGTGCTCCATGATATATTTTTTACTGCATGAGAACATGATGTGTGGCATAAAAGTGCCATGGTTTGTCAGACGTAGCAACAGTAACTAAGGGGAGCAGGTCTTTGCGAAGGGTCAATTAAGAATAGTGGTTGCTGGCTCAGGTCTTGAGATAACAGCATGAAAATCTTTCTTACATTAGAAAATGACATCTAGATGCATAATTACCATGCTTAAATTACATGCTCTCTTTTTTTTTATTTGCATTTTTCTCCTTTTGTTTAAAGATTAAACATAAACTGTCTGAAATGACCCAAATTCCATAAAAATATATTCCAAATTATACTAAAATAAAGTATTTTATGTATATAAACCATAAATTGAATATAAAAACACAAAAAACTATCTGGGACAGTGGTCGCACCACATGATATTTGGTTGCACAATTCAGTCAGAACAAGCTAGCTTCCCACAAAAGGTCACTATGAAAATTATAATAAAAATAAATACTTGTAGAAATAACTTAATATTCATTGTTTTTTTTTAGGTCATACCACATGACATCCAAATGTGGTACCTACATACCAGTTTTTTTTTTTTTTTTAATTTGAAAGGGAGTTACAAACCTGCTTGATGCTTCCATGGGTCCTTGGCAAATTGGCATATGATGCAATGTCTTATCTTTGAATGAATTTCAACATAAAAGTCTAAAAATGGTACTTTCTTGATGGTCGCACCACATGATATTTCATAAAATGGATATCATCAATTTTATACAGGATTACAAAACACGTCGGAAATCATAGCAAATCTGAATAAATTAAGGGTAATTTCAAAGATGTTTTGAATACAGAAATTATGGCCAGGCGGCCGCACCGCATGACATTTTGATACTTTGAATAACAACAAAAAAATGTAAGTAACTAATGTGTGTTTTTTTTTTTTTTTAAAGTTAAAGTGAGTACATACATGGGAGATGTACTTCATATATGTGGCATCTTTTTTACACGTTTAAATACATTTTTAACTAAAAAAAAAACACAATTGGCAGAAAATTTAGGTGTCAATTCAGTGACCCAAATGACAATTTTCATTTTTGGGTGAACTATCCCTCTAAGACATACACTCATAATAACTCTCATACTAAACCTTGTTCTTTCTCTTGTTTTTCTCAGGGGCATTAACACAGTGAAGTCAGCTGGGAACATTCTTGATGATATAGGGAACATGTTCGATGATCTTGCTGACCAGCTGGAAGCCATGTTGGATTGAGGTATAACCATTGTGTGGGGCCTTCACATGGGAGCTTCTGGACGTTTCAGACATGCAATGTCTAACTTCTGACACTTTGTTTACCCACTTCAGTGGTCATGCTTACAAGTATTGGTTTTATGGTTGAATTAAATGAGGTGATTTAAGAAATCAGTTTTAATGGACTGCGGTACATCCGTTGTGCCTCAAATTTCCAAAAGCTCCACTTAAGAACTTCCACATATCTCTTACCAAACTGTTGCTTTTTGCATCTTCAGCTCACTCGGGCAGGACATATCTGCAGTGAAACAAAGCACTTACTGTTCAAATCTACTGTACTAAAGCTCTTTCAACAGAGATGCTTTAATTTCCTGTTGTGCTCAGAGTCAAGACTCAAAGTTGGCCTCTAGCAAATGGATATATGATGAAAAAAATCTAAGTGAAATGCAAAGTGAACTCGGTTTCAAGTGCTATGAGATTCATCACTCTTCAATAGTGTTTTTGTGAGACTAAAAGTTCCTTTATTTTTTGTTCAAAAGCAATAATACAGCTGAAAAAACATAACCAAGCAAACAGCTTGACTTATTAATAACTCAACTTCATGGACCAAGTATGTTTTCACTGTATTGTAACTTTATCAATCGAAAAGGTCCATGTCCTGCCAACAGATTTAGCATTGTACAGTATATTTTTAGTTTCACTGTACATTGTATGTTTCAACTTAACTTTTAACATGTTAAGAAAGTGACTTTTCTTAGCATATCAATAGTATATTTTGACAACCATTGTGTTTTGGGAAAGAGAAGCATTATATGGATTACATCTATTATATATTTTTGTACCAGAATGCTAATTTATTGGGTTTTCAGGTTAAAAAGGGACAGTACCTCTTTGTGAATTCTGTCACTGAATGAAAATGACAAGCAAAAATAGAAAATGTTGCAAAGCACTACATTTTTAGGCTCGGCTGACCAAAAGGGAACTTTTATTTGAATAAACTTGGGCCCATGTGGTTAAAAAACACAAAACTGAATATACAGGATAAGAAGTGTTCAAATGGAGCATTCATTTTATTCACTTCTATGACTCTTGTGCACTTTTACCATCTTTATGTAGTGTATGCAGTTATGTATCTTTATTTCTGCATGTACTGTACACTGGCAGAATGACCAGTACTTGACTGAAAGAGACCTTTCTCTAACTGTTTGATGTAAACTACATTGTTCAAAAGAATTGTATATATAATATTTGCGAGAAGACCAGACCATCTTTTTCTGCATGCTTTTTTTTTGTTAAGTAACAATCTGGAATTCTAGATTTTGCATTATGTGACATAATGATATGCACTGCTGGTGCTATGGTATCGTTTAAATGAGCACTGTGTACTTTATTTCCCAAGTTCATTCCTTACTGCAGTGCTTTGTGTGGCATTGCGCTGTTAAAAACTAAAGACACATGATCTGTTTTTGCTTTTTCCTGAGTGGGGTACTATACAGTAAGTATAAATAGGCCTCTAAATCATTCATTTGAACTACTTGAAGTATTATGTTTAATAAAATAAAATCGTTAAGAGATCAATCCTCAGACTGCTGTCAAAATGGCTCTTAGATTTGTTTTATTATATAGTAGCAGGGCATTGAAACTGTCCCTTGAACTCATGATATAGAAATGATTTTTGGCAAACACCAGAAACATTAGGGGGAAATGAAAATGAAATCAGAAACACTAGAGAGGGAGAAAAGTGCAGAAAAAGAGAAAAGTGTTCAGCCATTGAGCCAGCGGTCCTGACATTTGGTATAGTCACAGATCTCCTCTGGTTTGAACCACAGGTTGATTTCGGCATTGGCACTTTCGACAGAATCACTGCCGTGAATGATGTTCCTGAAGTGAAAGCAGTTTAATATTAGCAAAAATAGTGCAGATAAATAGATAAAAATGCCAGAGGTTGATTGGGGTTGACATTAATTACTTACAGTTGAGGTCAAAAGTTTACACTCCCCTTTCAGAATCTGCAAAATGGTAATTATTTTAGCTAAATAAGAGGGATCATACAAAATGCATGTTATTGTTTATTTAGTACTGACCTGAATAAGATATTTCACATAAAAGATGTTTACATATAGTCCACAAGAGAAAATAATAGTTGAATTTCTAAAAATTCCCCCGTTCAAAAGTTTACACACCCTTGATTCTTAATACTCTGTTGTGAGTCCCTTGTTTATCCTGAGCAGTTAAACTGCCTGCTGTTCTTCAGAAAAAAATCCCACAAATTCTTTGGTTTTCCAGCATTAAGAGCCAGGGGTGAAAACTTTTGAATAGAATGGAGATGTGTAAGTTTTTCTTATTTTGCCTAAATATCATATTTAGGCAAAGGACGTAGGAACAATTATCACTAAACAAAAAAAAACAGCTGTGGATCATTCCGGTAACAACACAGTATTAAGAATCAAGTGTATGTAAACTTTTGAACAAGGTAATTTTCATAAATTCAATTATTATTTTCTCTTGTGGACTATATGTAAACACCTTTTATCTTACTCCGGTCAGTATTAAATAAACAATAACGTTTTGTATGATCCCTCTTTGGTAAAATAATTAACATTTAGCAAATTCTGAAAGGGGGATGTAAACTTTTGACCTCAAATGAATGTCGTTTTCAAACCTGTAAGACCTTCATTTATCTTTGGAACACAAATTCAGATATTTTCAATAAAATCTGAGAACTTTGTGACCCTGTATTGACAGAAACAGACCAGAAAGGTAGTAAGGAACATTTTGACAGGAAAGAAAAGACGTGAATTGTTTTCTTTGCACACAAAAAGTATTCTCGTAGCTTCATAAAATTATGGTTGAACCACTGATGTCAGCTGGACTATTTTAATGATGTCCTTACTACCTTTCTGGGCCTTGAACATGGTGCATTGCTGTCTATGCAGGGTCAGAAAGCTCTCGGATGAGTGGTGAGTAATTAATGAGGGTGAGTAATTAATGACAGAATTTTCACAATTAACAATTATTTTGCATTACATTTAGACAAGAGTTTTTTTCAGGCTTTTTATAAAATATCTGCTGTTTGAAAGTGATTAAGATGTTATTTTATTATACAGTGTAAGATCTTACCGGACAACCTGAATGCAAAAGTCACCTCGGATAGTCCCAGGCTTGGAGTCAATGGGATTAGTCTCGCCGAGCATTACTCTGCCGGTTTTTATAACGTTAAAACCCTCCCACACCTAAAAGTATATATCACAGAAATAACATCAGTACAATCACCTTCATAAAATTTATGAAGAATATTATTCAATTCAGAGTCGCACTCTGGGGAAAGTAATATAAATAGATTTACCATGGCAACCACAGGGCCAGAGGACATATAACTGACAAGCCCAGGGAAGAAAGGCCGATCCTTCAGGTCACCGTAGTGCTGTCTCAGAAGATCCTCATCGGCCTGTATTAAAGCGTTCAAAGTTTTTGCAATTAAAATTCCTTTAATCCTTTTTAACTTTTTTTCTCAATATAAGGCAATGTTTACTGTAAATAGATGGTCACCTGGGGTTGTACAGTTCTTTGTGAAAGTGTTCATACCCCTTTATTTTTGTACGTTTTATGTTACTGTCTTATGTTGAATCTTACTTTTTTTACCACATCAGTATACTCCAGACATTTTAATGACAATGCAAAAACAGAATTGTCACAACTTCGTGAATGTATTGCAATAAAAAACAAACATAAGTACATTGCATAAGTATTCATACCATTAACTCAGTACTTTGCTGAAGCACCTTTACAGCCTCAGGTTTTTGGGTATGATGCGACAAGCTTTGCACATCAGCATTTGGCAATTATCTGCCATTCTTCTCCTCACCTCTTCACCTCTCAAGCTCTGTCAGTTGGATGGGGGCAGACACATATTTTCAGGTTTCTCCAGAAATGTTTGATTGGGTTCAAGCCCAGGCTCTGGCTGGGCTACTTGAGGACATTTACAGAGTTGCCTATAAGCCACTCTTGCTGTGTGCTTAGTGTCATCAATCCTGTTTCTGAGCTCTACCAGCAGTTTTTTTTGTTTACGTCAGGGTTTGGTTTTTGCTCTGATATGCATTTTCAGCTGTTAGACCTTTTATTAAGATGTTTGTGCCTTTCCAAATCATACCCATTCAACTAAATTTGCCACAGGTTAACTTCACTCGAAGTGTAGTAACATCTACAAGCAATATGAATGCTCCTGAGCTAAATTTCAGCTGTCTCAGATACAGGATGAATACTTACGCAATGGAATCATTTATGTTTTTTATCTTTAATAAATTTGCCAAGATGTTAAAAAGCTGTTTTTGGTTTGCCATTATGGTGCATGGAATGTAGATTGGTTTGGAAATAAAAAGTAATGAAAAGCAGTTTAACAAAACGTGAAAAAAAAAATGGAGGAATATGAATACTTTCACAAGGCACTGTATACAGCATGACCACAAGGAACTACATTTAGAATTAGTGATTGGTTTAACCTGTAGGAGATGAGCTCTAAATAGAGCTTTCCACAATTGGAAACAAGGGAAAGACAAAAATATATTACGTTTTTAATCAATTGCCTCTACATTTTATCTTCAGTTTGAGTTTTTTTTCTCCAAATATATGAATGCAAATAACTAGCTGGTCACACGGGATATAAATAAACTTGCAGACCACAATTAGAGTTAGTAATTGATTTAACCCTTAGAAGACAAGTGTGTCTGAGAGAGAGCTTAAGTATCCTCACACCAAGAATAGAGCTTACAATTATAGACTTTAGGGGAAAAGACTGGAAGATGCTGAAAAGAATGTTGACAACAATCACAGCTAATGTTAAAAAAGTAGAATAAATAAATCTGTTTTCACTTCCGCCATACACATACAAACTGTAAACAAGTAAACGCCACTGTTTGACTATTAAAAGGAAAGGCAAGTCCTATTAAAAAACAATTAAATTAAGATTAAAACTGTTAATTCAGTTTACCTGGATTAACTTCATTGCAGCTAACTTGAAGCCTTTCTGTTCGAAACGCTTGATGATTTCTCCGATAAGTCCTCTTTGCACTCCATCAGGCTTGATGGCAATGAAAGTGCGCTCTTCATTTCCAGACATTGGGCTTGAAATGAAAACAAATAAGTTGCCGGTAAAACATACACACGAGAAACAATTGCAATGACAAGTGCATTAAAACTTACGCTGTCGCACATTTGGCACACTGAGCTGGAGGTGTGGAGGGGGGTTTGGGTGTTGAAACCCCTGACCCCATCACTAATTACATGTCAAGTGACAGTGAGAGATCTTTCCTTCTCTGTCTTAAACTGTATTGACGGCTTTCTGTTGACTGACGGCTTAAACCGTGACTGGTGATCTGATCTGATCGCTGTCCTCACGCATCCTGTCTCAGCACGTTATCTAATCACGTTTTCATTTGAACAAACTTTATTTAGCCACATATCTCTGTCTTTATTATCTATTAGCTATAAAAAGACAATGAAGGCTAAAGTCATACTAAAATTATAATTTTCATTCGAATGCTATTGTACCTCTATTATTATATCTGCAGGCTACTTACTGTATACAGTATTTAGTACTAACTGATTAAAAGTTATCTGGGCATTGACATGTTTATTTATATGAATATACTTCTGTCACATTGACAGTAATAAGATTTAAGAAAATATTTTTCTTACTTTTTCTGACGACAGTCCACGAGTCTGAAGTTGATTCTCCACACGGTGCTTTCACTAATCCATGATCATCTGCAGTAAGTGTTTTATGCAGGTGGGCGGAGACTGATTCCGGTGCTGTGTCATTCAGTGAGTGATTTTTAATCTGATGCGATGAGTTTCAAATGTATGATACGTAAAACGTATACATTTATAAACATATACACAAAACCTTTACAAATCTTGCTTGACTTTACTAAATTATTAGGTTGTTTTTTTTTTACTGGGACAAAGTTCTTCAAATTTTTTAAACAGACAGATATAGCCTAATGGAACTTGTTGTCAAAGTAAATTTTTTGGAACATCAAGTTTATAGGCATTTTGAGGATTTTTTTTTTTTTTTTAAGAATAAAGGGCATAGGGTTGATTGTGGAATTGGTGGTGACATTTGAAATTATTTTTTGTTAACCTGGCAAAACATCCCTTATTTTAAAAAACAAACCAAACATGGTTATAGTTAAACCATTAACCACAAATTAAACATGGTTTTACACTACCCATAGTTTAACCATGGTATTTGTAGTATATCTGTGGTTATACAAAAACATGGTTACTACACTTTTTAGTAAAAGCACGGTAAACTTTTTTAAGGGAATTGCATTTGTGTATACTTTCTTTCTTTGTATTTGTCTTTGCTGCACTGCCCTTAATGTTTTCTATTGTTTCTAAAAAAAATAAATCATAAAAAAAAAATTGCGAACCCGCACCAAAGTCCCGATCTGGATCAAATGATTGGTGATCTGCGCGTTGAAGTACCGATCTAAATCAAAAGATTCACTAAAAGGACTTTTTTTGCGAATCATTTAATAGGCAAAATGATTCCGAACCCGTTTCGAAATTCTGATCTAAATCAAATGATTCACAATCCATGCTTTGAGGTCCTGATCTGAATAATGATTCGCAAACCATCATTTCAGTTCAGGACATGGAGCACACATCATTAAATTCACAAAATGATTTGCAAACACACTCTGAAGTTTGGATTTGAATCAAAAGATTCACAAACCCGCTCCGAAGTTCCGATCTAAATCAATTGATTTGCAGTTCGCACTCTGAAGTCCAAATCTGAATAATGATTTGCAAACCATCATTTCAGATCAGGATACAAACCATGCATATCACAAACCATTCAATTTGTGAAATGATCGCGAATCCGCTCTGGTGTCCCAATCAGGCCAGGACTCTGAGCGCATATTGTGAATCATTCAATTTGTGAAATGATCGCAAACCTGTTTTGAAGCTACAATCTAAATCAAATGATTTGCAAACTGCGCTCTGAAGTCCCGATCTGAAACATGATTTGTGAACCATTATTTTAGATAAGGACACAAAGTGGATATTGCAAATCATTACATTTGTAATTTGCATAGCCGCTCTGAAGTTCTTATCTAAATCAAATGATTCACAAACCCACTCCGAAGTTCCGACCTAAATCAAATGATTCATGATCCTGCTCCGAACTCCCGATCAGAATTATACTAATTCATGAACCTGCTCCAAAGTTCTAAATCAAATGATTCACAATACTTGAAGTTCCAATAAAATGATTCGCGAAGAATGATTCTGATGAACCTGCTCCGAAGTCCCGATCTAAATCAAATGATCAAATGTTTAGAGTGCTTTAAAACATTATGAATCATCATGTAACACAGATTTGAAAGATTTGAAAAGTGCTTTTTAAAATCATTACAAGCAATGTCGAAATTCAAAAATGAATGGCTTTTTTGATCTGTTTTTTGGCTAGTGAATCGCTTGAACTGAATGATTAAAGTCACGAGTTTGAATCATTTGGAGCAGTTACAGCGTATATGACTCATTCAATTGAATTGGTTTGTCTGTTCCCCCGCTTTTCAATCCTTCAGCCATCTCTGCATTGTCAATACTGCTACTGGCTTTACTCTCTAGTTTTATAACATTAACTGAAATAAGCAAAAAAAAGTATGCTGCAATTACAATATCAATATTTCCATTCCAAAGACTAGGGACAGTGTAGACACTGGAAAATCAACAATCAATTTTTTTTTTAATTAAAAACAATATTTGTATTTATATTTTACCTAAAAAAAAATATATATATTTTCCCTTTTCTTTTCATTTTTATGGATCTCTATTTATAAATGGATTAATAATGATTAACAAGATTCACTCATTCAATTAATATTATGTGCTTCGTATATCCATCTTACTTTTTAAGCCATTTTCGGTGAATGTGTGAGCCTTCCGGTTCATTAGCCGGAAAAAAATAACGAGAAGAATAAAAAAAATGCAGTAAACAGTAAAACTAGTAAACGGCAA
Organism: Cirrhinus molitorella; assembly: GCA_033026305.1. Classification (NCBI taxonomy): domain Eukaryota; kingdom Metazoa; phylum Chordata; class Actinopteri; order Cypriniformes; family Cyprinidae; genus Cirrhinus; species Cirrhinus molitorella. The sequence continues at coordinate 19,416,522 of CM065136.1, read as the reverse complement.
ACCAGTGTGTTCATAATTAACATAACACATTAAAATAAGATGGCAATATCAAGTCGAAAAGCAGCTATTTTGCAGAGCTAAAAATAACAGGAAGTAAATGACACCGGAAGTCAGACCTGTTAAATTTACGAATGGCTGCACCACTCTTAAGGTAAAAATAAGGTGGATAGTGTACATTTAGTGTCTTGTCAACATTGTTTCTAACAGAGCTCTAATGAGTTGCAGTTCTAACATGTAATTGCATATCAAAATTCATTATGCAATCATAGTATTATTGCAAAGCACATTAGAGAATCATAAAATATATGATTTGTTAAGTGCACTCAAAGCAATTTATCCACAGGGCACTAATCTAACAGCAGTGAGGGACTGATCAGAACTGCGGTTAAACCAAGCATTACCATTACATACATGGCTATTATCTCTATCTGTAGAACATATTTCCCTGGTGAAAATAAGACAGTGTGAGATTTGGGACCCATTAGACCATCTGTACAGTTAAGAAATGTGCAGCAAATCCCTCAGCATCATATACCAAGTTAATCCTCAGGGAATCACTTCACCGCAGTCATGTCAGTTACTAATATGCTCTTCCACATACTCTTTTCCGCAGTCCCATTAAATGTTTTATGCAACTGTCAGTTCAGTATCTAATGTAGTGACACTTTTGCCTCTTGTTCTTGTAACACTATTATTTGACCATTAGTAGAGTCTTTTGACAACTTGTAGTGAAAGCATGCGAGGCAGTTAAATTTCAGCCTTGTGTAAAAAGCCTGGGCAATTGGATGACAGCAGCTCCTGGCAATTAAATGTTACAATTTGCTGGCTTGTAAGTCTCAGTCCTCTTAAATAAAGTATTGCACTGCACTGACAATAAAAATGGAAAGCAGGAGTGTGGAAAGGAGTCTTGGCTCATAAATGTACTCTGAAACAAGTCAAACGCACTTGTTCATATAGGTTTAATCAAAAATCCTGGTTTCTGGATTAAACCAATTTATTTAAGTTTTGATTTAAATTTGTATTTTATATTTAACTATAAGAAAAGTTAACAGACTGTGAACATGTGAACATGTATCGAAGACTGACATGATAGAGAAGAAATTGTCAAATAAGTAATTATTTTTGTTTTCTTTGCACACAAAAAGTATTCATGTAGCTTCGTAAAATTATGGTTGAACCACTGGTGTCACATGGACTGTTTTAACAATGTACTTACTACTTTCTGGGCCTGTGATAGTTGCGTTGGTGTCTTTGCAGGGTCAGAAAACTCTTGTATTTCGTCAAAAATATCTTCATTTGTGTTCTGTAGGTGAACAAAGGTACATAAACATAAGGAAAAAAGAAACTGTGAAGTAAAAACAGGTATGTAGCCTTAATCAATAATGCAGTTTGTGCAACTTTCCCATACAATATATACAACCCCAACAAAGTTTGTGTTCTCAGCCTGTTATCCATTTCAAACCTGACCCTGACATGACAAGAATGAGTGCTGATAAACCCTGTCCAGTTTTAGCAATAATTCATGTTTGTATTCCCAACCCATCATTCCTATTTGCAGTCAATGCAGTTTTTGGCAACAGAGGGATTTATGATGCTGACCCTGAGAAAAAAGACAAGAAACAAACAAGTCAAATGCCCTAAATAACCTCAATACCAATAATAACACTCCCATGGCTGTCTTATGGCTGGAGTAGTCATATTATTGACCATAATTTTTGTAGCAGAAGTTGAGTCAACAGTACCTGACAAGAACAATAATGTGGTCTGAAGATAGAGTCACATTTAACATTCTGTGAATTTTCAAGAGTGTAATCCATTCAACACAACTGGGAATATCATTTGAGGGTGAAATATTTCCCCACTCAGATTCTGCATTGTTTTCAAGCTGGATTGAAAGTGAGTTTTATTTTATACACTCTTCACAATAAAGAATTATATTTTGCCCTTGAAATTTAAATATGACTGCAATTTATAGAAATAGTTTACCCAAACATAAAAATTAGCAGACAGTTTACTAACCTACAGGCCATACAAGACGTACACTACCAGTCAAAAGTTTTTGAACAGTAAGATTTTTAACATTTTTTTAAAGTCTCTTCTGCTCACCAAGCCTGCATTTATAATTTGATCCAAAGTACCAAAAGCAGTAAAATTTTAAAATGTTTTTACTATTTAAAATAACTGTTTTCTATTTGAATATATTTTAAAATATATAGAAAGAAAAATTATACTGACTCTAAGCTTTTGAATGGTTTAGTATATAATGTAAAGCTTTTTATTTCAGATAAAATGCTGTTCTTTGGATCTTTCTATTAAAAGAATCCTGAAATAAATGTTGACAATAATAATAAAAGAAATGTTTCTTAAACAGCAAATGAGCATATTAGAATGTTTTCTGAAGGATCATGTGACACTGAAGACCGGAGTAATTATGCTGAAAATGTAACTTTGATAAATTACATTTTAAATATATTACAATAGAAAACAGCTATTTTAAATAGTAAAAATATTTTAAATTTTTTTTTTGCTGTACTTTGGATCAAATAAATGCAGGCTTGGTGAGCAGAACAGACTTCTTTAAAAATTTTAAAAATCATACTGTTCAAAAACTTTTAAATGGTAGTGTAGATGAGGTTGTTTCTTCATTAGAACAGATTTGGAGAAATTTAGCAATACATCACTTGCTCACCAATGGATCATTTACAGCAGAGGTCTTCAACCCTGTTCCTGGGGACCCACTATGCTGAAGAGTTTAGCTACAACCCTAATCAAACACACCTGAAGCGGGCAATCAAGCTCCTCAAGAAAATTGCTTGAAAATTGCAGGCAGGTGTGCTGAAGCCAGTTACAAATAAACTTTCCAGACAAGTGGGTCCCCAGGAGCAGGGTTGAAGACCTCTGATTTACAGTGAATGGGTGCCGTCAGAATGTGAGTTCAAACAGCTGGTTAAAAACATCACAATCCACAAGTAATCCACACAGCTCCAGTCCATCATTTAACATCTTTTGAAGTGAAAAGTAGTTATCTGTGCAGATTTCTCACCTGATTCACTGAAAAAAAAAAAAAAAAAAACTATAAAAAAAAACTATAAAATGGATAGAGGACTTGTAGATAGCTGAAAACAACAGTGTGAAATTAAAAACATCAATTTTGTTTCTTACAAACACACTTTTTCACTTCACAAGTTGTTAATTGATAAACTGGTTTATCTGTGGATTATTGTGATGTTTTAATCGGCTGTTTGAACTCTCATTCTGATGGCACCCATTCACTCTAGAGGATCCATTGGTGTGCAAGTGATGTAAATTTCTCTAAATTTGTTCTGATGAATAAACAAAGTACAAATATACATCTTGGATAGCCTCAGGGTGAGTACATTAAAAAAAAAAAAAAAAAAATTCTGAACTGTTCCTTTAACACCAATTAGAAACTGTGATCTAGTTTATCATGTACAGTAAATCTTAGCTATGAACTAAAGGGATATAACACTCAGTGCTCTTTCCACATCCTTCCTTCTAATTGAATATGCACTTATCTGACTAAATGGATAAATAATCCTCTACTAATCTCTCCAACAGTACTAGATGGTTTGTATTCCATGTTCTATTTTTACCAGGGCTTACAGTAAGGATTAAATGAGGTAGCTGCCAAGTGGTAGTGTGAAGTACTGCCTCCTTCATAGTGACTGTAACTTTGATTTACTGTAAGTCACTCTAGATCTTGTTCTTTCTCCTTCAACAGAAATGTCACCCCTTTTTCAATTTTAATACACATCACTTTTCTAAATAAGTGTCTTGCGTACTATCAAACCCTGTTATTTGTTCTACCTGATTAATGTGGCACAATGTCAGTCAATTAGAACAAAAGCATTATGCAATGCTTATTAAGGTCTGGGGAGAAACTGCAGGAAATATATCAGCAAGTAAATGGTCTATTGTAAATTACACAGTTTTCTCTTCTATCTGTTCCATTTGCTTATAATCACATTTGTACTCCAGCAGCTTTATTCAGGTCACCTCATGTAATTGTAAATCACTGTGATTTCTTTTTTTGTGCTCTAATTTTCCGCATCATTTATTTGTCTGAGTTGTAGCAAGCAGAGTGCACAGAACCAATAATAAGCAGGTATTTTTAGTGTTTAATTTCCTTTCATTAGATACTTCATTAAATTATTATAATTTTCAGAGGAAGGTTCTCTAAAGTTAGAAGACAACCCAGAAAGTGAAAGGTTGTTACTGGAAACTTCAGTATGGCGAGGTTTGCAAAATGGCTTCCCACATACAGTTGTGCTCAAGTTTACATACCCCTTGCAGAATCTGCAAAATGTTTTTTTTTTTTTTTTAGCAAAATAAGAGGGATCATACAAAATGCATGTTATTTTTTATTTAGTACTGACCTGAATAAAATATTTTACATAAAAGACATTTACATATAGTCCACAAGAAATAATAGTTGAATTTATAAAAATTACCCTGTTCAAAAGTTAAACTGTCTGCTGTTCATCAGAAAAATCCTTCAGCTCCCACAAATTCTTTGGTTTTCCAGCATTTTTGTATATTTGAACCCTTTCCAACAATGACTGTATGATTTTGAGATCCATCTTTTCACACTGAGGACAACTGAGGGACTCATATGCAACTATTACAGAAGGTTCAAACACTCATTGATGCTCCAGAAGGAAAAAACATGCATTAAGAGCTGGGGGGTGAAAACTTTTGAAATTCAAAGATCATGGTAAATGTAACTAATTTTGTCTTCTTGGAAACATGCAAGTATCTTCTGTAGCTTCTGAAGGGCAGTGCTAAATGAAAAAAATATGATATATAGGCAAAATTAGCAAAATGTACACATTTCCATTCTGTTCAAAAGTCCCCCCTAACCCCAGTCATTGTTGGAAAGGGTTCAAATACACAAAAATGCTGGAAAACCAAAGAATTTGTGGGAGCTGAAGGATTTTTTCTGATGAACAGCAGACAGTTTAACTGTTCAAACAAGGAACTCGTGAACAACTATCACTAAACAAAAAAACACAGCTGTGGGTCATTCAGGTAACAACACAGTCAAGAGTCAAGGGTATGTAAACTTTTGAACAGGGACATTTTTATAAATTCAACAATTGTTTCCTCTTGTGGACTATATGTAAATGTATTTTATGTAAAATATCTTATTCAGGTCAGTACTAAATAAAAAATAACATGCATTTTGCATGATCCCTCTTATTTTGCTAAAAGAATTAACATTTTGCAGATTCTGCAAGGGGTATGTAAACTTTTGAGCACAACTGTACATAAGTGTATCCAGCTTATTCTGCAAAGCAGAAGCTATTTTTTTGGAATGTGCAAGACTTCCGATTAATTAGTTACTATAGCCTACTGTATGTAGGCCTAAATAATTAGAAGAACAAGAGCGCAGTAAACGAAAACTATTTGTGCTACAAACCAGGGTGTTTAGAATTATAGAACATTAAAATAAAATGATAAGAAAAAACTGTTTATAGGTGTTTTGTGCATCTAAAAACTTCTGGAATCAATGGCTCTAATGCTCCTTGTTGTCTTTTCTGAGGTAAATCACATTTCATGAATATTCACAAGCTGTTTATACTGACGGTATAAATGCTTGGAAATAATATGCAACATTTCAAGTCTATTCATTATTTGTAGCAGGCCAGCCAACCAATAATCACAATATGCGTTTTGTTACTTTCACAAATCATATCCTTTAAATTCTGTCAGTTTCACCACAAAACACAAACAATAAATGTGTTTTCCATTCTATAATGTGGCATGAGGTCACTGCATTCGCCTCAGTTCAGGTAATCATAAACCCAAACCCCCCGTTGATTCTACTTAAAGCCACACGAGGGCGGTGTATAGGCAGTGAAGTCATTCCAGATGGCTTTATTGCCTCATTCTCGGCCTGCCAAACACACGTTATCGACAGAGCAATCCAGCTGATGATAGATCCTCATTCAGCTGCCCTCCTGCATGGATGAATTCGGGAGAACTGTAAATGAGGACCGGCATATGGTTGGTAATTTAGTGTAATTTACATATAAATTGATATAGAAAGAGAACTCCCATCCGTTCACACTTAACTTTCCACTTGTACTCGTAGCTCGTTTTAGTCCACTCGTCTCGAACGGGTAGTTGGGTACAAGTTCAGAGCGAAGGTTGTCAAAAATACGATCTTGTAAGACACGTGGCGCGTTTATCTTGCAGTACGTAAACTGTTAATGGCGGGAAAGGAAACAAGCGCGGTAACATGTTAGGGAAATCACTGAAGCTTATTAAATTTGCAACGCTATTAGTATTTTAGGTCATAATGAACATTATATTAATAATAATAACAACAACAGTTTGATCAAAGCGACGTGTTTACATGATATACAGTATGATTTCAGGTCACATTATTATTATTTCTTATTTCTTCTATTTTATGTCCCAGTTGTTGATTTTTTTTATTAAAAAGACAAGTTGCATTTTGTCAAATCTTTCTGGATTCTCATCAAAGCTGTCTTCAAAACTTGTATCATTACTTTTGTTTGCTACTTTAATATTTGTTATTTTTTTTTTTTTTTTTTAAATATAGTGTTGGCTACTCTTGTCCCACACCCAGATTCTGAAAACTATGATCTAAAGAGTGAAAGAAACATATAATGCTTTATATGTAACATCAACACATGGGGAAACTATACATATATACAGGTGTATATATGAAGAGTTCAGATGCAAAGGCCTCTAAATCTATCTGACATCTATCTGACATAAATTTCTTTGTAAGTACCGGTACTTCTGATTGGGTTGAGGGTGGGATTTTAGTGAGTTTGAAGTAAAAGTATTTGACGGACATATAGTATGTGTCAAGAGCATTCACTAAGTATTATTTTCTCATTTTTGACAGATTGCTTTTAGCTGGTTTTGCATCTGAACTCTTCATATTTTAATCATTGATCAGTACCTCTGTTTTTTCAAACATTTCCATTGTAGCTGTTTTAAAGTATAGTGCGTTATGAAGCATACGTTCACCCTTAATTTTTGGTGACATGATGGACTGAAGAAGACAATACAACATTTCTACTAAGGTTTGTAATGTGTTCACCGATGCACATTTTGAATATCTATAGAGGGTTTAAACTTACTTCATGATTAGGTCAGTTACCCAGATACACAGCCATATTGGCGATATTTGGATGTAAACAACAGCATGGATTGCATGGTTAATGTACTACTGAATATGTTTTTCTGCTGATTTATGCTGTCTAAACCACAAAAAAAAAAAAAAAAGTGTGAAAGCTGCAAAATCATACAGAGAAGAACTTAGTAAGCAGGAAAGGGTGCAATAATTTGTTAATAGGTGGTAAAGATATGTACAAGCAGTATTAATTAAGAAATTAGCCTAATTTCACCTACCTGACTGAAAATAAGAACAAACTCGAATGTTATCAAGATTCTTGCCTTGGAAATCCTGGTTCGTTGTGGCCAACCACAAATGCCTTTTGTTCCTCAGAAGTTTTTGCACTCTTCTACTTGATTTGTTATATCTTTTGGCAGTCTATAGTACTTCAAATGTTTTTCCTAGTCTGACCAATTAGTACAGCCCAAACATGACAATAACTATTTTCAGCAGAAAAAATCTGTAAAATATGCAAGTTTTGTTAAGTTCAGTGGGGTTGTTTACATCAGTGCCGCCAATGTGGCTAATTGATGACACGTTGTGAAAACACACTGTTGTAAAAATCTAAACATCCAGGGATTTTTGGCTTATTGTGATTTATAGTTGTACTGGGCTAGTTTGTGTGAGTCAGATTATTGAGATGCCTTGAATGTGTAGCCTTAAGAGGCCTTAAGGAACAGGACAGTGGATAATGTTTTCATATAAAAAAATATATTACCAAAACTTGCGATTGCACCTTTTACCCAATAATTTCATAAGGGAAGCTTATTACTGTAGCATGCACTGACAGTTCTGCTGTGGTGTTTAGACAATCCATCTGCGCTATGTCTGTCTGTATTTGCTGGTGTATTCCCAATAGTCAGAGAGTTGGATAAGGAAGGTGAGCAGTCATGTCAACAGCTTAATTTCGATCACGGCGGCCTACTTTACGCCCGGACTGATGCGAGGAAACAAGATTATATTTTTGAGCAACACAGCTGAGATGAGGGTGACTGATGCGGCACTGTCAGAAACCTCCAACACAGCAGCAACGCTTTGATATTTTCATCACGTTGTGGCACAGTTGTCATTTCAGTTGCAAGTTATCAATGAAGCTTATTGGCCTGGGCTCTTCATCAAACATGGTTAGGTGCTGCAGAAATTGGATTCTGTGTGTGAGATGGAGAGAGATTGTAAGTGAGCGTGGATGTTAAGGATGGGATTTTTGGGAGTAAATATCATTTTGCATAATGATCAAGTATAGTTGTGGCACAGAGTCAGATTTACATAGAGCAAAGTGGCTATCCAAATAGTAAATTAAATGTTTTATTTTAGTTTTAAATATTTTGATTCATCTTGGCAGGACTGTAATATAAAAATTAATAGAATTAATTTGACCTTTTTTTAATACTTTATTACTTCTAATCTTAAAAACTAGTAGCAAAGCCCGAAAGTAACCTAAAATTAGTGTTTTGTAATTATTAATAACTCCAATTTTGTTCCAATGTTATTAAACAGAAGAATCTTTGCAGAATCTTCATGCTGCTCTTTTCCACAAATAGTTATAGAACTATAAATGTGGTCCAATTCAACTTGTGTGACTAAAGACTTGAACAGCGCACCTTGGTGTAAAGAGCTGATATTTAAATATTAATTTGAGAACTACTGCTGGTTCGCTGACAGTGAGTAGATCTTGAGAGTGAATCAGTGAATGAATGATTCTTTTGATCTGGTTCAGTGTACCAGTTGATCTTCAGAGATCAAACTGAGAGAATTGTTCATGAATCACAGTTCAACTGTCAGACTCAGTGGTCCGTGTACAGGTTAACAGCTCACTGTAAGTGAGTTTTGATCAGGGAATTTTGACTAAAATAAAAGTCTGTTAATCTCAAGGTATTGTATGACTTTTGAAAACTTCAAATATAGTGCAAAAGTAGTTCAAAAGTCTGGGCTCAGTGTGATTTCATTATTTTTTAAATACTTTTGTTCAGCAAGAATGTGTTAAATTGATCAAAAGTGACAGTAAAATCTGTTGCAGATAAATGTTATGCGTTTCAACTTTCTAATCATCAAATAATCCTAAAAAATGCATTTGCACAGTTTTCAACAAAAATGTAAAGCAGCATAATCTTTTTCAACATTAACAATAATGTAAATGTTTCAGCATATAAGAATGATTTTTGAAGGATCATGTGAAACTGAACTGAAAATCCCACTTTTCAATCACAGGAAAAAATAAAAATAATATACAGTTGAGGTTAAAAGTTTCAGAATATGAGAAATGTTAATTATTTGACCAAAATAAGAGGGATCATACAAAATGCATGTTATTGTTTATTTAGTACTGACTTGAATAAGATATTTCCTATAAATTATGTCTACATGTACTGTATCTCACATTTCTCACTCCTCTGAAGGACAGTACTAAACGAAAAATATGATATTTAGGCAAAATAAGAAAAATGTACACATCTCCATTCTGTTTAAAAGTTTTCATGCCCAATCTTTTTATATTGGAGCATCAGTGAGCATTTTAACTTTCTGTAAGAAACAAAACAAAACAAAAAAACAATGGTGGATAATTCAGGTAACAACACAGTATTACGAATCAAGGGGATGTAAACTTTTGAACAGGGAACTATTATTTTCTCTTGTAGACTATATGTACATTTAAACATTTTTTATGTTAAATATTTTATTTAGGTCAGTACTAAATAAACAACAACATGCAATATATATATTTTTTTAATTAAATAAATGCAGTCTTTAAACACACACACACAAACTTACCGACCCCAAATGTTTGAACAGTTTAAACCTGTTTTATGGTGCTCTTTAGTGGTTTAAGCTTAACAGCCAGGGACACTGAGATCTGTCATTGTACACAAAAGATCTGTTCTGTGATCCGTAAATAGATATTTTGATCATAAGGGTAAGTAACTAACAACAGAACATTTATTTTTGGTTGAACTATCCCTTTAACATCTTTTCATGTCACCTCTGGTATAAAATTACAGTTTCTTTTACAGTTTGGCAACATGGCTTCCAAAGAGTCAACTAATTATAGAAAGCTAATTCTCAACTTTGTTTGAACCTGCTGTGGGAGGAATAAAAATCTCAGCCTCCCATCTGTCTAGGGACTTGGGCTTGACAGCAGAACATCATGAAAATTGGGCTGTTTTGGGATCTCGCTACAAACACAGCGTTAGTGTCGGTGTGAATCCCAAACGCAAACACCAAGTCTCTGCTGAATAACTAAATATGTGAATTATACAGTGTGATTCACAAAGCAACTGACACACAGACACCACCGCTTTGTAAAAAATGTACTACGTGAGAGTAAAATAAATGGCTTAAAGCGAGCATAGACCTTTTTGTCATGAAGTTAAAGTCTGGGAAGGGGTCGCAGGGGCCACATGATTTGTCAAGGACAGCGGAGGTCTCCATTAATATAACATTAACCTTTCCTCACCCACATCTTCTTTCCCCAAACCTCTGCTTTTGTCTTCATTAGAAGCCGTGACGTGTTCTCCGAATAGCTCACAGCGCCTGTTAGCAGACTCCGAGCATCAAGTACCCTGTGAAGACTTTGCGTCTGTGAAATCGCTTTGCCGGCTGGGTAAGATGGAGAACATTTTTATTGGAAAGGCGAAAAGCTGAGAAATCCAGCGAATACAGATATTTTCAGAAGCCGTACTTTAGCTTTGTAACCCAGCAGATAGTTTCATGGGAGAAGATCTACTTTTTTCAGGTGTGGGATTTGTTGTGCCTTGTCATCACAGTGCAGCAATGGGAACTCAGCCATCACTGTTGTTCACCTCTCATGTCATTCTGGGGATGGATTGTACAGGGATGAAAAAGACAGCAGACAGGCTCGAGATAGAAGGCTCAGTTGAACTGTCAGATATTCTGAGCCTCTCCACATGAATAAGACTCCTTAATGTCGGTAACCTTGAGGTTTGTGTTTGCTCTCCATAGAAACAGACTGCTGAATCTTTGTTCCCCTGGTAACCTGCAACGTGAGGCAATCCGGCTGGTGAGAGTGGCGTGCTTATTGACAAATTCTTCCTATACCGATTGAGCGTAAAGGCTGACGAGAACGTCAGAGGCGGAAGCTCTGGCACGGGCTTACGTTACATAAAGCCTCGGCGTTGTTTAATATTCTCCGCACCTCCGTCCTTTTGGTTCTGGGACTCTGCTTTATCTTATTTGAGGATCTTCTATTCTTCAATACAATCTTCCAATACTTTTCTCTCTGGCTGCTTATATTCTCAAGCATTTTTTGACAGTGCAGGGATTTGACTGAGCAAAACTCACTTGTCAGAATAGGAACAATGAAGTCTGCATCTCCTTCAGGTGGAGATATCGCACGAGTGATGCGCCGCTTTGACCTCGGGGCTTGGCATTAATGCACTTCTCGCTTGTTTATTTGAACAAAAACAGTAATGTGCGTCACATGCGTGAGATAAGTTCGCCTAGTGTCTTTTTGTAGTCTTTTGAAGTGAAGCTGTGAGTCCAGAGTCCTCAGATGCCTTATCAAATAATGAAAGCGCCGGGGTTACAACATATTCCGGTTGTTTGGTGAATGCTCAACAGACCAGTTGGAAACAGCAGAGGGCAGTGTTCTCTTTGCTTCACTTAGAGTTTTGTTCATCCACTGTGTAGTGCAGTCAGGTGCAGGTTGTTTGATTCTAGGTTTGATTTAGGTTTGTGAAAATGTTACAGGCATTATCAGAAGCAATCATGAATCGTTTAGCACATGTTTATCGAATTCTAAGAGATGAAAAGATATTTTTTCAAACCAGTGCAAAATTCAATGACATTACATCAAATGTCACTGAATTTTGGAAGTGTTTTTTAACCTTTATTTAGCAAGGATGCATTACATTAATCAAAATTGACAGTAAAAACTGCATATAAATCTATAGTGTTCCTTCTGAAAAAAAAAAAAAAAAACATAACAGAACAGAACCGTTTTCAACATTGAAAGTAATAACAAATGTTTTTTTGAGCACCAAATAGGCATTTTTGAATGATTTCTAAAGGATCATGTGACACTGAAGAAGTAATGGCTGCTGACAGTTTAGCTTTAATAAATTACATTTTAAGATATATTCAAATAAATGTATTTTTTAATTGTTAGACTATTTCACAGTATTATTGTTTTTACTTTAATCAAGAATTGCATATATTTAATTAAGTGTAATAAATGCTGTGCAGACTGCTAATTGCTCTGTATTTATTTGTGCTTTAAATTTCAGGTAAAGAATAATCCGTCTATAGTTGTGGAATGTCTTGTGACTTTTGAGTTTTGAGATAAGTAAAAAGTCAGGAAAAAGTAAATTTGGTTTGAAAAGCCTCTTACACTGTAAATGCATCCATAGTGAAAAGCAGATCTTTTCTTTTCATGGAGAATTTAAAAATGCGTCGTGAATAAAGCCTTTGTTGCTCAACGCATGAATCATTTTCCATCAAGAAAATGGTGTTTTCTAGGAATCCGTCGAATTGCTTCTACCCTGAATCGCTTCGTGTTGTTGTCACTTTGTAGACTGATCCATTATCGGATTCATCCCGCTAGCTAGTACTGTTGATCACTTTGTTAATTCACTGTGACAGAAGGCTTCCTGTGGTCTCTGTCTCTCGAGACCCTGTAATTCATTTTTGTCCCCTATAAGGGACTCAAGATCTAAATTCATGGGAAAGAATAGCTTCTGGCCTGAAACTATGTTCTAATAAAGACTACATACTGGGCTTTTCAGTCATATCCCATTTGTTTGATTAAACCTTGACAGTCGTTTGTCCTGTCTTCTCAAATACATGCCCAACAAAGTACTAGGCCACCGGGTCTCAGAGACTTAAAAGTAAGGTATTCGTTTACCTCATAAAAATGATTTACTAGTGAATTTAGTTTATGCTGTATGTAGTAAATCACTAGTACATAAAGACTGCTCAGGTATATATTTCATACTGTATAGTTATGGTGAAAAATTATATTTGAACATTATGTTATAGCAATTAATGCACACATGCTTTTAGTTTAAGGAATAGTTGACCCATAAATAAAAATGTACTTCATTAGAAGAGATTTAGGTAAATTTAGCATTACATCAGTTGCTCACCGGTTTATTACAAACATGCAGCTGTTCATTTCACAAGATATTAAAGGGATAGTTCACCTAAAAAAGAAAATCCTGTTATTAATTACTCACCCTCATGCTGTTCCAAACCCGTAAGACCTTTGTTTATCTTCAGAACACAAATTAATGAAATCGTGAAGTAAGATAAGTAACAGCTTTTAATCATTTTTAAGGAAGTTTGTAAATGAGATATAGATTTAATACAACAGTTAAATAAACAAGAAGTTAATATTAAGTTACTTAAACTGTCTGACTTTAACACTATTGCCTGATTTTGCTCTATTTTGTTGTCAAAAATAAACAAGTCTGAAACAAGTCACAACTGAGCCGCTGCGCATCTCCATTCAAACATGACACTGTTTAGTTTATGAATGAACGTGCGTTTTTGAACGAAGCTAGTGAAATGATTCAATTTCCCACCATAAAGACAGTCACTTGCTTTACTCCTGAATGAATCGGCTGTTCGAACGAATCAAATGAATGATATGATTCAGTAATTAAATCAGTGTCTTGCCGCCACCTGCTGGCAGATTGTTTAATTTTTTAAGTATATTTTCAGTTATTTAAATCATTTAATATTTCTGTATTCAACATTTTTAATTTAAAACATTAATCTGAACATGAATTTATGAATTTGAAAACAAAGATAAAAACAAAATTCCGCTGTTAATCACTTTAAGAAGTGAAATATATCCTTGTAATTTCAGATTTTTTGATTATTGTTCAGAATGTGCTCCTAAATTTTTTATGTTTGGAGCACAAACGCTCCTAACAAGAAAAGTAAGCGTAAAGCCCTGCTTTATTCTGCAATGCCTGTACATGTGTTTTGGTACTCGCATGTTGAAGACTTGCAAGGAAGTGAAGAAATTGTTGCATAAAGTTGTTATTTTTGTTTTCTTTGCACACAAAAATTTTTAGCTTGTAGCTTTATAAAATTACAGTTGAACCATTGATTTCAAATGGACTATTTTAACAATCCTTACTGACTTTCAGGGCCGTTTGAACGATTTGGTTACGTTGCTGTCTATGCAGGATCAGAAAGCTCTGATTTCATCAGAAATATCTTAATGTGTGTTCTGAAGATGAACAAAAGTTTTACAGGCTTTGAACGACACAAGGGTGACTAATTAATGACAGAATTTTCATTTTTGAGTAACTATAAAGTCGTGCCAATTACATGAATTATACGGTCAGCAAGTCATTGCAACTTAGGTTTTTACATTACTTTAAATACGTTTCAGGTTTTATTTTATCAGTTGAAATGAAATTCAGCCTGATTTTTAAAAAATTGATTTAAGTTTTAATTACTTGTACAACCAAGTTAATTGTGCTTAAAAAATGAAGGTTTAAATTTAATACATTTAAGCTTTTAAGTTGAAATAGATGGGAATTTTTTGCAGTGTATCAGTTTGAACTGTTTGATCCATTGGTGAACAAGTTATGTAATGCTAAATTTCAAAATCTGTTCCAGTGAACAAATAAACTCATCTGCATCTGGTGAGGGTGAGTCAATTTTAAGCAAATAAAGTATGTTTTTGACCTAATTTTCTGATACCAATGCAGGCAGTTATATTAAATACAACATTTTTGTGACTTCTAAAGACAGAATAGGTAATTAGTTATTTGGCTTTATTTAAAGGCCACATAATAAACCTCAAATTAAGCTTTTTAAACCAATTTTTCAATAATTGAACAGCTTCTAATTTAGACAGATTTCCAACAAATGTTACATTGAGTTTTTTTTGTCCCTATGTCCAACACTGCTTTAACGCTTCTCTTTTATTTTTGTGCTTTAAGCAAGCCCTGTTCCATTTATATAGTTTATGTTAAGACGAGCGCAGGGAAAATAGTTGTGTAGTTCATTTTAAATACTTGTGGGAAATTGACAAAAACTAAAAAGCAGCATTTATTGCATGCAGTTTTTATGAGTTAACTAGTAGACTTCATATTCATATTATTAATAGACATATTTGTAGGAATATTTGTACTTTGTCATGTCACAGGAAAACTTTAAGTCAACTAGTGAAAGCAAAACGTGATTAATATTCATAATCCATCTGCGCATACCTGGTAAAAAGCGTTGTTAAAATAAAATCATCTGGAGGTTTATGAATGACATCTGAAGCCCTCTGCTCAAAATGACATTGTAAAATTGAAATGCTTTCCACTTGTTGACATTTATAAATCAAAGCAAGGCTTTTTGGGAAGGTGCTATATGATTCCCAGAGCTCACGCTATAGTTGGTAGTTATTCATGTTGGGGCAGAAATATGACCACAGTGCTCTTTAGCTCTGCCAGAGCATGGCCTAGAGCGGCCCTCTGTTCTGCCTGAAATGAAACTGTCTTGAACACAGTTTAAGTCCACCTTTGAAATAAATCCTTATCATCAATTTGATGTCAAGGTAAAGTGTCTGACATCACCTGACTCTCCTCATGTCTCCCACATTAATGGGTGTCTTTTTCAGGTTTCAGCTGCCAAACCGCTTCAGCCTGCCTCTCTCCCTCTGTTTATAGACCAGCATGAATAAATGATGAAATGATAATACACAGCAGCAGAACCCTTTTTTTTCCTCTCCCAGAGACGACTCTGCAGGAGACCGGGGACTTGCCTGTATTAAAATGCATTAACAGTAAATCAGGTCGGGCCCCCACCGCCTGCTATAGTTTTTTTTTTTTTCACTTTCGAGGTGTGGGGTTGCAGGCAAACATGCCTGCTAGTATACATGGCTGAGACTGGGACCGAATCACGGGAAAGCTAAAAACTAGGATGAGGATCCACAGAGAGATACACGCAGCTAAAAGAGGTCTAAGTGTAGAAGTAACATACCCAAAATGGATTTTTAACATCTGGGGACAGTGATATAGCTGCTTTACAATAAAAGGCGGCTAAAAATTTTATAGAGCAGATGATCTAGGCAGTGTGATGGTGTACAGTTTATACTGTTCACTTTAGTTTGTGGTTGCCAAGCAACACTGAATATTGTCGCATGAGTGCATTTAAAATGATATGCAATTAATGATGTATGTATATCTACTTTGGTATTATGTTATAATATTAGTTTTACTGTTTGGAATCTTTTGTTTTAATTCAAGTCTTCATGGGGTGAAGCTGTTTTTACACTAATACCATACCAATCATTAATTTGTTATCAATAATATTAAATAATAATAAAAATAGTTTGTTTTGTCTCTGTTAAGTTCTAGTAAAGCATTAGTTTTTTCAATTCAGTGGATTGTCCAAAAATATGCATAACTTAATTAGGGATGCACCGAAATGAAAATTCTTGGCCGAAACTGAACTAAATAAAACACTGGTCCGAAGACCGAAGGCCGATTACCGAATACGTTTTTTCAGGGTTTTTCACCCATTTTTTTTGCCCATTTTTTCCACCATTGCATAACATTAAAAAGCCAAAATTAGAAAAAAGCATTTTTAACATTCTAGTAGACGACATAGCCTACCAACAAAGAACAATTTAACTTAAAATAAATGAGTTCGTAAAATAATATTCTTTGGCCATTTTTAAGACCCCTCTCTTGAATCAGGCATGTGTTGTTGTTTTTTAATGTACAAATGAATGCAGCCTTGCTGAGCAAAAGAGACTTCTTTCAAAACATTAGAAAATATTACACTTATTTTTACGTACTGTTTAATTTTATTTTACAGAACAACAGTAAAATTACAGTATTTACATTTACATTTATGAATGTTGACTTTTATTTTAGTGGAAACCCGCATAAGATGTCGGTACTTCTTTTTGTTGACAGGAGCAGATTTATGAATGATTCTCTCATTAAGCTGTTTCAGTGCAGATTTTCCTTGCGCTTTGGACTTTGAACCTTGGAAGAAGAGCTCATGCAGCGCTGTCAGAATACATACAATTTGTGCGTGTATTAGAAAAAATATCGTTCTCTAGTTTATTTACTAATGGTTTAAGGCCATTTCATGATTTCAGTCATTATACAGTAACCAGCAACAACCACCCGTTCCTCTTCTCATCGAAAACATGCAATGCGGTGTTAAACAGTCTTTTGCTGTTGGTGCTTGTAATGATGTTTGCGTGTTTCTCGGACAGTTTTAAATGCTTCCACACTATGGACATGTTTGCTACATTAGTGCGCACCTCTATTTGATCATGTCACGTTATTGTTCGGTATATTTTATTCTGTCTTTTCGCATATATAATTTCGGTTGCCGAACATTTGGTGCACCCCTAAACTTAATGGCTGTTTTAATAGCTATATTCTATAATATATTATTTGAATATTCAGTAGAGAAGCATAGTCAAACTATGAACCGATTATTGTTATGTTATGGCCAGTAACCCATAAATGACAAATAAAAAATAAAACTCTAAAAACTAAAATCATTAGTAAATTTAACCCTCACAACATTATAATACACAGTATCAAAAATAGTTTTAAATTTTTTTTTTAAGTTAACTTTAGCAATTACATAACAGTAAATGTCATCTAAATGTAAAAATATGTAGAATGAGCATGCATAATTATACAACCTCATGGCGAAAAAGTACCTGTGGGAACTTTTTTGTGAGACGCGAAATACGTGCCAGTACATACATATCACAGCAGTTTCCAACAGAAATGTCCACTGAGTGGTGCTAAAAGAGTTTTTTTTTTTTTTTTTTTTTTATAACCCAGAACAGATAAATGTACATATGGTACATTTTATGTGATGTTGGTTTTGTATGTGTCACTGCAGTTCTGTGACATATGTTCTGTACACATAGGTACAGTCATTTCAGACACTTCCAAAACTCTTTCAACTGTTTTAATTTTAAATACCTGAATTATGTTTCCATCTTTGTTGCCACAGTTTTTTTTCTGTCTAAGAAGGGGTGTCCCAATACTTTTGACCATACAGTGTATGTACAAGTCATTGGTGTTTAGTGATGAGTTTTTGGCTCAAGGTCTGCATTTAAAGTCACACCAGAGGTGTTCAGATGGGATTAGGACTTGCCGTTATGTAGACCAGTCAGGTTCTTCAACACTGACCGAATCAGTCATTTCTTTTTGAACCTTGCCTAATGCAGCATTTTCATGTTAGAACAGGAAAGGGTCCTGTCCAAACTGTTGCTATAAAATGAGAAGCACACAATTCCACAGAATATCATTATATGCTTAAACATTAAGATTAGTACTCATAGAAATGACTAAAGTAGTAAAATCTGTTCATATGAAGAGGGTGTACTAATACTTTTGGCAGTATAGTGGTTGTTAGTTAGGCAAGTAAGTTATAATGGTCAAAGCATTTGAAATTTTTTCCTCTTAGATTGTATGATATAAAATACTTTATACCATCATGAAAGATTTTGCCATTCAACCCACCCTTTGGAAAGCAGCCATCTATTAGCCAACACCTGCTGAGATGAGAAGTTTGGAATTGACGGCATTCATATAATTTCATATCCAAAAAAATTCAAGAATGTAGGCCTGAATCTCAGTAGCCCTTTTTTTCTCAGACTAAAATGTGCCTTTGGCTGCAGCCCAGCTGTGAATATTAAAAATATCACCGTCTTTTGGATGACTGGCTGTATAAAGATAAAGAACAGAGATTACTTTTCAATTAGCTGCCGGCGCAGATTCACAGTATGACCATGCATTCATAGCTATTCATTAGCAAACAACAGTGAAACCGCTTCTCTCCGCACATGCTTGGCTAATCCTAGAGGGCTGAGATAGGACCATCACTTCAAATCACATCGGTTGTTCGTCTTCTTGTCCTCAAACAGCTGCTGTCATGCAATAATAATCTGACATTCAATTAAGCTTGAAATCATTTAGTGAGCTAATTAAGAAGGAGAGAGGTAGGGGTGTTAATCTACCACTAAATCATTACCAGTTTACGGTGTGAAAACACTGCTGTAGCCACATTGAACATGAGTCAGGCATGTGTGCAAAACACCAGTCAGTGCTCTTTTATTTAAGTTTAAGTGTCCCAAGAAACCACTGTTAACAATGATACTGTAAAGTCTATGGCTTATTTCTTTACCATTTTACTACTGAACATTAAATATCGTTCATTTTCATGAATTTTCGGATTCAGATTCTGCTTAGCAATTCTGATTCCTAACGATTTCCATTCAGATGTCAAACATATTTATCTAATTGAATCTGCGGTTCTTGGAAATTTGGACCTCGATACCCAACCCTATTTACTATACTACACTTGTGTTTAGGTTTCACTAGCTTCTGTGAAGTAAGTGGAAAAAAATCCACACATTTATGTAGGTTAGAAACTTTTACTCTCACTGATGATCAATCTCTCACACGCCGCTGAGTTTTGCATCTGTCGGTTTGAAGATATTGCCCATTTTGCACCTCATGGGGTTGAGAGCGGTCTCTTAGATGTCACTATGACGTCTCCCAGCATGCTTTGTTCTTGTAATCACCTTCTCCCACTATGCTTTGTTCTTTCAGTGCATGATAACAAGACTCAGTCATGGTTTAGGAGTTGTGAGGAGATTGAAATTCATTCATAGCATATTCATGTGTATTCAAAGCTCTGTGTAACATTATCAGGGGATATGGATCCATTTTCAGCTCCGTCGTGATGCTGCGTCAACTGCAAATGTCTTTTGCCTGTAAAACTATGACCCTCATTTTCAGAATGAATTGGCTGTGAGCAAAGCAAAATTTACTATTGCATTAAATATTCTGCTCTCTAAATGAAGGCCAATAAATGTCAACATGCATTATTCAAAATCCAGCAAAGGTATTATGAATATGGATTACAGGTAGTGCAATTGCAGAATTTTCTTTTATGCATTTTGGATAAAATGAAACTGCAACATTTAACTGAAAACATTCTGAGCTGGAGCTTGCAAATGCATGATAAAACTAAATTGAATCATAGATAGATAGATATGCAGAACTGATTTATTTAAGCAGCAACAGTAGGCAAAATCATTTGACGAAGTCTAATGTTTTCAACTGCAGAACATAAATGACAGGAGAGTCTACAAACTGCATAAATGTAGTCAAATCATTTTAAACTACAGTTAAAAATGAAGTTTTAGGTGTTTTTTTAGGCTAAAATGTAGACAACTACTGGAATAATTATACATTGTCAGAATAGTAACAAAACAGTAAAATACATGGCTGAATTAGCCTTTAATGTGTCTGCGTGCAGGTGTTTTCTATATGAAATGAAATAAAAATATAACCAAAGAAAAGTGAACACGCTTTTCTCATCTCTACTCCACTTGGTATGTATGTAATTAAACTTGTGTTTAGGTTTCACTAGCTTCTGTGAAGTAAGTGGGGAAAAAAAAAAAACACACACATTTATTGATAGTCAATCTCTCACACGGCCCTGAGTTTTGCATCTGTCGGTTTGAAGATATTGCCCAAAATGGCCAATTGTTTCGTCTTATTCCTTGCCTGGGACAGTGTAGAAACTTTTGAAGCTGCATTAAAACTGCAATTTGGACCTTTAACCCACTGGCTCCCATTTAAGTTCTCTATGTGGAGAAAAATCCTGGAATGCAGAGAATGAAGAAAAAAAGTCCTGAACATCTTGGCAAATAATCCAGGTCTGCTGTTAGCACTTTTAGCATAATTTAGCATAAATCACTGAATCAGTTTAGATCATTAGAATCACTAGAATTTAAAACCTGACTCTTCTGTAGTTACATTGTGTACAAAGACCGACAGAAAATGAAAAGTTGCGATTTTCCAAGCTGATATGGATAGGAACTATACTGCCGTCCAAAGGCAAAGCGCAGTAACTACACATTTGGTCAAAATTGAGTTAAGGCTCAAAATGGGCTTTGTGATGTCTGCTTTGTCTTGTGACAAAGTCTTGGTTCAATTTTGTCCCGTTTCAGGGAAACAAGAGTGTCAAAATTGTAGTAACTACAAAATCCAAACTAATACCAAGGCAAACCATGTTACCGGGATTTATCTTTGTTTTCCCGGCTTTGACACCGCATATACTGCAAACTGGAAGCTGTTACCATATCCAAAGACGGGTAAGAAAGATTATATTAAATATTAACTCTTAGCAAGGCAAATGACAGCTTTATAATCATTTTACATTAACTAGCCAGCCGCTAGCAATTTAAACAGTCATTTCAGCTAGCTGTCAACACGCATGTGTTTACTATCCACAATTTGCAAATCACGTTAGATCACATGACTAAAATATAATTAAGATAGAATGAGTCAGCCTTAAACTGGCATCCTAATTAAAAGACAGATACAACTGCATTTATGATGATAGATTTTTTGGGGGGCAGTTTAATTTGTGTCCTGTCATATTGAGTCCATTTTGCCAAACAGGTTTTTTTTTTGTTTTTTTTTTTACAGATAGCTAAATATACATATTAATCCTCTATTTTAATTAATAATTATAGCTTTAAGGGTGTAGATATCATAAACTGGTATGTTCGTATTAGACTGAACTTAATGCCATGCCATTTACATTCAAAGCTTCTATTAACGTTTTAAACTAAAGCTTTAAATGTCTGTTGTCATATTTTATTAAGTCATCACCCTAAAAATGCGATCATTTTTGTAATATACCCTATAGTCTGGTATTATTGCAATAACAGCCAGTCTATAGTTATTCAGGATCAGCCTAACACACCTGGAAAGTGGGAGATTGAATGACAGCAGTTGTCGAAATGGAGGTGTCCATCTGGCTTTTTTATGAATGGGAATTTTAGCTTAGCAATAGCATATAAAACAACTATAACAAAAGTTGCTAGGCAACAGAGACACGCATTTTCAACTGCGGTCATTTTGACCGCTTTGGCCATTAAAGGTAGAAATACTAAGAATTCTTTTGCGTTTTGTAATTTTAATAAAATAACAATGTTAGTATGAAATATACACACATTTAAAAAAAGTCAAGGAATTATAGTTATGTGGGTTTTACTTCTACAAAGTTATTACATTGCAAAATGTAAAAATGACAAAATGACCGCCTTGGTAGTTCTAGTGTTAAAGCAAACGTAATTAATTAAATACAATTAAACACCCTTTCTTGTGCAAGGAGCATTGCAATAAGATGACTCTTGAGGCTTACTACTGAGCAGTTTTAACATTCACATACAACATACAAACATCAATAAAACTATTTTTAAAAGAATTATTACAAACAATCAAAATGTAGTAAGAAACACATCAAGAAAGTTGGACAGAATTAGTTTGTAGATGCTGCACTTAGTTTTTGCAATAGCGTTTTAGTTGTGTAGGGTCATCCAAAGGCAGAGTGCAGTATCTGCATTTTGGTGGTCAAAGGGCACATCAGTTGTCATGGTTTTTATCTATAAAAATGTCTTTCTAAGAAGGCATAACATGAATGCATTACCACTAATCTACCCACAACATGTTTGACTGGCTTGTGTAAAAAAGGCATTTTTTTTTCAGTTTCAGTGTTGGAGTAGTTACTGCACTTAGCCTTTGTAGGGCAGTATACTCTCATTCTGGCTTAATAATCAAGGAACTTTGATAGGCACAATGATATTACGCAGCGCCTGAATATAGCCCCCAGCTATTTTACTATTACCTTAGTGGCTTAGTGCTGGTCCCGTTAGAAGGTACTTAGCTGGGGACTATTCCAGGCGCTATGTAATATCATTGCGCCTGCTGCACCCATGGTATGGCAGCAAAGTTCCCTAAATATTATGCCAGAATAAGAGTGTAGTTCCTATGTATATCAGCCTGGAATATCACAACTTTTAATTTTCTGTCTGTCTTAGTACACAATGTAACTACAGAAGAAATATTTGGTCATTTTTAAACAAGATGCTAATTGTCTAATCAGATTCAATGATTCATGCTAAGCTATGCTAAAAGTGCTAATGCCAGACCCGGAGATCAGCTGAATGGATTCAAAAATGGTAAAACTCATCTGTTTAACTCTAAGGGAGTTGGAAAATGAGCCTATTTTCAAAAAAAGTGGAGTGTTCCTTTAATTTTACTTAACGTAAAATTGTATTAATGTCTCTTAATGCTATTTATTTTTAGATACAAATATTATTTCTTTGAAATTGGTATACTCACATTACTACTCCATTGTAAATAAAAGACCTGTTACTGAAGGACCATGTAGCAATCTGGAGTCCACAAACACTGATGGATGGACTTAGATTTACCTAAAGAACTCATATATTTATATATAACTCCCCTCTGGCGAAGTTTGTCAAACTCTATAATATAAAGAAAAATGGGGTGCAAATCTTCAGAATTTGTTGGCTTATCTTTGAGCGAGGAACTAGGGCAATATTTCCCTTGCTGGTGGTAGTATCAGTCAGAGTCGCAGACCTAGTACCTGATGGTAATCATCAGCCGTTCACTTCTCTCTTTCTCACACAGAATCTGGAAAGTCCCTAGAGGGAAACAGAGAAATCTTTTTCCCACACCCACATTGACATTTCCAATATCCCCCACCAATACGGCAGCCACCAGTATTATTTGTTTATTTTTCATCCCTGTATTATTCCCTCATTTTGGCTCATTGTTTCCCAGACCAATTTCCAAGTGGGTTATTGTCGCTCATTGTGAGTATCATTCATTAGTTTGCACCAAACGCTGGTGCCTTATTGAATTGTAGATCTATTCCGGTGAAGGAAGAAATATTCCTGCGATACAGGCACTTGTCACTCATCTTTTTATTGCCTTCAATAAACCTCAGCCGTAACTTGTTTCCAGACTTCCTGGGCCGTTTGGAAACACGCGGTTTCTTTGCAGTAATGCCATTTTGTGTGATTGGAAGCAGCAGGAATCTGTCCTATAACCTCTAATTAGCTCAGCACTTGGGTGACAGTGATAGTCTCACCTCAGAAGGTGTATTTGAATGACTGGTGATTAGCATCAGTAACACTGCTCTTGTAGAGCTTCATCTGCCTGCGCTTTTACCCAGACATCAGGATACACCCTAATGTGCAAATGCAGCAGCCTTTGATCTGTGGAAAACATTAACAATAAATCCTGGCATTGCTCTGAGAGCAGCTCATACCACAAAAATATTAGTGTAAACAAAAATTGTTGTTTTTGAAAATTTTTGTAAACTTAAATGTAAAAATTCAAATCTTTCTATACATGGTGCAATAGGGTATATGCGCAACTTCCGTTTTCTGTTAAACAGGTCTTGTTTCTGGTTCATGCATTTTACATATGCCTCATTAAATATGAAGATGATTTACTAAATATTCCTTCAGTTTAGACACTAAAGATGATCATAATCAATGTCCATCACATATGTGGATTGATATATAACAGTTTTTTAATTTTTATTCTTTTCATTTATATATAAATATCAAATATTAGTAATACAATGTCCATAATAACAACAGCTAGCTTGTTTAACTGATTACCTTAAAAGTCCATTGATACCACCATTATTTATTATGGCTATTAACACGTTCTCTGACAAGCGGAAGCAATGAGACCTGTTTTCCGGGGTTGGTCGGGTGACGTTCGACATATACCCCATAGACTCTTCGCAGAAGAGTTTGAGTTTGATTGACAGGCAATCTGACCAGTCATAATGCTGAATCTGCCATTTTGTCTGACAAACAAACAAGACAGGAGAGTAGTTTAACCTCGGTGGTCTTGAACTTGAATAATGCCTTCCTATACCTTCTGATGTTTATTCATGTTTATTTTGTGCTATGACTAGTAAATAGGAAAAGATGATCGGTTCATGTGCCGCTTGAATTCATGTGAGGCGCTACACATATGTCGTGACACATTAAAGAGCCACAAAACCGTATTTATCGTTTGAATTTCTTACAAAAGGACAAAATTTGAAAGCTGAGACTTTGTTTCATCCAAATTATTTTCAAAATATATACTGTGTGTATATATGCATACATATACATAAAAAATATACACAGTACACATACACGCATATATTATATAAACAAAAACTTTTCTTTTGGATGTGATTAATTGCGATTAATCCTTGCCCAGCACTCTTTCTTTCTTTCTTAAAAAAATGTCACTGTATTTTTTATTTTATTTCTTTTGTTCATGCAATGCACATTGTCCAGTGATCTCTAAGATTTATTTATTTTTGTTCCACAGAAGAAAGACAGTCATAAAGGTTTGTAATGACATGAGGGTGAGTGACTGATTACAGAATTTTCTTTGACTGAATTGTCACTAAAACATTTTTATCGTTTGAATTTCTTACAAATGGACAAAATTTGAACGCTGAGACTTTGTTTCATCCAAAAATAACTTGTTTTGTCTTGTCTGTCAGTGTGTTTTCAATTTACTCTTTACTTCGCGATGTATTTTTCACTGCGTGAGAACATCTGTAGTGCAAGAGTGGACATAGCAACAGTAACAAAGTCTTTGTGAAGTGTCAATTGCATTACAAAAACATAAAAAATAATCATGTTTACATTTTGTGAATATCAGATTGTTTCCTTTTGATTTGTGTTTTTGACTTAAAAGTCTTTCTAAAACTAAATGCTGGCACTTTTTTTGTTTGTTTTGACTGATTTCTGAGCTATTTAGTAAATCAGAAGCTAACCAAAGCTATTTTTAAATGTACATTTGTTAAAAAACAAACAAACAAACAAATATTATCTTTCTTTTAGTGCTGGGCAATGATTAATTGATTTTATGTACATAATATATGTGTGTGTACTGTGTGTATTTATGATGTATATGTAAATACACACACATGCATGTATGTTGTTTAGATATTAAATATATTTATACTATACTAAATATACTATACTATACTATACTATACTATATACTATAAATTATATTTCTTTCAAACAAAATGTCACTCTATTTTTTTTTTTTTTTTTTTTTTGTCAATGCAATTGACATTGTCTAGTGATCTTTAAGATTTATTTTTTATGTTCCACAGAAGAAAGAACATCATAAAGGTTTGGAATGACATGAGGGTGAGTGACTGATGACAGAATTTTCATTTTTGACTGAATTGTCCATTTCAGTATTAAAAAATTGCAGTTCCCATTTTGTTGTGAGTGTACTGATTTCCATGTTTGACCTCTTGGAAATATAGAAACCAGCAGGAAATTTACATTTCCAACGGTCACGTGTTCCTAAGAGTTCACAGCCTCATGAAAGCATAACACGTAGCATACTGTCATATTTCCTCAACTCTGCTGCTTTAGAAGAGAAGTGAAATCAACAGTGCAGAAACATCATTAATTCATCTGCTGAGAAATATGAAAAACATAAGGTCTGCAATGTCAAGTGCTTTGAA
Source organism: Cirrhinus molitorella (assembly GCA_033026305.1). Classification (NCBI taxonomy): domain Eukaryota; kingdom Metazoa; phylum Chordata; class Actinopteri; order Cypriniformes; family Cyprinidae; genus Cirrhinus; species Cirrhinus molitorella. The sequence continues at coordinate 19,390,010 of CM065136.1, read as the reverse complement.
AGCTGTGAACTCGCATAAGGTCCTTGCGTGTCTCTGGTTAGGGTAATGTAGGGAGTGTGCAGAGAAAAAATGATGAAACTGGCAGTAAAATGCTAAAATATCAGTCCAATTTAGATTTTTCAATTTTATATTGTACAATACTCTACTTAATATTCACTTTTACTACTTATTTTATCGTTCAGAAACCATCCATTGTATGCAATTAAATTTGCGCACGAATGAGGCAAAATGAAGTTGTCAAATTCTTCAAAGCAAATCAAAGCAAATTCATTACTGACCTGAATCACAATTTTGCTGGAGATATCTCAAGTGCAATTACCATAGAAGTCCCATCTGGACAGTTTTTCTGTAACTTTTTATTCAAGTAGATTATTCCCCCTGGTCCTCAGAGCTGATGGGGGAGTTAGCTCAGGGCGGACAGGCAATGTTTCCTGAATTTTTGTTCCTGCTGAGCAAAATCTTTTTTTTTTTTTTTTTTTTTTTTACTGAGCAGACACTTAAGCTCAAAGCCTTAAGCTTGACCTGTGCTGGAAATTATATGGAAAAAAATTCTTATGCTGATTAGGTTGCAGCTTTTATACCATGCAATTTATCATGTGTAACACTTAACAATAAGGTTCACTTATAATTAACACTAGGTAATACATTAGGTATGATGGAAGATGAATATTTGTGCAGTATTTATTATTATTTATTATTGGAGCCTAATAAAAATGCATTTTCTAAAGAAAGACCTCAGATATATATATATATATATATATATATATACAGGTCCTTCTCAAAAAATTAGCATATTGTGATAAAGTTCATTATTTTCTGTAATGTACTGATAAACATTAGACTTTCATATATTTTAGATTCATTACACACAACTCGAAGTAGTTCAAGCCTTTTATTGTTTTAATATTGATGATTTTGGCATACAGCTCATGAAAACCCAAAATTCCTATCTCAAAAAATTAGCATATTTCATCCGACCAATAAAAGAAAAGTGTTTTTAATACAAAAAAAGTCAACCTTCAAATAATTATGTTCAGTTATGCACTCAATACTTGGTCGGGAATCCTTTTGCAGAAATGACTGCTTCAATGCGGCGTGGCATGGAGGCAATCAGCCTGTGGCACTGCTGAGGTGTTATGGAGGCCCAGGATGCTTCGATAGCGGCCTTAAGCTCATTCAGAGTGTTGGGTCTTGCGTCTCTCAACTTTCTCTTCACAATATCCCACAGATTCTCTATGGGGTTCAGGTCAGGAGAGTTGGCAGGCCAATTGAGCACAGTAATACCATGGTCAGTAAACCATTTACCAGTGGTTTTGGCACTGTGAGCAGGTGCCAGGTCGTGCTGAAAAATGAAATCTTCATCTCCATAAAGCTTTTCAGCAGATGGAAGCATGAAGTGCTCCAAAATGTCCTGATAGCTAGCTGCATTGACCCTGCCCTTGATAAAACACAGTGGACCAACACCAGCAGCTGACATGGCACCCCAGACCATCACTGACTGTGGGTACTTGACACTGGACTTCAGGCATTTTGGCATTTCCCTCTCCCCAGTCTTCCTCCAGACTCTGGCACCTTGATTTCCGAATGACATGCAAAATTTGCTTTCATCCGAAAAAAGTACTTTGGACCACTGAGCAACAGTCCAGTGCTGCTTCTCTGTAGCCCAGGTCAGGTCCTTCTGCCGCTGTTTCTAATACAAAGAAAGAAGAAGAAACCCACTCTAAATCCAGCACTTTTAGAAAACTACAGACCAGTATCCCTTCTCCCATTCATCGCTAAGACACTTGAGCGAGTAGTATACAACCAACTCTCTATCTTTCTTGCACAGAACCATCTCCTGGACATAAACCAGTCTGGCTTCAAAAGTGGCCACTCAACTGAGACTGCCCTGCTCTCAGTCACTGAAGCCCTAAGATTGGCAAGAGCAGCATCCAAATCCTCAGTACTCATTTTACTGGATTTGTCTGCTGCATTTGACACAGTCAACCACCAGATCCTCCTGTCCACCCTCATGAAGATGGGCATCTCAGGAACCGCACTCCAATGGTTCAAGTCTTACCTCTCAGGTAGGTCCTTCAAGGTGGCTTGGAGGAGTGTAGTTTCTGAGTCACAACATCTTGCTACTGGAGTTCCTCAAGGCTCAGTGCTTGGACCACTGCTCTTCTCCATCTACATGTCATCGTTAGGTTCTGTCATTCGGAAGCATGCTTTTTCCTATCACTGCTATGCTGATGACATGCAACTCTACTTCTCCTTCCATCCAGATGACCCCACGGTTCCTGCCCGCATCGCAGCTTGTCTGACCGACATCTCTGGCTGGATGAAAGAACACCATCTTCGGCTCAACCTTGCTAAGACTGAACTGATTGTGATCTCAGCCAACCCCGCGCTTCATCACAACTTCTCTATACAGCTAAATTCATCAACCATAACTTCCTCTAGGACAGCCAGGAATCTTGGAGTTGTGATGGACAACCAGTTAACCTTTACAGACCATATTGCTGCTACAGCTTGATCCTGCAGATTTGCCTTGTACAACATTAGGAAGATCAGATCCTTCCTATCAGAGCAGGCTACACAACTTCTTGTCCAAGCTCTTGTCCTATCCAGACTGGACTATTGTAATGCACTCTTGGCAGGCCTTCCTGCATGCACTTCCAAGCCTTTGCAGATGATTCAGAATGCAGCAGCAAGAGTGGTCTTTAATGAGCCGAAGAAAGCCCATGTCACACCTCTCTTCATCAGACTGCATTGGCTGCCAGTAGCTGCTCGCATCAAATTCAAGGTACTGGTGCTTGCCTACAAGACAACCGCTGGCACTGCACCAGAATACCTAAACTGTCTAATCCAACCTTATGTCCCTTCCAGAAGCTTGCGTTCTGCAAATGAACGACGCCTTGTGGTGCCATCCCAAAGAGGCTCAAAATCACTTTCACGTACCTTTTTGTGGACTGTTCCCAGCTGTTGGAATGACCTACCCATCTCAATTCGATCAGCTGAGTCATTGGCCATCTTCAAAAAACGTCTGAAAACCCATCTTTTTCGGCAGAACTTGACCAATTGACACTAGCTCTTTCCTACTCTTTTCAGTTTTCTATATTTATATAAAAAAAAAAAAAAAAACCCTTGCAAGACTTATCGTGTTTATCTAACTGAAATTTGCCACAGCACTTATACACTGTCACTCTCTTGTTGCTCTGATTTCCTGCACACGCCTGTACACGGTGGCTCTGGATGTTTCTACTCCAGACTCAGTCCACTGCTTCCGCAGGTTCCCCAAGGTCTGGAATCGGTCCTTCTCCACAATCTTCCTCAGGGTCCGGTCACCTCTTCTCGTTGTGCAGCGTTTTCTGCCACACTTTTTCCTTCCCACAGACCTCTTGCTTGAGGGTGTCAATGATGGCCTTCTGGACAGCAGTCAGGTCGGCAGTCTTACCCATGATTGCGGTTTTGAGTAATGAACCAGGCTGGGAGTTTTTAAAAGCCTCAGGAATCTTTTGCAGGTGTTTAGAGTTAATTAGTTGATTCAGATGATTAGGTTAATAGCTCATTTAGAGAACCTTTTCATGATATGCTAATTTTTTGAGATAGGAATTTTGGGTTTTCATGAGCTGTATGCCAAAATCATCAATATTAAAACAATAAAAGGCTTGAACTACTTCGAGTTGTGTGTAATGAATCTAAAATATATGAAAGTCTAATGTTTATCAGTACATTACAGAAAATAATGAACTTTATCACAATATGCTAATTTTTTGAAAAGGACCTGTGTATATATATATATATATATATATATATATATATATATATATATACATACATACATACATACATACACTTGTTCTTTGTTATTTTATATCCATTCTTATGGAAGCCTATTTCTGCCACTGAATTAAAAAAAAGGTAATTGTGATTTTTTTTTTTTTTTTTTTTTAAATCTTGCAATTCTGACTTTTTCCCCTCAGAACTGCATGATAGAAACTCAAATGCGAGTTCTAAAGTCAGAAATGCCAGATACAAACTCGTAATTGTGACTTTTTCTCACAATAGTGGAATATAAACTCATAATTATGAGACATAAAGTCAGAAATGGCAGATATTAACTCTTAATTGTGACTTTCTTGCAATTGGGAGTTTAGAAATTACGAGTTTATATCTGCCATTTCTGACCTTATTTCCTGACTTTGTAACTTGCAATTGCGAGTTTATATCTCAAAATTCTGACTTTTGTTCTTGCAGTTTTTACCTTTTTTCTCAGAACTACCATATAAACAATTGCAAGTTCTAAAGTCCAATTCTAAGGGGAAAAAATTACAATTACCCCTGAGTAATAAATGCTGTAAAAGTATTAATTGTCAATTAGGCCTGGGTTATTTGTTGCATTGTACATATTTTATTGATTCTTATAGTATTTATTTTTTTATGCTTTCTTATAGTATTTATTATGACTACTCAAGATATTGGTTGACCATTTGGTTTCCTTAAGTGCATGTAATTAGACAAGCTTAACATTTTTGATTAACAGATTACTCTGAAAACTGCTGATGCAACAGTTGAGCTCCACATCTAGAAACAGTGTGTTGTATCTAGCAATGACTAGATTAACATTAATTACAACTAAGCAGGAGGAAATGATAGCCCTGTAAAGGAGACACAATAATAGAATGTGGTGTCAGTGATTTCTCCCGTGCTTGTTTATGCTTTATTTGTCCCTAGCTGTTTTTGCTTAATAATATCGGATGACAAGATGTACATTCAAAGTGCCAAGGCCAATAAGAAAAACAAAGAAAAACAGCTTCTGTCTAATTGACTCAGGGCCTATTCATTAGACCATTTCAATCCCACAACAAATTGCTTGGGGGATTCTTGAAATCCCTGAACAATCTCAAACACTGACTTAAGGAAGGGAAAAAAGTACACGAAACATCAGAAGGAACAAATATGGTGTATGCAGAATATGTGGCACATAAAGGGCCCAAAAACAAAAGATAGCTCACCCAAGAGACAATCCATCAGAAAAGTGAAAAAAGTAAATTAAAAGCGAAGAAGTGAGCAGGACCTAAATTTCAGCACAGGATTTGCTCATGATATTGTCCAGATGTAACAATTCACTCACACTCTATTCACTAAAATTGACTTTTTAAACAGTTTATTAACATTAAATTTACCTTGGAGCAAATATGCATACCTTTAATAATGTTAACAACATATTAATTAGCGAATGAGGGGTGACAACATACACGTCTCAGGATTTATTTAAGGGATAATTCACCCAAAAACGAAAATTTTGTCTTTAATTACTCACCCTCATGTTGTTCCAAACCCGTAAGACCTTTGTTCATCTTCTGAAGACAAATTAAGGTTTTTTTGATGAAATCTGAGAGCTGTTTGACTCTCCATAGACAGCAAGTCCTTCTACATTCAAGGCCCAGAAATAAAAGAAATTGTGTTCTAAAGATGAACGAAAGTCTTACGGGTTTGGAACAACATGAAGGGGAGTAATTAATGACTCAAAATACTGACTTTTTTCTTAATTTTTCTCAGAGCTACCATATAAACAATTGCAAGTTCTAAAGTCCAATTCTGAGGGGAAAAATTACTATGTTCTCAGAATTGCGAGTATCTCACAATTTTGACTAAATAACTTTCAACTGCATGTTATAAAGCCAGAATCGCAAGATATAAACTTACAATTATGAGTAAAAAAAGTCAGAATTGTTTATATCTCGTAATTCTGACTGTATTTCTCAGAATTGTGACTTTTTTCTCAGAACTGCAAGATATAAACTTTTTTTTTTTAATTCAGTGGTGGAAATGGGATTCCATACATTCTTTAATACATTAACTTAAAGGTAATTGTTAAAAAAAAAAACCTTGAAATGAAACTTGCAATTTGTATATAAGAAATTCATATTACCCCAGAGTAATAAAAAGCTGTAAAAGTATTAATTGTAAATGCAGTAACTAATATTAACTAAGTACCCTTATTGTGAAATTGACATGAAGGTGAGTATTTAATGACAGAATTTTGATTTTGGGTGAACTATCGCTTAAACTCGCCTGTTTTTTTTTTTTTTACAAATCTGATAAATAAAAGGTCAGTGATTGCAAGTACTTCTCACTCTACGTAGGTACTAGGGATGCCACAATTCTCAATATAATATCGAGCAGTTTGGTATGACATCCACGGTTCAATACGCGCTTGTGAATAGCGGTTTTGTATTTAAATAATTTCCTTCTTTTATTTCTCTCAGAATTTGCTGTGTGTGCCCATGATTTCACGTGCTGAGGTGAGGAAATAGTTCCCTGCTTTGAAAAAGCAACGCACGCAGAGCATCTTCCCTTCTAATGACATGCAATAAGCCTTTCTAAACCAACAAAAGAATGATAAAAACAAAAGTTATAAAAACATTATAACTTGTTTTTAATTCACAATATCAATCGAGTGTTTGAAAAAACTTCCTTATGTGATCTGATGTGGCTTCGCGTCACAGAATGAGGCAGACAATAAATTCTATTCAACTCAAATTATATTTATGTGATTAGCAATGTCTTACATTATAAAAATACACAAGATGGTTTGAAGAACACAGATAAACCATATATTATTGCAGACGAGTGTTTATTGCCCTTACATTTCATAATTCAGAACGTTTAACATTATATTTTTCCTGGCTGGAACGGAATGTCATCAGTGTTACTTCTTTGAGGCATATGTGGATTTGCTGCCTGAGGGCGCCCTCTGGTGTCCAATATGAATGAAACCCATCCTATTTTGCGTAAAAATCGAAAAAATAATACCTCTCTCAAAATAAATATTAAGCAGACATATAATATTCTACGCTTTTTCGAGTGTACAGAGGTTTACAGGAGTATTTTGTTGTTAATAAAACCACACTGATGTGGCAAGCTATCAGAACAGAACCGAAAATCGTGGTTAAAAACCGAGGTATGTATTGAACCGTGGACTAAATACAGAATTCTGGCATGAAACTCTAGAATGCAGTTCGATGGTCTAACTCAATCTGTCAACATGACATCATAATCACATGGCACAGCTGATTGGTTCTCTCCTGTATCCAGTGAGCTCACTGGTCAACATTCAAATACATGACTAGTGCTATGTGTAGCAGTTTGAGCATGCTTCAGAAACCCTCCACCTTCCCCAGCTCCACCTGTATAGATCTGCTATGAGGTGATTCATATATGTTATATGTGCAGCAGCAGTGTTTCTTACATGCTTACAGCAGCATGTTGTGGATGTATTGGCAGTAGCAAGTCTCGGTACTTGCTCTGTTGCAGCAGCAGCAGCGTAGCAGATCTATTCCACCAAGACCAAATACATTAACATTGTCGTGTACATTACCATGCCAATCCCTCCGAGAGTTGTCATGACAGAACTGTATTGTTGCATTCCTAGTAGATACAGCTTTCTAAACTGACACATTTTGCTAATGTTGTACATAATGGAAAAAAGTTGGCTTGATGTTGCATTTGTAAATATAGTATTTATTTATTTATTTTTTGTTCATTGGTGTAATTGGCGGTGTGCTGTAGAGCAGAAGAGTACAGGCAATGAAAATAGATCCAGAAATGAAACTTGAGAGGAAATGAGCCTGAGATGACTTCTTCAAATGTGATGCAATTAACTTCCTCAAAGCGGGCGAAATTTCTGTAAATGAATTCTGTTATGCATTTCAGAGGACTAATCATTTCATTTTTTTCAGCTTTGTGTGTAATCACCCTCATTAGTTTTCACAACAGCGAAGGAGATGTTTAAATTTCTGACATGTAATCTGTTGCTGTGGAGACAATTGAGAGTGAGTTTACATCTCTCAGAGGAACCTGCAGATGTGTTATTATTTGCTATTATGTACAGGAACACTCCATCCACTTGATAGGCTTTATCTATCTCAACTACACAAACATTTTATGATTGAACAAGCGAATATCCTTTGGGCACAAATCTTGTTGTTAAACGCATTCAAAACATTCGCAAAACTCTGGAGAATAGCTCAATTATTTCAGGTTGTTTTCAAAGCTACAGCCGGATTCTTTTTCCCAGTCCAATCAGTTTTGATCAAATAAACAGAGACGCGGAAAAATGCGTCTGTTGATCAGAGCGTCATTATTCTCAGCTCAAAGAGAGAAGAGATCATCAATACAACAGTGACATTCCACTCATCTGTTCCATTTTCTCCGGTTTACCAGTGTGTATCGGTCTTTCACGGACCATTTCGAAAATAATTCAATCAGAATTGCTCGAAGTTGGATGTATTCTGCTTTTTCTGCTTTTTATTTTCCCCATTGTGCTGAACACCCTTTATGAACTAGGCCGTGTTGGCGAGGCAGGGATGTGAATGATAAATGGCTAAAGGTGGAGTGAGGGGGCGGGACTGTTGTAGCAGCAGAACACAGTGCTTTAAGGAGCTCATTTGTCATCCAGAACCCAGCGCGCTGCGCGAGGTGAAAAGGTCCCCAAGTCTCTTAAACGAGCTCTGAACTTTCCCGTTGTCCACTGGCTATACTACGTAGCAATCACCTCCACGTCCTGCCTTCCTAAGTTCCCCTTGAGCTGTGTCAGCTGAGAAAGGAAAGATTAAATGGCATATCTAAAGCGCACAGGTAGATGACCTCTTGTGTCCTGTGTTCCTATCCTGGCTGGATTTTGCCTCAAGGCTTTTCTTATTGTTTATAAAAGTTGGTCTCAATGAATATATACATTGTGTTTCATTTTCAGGCAAACTATAAACGTAATTCTTTTTTAGATTGCATACGTACATTCTATCTATCATGCTGAATATATGCTGAAAAAAAAATACTTTTGTTCAGTAAGGAAAAAAGTGTCAGCAAAAGTGACAGTAAAAATATTTAGAATGTTCCAAAAGTATTTTTGTATTATTTATATTTAATATTTAATTTTTTTTTTCTTGAGCACCAAATCAGCATATTAGAATGATTTCTGCAAGATATAAACTGATATAAAAAATATATAAAATTCTGAGTTTTTAAACTGAGAAAAGTTTTTATCTTAGTTCACTTTTTTCTCACAATTCTGACTTTTTATCTCGCAAATGTGTTTAAATCTCACAATTCTTTTTTTCTTATAATTTTGACTTTTTTTTTCGCAAATGTTTATATCTCACAATTCTAACCTTTTTTTCTGCAAATGCAAGTTTATATCTCAAAATTCAGATTTTTTTTCTCTCGTAATTCTGATTTTGTCTCGCAAATGTTAGCTTATACCTGACAATTCAGATTTTTCTCACATTTCTGACCTTTTTTTCTCACAAATGTGAGTTTATATCTCACAATTCTGACTTTTCTCACAATTCTGACTTTGTCTTGCAAATGTGAGTTTATATCTCACAATTTTGACCTTTTTTTTTTTTTGCAAATGTGAGTTTATGTCTCACAATTCTGACTTTTTTCTTGTAATTCTGACTTTTTGTCTCGCAAATGCGTGTTTATATCTCACAATTCTGACTTTTCTCACAGTTTTGACTTTTTTTTTGCAAATGTGAGTTTATATCTCACAATTCTGACCTTTTTTCTGCAAATGCAAGTTTATATATCAAAATTCAGATTTTTTTTCTCATAATTCGGAATGAGTTTATATAATATTTCTTATTTTTCTTATATGACTTATTTTTCTCATAATTCTGACTTTTTGTCTCACAAATGTTTATATCTCACAATTCTAACCTTTTTTTCTGCAAATGCAAGTTTATATCTCAAAATTCAGATTTTTTTCTCCCGTAATTCTGACTTTTTGTCTCGCAAATGTTAGCTTATACCTGACAATTCAGATTTTTCTCACATTTCTGACCTTTTTTTTTTTGCAAATGTGAGTTTATATCTCACAATTCTGACTTTTGTCACAATTCTGACTTTTTGTCTTGCAAATGTGAGTTTATATCTCACAATTCTGACCTTTTTTCTGCAAATGCAAGTTTATATATCAAAATTCAGATTTTTTTTCTCATAATTCGGAATGAGTTTATATAATATTTCTTATTTTTCTTATATGACTCATTTTTCTCATAATTCTGACTTTTTGTCTCACAAATGTGTTTATATCTCACAATTCTGACTTTTTTTCTGCAAATACAAGTTTATATCTCACAATTTTGACTTATTTTTCTCGTAATTCTGACTTTTTGTCTCGCAAATGTGTTTATATCTCACAATTCTGACTTTTTTGCTTGGAATTCTGAATTTTGTCTCACAAATGCGAGTTTATATTTCACAATTCTGACTTTTTTGCTTGGAATTCTGACTTTTTGTCTCACAAATGCGAGTTTATATCTCACAATTCTGACTTACAATTCTGACTTTTTTCTCCCAATTCTGACCTTTTTCTCAGAATTGTGAGAGATTTTTCCTGAGATGTGACTTTTTCCTCTCTCAATTATGAGTTTTTTTCTCACAGTTGCAAGTTTATATCATGCAATACTGACTTAACTCACAACTGTTTGTATCACACAGAATTGCGAGATGTAAACTTGCAATTATGAGAAAAAAGTCAGAATTGTGAGAGGAAAAAGTCACAATTATTTATTTATTTTTATTTAGTAACAGGCTTATGTTATTAATGCATTAACTAAACGTAATTGTAAAAAAAAAACCTTGAATATTTAATTTGTATATGTAAAAAAAAAAAAAAAAATCTAGATTAATAAAGGCTGTAAAAAAGTAATAATTTAAAAAGTTTTTATATCATGCAATACTGATTTTATAACTTGCAACTGGGAGTTTACATCCCACAATTCTGAAAAAAATGAGAACTGTGATTTTTATATTTTGCAATTCTGACTTTATAACTCGCAACTCACAGAAGAAAAGTCTGAATTGTGAGATCAAAATTGCAATTACCTTTATTATTTTTTATTCAATGGCAGAAACGGACTTTCCCCCCATTTCTGTTGGAAAATCTTCATACATGGATTTGACACAAATACAAATGCACTGAAAACCTTAACTAAATATTATTAATATTAATACGCTGATGCACATATATTTGTATAAAATGTCTACTGTCATATAATTATTTGATCAGATTTTTTTAAACACGCCCTTTGATGTGTCTGGCATTATGCGGGCAGGAAGTGATCATCTTGACTGCGGCTGATGCTGATAGTGCTGATAATGCATTCACAATGTCTTCTGCTGGATACACTTATATGCTTGTCAAAGGGGTCATCCGGGCTTCTTTTAGCTTCAGCGGTGGAATGAGCACAGCCAACTCTCTCAGTACAAACACAACTAATTTTAATCCTGACAAGAGTCTTGGTTTTTTATTCTGGTATGCTTTCACTCTCTCCCTCCCTAACCTCTCTCTTTATCATTTAAAATTGATGCCAACTCCCCAATGGCCTTTCTTATGGAAGCAAAGAGACTTTGAAGTTTGGAGGACTCCTCTGAAAAGCCCTCAGGCATCTCCTTCATAAGGCTACTGCTACCATACTCCCCTCCTCCCCCCCAATATATCTCGTTCTTTCTCTTTCTCTCGGCCACTCTAGTTCTTGGGAGAATTCACTGCTACTGCAGCACAATGAATAGCAAACAAAACTTGTGAAAGGGCATGTCAACAAATTCAGTCTCTGGAAGGGGGGAAGTAATAAAAGGACATGTAATTCACATACAAAAAATTCCCAGCTTAAATATTTACAAGCTTATGTTTTTGTATACAACAGTGTATAAACGTATTTTAAATATTTTAGTGGCATACACTGTTTGTTTCTGACATTCTCCCCTAGATGTTGTGTAAGGTGTAATGTAGTATCCTTGTGTGCATATCCATGATACGGTATAACTTCTACATTATCTTCAGCATTTACTATGTGTGTTTTGTGAAACACATATAGACACAAGCAGAATCACACTATTTTTCTTATAGTTTTGCCTGTAGCACACTGCTATTAAAATCTGTTAAAACGATAGTTCACCCATAAATGAAAATTCTGTCATTATTTACTCACCATCATGTCACTCCAAACTCGGAAGACCTTCATTCATCTTCAGAACACAAATGAAGATATTTTTGATGAAATCTGAGAGTTTCTGACCCTGTGTAGCAAGCAACGTTTCGATCACAAGGCCCAGAAAGGTAGTAAGGACATTGATAAATAGTCCATGTGACATCAGTGGTTCAACCATAATGTTATAAAGCTACGAGAATACTTTTTGTGTGCAAAGAAAACAAAAATAACGACCTTATTCAACAATTTCTTGTCTTCCCTGTCTTTGACGCATGTTCTAGAGATCTCTTTAAACAATTAGTAGGTTTTCATCTCGCTCTACAACCCCGAGTTTGAAAAAAGATTGTTTTGCAATTCAGTATTTCCCATTAAAATTGATGGTGGTTAAAAATGTTTACAAATGTTTCATTCTATCATTGTTTTTTAGTTGCAGTTTGTGTAGCCTTTATTTTAGTTTTAGTAGTATAGGACTGCCAAACAAAAACTAAATCTAAAACAAAAACTATTGGAAATGCAATTTTACCTGAAATAAAATAAAATGTAAAAAACTAAAACTTACTGTATTTCAGGTACCACACTGAAAACCCTAATAAGTTGACTGAACTAAATTGATTGAGTAAATTCATTGCCTCAATTTAATTGAGTAATGGGGTATCACAAAACTTGCATTTTTAAGTTTATTTAACTTGGTGGTTTTGTAGACTATATTTAAATCATTCAGTTCACCAAACCTGGTGCTTATTTAGTGTACTTAAATGATTGTGTTCACTTAACTTGGTTTTGATAAGTTAACAGAGCTTACAATTCTTATGACAAGAGTGGTGGGGCTGAAAGCAATGGGAGCCAATCCCAGCCTTGCTTCCATGGTCCCACCCCACTAATCATAACAATAATATATACAACCTGCTTCCATAAAAGTCACATTCATTCAGACCTTTATAGCTAAACACTAGTTAGCTATAACACATCAGCACATGCTAATGTAATTATCAGAAAGGCTTTCAATATATATTTGCATTTAAATTGTCAAAGAACATGCAGTATATGCAGTCTTCAAATTTTGCTGTCCATCCTCAACCTAACCACAGGTTCTACTCTTTACCACAACAGTAACACTACAAAACCATGACAGAAACCTATGTAAATATGTAAAATATGTAAATCCTAACATAACACAACATTTAAGTACTAACTTATATCTCCCTATGTTAATCTTGTGCTAAAACACACAAAATAACACTTAATTTCAACATTTATCTTCCATATTGTCTGATGCAAAGCATGATGGGAACTAGAAAACTAGGGAACTAGAAAACTCAATCATTTTTTTTTACTACAACAACATTTTGAGTTTACAAAACTTATTTCAATGAGTCCAATGAACTTTTGTTATTGTTTGAGTGAAAATAACACTGTTCGGTTTTACAGCAAGGCAACATTTCTCATTTTCATGTAGTTGGATGGATGGACTAAAATAACTAAAACTATAACCTAAAAAAATAAGCCTTAACTAAAATTAAAATAAAACAAAATATAAAAACCTAAAAAAAATATTATAAAAACTGTAGTAGTACTGTAGTTTACTAAAAAAAAATTATCTGCTAACTGGTAAAACACTAAATACAATTTTTGAGAAACGTTTGTATTTTAAATAAATATGTATTTATAAAAATATAAGTATGACAGAATTTTCAGTTTTAGATGAAAACTCTTTAACAGTGTTACATTTGACATCACAGTGTAGTGTTATTGCTGTAACTAAAAGCATTTTCATGTTTAATCAGAAAAGCATGACACCAATTAAAAACATCAGATCTGAAAACCACAATAATTTTCACTAGGTTTTCTTGGGGAGAGCTTGCTAGCAGCTTTCTGCTTTATTGGCTGTCCTTATAGAATAAACAAGCAATGTTTCTTTGCTTGTCCTTGACCCTTCAGAGCACCAGGCAGGTAATGGCTCCTGATAAGTTGGAAATGGCTGCCGGAGATTGAAGCGAGTAGTTTGTAGAAGCCTTATTGGGGTGTTCCCACCCCACTGAATTGAAGTCAGCTCGGTGGGATGGGATATCCGTCTCATTACTTGGGTCTCTGGCCTTGCAGAAACAAAGGCAGAGGGCAATGCAAACATGTTTAAGAGCTGACCTGCTATTGAAGGTGTCAGAGATGGAGAAGCTGGAAGAAAGCACCTCGTATCGTTGAAATTCCTAAACGAAACACCCTCTTGTCTCCATTAGCGCCTGTTCTTGGTTAAGTCCCTCTTTTACATTAAATTAAAATTAATTGCAGTGTCTTTAGGGTTTTTATTTAATAAGGGCAACATATAAATTATGGTGGAGAACAGCATAAACCCAAAAAGCAGTCTTTGTGGAAAGATTATAAAGAGACAATTATTAATATCAATTAGGCCCGATGGGAAGATTTTTATTCTTGACAAGCTAATTCAAGACACCTGTCAAAATTGCGGCATCTGGTATAGAATGCCCCAAAGCCTAAATTGATAAATGTACACTCATAAATTGAATATACAAAGATAGTAGCTTCTCAAGAAGCATCTAAGAAATTACTACAGGAAATCTGATATCTGATGGTGAGTGCACTTCAAAGGCTTTTATGCTGGCATATGAATGCAGCCGGTGAGATTCATCATGTCTCAGGCAGATGAGGTTTTGATTTTTAATAAACCTTATTAAGTCTATTTTGAAAACCCATGGGTGATTTCATAATCAGCTTCTCAAATATCACACATTTCCTGAGATCACTGTTGCCAAGATCTCAGTCAGATCCATGACTAATTGTTTTTCACAAAGCCAAATTCTCGAGGGACAATGTCGCCCATACAGAATTTCACAGAAGACGCCAAGGATGAACCAGAACTGCTTTGAGTTTAACTCCCATCGGGCTGAGACATTGCAGTATTGTTCATAACAGCGATAGAAAGCGTTCTGTTATGCAATCACGAAAACTCTTTCCTACAAAACATTATCACTTTTTCCTCTTGCTATGCTGCATTGCCTGGGGTGTGTGGATCAAACTGAAGCGTTATGATATAGAAGTGAACTCTAAAGCACTACAGTACTAGTTGTCTGTTGTCTTGTTTGTCAGATGTGTGATGTACTATGTTTCTGAAAGTCCAGATGAGGAGGTGTAAATCTTTCGCTCTAACAGTTTGAGGCCGATTGAATTTTCACCCTGCGGACATTGGCCCCCTGTGTCTGGGATAATGAATGCCTATTGATTTTTGTGTTCTGTGATATACAGACATCTACTTTATAAGATGTAATTGTCCTTCTTTGGTGCAGACTTTAACTAAATCACCATAGTCACAGTCTTTATGATTTCTCCCCCCAAGCTTCAGTATATTATAGTCTCTCTGTATTCATTACATTTACTTTTCAGCCCATTTAAAATGCTGTCAAAGAGAAATGTTTTGTTCCTCTGCATGTTAACTAGTCTCTCACTTTTAGCATTCACTTATAGTTTGTGTTTTTTGTACACCATCTGTGATGGTGTGTGCACTCCAAAAACAAAGTGACTATCTGCATTGCGTTACCTGCTCTAGATTACTAGCAGGATGTTTTTTGCATCATTCATTCAAATAAAAACATAATAATGCTTCTTCATCTTTCAATACAACCGCACGTGTCAAACCGGCCATGTCAATAAGATCTTTGTTGACCGACTTGCGAATGCAAATTTCCCACTCGAGTTGAAAATATATGCGAATATCGCATGTTCGAATAGCGTCTGTTTGCATCTTTGCATTGAGTTTGCATGTAATCCACTTGCACAAATATTTAAATTCACTTTTGGTGTGCACATACCATTATGGTGTGTGCAGACCAAATGTTAAGTGAATATTCACATCACGCTATTGCTCTAAATTACTCGCGGGATGTCATTCACACAAATAAAATTATTGCATAATGCTCTCCTTCATTTTCTGATACAACCGAATGTGTCAAACAGACCGTGTCAATAAGCTCTTTGCTGATTAGGGTTGCGCAACAACGCCTAATGCTGATTTCCCATTCGTGTTGAACATTTTCAGTGTGTTTGATGCAAATATTGCATGTTCGCTGCAATCACGTCGCCTGGTGTGAATTTGCATCTGTTTGTGTTTTTGCATTGACTTTGTATGTAATCCACTTGCACAAATAATTAAATTCGCTTTTGGTGTGCACAAATCATTATGGCTTATGTGACAACACCTAATGCGAATTTCCTGCTTTAGCTGAAATTCACGCCAAATACAGTGTTTTGGCATGAAACTCTAGAATGCTGTTCGATGGCCTAACTCAATCTGACATCATGACATCATAATCACATGGCACAGCCGATTTGTTCTCTCCTGTATCAGTAGCTAATGAGCTCACTGCTCAACATTCAAATACATGACTAGTGCTAGATGCAGCAGTTGCAGCATGCTTCAGAAACCCTCCACCTTCCCCAGCTCCACATGTATAGATCTGCTATGAGGTGATTCATGTATGCTATGGGGGTTAATTATGTATGTTAAATGTGCAACAGCAGTATTTTTTACATGCTTACAGCAGCATGTTGTGGATGTATTGGCAGTAGCAAGTCTCTGTACTTGCTCTGCCGCAGCAGCTGCTTAGCAGAACTATTCCGCCAAGACCAAATACATTAACATTGTCGTGTACATTACCATGCTAATCCCTCCGAGAGTTATCATGACAGAAATAAGCGTTTATGGCAAATATTGGGGATTCATGGCAATCGCATTGCCTGGTGCGAATTTGCGTCTTTGCATTGACTTTGTATGTAATCCACTTGCACAAATAATTAAATTCGCTTTTGGTGTGCATAAACCATTATGGCTTGTGTGACAATGCCTAATGCAAATTTTAAGCATTTGTGGCAAATAATGGGCATTTGTGTCTATTTGCATCTTTGCATTTACTTTGTGTGTAATCCACTTGCACAAATAATTAAATAATAAGTGTTTGCGGCAAATATTGGGCATTCATGGCAATCGCGTTGCCTGGTGCAAATGTGTGTCTGTTTGTGTCTTTGCGTTAGCTTTGTATGTAATCTTCACATGAAAAATATCATTGCGTAATAGGGATGCACTGTATACCGGTACCGGAAAAATACTGGGGTGTGTGTGTGTATATGTATATATATATATATTTAAAACGGTTCGAAACTATCATTTTGATCAGTTCAGTATTTTATAAGCCGAAGTTCACCTGTAGGCGGCAGTGATTCCCAAATTGATGTGAAACGGGTTAAAGGGTTAGTTCACCCAAAAATGAAAATTATGTCATTAATGACTCACCCTCATGTTGTTCCAAACCCGTGAGATTATTACCTTTCTGGACAATGGACAGTATACCGTACAAACATTTTCAATGGAGGGTCAGAAAGCTCTCGGACTAAATCTAAAATATCTTAAACTGTGTTCCGAAGATGAACGGAGGTCTTACGGGTTTGGAACGACATGACGGTGAGTCATTAATGACATAATTTTCATTTTTGGGTGAACTAACCCTTTCCCATTCAAATGGATGAAACCCGAAACAAGTAAATAAAGACAACTGTGGAACTGAAATATGGCATTATTTTGCATACAAAACAAATGATAAAGATGAATGAGCTGACCTTCCTGCACCTGTATGCAAGCATTGCTATAAATTATGTGTTGCCAAAGGAGACACACCTCAAATCTTGCCAAGCATTTGTCACTTGCTCATTGATCTTTAACGCAAATTTAGAGATTGACAGGTGAGTGCATCATTCATAAATTCAGATTTAATTAACTATTATTCACAACTGATCAACGCACATACCTAAGATGTGATACAGTGTAAATACGAAAGCTCAAATGTGCTTGTGTGTCAGTGTATCAGTTTAGCTTTGGTCACATAATATTTGGACTTGCATTTGAAACCATCAAATATTAATTAAATTTAAATGAAGCATGAATTTTGCTATATTAATTTTAGTATCAATAATATGAAGGGAATGTTTCTGCCACGCTGCTGACCACTAATATGAAGTTGCCGAGAGAGCGAGAGAGAGAGATTTATATTTAATGCTTTTTCTTTGGCTGAGTCTGAAATCTAAAAAAACAATCGGAAAGAGAGATATAATAATGTTATTTGCATACTTTACTGTCAAGTGTTATTCTAACAGTCAAAGCAACCTTTGTTAAAAACATTATTACTGCACTTATTAATGTAGGTCAATAATTATTTATAAATGATAAATTAACTAATACATGTTTAGTATGTTAACATTACTTAGTAAATTGTTTTTAATTCTCTCTTTTGAGGCTGGTTATTTGTCACCTATGGTATCGATTTAGTATCGATACAGAGGTATTACATTCTGCTATTGTACCGAAGTCAAAATTATGGTATTGAGCCATCCCTATTGCATAATGTTCTTCTTCATTTCAGATACAACTGGACATGTCACACTGGATGTGTCAGAAAGCTCTTCACTGATTGGCTTGCATCATATGAATTTCATCTTTGCCTTGAGTTTATATATAATCTTATCGTGCAAATATTAAATTAGCTTTTGATGTGCACAAACCATTAGTCTGTTGCCAAATTGTTGATGCATTAAATATATGTATATGTACAGTGGTGGCCAAAATTATTAAGCTGCTTTGAACGCCAAGGATGGTCACAAATGTTGATTTAATTTAGTTATTAGAAGTTAATTGATGAAGACAATTTTTCTATTTCTGACACTATTTTTATTTTTTTATTTTTTTTATACAGCAGCATCATTTTACAGCATTTTTACACAAGTGCATAAAACTTTTAACAGCATTGTAGCTTTGCAGGTAGGTTTCTTCAAGTATCTTGGAGACCACAGTTCTTCTGGAGTTTTTTCTGTTTCTTCATGCCATTTCATCATGCAATTCTGAGAAAAAAGTCAGAACTGGGAGTTTATATCTTGCAATTCTGACTTCGTTCAGAATTGTGAGAATAAAAAGTCACAATTACCTTTTTTAATTTTTATTCAGTGGTGAAAACGGGATTCTATAGGTATCAGAAGATGTAATGAAAGAAAGAAAATTAACAATAAATAATCATGATCTTCTCATCAAAAGTCTTTGACAAGAACTAAAAACCAATGTAAACCAGTGTAACCTAGAATGTGAGATAAACATTATGAGCATTGTTCGACCTTACAAATGTCACCTGCACCATTGAGTTGACAGCCATATATGAGGCTTTTGCTCATTTGACATCCCTCAGAAAGGAAAGTGACAGTTATGGTAGTGTACACTGAAGGGCTTCAGGTTCTTCCCAAACCTCAGTGCTGTAATGAGGTTCCATATGGTTTAGAATTAATTGAATGTACTGTGGCTGACAGCCCAGGTCTGGAGGGTAATTCTGCAGCAGGGACACTGGTTCCGCCTCAATTGAGACCTGGCAGATTGGAGTCCTCTGAGAATTTGACCCTCAACCCTCAATCCAAAAGTATGTCATAATTTGGACATCACTGCCCAGCGGTACCTTTTTCCTCTTTTTGCTTTGTTTAAAGATTACAAAGCGTTTCTCCTTGTCAGGAACATAATTCAACCTTGTAATGTTGTTTGGGGATGGAGGTGAGTGCTGTCCTTCAGTATAAAGTTTCAGGTAATTGTTTGGGATCAGAGTAGGATATAAAATAAAAATTGTGCATTTCATGTAGTCATGGCTGTTAGTTGATTTAAATATTTAGTGGTATTTAATAATTCCTTTCTTTTCTTTAAGCATAATTACTGGATGCAATTTGGGTGGTTGAGACTGTGTAATGTGTAATGTAATGTGAATATATATTAAATATATTAAACATATATATTAATAAATATATAAGTGTTTGAAAATGTATATACAGATGAGGTCAAATGTTTACATCCCTCTTTCAGATTCTGGAAAATAATAATTATTTTTACCAAAATAAGGAGATTATACAAAATGCATGTTATTGTTTATTTAGTACTGACCTGAATAAGATATTTCACATAAAAGTCGTTCACATATAGTCCACAAAAGAAGATAACAGTAGAATTTATAAAAATGACCCCGTTCAAAAATTTACATCCCCTTAATTCTTAATACTGTGTTGTATGAGTCTCTTGTTTGTCCTGAACAGTTAAACTGCCTGCTGTTCTTCAGAAAAATCCTTTAGGCCCCACAAATTCTTTGTTTTTTCAGCATTTATGTGTATATGAACCCTTTCCAACAATAACTGTATAATTTTGAGATCAATCTTTTCACACTGAAGACAACTGAGGGACTTGTATGCAACTATTACAGAAGGTTCAAACGCTCACTGATGCTCCAAAAGGAAAAATGTGGAATTAAGAGCCAGGGGGTGTAAACTTTTGAACAGAATGGAGTTGTGTACATTTTTTCTTATTTTGCGTAAATATCGTATATTTTCATTTAGTAGTGACCTTTAGAGGCTACAAAAGATAGTTACATGTTTCCCACATTACAAAATAAATCAAATTTACTGTGATCTTCAAATTTAAAAAGTTTTCACCCCCCAGCATGCTGGAAAACCAAAGAATTTTTCTGAAGAACAGCAGGCATTTTAACTGTTCAGGACAAACAGAAGGGAAAAAGGGATTCATGAACAACTATCACTAAACAAAAAAACACACTGCTGTGGATCATTCAGGTAGGAAAGCGTTAAGAATCAAGCGTATGTAAACTTTTGAACAGGGTTATTTTTATAAATTGAACCATTATTTTCTTTTATAGACTATATGTAAACATCTTTGACGTGAAATATCCGATTCAGGTCAGTACTAAATAAATAATAACATGCATTTTGTATGATCCCTTTTATTTTGGTAAAATAATTACCATTTTACAGATTCTGAAAGGGGGATGTAAAATTTTGACCTCAACTCTATGTGATGTAAATTACATGCAGATTCCTTTTTTCTGCATTGAAACACAGTAATTACAAATACTGAACTTATGTAAAATAATTAATGTAAAAACCGTCCGTACTTTATGAATTTAATCGTACATGTTTTTGCCACTCCAGTGCATTGATGAACTTTTTTTTAACATATGTGTTTTACTGATAGGTGATATTTCATACATGTTCATCTTCAATGATAATTAAGTGCTATAAGTGATTATTTTTTGGAACACCACACATAAGTCATCTGTACTACCTGACAGATATGACTGAAATGGCTGTCATGAGAAATAACAGTCTGTGACAGCCCAAGGCCAGGTTTTGTTTTCCTGTCAGTAATGTGCCTGTTAGTGTTTGCTGTCTTCGGATTGGTTGACATGTTTTTAGAGGGCGGGGTTTTGGGGAGAGTGTGTGGTTGAAGTTCGAAGAATGAAACACCACCTTTTACAAAAAAGGGACACAATTAAACACATTAGTTGATTGCATTTCCAGTTCATGCTGTAACCTGAGGTTTAGACAATGTACCGAAGCTTATCTCTTTGGGTTGATGTTTTTTAGATTATTTTTGTAAATAATGGAATGGCTCCAGGTCTTAGAAAGGATGCCTATTAAAAAGTTAAACACAGATGAACAGGCTGTGTGAAAATTGATATCCTCCTATTTTCAAGTGTTGGTAAAGCTGATCTTATTGGATTATTTCTCTTAAATGTGAAGGTGTACGCTTTGTCCCCAGGCTGACGCCAGAGTTAAAAGCAAACAGGACGTCAGGCGCGCAGACAAACCGGAGGCAAGTGCTGCATTTTAAACAGCCTGGCTGCCTCCTCACCTGCTGATCTTCAAAGAGTTTGATGATGAATGAGTCCTGCGAACAAAATATTCAAGGTGTGAGAGTAGCGTACCGATCTATACCACAGCTTTTTGAGAGGGACATGATATTTACCATTTGACTTTGATCTGCATAATTGCGGATGGTTTGTGTTTCTGTGGCACATTTTAAAATAGAGTGCTTCTTTTGAAAGGCAGTTTCAGAAGAACTCTAGAGAAAATGGGTTTACCTCAGGCAGGTAGAATTCCTGTGAAACGCTATTGCCGTGTTCCATTCAAAGTCAGATGTGGGTATTCCTACTTGATATCTTCAACTTCCCACAATAAGGGGTCTGGTTCTTGGAAGGTTACGTGTAAGGAAACACAATGAAATCACTACTATTGCCATTGCAGGACCCAGTCAACAATTTGATCTCACAATGATGTCACCATGAGCTCACGTAATATTCATGATGTGGTCACAATGTGTGGGTCACAGTGAGCTAAAAGTGTAACCACACAGCGCACTCACTGTGTACTCATACTATGTTCACTATGTGAGGTCACTGCACACTCACTGTGTGCTCATACTGTGGTCAGTGTGAGGTCACTGCACACTCACTGTGTGCTCATACTGTGGTCAGTGTGAGGTCACTGCACACTCACTGTGTGCTCATACTGTGGTCAGTGTGAGGTCACTGCACACTCACTGTGTGCTCATACTGTGGTCAGTGTGAAGTCACTGCACACTCACTGTGTGCTCATACTGTGGTCAGTGTGAAGTCACTGCACACTCACTGTGTGCTCATACTGTGGTCAGTGTGAGGTCACTGCACACTCACTGTGTGCTCATACTGTGGTCAGTGTGAGCTCACATCACACTCACTGTGTGCTCATACTATGTTCATAATGTGAGGTCACTGCACACTCACTGTGAGCTTATACTATGGCCACTGTGAGCTCACAGTACACTCACTGTGTTCTCAAAATATGGTCACAGCACACTTACTGTGTGCTCAAACTGTGAGCTCCCAGAATACTCATGATGTGGTCACAATGTGAGGTCACAGTGCACTCACTGCGTGTTTATATTGTAAGCTCAACATGTGAGACCTCTGTCATATCATTGTGTTAAACTCATTCTGTTGTGAGTTAACAGTGATGTAAAAGTTTTCTAAAATTGATCAGTAATATCACAAACATGTAGAATTCCATCTTTAATTTTCTTTCAAAGTATTTCTACAATTCAGTTTCTTTGTTTATTTTTTATATTTTATTTATTTTTAGTTTGGTGTTGACATTTGGCAGAAACATTTCAATTTGACATATACATTCTGCTTCTGGTGATGTTTTGGTGACTGGACTTTGGTTTTTGGTGAACTTCTATTTCTTTGTCCCCGTGGAAAGACTTGACACATTCTGAAACACAGAGAACAATTTGTCATTGCAATCAGTTACTAACAACCTAACAGGTTAAAATAACTATTACTTAAAAATTATGATAAAAAACAATGCATTGATGCTTCCACAAAACACGCACAAAACATGTATAGTAACTGAAATATGTATAATAATTAATATAAGTAATGTAGTCTGCAATGATCTGATGTGGGAAGTATAACAATTACTGACTACAACCTAAAGCCAGGGACAAACTTAATGACTAGCTGAAACATTCTAAGACTGAACTGAAAACACTTATCATTTTAAATGCTGACTGTAAACAACAACTGAATGCACATGGCTCTGACATATTTAGGTGTAATCATAAGTTGTAAGTATCAAATTACATTCATAATAAGACAAGTTGTGTAGTGCAGAGGTCTTCAACCCTGTTCCTGGGAACGCACTATTCTGAAGAGTTTAGCTACAACCTTAATCAAACACACCTGAAATGGCCAATCAAGCTCCTCAAGACTGTCTGTAAATGGCAGTCAGGTGTGCTGAAGCAGGTTGGAAATAAACTTTCTAAGACTACGTTCACACTGCCAAAAAAATCTGATTTTTTAATTAAATGTGACCCATGTGTGTTTTTTGCATGACAGTGTGAACAGCACAAACCGCATGGAATCTGATCTTTCACAATCAGATCTGAGCCACTTCAATATGTGCTTCTAAATCCGATACAGGTCTGATGTTTCACCATGCGACCTCAGTCTGAGCAGTCAAATCGGAATTCATGTGACTTTCAGCGCATACACAGTAGGGTTGCCAGGTTTTAACAACAAAACCCGCCCAATTGCTACTCAAAACGAGCCCAAAAATAACCCAGTCACGTTTTGAAGGGGATTTCCTATTAAAATTTGCATTCAGGGGGAAATACAAGCTTTCTTGACGGGGTTCCCCTGATAAAATTAGCATTATGTGGGCTAAATATTACGTTACTGGGGTCGCGTCGACCCGCGGCAACACTGGTAAAGCCGCGGATTTGGCAACACTGGTACACACCGACTTCCGTGGCTTTCATGTTTACTTTTTATGGCAGCGCGAAACGTGTGACGTCCTACATTACTGTCATTGTGCGCATGCGTTTCAGTTCATGGGCCACATTTGTAAAAACAATGTGAACAGGCAAACAAAAAATCTGATCCGCGCAGAAAATCGGAATTGAGCATTAAGGCTCACAGTCTGAACGTAGTCTAAGAGAGTGGGTCCCCAGGAGCAGGATTGAAGACCTCTGGTGTAGTGTGTACCTGGCTAATTTGCTAACATGGAGCCAGGCCACATTGCATATTGACATTATTATATCCGCGCATGGGAATAGCAATTAAAGAAACCACTCACCATTTCTCAAGTGTAGAAATTCCACAGTCAACAGTCCCTAAATCAACTGTAAATCACAAGAGTGATGTTTGATTCTTCTTCTGTTTAATGGTGGGCAGCACCAGCACTAAGATGCATTATCGCCACCTTCAGTGTTGGAGTGTAGTCCAATGTTTACCCATTTCATAAAAAAAAAAAAAGTTGTTACACAAAATCAAGGAGTTTATAAGGTCTAACTTTCTATATACTTTAGACATGTAGAACATCCCTGCTGAAAAAAAATGCTAAAACCAGCTTAGGCTGGTTGGCTGGTCTTAGCTGGTTTAAGCTGGAAGTAGCCAGGCTGGTTTTAGCTGGTCTTTCCCAGCTTGACCTGCCTGGCCAGGCTGTAAAAGTGTCCAAAACCCCTCTAAAACCAGCCTGGTTGACCAGCTAAAGCCAATCAGCCTAGGCTGGTTTTAGCTGTTTTTTTTTTTCAGCAGGAATACCCGCATGAATGTATGTAATGTGTGCTGTAGGTGCAAAACTTTTAGTAAACTTATCAAAGCTGTAGATGATCTTATCCCCAGTGACCAATCACAGTACAAGCATTGTTTGAACTCACAATGAGCTCGGACTGTGAGGATCACAGTATGAGGATCTTTTGACCTCACAATTAGCTCATTCCTTACTCAGACTGTGAGGATCACAGTATGAGGATCTTTTGAGCTCACAATAAGCTCATTCCTTACTCGTACTGTGAGGATCACAGTATGAGGATAATTTGATGTCACTGTGATCATCGCATGACCTCACGTGTTGACTGGGGAGTGTGACTGTCAAGGAATATGCAGTCTAGCAACTAAATTATGAAGGATAAACAATGCTGTGCATTACTAACATCTGTTCTGAAGGTGTATAAATATCAACAGAGGTAATGTTTTACACACGTTTACTAGACAGTTTTATTTTTAGGGATGCACTGATATTAATGTTTGGATGTGACAGTAGCGACATATTTTTTTCTTCAGTATTGTGATATACATCTAAGTAAAACTAACCACAAGTTAGAAAGAAATTAGTGAGGGAAGACTTAATTATATCTGTTGGTTGTTGGTTGGTTGAAGGCAGATCTTAATTTGATTAATTACTCATTACTCATGTTGTTCCAAACCCGTAAGACCGTTGTTCATCTGTAGGACACAAATCAAGATATTTTTAAGTTTTATTAAATTAAGTAAGTTAAGTTGATAAAATTAAGTTCTGACACATCACACTTCCACTGATTACCTTTCGCAACTGTATTTAAAATAAAAATCTACTGTATGTAAAAACTTTGGTATGTAAAATCGCAGAATTTGGGCGAATGTCATAAAAGTGACACAATGAGTGACATAAAAGTCGCATTGAAAAACATCTGGGCTCGTATCCAAAAAACATTTTATCTTACCACTAAGAGTTCTTCTGAATAGCAGTAAGAGTTTTCTCTTAAAACCTACTTACAAAGCTGCTGAGACAAACTTTGGAATTAGAGAGAAGTCTTAAAGGAGTAGTTCACTTCCAGAACAAATATTGACCTTTTCAACCAAGAAGTTCATGTTTTTCTTTCTCCAGTCGTAAAGAAATTATGTTTTTTGAGGAAAACATTTCAGGATTTCTCTCCATATAATGGACTTCTATGGTGCCCGCGAGTTTGAACTTCAAAAATGCAGTTTAAAGGCAGCTTCAAAGGGCTCTAAATGATCCCAGCCGAGGAAGATGGGTCTTATCTAGTGAAACAATCAGTAATTTTCTTAAAAAATACACAATTTCTATACTTTTTTTTAACTTCAAATGCTCATCTTGTCTAGCTCTGCGTGATTTAATTTAATTTTCTCCTCCAACTTTAAAATCGTCCTACATCACTGCAGAAGTACCGATCTAGTGTTTACGAAGTGGAAGAGGTCAAACGCCCTTAACAAAAAATGGTAAAACAGCATTGTAGGATGATTTTGAAGTCGGAGGAGAAACATTAGATACCCTGACTGTCATGAACCCGTATACACCGAGTTCACTCAGAGCTAGACAGGACGAGTATATAAAAAGTATATAAATTGTAAATTTTTTTAGAAAATGATTGTTTCACTGGATAAGGCCCTTCTCCCTTGGCTGGATCATTTAGTGCCCTTTGAAGCTGCATTTAAACAGCATTTTGGAAGTTCAAACTTGCGAGCACCATAGAAGTCCACTATATGGAGAGAAATCCAGAATTTTTTTCCTCAGAAAACATATATGTTTTTTTTATGACTGAAGAAGAAAGGCATGAACATCTTGGATGACAAGGGGGTGAGTACATTGTTAATTTTTGTATTGAAAGTGAACTACTCCTTTAAGCTAAGAGCAATGGTGGGGTTGACCTTGTTGCTGTGGTTGCATACTTACTAACTATGCACACAGTGATTGGCTGATAAGGGAGGGGTCGCTGTCAGAGATTTCATATTCAGATAAAGGTTTAAAAATAAAAATGTTGCCACATTCAAATAAAGATTTTAAAATGCAGGCTGTGTGTCACTAATAAAAAAAAAAAAACAGTTCAGCTAATTGTCAGCATTTTACATGTGTGCTTCTCCTAAACAATTAGTGAATATGCATGTAAACAGTCATTTAATTAACAGAGTAGAATAATAATGGCTGATAGTAAGACATGCAAACATAAAAGAAAACCAAACTGGATGCAAGAACAGCTGTTACTTCTTGCCCAACTCGTTAATAAAAACGAGTTGCATCTCCAAATCAAAGGAAAATTTGGAGATGGGATAACCTCCAAAACCAAAAAAAAAAATGGGTGGGAAAACATATGTGTGCAAAAAAATGCAGCGTGTTTCTAGGCAGATTGCCGGCAACAGCATTTTTGCCCTGCAAACAATAAAAAGGTCACATAATATGTAATGGTTTTACTGGTTATAATGGGAATTGTACTGGTTTTAATAGTAACTGTAATGGTGTCTGTTGGTCTCTACTGGTAATTGGTCGCCTTCTATTGTTGGCTTTTTAAAAGCACTAAATCCTAATAAGTCCAAAAACACACTACAGGAAACCATTTTTTTTATGGTTTTAATGGTTATAAGTTAATGGTTTGTGATATAGAATTTCTTTGATGTATTGTTTCTATCAGCAGGGAGGATAGTTTGTGATTTGGTCTTAGTGACTTCACTACTTCTTCCCTACTCAGAATTAGACTCTGAATCAGAAAGACCTTTTTTGCCAAGTATGCTTGTGCATACAAGGAATTTGTTTTAGTGTTTTTAGCTTCCAGTACAGAAACAACAACAACAACAACGCACAGACAATAAAAATACACATATAAATATAAATAGATAAAAAAAGAGAAATAAGTGTGTATGTACGGTTGTGATATAGATGATAGAATGGAATAGAATAGAATAGAAAGAGATGCAGGGATGTATTAGGATGTGGGAACAAATAAATACAATGTTATTGCACATTTTGTTATTGCACAATGGGGGGAACATTAACTGTTCATAAAGTGGAATTTCCTTGGGGAAGAAACTCTTCTTGTGCCTGGTTGTCCTGGTATTTGGGGCTCTGTAGCGCTGGCCAGATGGCAAAAGATCAAAGAAGGGATGGCTTGGATGTGAGGGATTCAGAGTGATTTTCTGAGCTCTTTTCTTCACTCTGGATGTATACAGTTCTTGATGGGTGGGCAGGGGAGCACCGATAATCCTCTTGGCAATCCTTGAATGTCTCAACTGCAGCTATGGTGATGTCCTTGATGGGGAAAATGTAGGGGGGTTCCTCCTGAAGTCCACTATCATCTCTGCATTTTTGAGCATGTTGAGCTCCATGACAGCACCAGACAGCCAGCTCTTTAACATCCTGTCATGAGTCCGATGAGTGTGGTGTCGTCTGCAAACTTCAGGAGCTTGACCTGGTCTTTAGAGGTGCAAAAGAGCAGTGGGGAGAGAACACAACCCTGAGGGGCACCAGTGTTGGTGGTGTGGCTGCTTGACATGAATTTCCTCATTCTCACTAGGTGTTGCCTATCTGTCAGAAAGCTGGTGATTCATTGACAGATAGGGCTAGGAAGAGAGAGCTATTTTAGCTTGGTTTGGAGGAGTGTAGTAATGATGGCGTTGAAGGCCGAACTGAAGTCCACAAACAGGATCCTCACATAAGTCCCTGGTCTATCCAGATGTTGCAGAATGTAAAGTAATCCCAGGTTGTAATCCCATGTCATCCACGGACCTGTTTGCTCTGTAAGCAAACTGCAGAGGTCTGGTAAGGGTCCAGTGATGTCCTTCAGATAAGCCAAAACCAGTTTTTCAAACGACTTTATGACCACAGACGTTAAAGCTACAGGTTTGTAGTCGTTAAGTCCTGTTATCTTGGGTTTCTTTGAAACGGGGATGATGGTGAAGCGTTTGAAACAGGCAGGGACTTCACACAACTCCAGAGACCTGTTGAAGATCTGTGAAAAAAATGGGGGCCAGCTCGTCAGTGCAAGTTTTCAGACAGGCTGGTGTCACACCGTCTGGACCTGGTGTCTTTCTTCTTTTGTTCCTTCTGAACACCTGGCGCACATCATCTTCATTAATTTGAAGTGCAGGGGGAGGGGGGGGGGGGTTGCTGGAGGTGTTAATAGTTGTAAAAAGAGAATGTCAGAATGGTTATGTGGGTTTGAATCTACAATAAAACTCATTCAGGTCTTTAGCAAGTCGTTGATTCCTTAGTGTTTAGGGAATAGGGAT
The DNA here is from genome assembly GCA_033026305.1 of Cirrhinus molitorella. NCBI lineage: Eukaryota > Metazoa > Chordata > Actinopteri > Cypriniformes > Cyprinidae > Cirrhinus > Cirrhinus molitorella. The sequence goes on along the minus strand of CM065136.1, from coordinate 19,360,834 downwards.
GATGTCTTGTAGTTTGTGATGGCTTTCAGACCTTTCCGCACTGAAGTTTTTGAATGTTTTGTGAACGCTTTGAAACGCTTTGTGAAATACTCTTAGAGCTAAATTTTAGGATTACTAAATTTAGGATTGACACGCACATTATTTTTAAGATTTTCTCCTTAATCTGCAAGTTATGAGCTACCTTTAGCCTTAAGATGTTTTGTGAATACAGGCCCTACACTGTGTCAGATTTAATACCACATTTTCACAGTCACATGTGAGCAAAAAATCGTATTTGAGCCACAGTTGCCTGCAGTGTAAACATAGCCAAAGTGGTTATATATAAGTGTGAGTTGTTTACTTATTCCTTAAAATTCCCTAAAATTCTCATGAACACCATTATATTGTTCATTCAGACTGATTCACAAACGCGCAGATATACGTTGCTGGATTTATCTTATGAACCAATCATAGCCAAACATATCTACATTTTTTTTTCTCAACCAATATTTTGAGGAGACACTGCCTCCCATGTCTCCTCAGAGGACATGCCCAAACTGTGTAAAACTGTATCTATGTTGTTGATGTTCACATAAGGGTTTCGAGATGGTAGTGTGGACTTTTCCAAGTAGGAAGTTAAAAGTTCTGACTACCAGAGTTGAATGGTCTGGTTTATGTTATTCCACCTTCCCAGTTGAAAACATGTATCAGAACACAGAGATCAGAACTTCAGCTCTGTGGTTTTACAATACGATTACAGCTTCTGTTTTCACAAACAGCACAGACAACTACATAAACAGCCTGTGGTATATGTTTTTTTGAGAACGTCACGGATCCAGATTGCTTATTGAAGAGCCACATTGTGACATTACATTTGTGCCAAATAGCTCTGGAGAAATTTCGACTAATGCGGCACTCACGCAGACACACAGACTCCCGAAAGCAGAAAAGCAACATCAGCTCAGTCTAGCATATCGTTTATATTTTAACAGCCAGCATATATAACATCAGCAGACTGCAGTGAAGCGCTTGACTAGGCACTGTATTGTGAGTCACTTGGAGAGGCTGTTAGCTGTTGCTCGCTATATTGACTTTTGAGATCTATTCTCCTGCTGAATGCAGCGCAATCTCCTGCACAAATGTAATATTGATAAAGGCCGTGGCCTTCCTCTCATCCTGCCAACCCTGAGATCGGAATCCAAAACTCGTGAATAGATCTGAATGGAAATTTGTGCCAAGGGAAAGAGAAAGAAATGTGTTTATGGACGGGGAGAAGTGATGTAGCAAACAGAAACGGAGCAGGTTTATGTGTGTGCGTGGGCTGGATGTCTTGATCTAGTAGCCTGCTGACTTTATTAGAACCTGCATTTAGCCTCAAAGATGGCAGTCGCTCATGACCCTTGAGTGGGAGTGTTAATTGTACGTTAGCGGTTCTATGCTAATGTTAATTGGAGCGGATCAATAAAATGCTCACGGGGCAGCCATGGGCTTTGCGCACAGGTCATCAGTCTCAGAGAGTAGGCTGCAGAATAGTGAAAATCATGTTTGAACTGGATCTGGATTTGAGATTTTTAAACGTTTCGGTGTACTTTCAAAGTGTAAAAGAAGTGTTGGCGAAAGTTACTTTAAAATGCAGTATAATATTGCCTTACTCTTTAAAAAAAGTAACTAATTGCGTTACTTTTTGGAAAATAATGCATTGCTTGATTTATTATTATTATATTTTCTTATGCTCTGCCTTGAGTCAATAAGACATGGGACTGTAATTCTAACAGTGCTTGTTAAAGCAGACTTTATATTCACATAAATGCCTCTTTGTTTCAAATAAAATTGAAAACAAGAATTATCAACTTGATGTAATGCTTTCTGAATGAGCGTAAGCAATTACAGAGTAACCCATTTTGTTTTTTTTCCTGTTTTGGTGTTTGTGTGTGTGTTTGCATTTCAAATTAAAACACAAAGCCTGCGCATTTTCAATTTCCTCATTACCGTAATGAGCAAATAACACAAATATCTGTGTTGTTTGCTTGAGTTTTTCATCTCTGCGTCTCAAGTAATGAATTCATCACTTTCAATGCCCCGCATAAACCATTACTTTTAACTTCTGAACCATGACAGAGAGGCTACCATTTAAACTAATGGAAAGAAGACTTTGATGTGCTTTGGCAGAAGTGACAGGCAGAGTAAAACTGAGAAAATGTCCTCTGAGAAAAGAGAGCTGGCATCTGCATGCAGAAAACACACATAAAAGGATAGCAGGAAGGTGAATTGTTATGGTAGTCTTGGTTTGTGGAGGTCTAATAATGCCAAAACACGCCTGCAGCGTTATCTTGTGGGACTTGGATATATTTCAAATACTGCCGATTGTTCAGATAGACACTGAGGGGTTACCCGCTGAAATTTAAAGTTTGCCTGTTATTCTTTACATACAAAGACAATTTTACAGTTGAAGACAAAATTATTAGCCCCCCTGTGAAATTTATTTATTTTTTTTTAGAATATTTGCCAAGTGATGTTTAACAGAGCAAGAGAATGTTTTCACATTATTTCCTATTATTTTTTTTCTTCTAGAGAAAGATTTCTTATAGTTGCTTGAATAAAAGAATTAAAAAATAAATAAAAAACTGCTAAGGTCAATATTATTAGCCCCCTTAAGAAATTATTAGTTTGACTAGCTATAGAACAAACCACTGTTGTCCAATGACTTGCCAAATTAACCCAATTTGCCTGATTAACCTAATTAACCTAGGTAAGCCTTTAAATTGCTCTTTAAGCTGATGATTAGTATCTTGCGAAACAACTAGCAAAATAATATGCACTGTCATCATGGCAAAGACAAAAGAAATTAGTTTGGACTTGAGAGAAAGAATTGTTAATGCTCATAAAAGATACACACGTTTATCAAAGCCTTTTCAAGTGTCAAGAACTGCAGTGAGATGCATTATCAAGAAGTTTAAAGAGACCAACACAGTGGAGAACAAGACGGGCAGAGGCAGGAAGAGTAAGATTTCAAAAACTTTGGAAAGAAAACTAGTGAGAGAGGTTACTAAAGACCCAAGAACAACTGCCAAGACACTAGTGAATGACCTAGCCAAGTCTGGAATTGATATCTCAACAAAGACAGTCAGACTCCACTTCTGAAGAAGAGACACCTCCAAGCTAGAATGAAGTTAGCTAAGGACAACCTGGGGGAATGTGATGCATACTGGAAACGTGTCCTTTGGTCAGATGAGAAAAAAATAGATCTTTTTGGCCATAGAGATGTTGCCTATGTTTGGAGAAAGAAGGGAGAGGCATTCAACCCCAAGAACACCGTTCCCACAGTGAAACATGGTGGTGAGAGTATAATGCTGTGGGGATGTTTCAGTGCGTTTGGAACTGGAAATCCCATCAGGAAGGAAGGAAACATGAGAAAGGAAGACTATAAGAAGATTTTGAAAGACAACCTCAGACAGTCTGCAAGAAAACTTGGTTTGGGCCGACATTTTGTCTTCCAGCATGATAATGACCCAAAGCATACCTCACTTCTTGTGAAGAAATACCTCCAAATGAGCAAAGTGAGTGTACCTGCACAAAGCCCAGACTTGAATCCAATAGAAAATCTGTGAGGCACACTAAAGTCTAGAGTTTGTGCCAGAAGACCAACAAATCTGGAGGAGCTTGAGAGATTTGCTAAGGAAGAATGGGCTGTCATTCCTCAGGAGACATGCTTGAAACTTGTTGAGAACTACAGCAAACGACTAAAGGCTGTTATCAAGCAAAAGGGATACACTATTGACTATTAACATCAGAGGGCTAATAATTTTGACCAGTAGACTTTTTAAAATTCTTGGTTATACATTTATTTCTATTTGTATTACAAACCCTAAAAGCTTCCTGAATAAAGTATTATGTTCAAAAATGCTGTGTAGATAATAATGTTGTCTTCAACTGTATGTGAAATTAATGGTGTGTTCACACCAAATGTGAAGCCAACATGTGCATTGCGTCACTCGCGCTAGTTTACTTGTGGAATGTTTTTGTGAATAACAACATTGCGCGATCAACCATGGTGAAGATAACTACAATTGCTGCTTTGTACCTGTTGTGGAAGTCCCAGATACAATGGAAAGCCAAACGCCAGCGTGTCTGGGTTCACAGCACCATCCAGAGGCAGATGAGTATTAATCCTGCATTGATGTGTTACATTTTATTGCATATACACTGACTACACATTTTTTTTTATTGATAGCAGCATCTCTGTAGCCATGTTAATAAAAGACAACTAATTTTAACTGATGCCTATGCTCCAGATACCAATATTATAAATATCGCATGTTCATGGCAAACGCATTGCGCATTTTACGTCATTTGCCTTTATTCATGTCTTTGCATTGACTTTGTATGTAATCTATTTGAGCAAATAATTAAATTTGCATTTGGTGTGAACACACCATAAGTTTATTCTATTAACTTGTGAAATTTAACAAGAAAATCTTGCACCATTTTGAAAATCTCAAAAAGTTGTCACCTCAGACCCTGGAGGGTTAAACCTGAGCATAATTAGTATAAGCAGGATTTCAGTTTTTTCTATTAATCTCAGATTTCTATGGAAACCTGTTTTTGCCATGGAATAAAACATAAAAAATAACTGATGTTTTATCTTACAGTTGACTACATTTTGTGACAAAAGCAGAATTATATATTAAATTCAAGTGGATTTGGGAGTCTGTAATGACATTTGCTGTGAGAAATAATGCAAGTGGGGTGATACAGACGGTGAAACGGTTGGAGTGCTGCAGTGTTAATTTCGTTAACTAAAAATGTTTGCTTAATTTTAATTAACTAATTTTTTTTAACAGTGAAAATGAGATAACAAAACAAAAATCGTTGAGTGACAAAAACTATGATGAAAATCCTTTAACATTTTTGCCAACTAATAAAAACGAAACAAAAATGTTAGGGAGGGATGATTTGGGAAGAGAATCATTCATAATGTATCTGCTGCATGGTTAGGAGGTTAGATGCGTACATTTGAACATCATAGCTTATTGATCTATCCGGCATACATTTTCTGCACGTCTCATAAAACATTAAAAATTGTCAATATCTGTAAGAGGAGAGCAGACATATGGATAAATTTGACGGTGCAAAAGAAAACTCAATTCGGTCTGGTTTTCTAAACACAGGCAGTGTTGCAGCGCCTCTTACACAGCACGAGTACTCATTTGTGTCTCATAAACCAAGAAATACAGACAAAATGTTCAATCAACAAAACAAAGACAGAAAATCACTCACTGCTTTTGACTGAATCACTTTAGTAGCCCTAATAAAGATGAATCTAAATGTATTTATATAAATATGTCTGCTTGAAAGAATGAAGAGTGTGGTAAACAAGTAATTATAAAAAAAAGTATAATTAGCCTATAAAACCATTGGTATTTAATTGAAACGTGCTGCGATTTCAAAAGAAGACTTATAAAGCAATCAAGGTCAAGCGGAAGTCGTGCACATTAGGATTGGTGACGAATGGAAAAAGGTAAAGGAGTTCGTATTTCATGCATTTTCCTGCAACCACGCCAGTCGTTTCAGTTTCGATTTAAATATTTTGGATGGGAGTTTATAACAAATGTTAACAGTGAATGGGACTATAAATTGTGGTTGGTTTTTACTTATATTTTCTTTCCTTTTTCTGTTCTGAACACTGCTAAATTTATGGGATTTTTTGTAGAGTGAATTGAATATAAATACATGTTTTGTTTTTTAATTTAATTTAATTTCAACATTATAAAATGTGTCTTATACATCCATCGACTTCTATAATTAGGGCCCTATGAAATCCATTTTATTTTTTCCCAAATTCCATTTTCTTTTATTTTTTTTTCAAATTCTTTTTTTTTTTCTGTTTTAAATTTTCTGGACTCCTTTTTAATTTTTGAATAAAATCTTATTAATCAAAAAAGCATGTCTAATTAAATAAAATAATGAAACTTATACAATTTAACATCAGTTTATTAAAGATTTAACAAAAATGACATGTTCAGGGCCCTATGAAATATAGCATTTTATTGTTACCAAATTCTGGTTTATGTCTAATTATTTGAATGTATAACAACTTTTATTTATTCTCACAATTATTTTTTATTCACTCAGAAATTCTGTGTTGTGTATTTATATTAACAGAAGGAATAAAAAAATATTTAATTTATCTTTTAATTAATGAAAATTAATAATAATAATGTTAACAATAAACAAATGTTATTTTTGGCAAGTAAAGGGGATTTACTATTAAAATTAAAACATGAAAGAAATATTGTGAAATTATTTCTTTAAAAAAGAAAGTTTTATTAATTTTTCAACAGTAGTAGTAGTACGTATCTAAATATTAAAAATGTATTTCTGTCATCCTTAAGCTAAACCAAACTTTTATTTTGATGGGTTGTCGGGAATACCTGTAACTGACGCTTGTTGTGGCTAGATTGGATACTGCTGCGGCTGGAAGCTAACAATAAATTTTACTCAAATGGAACGGTCAATGCGAATGAAGTGACTCTCAGAGCCGTTCTGGAGATGTTGTTCATGTATTTATGTCCTCATTTATTGAGTCGCCAGATGCTGAAAACACCACGAGCATCATGCATGCGTCAGTATGTGTAGTAAACAAGCCCGCATATCTGCACCATTGATAAACACAGAGACAAGCGGAACATCCAGGATTCATATTTAGTCTTTTTGTGGCTTAATATTTACACATACCAGTTTATATCGTGATATAATTTAATTTGATGACATACCTTTGAATAATTCTTCCAAACTTTGACAAATTCTGTGACATTCCGTGTTAAATAATACATTCCATTATTATGACTGGATTCATAGGGCCGTATATAATAATGCAACTTATCTGTGTCATAAAGTGCTCATAAAAAAGAGTGTCCAAGAATAAAACTGCCATGTATGTACAAGTACATATAGTTCAGTAGTAAGTGAGTGTTAATTTAGAATAAAAAAAGCTTGATTTCTCATTAACATATTATGCGGCCCCTCACTTAATAAAGAAAACTTGATGTGGCTCTCGAGTTCAAAAGTTTGCCCATATTATTGTATATTTAGTCGACTAAAACTAAAACAATTCAGATGACCAAATCAAAATGTGCTGTCAAAATTAACACTAGATTGCTGTTATCACTAGAATATCGCACCGCTGGAAAAGGCTCTCGGCCAATCAGATTTGAGCACCAAAACGAACTATAGGTGCTGGTCATATAATTAGAATATCATCAAAAAGTTGATTTATTTCACTTATTCCATTCAAAAAGTGAAACTTGAATATTATATTCATTTATTACACACAGACTGATATATTTCAAATGTTTATTTCTTTTAATTTTGATGATTATAACAACTAATGAAAATCCCAAATTCAGTATCTCAGAAAATTAGAATATTACTTAAGACCAATACAAAGAAAGGATTTTTAGAAATCTTGGCCAACTGAAAAGTATGAACATGAAAAGTATGAGCATGTACAGCACTCAATACTTAGTTGGGGCTCCTTTTGCCTGAATTACTGCAGCAATGCGGCGTGGCATGGAATCGATCAGTCTGTGGCACTGCTCAGGTGTTATGAGAGCCCAGGTTGCTCTGATAGTGGCCTTTAGCTCTTCTGCATTGTTGGGTCTGGCATATCGCATCTTCCTCTTCACAATACCCCATAGATTTTCTATGGGGTTAAGGTCAGGTGAGTTTGCTGGCCAATTAAGTACAGGGATACCATGGTCCTTAAACCAGGTACTGGTAGCTTTGGTACTGTGTGCAGGTGCCAAGACCTGTTGGAAAATGAAATCTGCATCTCCATAAAGTTGGTCAGCAGCAGGAAGGATGAAGTGCTCTAAAACTTCCTGGTATATGACTGCGTTGACCTTGGACCTCAGAAAACACAGTGGACCAACACCAGCAGATGACATGGCACCCCAAACCATCACTGACTGTGAAAACTTTACACTGGACCTCAAGCAACGTGGATTCTGTGCCTGTCCTCTATTCCTCCAGACTCTGGGACTATGGGATATAAATTTTCTTTCATCAGAGAACATAACTTTGGACCACTCAGCAGCAGTCCAGTCCTTTTTGTTTTTAGCCTAGGCGAGATGCTTCTGACGCTGTCTGTTGTTCAAGAGTGGTTTGACAGAAGGAATGCGACAGCTGAAACCCATGTCTTGTATATATCTGTGCGCAGTGGTTCTTGAAGCACTGACTCCAGCTGCAGTCCACTCTTTGTTAATCTCTCCCACATTTTTGAATGGGTTTTGTTTCACAACCCTCTCCAGGGTGCAGTTATCCCTATTGCTTGTACACTTTTTTCTACCACATCTTTTCCTTCCCTTCGCCTCTCTATTAATATGCTTGGACACAGAGCTCTGTGAACAGCCAGCCTCTTTTGCAATGACCTTTTGTGTCTTGCCCTTCTTTTGCAAGGTGTCAATGGTCGTCTTTTGGACAACTGTCAAGTCAGCAGTCTTCCCCATGATTGTGTAGCCTACAGAACTAGACTGAGAGACCATTTAAAGGCCTTTGCAGGTGTTTTGAGTTAATTAGCTGATTAGAGTGTGGCACCAGGTGTCTTCAATATTGAACCTTTTCACAATACTCTAATTTTCTGAGATAGTGAATTTGGGGTGTTTATTAGTTGTCAGTTATAATCATCAAAATTAAAAGAAATAAACATTTAAAATATATCAGTCTGTGTGTAATGAATGAATATTATATACAAGTTTCATTTTTTGAATGGAATTAGTGAAATAAATCAACTTTTTGATGATATTCTAATTATATGACCAGCACCTGTATATCTTGTAATTTTGAGTGTGAAATTTGTGAGAAAGTCAAAATTACCCTGCCATTGCAATTAACTTTTACGTTTTATTCCGTGGTGGCAAAAAACTTTCATATGAGCAAACTGAGACATCGATCATCTAAACATTTTTATATTACTTTGTAATTCATGATCCATTTTCTCTATTTTGTTTTGAAAAATACTGCATTAGAAAAGTACAAAATAGAACCATTTGTTACTTTTAAATCCCACTGAATATCACTAAACCAGTAGCAAAGTGAGTGAAGCAATTAAATTGCATGTACACAATCCAGAGTTGTCCACTTGGTTTATTCAGCACTGTGTTGGTTGGTTTGGTTTTTCTGTATGCTTCCTTCTGTAGTTCCCTTGCACTTCCCTTGTCCTTTTCAAATGTAGCCAGGAGCCTAATGTAGAACAGCAGTATTGAAAGAGCTCAAGTAAGCGAACCATTCAGGAGAGAGGAAATGTACTGTCTGCTTCACAATAACACCTCGCTGTACTTTATCTACCCTGAATCACAGGAAGGATTACTGTCCAGATGAACCTGACCGCTCCATGATCACGTCTGCCGCGCTACATGATGTGTCTTTCCAAGCGTGTGATTTTTCTCTTTACTCTGGTACCCGCCTTCAGAGCTGCCATTTGCTCCCACTCACCCACAACCAATTAATATTTCACAGTCTCGACAGCCCAGGCACAAATTCAAATGGCCTTGAGAAGCGAGCTGCTTCTATCCCACTTCACTCCACTTTACAGTCTATACCAATTAAGTTCAAGTTCTTCTTTTTTTTGTGGAGATTTCTGAGATGCTTTCTTTCTTCCAACCCACCGTCCCAGAAGTCTTCATTAACGAACTGGGAGAACATATTCTGAATAGAAATGGTGTCATCCATTTGCCATCAGACAATACCATAACAAGTAGCACAGCGCTCCCATCGCCCCTACACTTGGCGGAATCCTTCATGCCTCTCTCCGTCAGCCATCAGAAGATTGTTGGCACTCCAGGTAATGTTTTTGTGCTGCTAGACTTAGGGTGACATCTACACATTTGGAGTTCACTCGTGGGCTAATTTTCACTTTATCAGATTCTTCCTGGAGGTCAATATTCTTTCAACTGAATTTCTTTCTGAAATTTTGTGACGCATATGTGTGAGCGGTTGTTGCATGAAAAGCAAGGAGGAGGTGGTGGAAATACAGAGACTTCTTGTTCTTTACACTCATTTAATATATCAAATGCGTTTTCATCGTACTTCCTTGCCAGATGCCTGTGATTGTCAAAGTGATTTATTTATTAAAGGACTTGTATTTTCATCAATTTGTGTGTTAGCATTTACTATAAAAAATACACCTAATTATTTCCAGAGAAAGCCAGTTTCTTCAACTCAATTTTACAGGTTAGAAAAGGATAGTTATATATTTTTTGTTTATTTATTTTTCTGTTTGTTTGTTTGTTAGAGGTAGATGAGGGGTGGGCGATATACTGGTAGACACGATTAACCAGTAGAAATATCTATTTCTAAAATACTGTCATCTTTATTGCGATTAAACGCCCATGTGACATTTTTGTGCTACATGTTCACTTTTAGGCATTGCGGTTAAAAAGCTAGTGATTTTAAGCTGTTAAAATCCAATCAGCAGTGAAAGAGAACTCATTTTACTATATGCGCTCGTTGTCTGATAGAGAGTTTCTGTGTCAAAGAGGTGTGTGTTCAGAGAGTACTGAAGTTAGTTATTTTTCACTTTTTTAATGTGTCAAAATGACTTCTTTGCTAGTATCCTTGTCTTAAGTGAAAACAGCTGAGAAAGAAATCATGTGTAACAGTATATTGGATCCAGGCAGCTCTTAAAGTGACAGCAGTCTAATTTTCCTGCTGTCTGTCATTCATTTTAATCAAACAACAAGAGATAGAGAGAAAATCCCTCACTGCTATTGCCTAAATCACATTTGTACATTTAATAATAAGAAATATATATTTAATTTACACAGTGACGATTATTAGACATTTGATTACTTTATACAATGTATGAAGCGTTTCTTATTTATTTATTTTACTGTAATTTTTGTTCTCCTATTTTTCTTGTTAAAACTACATCTTTTCTCATAATAACGAGATGTTTTCTCGTCAAAACGTCATCTTTTCTCGTAAAAACGACATAATTATCTTCTTAAAACAACATCTTTTCTTGTTAAAACGCGGTTTTCTCATTAAAATGGCATCTGTTCTCGCAAAACGACATAATTATCTCGTTAAAACTACATCTTTTCTTGTAATAACAAATGTTTTTGTTTTTTTCATAAAAATGAGATGTTATGTCATTAAAACGTCATAATTTAATAATCTTTTTCTCGTAATAACATAAAAACTATATGATTTTCCTGTATCTGTCTACAATATAATGCTGTTCAATGACTGCACTCAGACCCAGAGTAAATGACTAATTAAGATGTTCAGATCAAAACTGTTATTTTTGAAAAATTGACTCGGAGCTTGGAATATTTCTTTATTTGAATGACTTAAGTTTGATTTAACAGCAAATCGGAATACAAACAGAACGAATTAAAAGAGTAATGACAAACGGTTTGACTGTATTACGATGATTTTGTTCAGTTTGAAAAATGGATTTAGAAAATTAAGGTTAATTTTTCATATTTTTTTGTTTGTGGGTAAAAAAAGAGCTTATGCTTTAGTATTTGTGCGTGGGTAGCCACGGAAAGCCACTTTTCAACTCAGCATGTCTTTCCTGTCTGTTCCATCACGCAAAATAAGAGTTCATCTGATGTACCACTCTGTAGATTAGTCACAATAACGATTCATCATAATTTATTGGGTCAGCGGTAAGATCCCTTACATTGTAATAACAGAGGAAAGAAATATAAATGTCTGCTTTATTTTATGTACTTCCACAATAACATCAAAGCATTACCAATTGCTTTTGTAAAAAAAAACAAAAAAAAAACAGGGTGCACTTTCTGCCGCATCTTGTTATGTCAATAGACAGCATGAAAGGTCTACTTCAATAAAACAATCGAAAACAAATTTGGGTAACACTTTACAAGGTTCATTAGTTAAACATTAGTTAATGTATTAACTAAAATGAACTAACCATGAGCAATACTTTTGTTACTGTATTTGGTAATCTTCATTAACATTAGTTAATGAAATTAAAGTTGTTCATTGTTTATTCAAGTTAGTTCACTAATGTTAACAAGATTTGAATAATGTATTAGTAAATGTTAAAATTAATATTAACAAAGATTAATAAATGCTGTATAAGTGCAGTTCATTTTTAGTTCATATTAACTAATGAAGTTAACTAATGAACCTTATTGTAAAGTGTTACCCAAATTTGTGTTTATTTAATTCGTATGAATCCAACAAGAAGTAGGCTAACGTACAGTCTTTCCCATGTGAGCTCAATATCTGTAGCTACTATTGTGCTCACACTTAGGGCGCAGCACAGCCTTTTCCTACAGTATAAAGCCTGGAATTCAACCCAGAAGAACAATGAAATGTGCGGCTTGATTCAGCTAAACATACCATTTAATAATATATAATAAATAATATATAATTAATATATAATCAGACTGGCCACGCATATGAAAGTATTAAAGGTCCCATGGCATGAAAATTTCACTTTATGAGGTTTTAAACATTAATATGAGTTTCCCTAGCCTGCCTATGGTCCCCCAGTGGCTAGAAATGGTGATAGGTGTAAACCGAGCTCTGGGTATCCTGATTCGCCTTTGAGAAAATGACAGCTCCGATGACCCAATCTGGAATCTTCCCTATATTTTGTCATACGGGGAAAGGTTACCTCCCCTTTCTCTGCTTTGCCTGCCCAGAGAATTTGGCCCGCCAATGAGAAAATGAGCTACTACCATGCGAGGTGAGCGCAATATTTTTTTTTTCCTCGAGAGACATCATGGCTTGCAAACAAGTAAAGCAATAGTAAGTTTAAAGTGGCTGTAAAACAGAGAAAACCCGAACGATTTGTTTAGAGATTGCGGAGAGTCATGTCGTTTTTTTTTTTCTTTTTATCAGATTCTGGGTCAAACTGAAAAGTTTGTACAACTGTGTCTACGAGCCATTGCGATACATCCACTGTCAACATTAGCGCATGGTACCGTGGCCGCAAGCTGGTTAAGGCCACACACCCACCCTCCACCTTGCCCCGCCCTTCTCCTCCTCATTAGCATTTAAAGGTACAGACTAGAGCACAACCAATATGGGTTTTTTGAGGCCGATACCGATATTAGGGAGTAAAAAAAAAGATAGATAACGATATATCGGCCAATATTTTTGTGTAGGCTATTTTATAGTACAGTACCAATACTTTACATTTCCATGTGCAAACTTTTGACTGGTACTGTATATAGACTAGAATACAGTATATACATAAATAGAATATATATATATATATATATATATATATATATATATATATATATATATATATATATATATATTTCGTATTAAAATAGTCTTTTACAGTTTAATATTCAAAGACACTAGTCTATATCACGATTTGATTTAAGTGTACTGACCTGTTTTTTTATTTATTCATCAAAAATGACAGATTCCGTGAAAATCCATGTCATACTGTAAATTCCGTTTTTATGATTGGATTCCATGCTTCCGTCTACATTTTCTGCATCATGGAAATCATAGGGGTCTACTAATGTTGCAAACAAGTATGATAAGCTCACTGTGAGAGCACAAGATGGGGACATTGTTTATTTACTTTATAGCAGTGGTGTACTGATACAAATGTATACGGCGTATCCACTTCTTTATCAGCTGATGCGCATAATTTAGTAGTGTCCTGCCAAAATCATGACAGTCCACCACATGAATAGGTAATTCAATCGCATATGAATGAATGCAAATATTCCCCAATGCGGTCAGGACCGTAGCGCCGGCTTCCTTTTAAATGTGTTTGCGCGCCCGCTCCGTTATTCCCTGTTCACTCCTCCACCCCAGATACTGCGAGTTCATACTCGAGAGCCTGTCAGAGGAGGCACGCAGAGTGTTATAATAATAATTATTATTGATTACTAATTTCTGGGACGCAGCATGATATAAACACTCCGACGATCAGCTCCAGATACCATATGTGCAGTGATGCGCAGATCAGCTCTAACGTCTGTTGTTAAAAATATAGCCATCCATTCATCATGTCATCATGCAAAACTAAGAATTGGAATCAGTGTAATGTGACACTCAAATATAGATGCGGATGGGTGGCGCGCTGAAAATTGGAAGCAGCTGACTCAGGCGTATCTCTACGCTATAGTGACATGGGTTGCCAGAACAAACAATGGAGCACGCTCTGCTGGACAAACTAAGTAATTACACCTTTTTTGGATCATATCATCTGCGTAATGGCGGCACTCGTTGTTTACTCAGGAAAAAGGTCAATACGTTCTAAAAAAAAAGCTCTTATCGGCGGCATATTCACCGATACCGATATATCTGCGACATGCTAATAGCGGCCGATAATATCGGTAAAACGGTATATCGGTCGGGCTCTACTACAGACACAGAAATGGTATGTCCTAAGGAAAGCTCATTGTGGGACTGGCTCGTAGTGGCTGAAATTCTGCACCAAGGCTGAATTTCTATAAAAAAGGACCCAAAAAGCAGCATGTCATGGGACCTTTAAAGCAATAAGCTTGTTTGTTTTTACCCACAAACAAAAATGCGAAAATATAGGCTAGCTTAATTTTCGTTTCTCCATTTTTCAAGCAAAACAAAATAATAATAATAAGAGTAAGAAGAAGAAAGGGCAATCTAATCTTATAAAATCTCTTTATTTCTTTCTGTTTGTATTTCGATTTGCTGTTAAATCAAACTTAAGTCATTTGAATAAAAAAATATTCCAAGACCAGAGTCGATTTTTTTAAAATAACAGTTTTGATCTGATCATCTTAAATGAGTCATATCCACTGTGTTTGAGAGCAGTTATTGGACAGCATTGTATTGTAGACAGACTGAAGATTAATCCTAATAAACATGCTGGTACACTTAAAACCATTACATTAAAATACATTTAAAACGAAAGGCAGCACGGACAATTGCTTAGCTCTCTCACATAATGTAACCATATATCTTCTATAATGGGAAAATCATATAGTTTTCATGTCGCTGTTATGAGAAAACATCTCATTATTATGAGAAAATATGTTGTTTTAACAAGATAATTATGTTGCTTTTATGAAAAAAGATGTCGTTTTAATGAGAAAACATCTTGTTATAACAATATAATTATGTTGTTTTAATGAGATAATTATGTAGTTTTTACGAGAAAAGATGTTGTTTTAACAAGATAATTATGTTGTTTTTATGAGAAAAGTTGTCGTTTTAACAAGAAAACATCTTGTTAAAATAAGAGAAGATGTCGGTTTAATGAGATAATTATGTAGTTTTTATGAGAAAAGATGTCATTTTAACAAGTAAACATCTTGTTATTACAAGAAAAAATGTTGTTAAAACGACATAACATCTCGTTATTACGGCATAATTGAGTGGAAAAAATACAGCAATGCGTCACCGTATATCTACTATTACTATTTATTAATATTTTTAATTCGTTTTATTTTTTATATTCTCAGCTTTCATTTTAATATTAGTTTATATTTTAGTAATTTTATGAGCTTCTGTCATTTTAAATTTTTTTTTTTATATATTTTTATTTTGCTTTAGTTTTTATTGCAGTTTTCATTTAAGTAATTTTATCATATTTGTCTTTAGATTTTATTTAATATTTTTTTAAGTAAATGACAGAAAATCATTTTTAATAATTTTACTTAACAGTAATAAGTCTGCACCAAACTGAATTGCAAAAATAATGATTGTTTCCTAACATGTTTCCTGAACACTGTCTGCCTTTGGTCATCTAAACAGATGGCTCTTCTCTAAACTCACACCAGTGAGCCAGTGTTGCTGGGGCTGGTCAGTAATGCACTGAAAATGCAACAAAGGCACTTGTTTAATTTTTAGGGGAGAAAACAGTATATAAATGCCATACTTAGATATGAATATGATAAAGCACATTAACAGAAAAAATTCTTCTTACTCTCCCTTAAACTAACCCCTAAAGTATTCTGGGGCTAAACACTTTCAACTATAGAACATTAAGAGTAAGCAAAATGCCTATTGCAAGCCATTTTATGCCTCTTATTTGGACTGGTTTCAATTAAATGCCTTTTAACCATAACTTGAAATTAACAAACATTTATTGATTTAGCAGATGTTTTTATTCCGGAGCAACTTCAAGTACAAATAAGGCCCATAACTCGCAATTCGTCAAAAAATGAAAAGGGTTTATTACATTTCTTTAGGAAACAAGCTGGAGCAAAGGTGTTTTACTTTCTGATTACTTTGAAATCAGTAGAGGTTCAAGTACAGGTTCTACTCTTATATAAGATGTTTTTTCCCCTTACTTTCTTATTTATGAGAGCAACACTTGAAATTGAACTGTGATTGGAGATTTGTTTGTGTTATAATGGCAATTATCGCTTGGATTTTGATGAGAAAAAGATGCTGTGGCTTTTAACGTGTTAAATATATTCTTAAAACTTATTTCAAATATAGCTTTTCAAAGTGAAAGTGAAAGATTGGCATAGATATTTGCAGAAGCTAAACAAGAATACAAACAAGTTTTACAGTAGAAATTAAATGTTCTGAGAGACTACCGTTTTTTTTTTTTTTTTTTTTTTTTTTAAGCATGGCCACAATGTCATGTATCTTATGATAGAAAAAGTCTACGAGATTTTCTGTTTCCACTGAAAATCTTCCACTTCTTCCAAAAAGTCTTCAGTTCTTACAGACCTTGAACTTGGACAGTTCACTATAACAATCAATATCTGCACTTATGATTTTTATGCTTTCTTGAGAAAATTGCTGAAGGAGTTTTTAAAGGAGTTCCGAAATTATCTGTCCTTTTCTCAGAGTTGCTCTGTAATGGCCTGCTACTTGTTTTCTGGTAGGAGCACACAGAACTCACCTGTCAGAGTGACAGCTATTGAAACTTCTATTTAAAAAAAAAAAACAATCTGCAGTCACTAAAAATGAGTCATCTCATTTTATTGCGATTCAAGTGGTTATAGAAAAAAAAAGTGGCATTGAGTTTTTGATTAAAATACAATACTCTTCTACTCATGGACAAATATGTATGCAACATCCTAACCCTCATATCATTCCAAATCTGTAGGACCTTTTTTCTTGTTTGAAACACAAAAGAAGATATTTTAAAAGCTGTCAGTCAGTCAGTGTGTGTGTGTGTGTGTGTCTGTCTGTCCATACAATGAATGTCAATGGGGTTCAGTGTTGTATGGAACTCAGTGTTCTGTTAAGAAAACTGTGTGTTCCGCAAAAGAATGAAAATCATCAGGTTTGGAACAACATGAGGGTGACTAAATATGACAAAATGTTCATTTCTATTTCTTTAAAGCATAAGATGCTCTCTGGAAATTCTCAAATTATGTTGGATAACATGGATCATCAGGTTCCTCACAAATATATAAGTAAAGCCTAAATGATATTCAGAATGTGCAGGATTACAGTGCAAAGCCTAAATGTAACCTGTAACTTTTGGCAGCTTTCCATTCGCTTGGTTAATCAGACTGTTAATTAGTGCACTCATAATTAATTTGCTGGCCGGTAATGAAAGTGATACCAATGCCCAGGCTTTTAAAAAATTATTTCTTTATTTATTTTGTTGTTATTCTGCCAGAAAGTGACATTGTCTTGTTTTTAATTATCCAAGGGCGTCATTGCGTATTTAAGCAAACTGCTTGCAAATGGAACAGAAAATTGAATCTGTATATCTGAGAAAAATCTTAATATGCTATGATGCTGGTAAAGAGCAATACCACATAATTTCATGAATATTTTAAGCATATTCCTAAACTTTTATTCATGTACCAGCTGTCTGGTAATCGGTAGCACTTAGTTTTAGTTTTATATGTGTAGCAGCATCATAAGCATCAAACACTAATGGCAAAGTGTGTACTTTGTACAATGAATAAATGTGACCCGGGACCACAAATCCAGTCATATGTGTCACATGAAAGCTAAATAAACAAGCTTTCCATTGATGTATGGTTTGTTAGGATAAGAATATCTGGAATCTGTAGGTGCAAAACAATCTAGATGTTGAGAAAAGTTGTTCAAATGTTCTTAGCAATGTTATTAATCCAAAATTAAGTTTTGATAAATTTACGGTAGGAAATTTACGAAAAATATCCTAATGATTTTTGGCTTGAAAGAAAAATAAAATGTATTTTTGGCTATTGCTACAAATATACCTGTCAAATAACATCTTGCTCAAAAATGACCAAATATTTTCAATATTTTTCTTATTTAAAACTTGACTCTTCTGTAGTTACATCGTGTACAAAGACTGACAGAAAATGAAAATGAAAAGCCTGGAAAATCACAACTTTTCATTTTCTGTCGGTCTTAGTACACAATGTAACTACAGAAGAGTTGGAAAATGAGCATATTTTTTTTTTAAAAAGTGGAGTGTTCCTTTAAGGCTGGTTTTGTGGTCTAGGGTCACACATAATTTTAAAAATAAAGGTGTTTTAAAAGGTTCTTCACAGCAATGCCATAGAAGAACCATTTTTGGTTCCACAAAGAGCCATTCAGTCAAAGGTTCTTTAAAGAACCATCTCTTTCTTACCTTTTTATACTCACTACAAAGAACCTTTTATGAAACAGAAAGGTTCTTTTGATGTTAAAGGTTATTTTATGGCATCGTGGAGCACCTTTATTTTTGAGAATGTATGTGATTATAAATCTTGGAAATAAACAGGTGGGAAGTTATTTTTAAAAGTTATACATTACAATGTTTCATTATTCCCTAAAAAAGTAACTAATTGTGTTACTTAGTTACTTCTTGTGGAAAGTAATGCACGATGTTACTTTTGCATTTCTTTTTGTCACCTAAACTGGGCTTGCTTATTTATTTTTATTAACAGAAAACCCAAAAGTTATATTTTTGGCAACTGTAGACCCTTTCACACCAAAAGTGAAATTAATACACCTCAGGTTGAAGGAAGTGCCTTTGGTCTAAACACGGCACAGGAGTTGTCAGTGAATAAATGGGAAAACAAAGTAACTTGTGTTACTTATTTGAAAAAGTAACTCTTGTAAATTTAAAAGTAATGCATTACTTTACTAGTTACTTAAAACTTAATCTAATCTGATTGTGACTTGCACTAAATATTGTATTGGCACAAAGGATTAGCATTACGTTACTTGTTCACCAATGGAGCGTTCCGTTCAGTCTGTCAGTTACTGTTTTGTGAAATGAAAACCTGTGTAAGAAACAAATCCATTATTAATGATGTTTTAATCAGGTCTTTGAAGCCTCCGCCTATGATAACAATGGTTTAATTGTAGTTAAAGTGTTTTACTACAAATACCATGGTTAAACTATGGTTAGCGTAAGGTTATTTTTAGTAAAACCATGGTTAATTTTCATAAGGCACCCATTCACTGCAGAAGATCCATTGGTGAGCATTTTGTATGGCCTGGGGGTGAATGAGTTTACAGCAATTTTGTTTTATTTTTGAGTGAACTTTTCCTTTAACTTTATGCTTGCTTTAGGAGCTAAAGCACATTTTAGGGTGCAAAACTTGCCACTACTCACCTGCCATGTCATTTTCCATACCGTGTCCTGTTAAAACCTGCCTAGGTTTTCCTCAGAAGGCCACTGTGGTGCAACGGTTAACCGTATTTCAATCAGCTCCCTGACAGAAAATCTGGGCCATGTGTGCAGCCTTGATGTTGCACAACAAAGCCTATTATGTGTGTTTTTGAGAAGTGTGCATACATACTTGTGGGAGAATAACTTGTGGGGAAAATGAACGATGTTCTAAAAGAGGCTGTAAAAATTACGCCAGACACTCAAGCCTATTACGCCGGTCAGAGTGTGTAGGAGGAGACAATGAATGTTTCAATCTGCGTTGCAGGAAAATATCAATTTAATGAAGGTCATTTTAAAGCCGGTGCCAGTGCGAGGAGCTTTGATAAATGGAGCGGCAGAGATTTTTTTGCCATGTCAGGGAAGAGGAACACGGCAGCCATAAGTCTGTATTACACTTTGCACATTCACCTGAGAGAGAGACGGCAACAAATCACTCGTGCATTCAGAAAAAGAGCTAGGAAATATAACACCATTTAGCAAGTTAGACAGTGGAACATGGGCGAGATGGGTGGGCAGAGGACACAAATCAACTGAGGCGGCTGTTCATCCTTAGTGATTTGCTGAGGAATTGTATTGCTATGGTGGCTGAGAGCTTTGATGAACTGGATCTTATAGCCCAGAGTAAGAAACAAACGTAGTGCCAGTAGATGTCCTCAGCACACTGAGAAAATACACAATGTAGATGTACTAGCAGCATCAAACAAAATATATCAAGGTTCTTTTCTTGTTTTCACTTCTATATTCGAGCAGTGCAGCATATCACTAAGGGAGATTTTTGATGACATCCCTGATCATGTGGCACAGAAGTGTTTTTAACTGTACTGCAGTGTTTTCAGACTCATATTTTACCGTGTTCACCGGAAATCTCTTTATAATCCATTATATTGCTCTTCTTTTAGAATTACCGCTGCCATTTTCATGGAAAATTAACCTGGATGTTGCCAGTTTTGAATGTTTGTGACCACCTGCATCTGCTCGCATCCACCTGATCGATATACTGCTGGGGGACCAGATGGGTTATTTGGGTTCCTTTGATGGCAAACAAATGAAACTTACAATACCAGATCGATGCAGGATCAGGTGATGATTGCTGTGATCTTCCCGGATTCAGTATTTTTCTGGGTCATCTATTGCGGCATCCACAGAGAATACCCTCTGTCCTGCTGAGTTCAATCATTGCTGCTTGCACAGGTTCATGTGAGGGTAATAGAGCAAGTTATTGCTTCAGTGCAGGGTTAAAAGACGATATTGCTAAGAGCAGCACTCACTATATTTCATTTGGGCCTATCAAATAATCTGATTTGTATTTGGAAACTCTTTAATAGTTTTTCATTAGAACAAAATTCCATACACTCCAGCTTCTCTCCACTTAACCATCTGAAAAATGAAAGCTTGAGGAGCAGGGAAGAAAAGCTTTTTGATGGTTTTATCAAGGAATTGATAAATTGTCATCATTTACTCACCCTGTATGACTGTTTCCTGTAGAACACAAATGAAGATATTTTAAAGTATCTTCATCTAATGATATCTTGATTTATGTCAAATAGATCAAATGTTGTTTCGGCCTCCAGCGTTCTTCAAAATATGTTATGTTCTGCATAAGAAAGAAAATCATTGCAACGACTTTATACGATGACGTTTTAGTGCCACATAAAAAATAAAGTCGTATTATTTCAAGAATAAAGTCAAAATTCTATGAGAATTAACTTGAAATATTTTGAGAATAAAGTTGAAATATTACGAGAATAAAGTCAAAATATTATAAGAATAAACTCAAAAAATTACGAGAATAAAGTCAAAATATTTGAAAAATACAGTTGAAATTACGACAATAAAATTGGAGTGTTTTGAGAATAATAAAGTCGAAATGTTTCGAGCATAAAGTTGAAATTACGATAATTTAATATTTACGAGATTTTATTATATATATAAGTTATAATATTTTGAAAGTATTGAGAGCACCGGGAGGTATTCCAAAGTTTCAGCTTTCAAAACCTTTCAGTTTTATGTCGAAATACAAACAATATGTTTAACAATAATGTGTTTTTCAGGCTCTTTAATGTGGTGTGATGGATCGCTGTATTCGCGTAAGTTTAAGCGCCATGTGAGTCAATCATCTTTCCAATTACAATAATGAGACATTTGTTTCATTAAATTCAGTTATACTGTTTTTCCCCATGCCTTCTCATGTTCCTTCACTTTTATATATTGCTATTACCTTGAAATAAAGAGGAAAAACACATTTATAATTTGTATTTCGTGATAAAACTGACAGAAT
Organism: Cirrhinus molitorella; assembly: GCA_033026305.1. Taxonomy (NCBI): domain Eukaryota; kingdom Metazoa; phylum Chordata; class Actinopteri; order Cypriniformes; family Cyprinidae; genus Cirrhinus; species Cirrhinus molitorella. Next base: position 19,339,025 of record CM065136.1, on the reverse strand, counting down.
TTGAAAGCTGAGCTGTTACATTAAAAGCAACAAAGCACACATAATGAATGGAAATGTTTGTCAATGATTTCGAAACGTTTCATTCAAAGCAGTTCTGAACCCCTCTCTTTCATAAGCCTACTCTGCTTTGATTGGTCAGCTGAGAGGAGTACTTGAGCAAGTTATAGAGCGCTACCATTGACAAAACATGCACCTTTTCATAAAACAATAATATAATGCTCCAATCTGTTCTTTAAATAATGAACATTTTGTTTAACACTTATGCAAGCAAATCTTGCCCACAGCTAAAGTTTAGCTGCTTAACTGTTAACACTGAACAAAACAGTAATGGTGGATCCATTAGCCAAGTGCTAACATGACTAACTGATGAAACAATACAGTTTTTAAACCAAAATATGCTTACATTATTATTAAACAGAGTAATTAGAACACCGATGGTCTACATTAATCGACAAATTCTTAGCAAATAGTGGGTTCACAGAGAATTATTAGAGCTATTTCAGTAAGCCGTTTAGAAACCTAAAGCTGCGCTAGGTGTACATCACATATTAGCACAAAGAACTTTTTTATATTATTATTACTTTTTTAAATATTTTTATATTAGCACAAAAAAATATTTTGAGCACTTGATTAAAAATGTACACATAATGTATCAATCGAACTTACAGGTTTTTTCTCGACATGATGTAAACACGCTAACTAGCGGAAGTGTTTGTGGGCAGGTCAGAGTGTTCGTATTTCACATTATGCTAATATGTTACCTAGTGACATATATCGGTAACAGGCCAAAAAATTGAAAATATGATGACTCGTTAAAGGATCACTCCACTTTTTTTGAAAATAGGCTAATTTTTGAACCCCCCTAAAGTTAAACAGATGAGTTTTACCATTTTTGAATCCATTCAGCCGATCTCCGGGTCTGCCGTTAGCACTTTTAGCATAGCTTAACATAAATCACTGAATCAGATTAGACCATTAACATCTCGTTCAAAAATGACCAAAGATTTTCAATATTTTTAGTGCTGGTCATGTTGGAAGTTACCCAGCAGGGGACTATTTTCAGGAGCTGCGTAATATCATTGCGCCTGCTGCACCCATGATACGGGAGCAAAGTTCCCTGATTATTACACCAGAATAAGTGTATAGTTCCTATCCATATCAGCCTGGAAAATCGCAACTTTTCATTTTCTGTCGGTCTTAGTACACAATGTAACTACAGAAGAGTCAAGTTTTAAATAGGAAAAAAATCTAAAATATTTGGTCAGTTTTGAATGAGATGCTAATGTTTAACTCTAGGGGAGTTGGAAAATAAGCCTATTTTCAAAAAAGGTGGAGTGTTCCTTTTTTCTTTTGAGAGACAATATCTTTATTTATCATGCACTTTTTTGCAGACAGTTTACATTGAAGGATAGCTATGTTACAAACTTTTTTTGTTGGAAAACCCATATGACCTGCTCTTGAAATTAATGTTTTTAAAAATTCACTTTAGGTGAGAGTTGACTTTGTAAAAAACTGCAAAATGTATATCCAGTATAGACTGATATGATAAACAAAAAACACTTATTTTGGCCACTAACTGATATATTGTGCATCCCTAGTGAATTACATAACATGTAAAGATTTTATGCCACAGAATTTAAATTTATGCTAGCGAGGAAGCCTTCATGTGCAGGAGATAAACACTTCTGCTCCTTGTGTAGTCATGTTTTGCAGATAAGTTTTAACTGTGCTAATTGCATTCTCTCTAGTTTTGCAAGTGCAATCTTTTTAGCAATCGTTGAGAAATGCAATAAGCAATCCATTACTTTTTCCCCTAATAGATTACTGCATTCATAAATCATTTAAAATGCATTGTTTGACTTATTTCAGATGCTTGGGCACAGAGCATCTGACGTTTTGACTTTGCTTTCCGCATTGCATTGCTTACAGTGTTGCAGTCTACAGTTTTAGATTCCACCACAATCCCTAGTAGGATCATCCCAGTGATGAAGGTCAGAGGACTTCTTTACCTCATTATTGTTCATCTCCCGCTGGACGTTTCAGTCCAGAAGAATCCGCAGCAACCTCTACTACACTTAAGACCGCGATGCCCCTTTCTGTGCGCTAACACTGTTGAACATACAGAGGAAAGTGGTATCATTTGTCTTCTGCTTAAAGGCAGTGGCTCTGTCGACAAGGCTGCCAGAGTTAGAGCTGATGGAAGTGCACTTCTCTAAAGTTTTGCCATATAGGTCTCCCCACAGCGTGCTGCTTTTAAAATATTAATAATAATATCCGCTGGTTATTTTTTAAATTTCTGTGTCTGTCGATAAAACATTTTATTAGGGAACATCAGTGCATCAGGCTCTCTCTTTTGGCCTAACACACAGTGTTACTTTCGAATAAAAGGCAGAGTCTCTTAAAAAGCAGAGCTTGGTTTCTCAAAGCATTAAGTTAGCAGCAAGTGCAGTAGGCTTCAAAGGTCTGAGACCACATTAAAAAAATCTGGGATTCAAAATCACATTTAAACCTCAAAATAAACAGAACTTCTGCACTCTTTCTTGGCTGCTAATCAAATAGCCAAACTCTGAAATGCATGTTAGTTTTTCAGATACATTTTTCACTCAAATGTTTATGCTAAAAGGATATTTTAGAATAAATTAAGTTTTCACTTTACATTTTTATGCCTAAATTTACATTTGTATGCAGAATAGAATCATTCACCAGTGGTCCTAGACTTATTTTAAATCTTAAAGTACATTTTAACTTACATTTTATTCAGAAATTATCATTTATAATGAAAAAATGTGAAGTGAAATGATGGGGAAAAAAGATTCTGTAGTGGCCTAAGAGTCTTCAAATACATTTTTCACATTTTTACATATTTTTGCAGAGATACACATATGTTTGCAGAATAGAAACATTCGCTGCTTCTTTTAATATACATTTTTGCTTACCTTTTCACGGAGAAACGTTCATTTAAAGTGAAAAAAAATGTGAAATTAGCATTCTCTAGTGCTCTCAGAATTTTGGAACCCACTGTAAGTCATAACTAATCTCTATGGCACATTTCCCAAGAGCTTTGTGTAAAATGTAATGTGTGGAAACCACTTGTAAATTCATTGTGTGGATATTTATCTTTTCTTGTCCAGTTTATCAGAGACAAGGTGCAAAAAATAACCTATACTGGTTATTTCAAAGCCATTGTAGGCCTACACTGTATCAAAGAAAAAAAAAGAGTTGGTGAAACAGAACAGACTGTGCATGTTACGTAATGTCTGTATTTACATAACATACAAAGTAATACAATTTTATCTAGGCCTGTTTTGATAATCTTAACTAACTATTTGCATTTAAGGTATGGTATTTTTTAAAGAATCTATTATATCTTAAATGTATGATAATTAATATTTATTATGTTGCATAATGACAGTCACAATCAAATCATTGTTGTACTGTAAGTGTTCTGTGCATGTGTTAAGTTGCTAACCAAAGGAGCACAACTTTTGGTCTGCCGAGCCACTTATAAAGAGCCACATTGCGTGTAATCACATTTGTCTTGCCACTTTCATTCATTTCTTTGTTGTTGAACGTTTAAACCCAGTCTTTCAAAAGCACAAATTGTTATTTTTCGTCATTATTTTTTTACATTCAACAAGATAACATCAAATGTTCACTTTTGAATGCCTTTTCACCCTATTTTCCTGTTTTTTAATTATAATGTTGTAAATAATATTCAGTTACACTTACACTGATTGTTTTACCTCAGTATATCGCAAGCCTTAATTTTGTGTTTTCTGTTTCAGCCTTTTTGACTCTCAAATAATGGTAGCTATTGACTAACCATGGGCTTAGCTAAAATTCATCTTTACTGTTCTACTCCAGAAAGAAAGTCACCTACATCTTGGATGGCCTGAGGGTAAGTGGCCTAAAATGTTAATTACTGGGTGAACTATTAATTTAAAGAAGACCTATTATGTCCATTTTTACAATATGTAAGTCTCATGTGTCCCCAGAAATGTGTCTGTGAAGTTTTAACTCAAAATACCCCACAGATCATTTATTATACATTTTGAAAATGCCTATTTTGAGTGAGAGCAGAAACATGCTGTTTTTGTGCATGTCTCTTCAAATGCATATGAGCTACTGCTCCCCGCCCCCTTTTCCAGAATAGAGCTGTGCCTTTATAGCTCGTACCTCAAATACTCTGATAAAAAAACATCGGTTTGGTTTTGATTATCATGTCTATTTCAATCAAATCATGTGCTTTAAAGCCAAAGAGTGCATACATCGGAAGCTGTCACATGACATGTAAGTACTAAGTTCTCTTTCATGTCCTATTGCGTTTAAACTGTCAAATAAAAGGTTATGTTAAAAACACATACCTTTTTTTTTTTTTAAAAAAAACAAAAACACAGTCGGTTATGCAGCGTAAAGGGTGTTAATAAGATCCTCTTCCTACGTCACAAGGGGAGCAAAATCAGAGCTGCTCGTTTTTGAACATGTTTGCAGAGAAAGGCTTACCAAAACAAAGTTACTGAGTTTTCCCATTTCACATTTTTTTGGGTTAGTACATGCACCAGGGACACAATTATAGCACGTAAACATGGAAAAAGTCAGATTTTCATGATATGTCCCCTTTAATAGTGTAGCGATGCATAAAGCACCGTCCACACAGAAGTCACTTTCAAATTAAGCAAATGTTTATTGCTAAACAGCAAATTCACAAAAAAACTCAGAAAAAGTTGAATCACAATGCTGCTCAAATGTTAAAGACAATAATTTAACGCTTTGACTGTTTTCGGAAAGCTGCATGTAACACTGGCCGGCAGACCATCCTAGACAATTATTAAAGGAAATCAAAGGCTATTTGCAGTTGTTAATGGCTGTATATTCATTGATTACTGATCGACTGAAAACTTAATACATCTCTATGGGATGGTTCCTCATAAATTTTCTAACAAAGGTGTCTTCATTCCTGCACAAGCCGTACATTTAAAACCTTCATGCCTCCTCCATGGCTGAGCTGTTTCCCCTTTGACACCATCCCACAAATGTGCCGTATTGATCATCGCATCACATTCAGACCGTTTCAGCTATGATAGCAAAGACCTAAATTGATCCTAAGAACTGCCTTAAATTTCAACCATTTTAGCTTTTAGATGTGCCTTTTTTCGCTTCATATCTGAAACGGTTTTGTATTGCACCATGTCATATTATACTTTATGGAAAGCAGTTAACAAAGACAAATTACCCCAGAAGTTGTGAGCTTATACCTCCATTGCGTCAGATGTCTCTGTGTAGATTGTGTCTTAATATAGAAATAGAAGAGACTGAGTAACTTAAGTAAGATAGCTTTTTGTTATAAAGTTGTGTATTCTGTGATTGCTGGCAGTCGATGTTTATTTTCTCAGTTTTCTGTAATGGTTTTTATGACTATGCAGAATAAAATGGGTATGAAACAAGTCTGATTGAGCAGTGTCAAGAATGAGACCTGTATTGTCCTGCTTTGTCCCATAATTGTCAAACACCAGTAATTGTTTATTGCATTGTATAAAAAGTTATGAAAGTCTCTGTAATGAGCGCATTCAAAAAAAACAAAAACAAAAACAAAAAAAGGGTGCTGTGAAAAAACAAAAACAGATTAAATGCTAATGTCCAAAAATGTCAAAAAGCTTTTTTTCTGAAAATCCCAACTGGTGTGTTTTAGGCATTTTGTGATTACAGCTATTACAAATGACACATTTTCTCATGTAAAGTTCTCTGTGATTCAGTTGTTTAATGAGTGACCGGCATGAAAATCAAAGAAATAAACAGAAAAGTAAGTTTGTCTCAGTAAAGACAAAGACTGAAAGGTATCAGACTAGTGCAGGAAGCCTCCAGCACATACAGTACATGCAGCTACCCAACATGGCAAAGTAGCTTTTCTGCCTTTTTATTTAGGTTCAGTAATATTTTCATAATGCAAGGTTTGGTGCCAAAAAACATTTCTTGTAATACGAAGCCCTGCAGGGTGCTCCATTTCCAGTGCACCATCTTCCATTTAGATTTTCTGGGATTTTTTTTTAAGACTGAGATGAATATTTTTGTGAACATATTTATTTGTCTTGCATTTTCATGCTTCATTTGGCAGTTGAAACTAATAGGCTTAAACATGCATTAAAAAAATCTCGCCTGACAGAGTGAGGAAAACTATGCCTCATTCATACACTATTTAAAATAGCAACATTTGTAAATCACTATTGAAATGTAATTGTTCAAAATGTAAAATATCTAGCTGCATTAAGCTAATGAGATTTTGGGGGTGGGTGGATTCTTTAATAGAAGAATTTGAAGCATAAAATGGGCTTCAAAAATGTATCTGTGGGAACTTTTTCATAAGACGCAAAATATGTACTGTTACATTTCACTGCAGTTTCCAACAGAAATGAACACTAGATGTGGTAAAACAGTGAGCACTTTTTGTACTTTTCTTTTTCGTACACAGTTATGAACGTCGCTCCATACGTTTTGCTTTCTGGACATAAGCTTGCTCGGTAGCTCAGCCAGCATGGAATCGGACTTAGGATGTGGAATCCTTGGGTACGAATCCTGTGAGAAACATGACTCACGATAAAAGAGCTACAGTAAAAGATGAGAGATTGAAAAACAAGCTAAAATGTCTTGCTTCCAGTAGTTTTAGATATAGTGCAGACAGTATGTTAATTTTAAAACATCACAGAACATTAGAATTATAGTGCTGTTCAATGGAATTTTTTTTGGCCTTTTCATGCTTTTTTTGACAGGACACTGAAGACTGACAGGAAGGTGTTGGGTGGAGAGGGGGGAGTGTGGCTCGGCAATGGTCCTTGGGTAGCGCTATATGTCAGTGCGCCAACCACTAGGCTATAGGCACTGACACTCAATGGAAATTTTAAGTCAGAACTGCGGTGACACATACAAAACTTACATCACATAAATGTACCATACGTACGTTCTTCTGTTCCAGAGAAAAATACACTCAGTAGACATTTCACATCGAATATGTCTTGCGAAAAAGTTCCCACAGGTATGGTTTTGTCACAAGATCAGGTTAAAATTGATACAGTTTATGAAATTCTCCATTATGCACCTCAAATCTGTAAATGCAGAGCAACAAAAGCAAGAGCAATGTCATATTTGTTCTTTAAGCTGTCTCATGTTTGTTGCAACACAAAATTAGTTGTTGCTGATTGGGCAAAAAGCTGTTAGACATGAATATGTCTGGCGTCTAGCTTAAGGAATCCGTGTTAATGCAAATTCAGAGGCTATGTTGAAGGATAAGAAGGCTAGCTGACAGTTCTGTCAGGATCAAAATGTACTTCAGCAGAACCTGCTGCCTTGTGGATTGCATTAAAAGTATAAAGTCTTATGAGAAACCTGAGGCGACTCTGTGAGCGGATTTATGGCACTGACTTGACAAATCTGAGATGGCCATTTTGACGTGAGAAGTTGTCTATTTTCCAGCGGTGCAGTCGTGCTATCAGCTCCTTTGTGTCTGTGACAGGCTCTGAGGAACACTGAGAAGAAAAGTCCCATCATCACAGGAATAGAGAGCAGGCACATTTGCTGCCATCGAAATAACATTCTGCTCTCAGATATCTGTTACACTGTGTGACACTGAAATTAATCCAGGAAAATGTGATGATGTGTGAAAAAAAGGGCTGACTCATATTTCTATGTTTGATAAAAGAAGCCTAACCGGATTAGGAGGACAGATATACATAGCCCTGTGTTTGGGTGAAGTGAAGGAAATTTCATGATTTATGCTTTCATAGGTCTGTAACCTAGGCTAAAAACAACCACAAAAACAAATCCTGCTTTCGAAGCATGATTCACACGTTTTCAATGCAAATTTATACAAAATAAACAGCGTGATTAAATAGGCAGGCAACGCAACACACAAAAAAATCTAGTTATTTTTGATTTCAGTGACAGTACATGCATGGATTCCTTGTTTGATGACTTTAAGAGGTACCCATAATCTAGTATAGTCTGAATCACAGATTGACAGATTGACTGTTTTGACAGTGGGTCTTTTGCTGTTCTTTCTGCATGAGTGTTAAAATCAATAGTGCTTTATCAAACTGAGCCTGAAAGCTTTGTTGGATTATTCTTTGTTGAATGAATGGACTTGTGTCTTGCTTTGGAGGAGTCTGATGTCTTACAGCTTCAGTACTTAAACTATGATTGTTCTGTCAATTTTAGATTGAAGATATATTTATTTTGAATATAGCTTTGGAGTTTAAAATTTCAGTATGATAAAATGCCAAGAATTGACACTGGATTGTAGTGCTACTGAATCTGAATGGAGACAAGTGTTACGGAAGCAGACGGACAACCAGGGTAAGTGATGAGTAATAGGTATTTATTTCAACAGCAGAGCAAATAGAAGAACAATGACGTGCAGAGATAGGTGAGTATGGATAATTCAGAGAGAATGTTTGCTTGAGGATTGTCCGGGGTGATGACGTATCCGTATTCCTTTGCAGGATCGACAGGAGGAGAAGAGCTGACCAAATGCACACACCAGATGCAGACTTGAGCGGACGAACGGACGGCACACACACCGCTGACTGGAGACGTGGGAAACTGAGCAGACTGGAATCAAACGGAGATCAGGTAAGTAACAACAGGTAAGTATACAAAGGGAATAATGGTGAGTCCGCTTCGTAGAAACGAGCCCGGACAATGACTGGTGAGAGGTGTGTGTTTTTATGGTGTGCAGAGTAATTAGGTGCAGCTGTGCATGATTAGTATTCAGGTGATTGGGATCGCTGTGTGAGAGTGGTGGAAGAGCCTGGCCAATCCGTGACATTACCCCCCTCCCCAGGGCCCACTCCTGAGGGCCTAAACCTCCGACGCCGTGGTGGTCTACCTCGTCCACGAGGTGCCGGGAATTCTGGGTGATTGGAGTGGAATTCTTCCATGAGTGTCGGATCTAATATGTCGGATCTGGAGACCCACGATCTCTCCTCTGGTCCATATCCCTCCCAGTCCACGAGGTACTCCAGCTGACCACCACGGCGTCGGGACCGCAAGATCTCCTTGACGGCGTAGATGGAGCCTTCCTCCAGCATCAGTGGTGGAGGGGGTTCCTCTTCGTGGCCAGGCTCTGTGGAGGGAATCAGAGGGTCGTGAAAGGGTTTCAGGAGTGATACGTGAAATGTGGGATGGATTCTGTACTGAGATGGTAGCTGAAGTTTATAGGTGACAGGGTTGACTTGTTCAAGGATGGTGAAGGGGCCAACAAATCTGGGACTAAGTTTTCTGGAGGGCAGTCGCAAGCGGATGTCTCTGGTGGAGAGCCAAACCTTTTGTCCAGGAGCGTAGACGGGACCTGCGATCCTCCTCCGGTCTGACATATCTTTAGCTTTGCGAACTGCCCTCTGGAGATGGTGATGAGCCTCGTCCCAGACCCTCTCGCTCTCCCGAAACCAATGATCCACTGCAGGCACATCCGAGGGTTCCCCATCCCAAGGGAAGAGTGGAGGTTGGAATCCTAAGACGCACTGGAATGGCGTAAGTCTGGTGGTGGGTTGCCGCAGTGAATTCTGGGCGTATTCCGCCCAGCCCAGAAACTGGTTCCAGGAGTTTTGGTGGCCGTGACAGAAGGTCCTGAGGAACCGTCCCACTTCCTGGATCTTCCTCTCCGTCTGGCCGTTGGTCTGCGGATGATAGCCAGAGGAGAGGCTAACGGTCACACCTAGGAGTTTGAAGAAGGCTTTCCATAGTCTGGAGATAAATTGGGGCCCTCTATCCGAGACTATATCTTCAGGTAGGCCAAAACATCGGAAGACATGGTTGAAGAGATTCTCAGCTGTTTCCAGGGCCGTAGGCAGACCTTTCAAGGGAATCAGACGACAGAATTTAGAGAATCTATCTATGATTACAAGAATGCAGGTATTACCATCCGAAGAGGGAAGATCCGTCATGAAGTCTACTCCTAGGTGTGACCAGGGACGGTTCGGGATAGGCAAGGGATGGAGTTTACCCGCAGGTAGATGACGTGGACTCTTTGATATAGCACACTCTCTACAGCCTTGTACATACCTTCTCACATCCCTTGCCATGTCCGGCCACCAAAAGCGTTGGGATAGCAGCGAGAGAGTATTGTTGGCCCCGGGATGCCCAGTGCCCAGGGAGGTGTGCGTGGAGTGGATGAGATCTACCCGTTGATTTGTTGGAATAAACTGCCGATTAGGTGGACAGCCCGGCGGAGGTCTGGGTTCAGGAGTGGCGACGGCTGGAGGGGCAGACCATTCAATGGGACAGACAGTAATGTGATCTGGTAGAATCTTGGCTGGTGTTTCAATGGTTTCTTGATGATCGTGAAGTCTGGATAGTGCGTCTGCTCGGATATTCTTGGATCCTGGCCGGTAAGATATGGAGAAGTGAAATCTGGAAAAGAATAGGGACCAGCGGGCCTGTCGAGGGCAGAGTCGTTTAGCATCTCTGAGATATTGTAAATTTTTATGGTCTGTGATTACCTGGAAAGGATGTGTTGCACCCTCCAACCAATGTCGCCACTCCTCCAGGGCGAGCTTGATGGCCAAAAGTTCTCGATTCCCGATGTCATAATTCCTCTCCGCCGGGCTGAGCTTCCGGGAGAAATAGGCGCATGGATGAAGTAACTTGGGAGTGCCGTGGTATTGGGAGAGTACCGCGCCCACTCCCGTGGTCGAGGCATCCACTTCGACCACGAAAGGGATGTCTGGATCAGGGTGAGTCAGGAGTGGGGCTTGACTGAATGCCTCTTTCAGGGCCTGGAAGGCTGCGACGGCTTCGGGAGACCAGGAAAGATCTTTGGGCTTGTTCTTGAGAAGGTTGGTGAGTGGAGCTGTGATGCTGCTGTAATCCTGAATGAAACGTCTGTAGAAATTTGCAAATCCGAGAAATCTTTGAAGCTCTTTGATAGTTGTGGGTTCTGGCCAGGAGACAACGGAAGTGACCTTCCCCTCGTCCATACGAACCCCATGATGATCAATGATGTAACCCAGGAACTGAACGGATGGAAGATGGAATGAGCATTTCTCAGCTTTGAGAAAGAGCTTATGTTTCCGGAGGGTTTGCAGGACCTCCGCAACGTGGTGGCGATGTTCGGCTTCACTCCGGGAGTAAATCAATATGTCATCAATGTAAACAATGACGAAGTGGTGGAGGAACTCCCGGAGTACTTCATGGATGAAGTTCTGAAATACGGAGGGGGCGTTGACCAGACCATAGGGCATCACCCGATATTCATAATGACCAGTAGGGGTCACAAAAGCAGTTTTCCATTCATCCCCCTCACGTATTCTCACCAGATTGTATGCGCTGCGGAGGTCCAGCTTCGTGAAGATGGTGGCGGATCGAAGTTGTTCCAGGGCCGCAGGGACGAGAGGAAGGGGATAACGGAATTTCACTGTTCCTTGGTTGAGAGTCCGATTGTTTCTCGACGGGGCTTTCAACTGACGTGACGCAGACAGGTAGGGGCTTTCGAATCTGCAACGGAAGATCGGGAAAACAGTCTGGTGTGCATCCATCACCCCATTTCTTGATCTCTCCTGTGCCCCAAGAGAGGATGGGATCATGCTTCACCAGCCACGGGCGTCCTAAAATAATGTCCATATTGGCTCCCTCCAGAACCAGAAATTGAATCTCCTCTTTATGGAATAACCCGATCTGTAGCATAATGGATTCACATTTACGATGAATACGTGCCTGTGACTTGATGTTAAAGGTTATGGGTTGAATGTGGTAGATGTTCGACGAGGCTTCGGTGCGGAGATGGAGCTGGCGACAGAGGGCATGCGAGATGAAATTCCCTGCTGACCCGGAGTCGATAAGGGCGGTAGCTGAAACAGAGAGTGAGTGGGTAGTTAACTGAACATTGGTAGTGAGAGGAGGCATCTTCTCAATGTCCGAATTGAATACACTCACCGAGGAGGTCACTGGACGGAGCGGACAGTTCAGCCTGACATGTCCGCTTGCACCACAGTACATACAAAGACCCCGGGTCAGCCTCCTCTGTCGCTCATCAGCCGTGAGCCTGCCAGACTCGATGATCATGGGTTCTGGAGGGGTGACTGGCTCAGACGGGCGGAGGAGTGCTTGAGTGAATAGATCAGGATCCGACTGATAAGCCTTCATCCTATCCGAACAGTGAAGAGATTGCTGTATAAACTTTTCCAAACCAATGTTGTCGTCCAGGGTTGCCAACTGCAGACGGAGTTTGGGTTCCAAACCGAGCCGGTAGGTGGTAAGGAGGGATCGCTCATTCCATCCACTGGCAGCAGCTAACGTGCGGAAACGAAGAGCATAGTCCTGTGTGGACATCGTTCCTTGCTTGGGATGATATAGTTGCTCTCCAGCGGATACCCCTCCATCCGAACAACCAAACACCTCCTTAAAGTGATTTACAAATGTCTGCAGAGAGTGAGTTACCGGCCCGGCTTGCTGCCAGATGGTCTCAGCCCACCGGAGGGCCGATCCAGTAAGGAGCGATATGATGAAGGCAATCTTCGACTGATCTGTAGGATACAAAGCAGGTTGCATGGTGAATATGAGAGAACATTGTAACAGGAATCCGTTGCACTCCTCCGCCCCGCCAGAGTAGGGCGCCGGTCGAGCCATGGGACTGGAAGGAATGTTGGCCGAAGAAGTGCTCGGTGCTGGTGGTGCATCGGGAAGTGGTGCAGATGGTAGATTTGGTGAGGTAGATTGTAGCAAAACTTTCCGCAATGAATCCACCAGCTCCTGGAACGGATCGGGATTGCTCATGCTGGTACTGTAAAGGTCCGGGCTTCTGTTACGGAAGCAGACGGACAACCAGGGTAAGTGATGAGTAATAGGTATTTATTTCAACAGCAGAGCAAATAGAAGAACAATGACGTGCAGAGATAGGTGAGTATGGATAATTCAGAGAGAATGTTTGCTTGAGGATTGTCCGGGGTGATGACGTATCCGTATTCCTTTGCAGGATCGACAGGAGGAGAAGAGCTGACCAAATGCACACACCAGATGCAGACTTGAGCGGACGAACGGACGGCACACACACCGCTGACTGGAGACGTGGGAAACTGAGCAGACTGGAATCAAACGGAGATCAGGTAAGTAACAACAGGTAAGTATACAAAGGGAATAATGGTGAGTCCGCTTCGTAGAAACGAGCCCGGACAATGACTGGTGAGAGGTGTGTGTTTTTATGGTGTGCAGAGTAATTAGGTGCAGCTGTGCATGATTAGTATTCAGGTGATTGGGATCGCTGTGTGAGAGTGGTGGAAGAGCCTGGCCAATCCGTGACAACAAGTGTGTGTGAAGAATTTAGAAACCTGTGTGTAAAAATTAAGAAACTGAAAATTATTGTTGTTAATAAAATCAAAACAATACAAAACAACCTACAAGGTAGATGTATAGCTTTTTGTGACATTATTAGGTTACACTTTATTTTGATAGTCCACTTTAGACATTCTACTAACTGTAAGTAAATTTGTAGCTACATGTCAACTACTTGTCAACTACATATCAACTAAATCTCATTATTTGCAACTACATGTCCACTAACTCTCAGAGTAGACTTTAGGGTTAGTTTAGGGTAGGTTTAGGGTTAGTTGAATAAGTTGACAAAGAAAGTGTTAGAAGATATTAAGCAGTCTACTAATACTCTACTAACTGCTAGCTGACATTCTGTTGCAAAGTTAATTACTGTTAGTAGAATATCTAAAGTGGACTATCAAAATAAAGTGTTACCCATTATTATTATTATTTATTTATTATTATTTTTTTTAATATCTTGCTTAATACCTCATTCTAACCTTAATAATTTAACATTTAATTAGCATTTAAGAGCACATATAAAACCGGAAGTTATTCAAAAGCAGATAAAAGCAGATATTTGCATAATAAGCTGAAATACAGTTGAGGTCAAAAGTTTACATACACCTTGGAGAATCTGCAAAGGGATCATACAAAATGCATGTAATTTTATTTAGTACTGACCTGAATAAGATATTTCACATAAAAGATGGTTACATGTAATCAACAAAAGAAAATAATAGTTGAATTTACAAAAATGACCCTGTTCAAAAAGTTCACATATGCTTGATTCTTAATACTGTATTGTTACCTGAATGATCCACAGCTGTGTTTTTTTTTTTTTTTTTTTTTTTTTTTTTTTGTGATAGTCTTTCATGAGTTCCTTGTTTGCCCTGAACAGTTAAACTGCCTGCTGTTCTTTAGGAAAATCCTTCAGGTTCCACAAATGATTAGTTTTTTTCAGCATTTTTGTGTATTTTAACCTTTTTCCACAATGACTGTATGAATTTGAGATCCATCTTTTCACACTGAGGACAACTGAGGGACTCATATGCAACCTATTACAGAATGTTCAAATACTCACCAATTCTCCAGAAAGAATAAACCGATGCATTAAGAACCAGGGGTGTAGACTTTTTAACTGAATGTGTATATTTTTCTAATTTTGCCTAAATATCTTTTTTTTTTTTTTTTTTTTTTTTCATTTAGTACTGCTCTTCAGAAGCTACAGAAACTACGTACATGTTCCCCAGAAGACAGATTAAGTTACATTTACCCTGATCTTCCAATTCAAAAAGTTTTCACCCCTCGGCTCTTCTCTTATTGGCTTCTGGAGCTTCAGTGAGTGTTTAAACCTTCTGTAATAGTTGCATATGAGTCCCTCAGTTGCCCTCAGTGTGAAAAGATCTCAGAATAATACAGTCATTGTTGGAAATTCAAATACACAAAAATGCTGAAAAACCAAATCATTTGTGGGACCTGAAGGATTTTTCTGAAAAACAGCGGGCAGTTTAACTGTTCAGGACAAACAAGGGACTCGTGAACAACTATCACAAAACAAAAAAAAGCTGTGGATCATTTAGGTAACAACACAGTATTAAGAATCAAGCATATGTGATTTTTGGTGTTGCATAATATAATTTTTTATAAATTCAACTATTATTTTCTCTTGTGGACTATATGTAAACGGCATATTTATGTGAAATACTTTATTCAGTATATCTTATTCATACATCTATTCAAATATCTTATTTAACAATAGTTGAGTTAAACTACCCACAAGGCTGGGTTAAACATTTAATCCAACCACTGTGTCAAAACAACCCAATTGCTGGGTTTGTCCATATTTCACCCAGCACTGGGTTGTTTTTAACCCAGTGTAATATGCCTTACAAGTTTATAAATCTATTATGGTGAAGTTAAACACATAGTAGGCTACTGATTATGCCTAACAAATAATTTCTTTTGCATGCCTATGGTGGTTTTACACAAATTACAGTTTAGTCTGCGCAGCTATAAAATTATCCAGATATTGCTGCATTTCCTCTTACTAACTGAATCATTGGTGACTGCTGTGGATTGCTGTCTCTCACTGACCTCAATATACTCAGATACTAACAGATACACAGGTTACAAGAGATTAATGCTGTAAGTGAGATATTGAGGGTACAAAATATAAGCGCTGTTACGCTTAGATTGATGTGCATTCATCACATAACAGTTATGGGTTAGTTTGGCTGCACTCACACCAAAAGCTGTAGCTCTGTCCCACATCATACATTTATTTAGCTCTGTGCAGTGAACCGGCAGTGAAGGTAGTTGAGAAACACTGGTTTGGAACATGGAGAATATAACTTATGTAGGATATAGTGTGTCAGTTTTTATGTTACTCTTGACAACTTTGGATTTTCGAGATGTAAATAATGAAAGAGGCTGTGACAGTGAAATGGGATACTGCAGTTATTTTTCTGAGATATTTACAGGGAAAGCACAGGTTTTATTTTTAGATTTGTTGATGAAAAATTTAGCCGCTGAAAGTGTTCTAAATTTGTAAAAACTAAAAAAAAAATACCACAAAGTCAAATATCTTGGAAAGTGTTTCGATTTCTAGTGCGCTGTGTGTAAAACTACACAGTAGGCTAATACAGAAAACAAACAAATCCTACAACTGACTTTCCTCTCTCCCGGTGGCATTACCTGTCTGATGCCCTGCCAGTCAATGATTAGAGCAATTCAGAGGAAGTGACTTTTTGAAGCGCCCTCCACATGTGGTCTTTGCACTGGCCGCCCACAACCTTTTTATCCGCTCATGCTGCTTTTGACTCAGTTTTTCTTTTTTTGACAAAGAGATAAGTTTAAAGCATTATTGCAACTTTTCAGTTAATCTTTTGACGGCCATGTCTGGTTTTGATGCTCATGTCTGTTCATGAACAATTACCAGTGACACAATGGCAAAAAGATGCAGACAACTAGCATCTGACAAACCATACGCGGCTACAGTAATAAGTTTTCATGATGCCTTCGCTCTTGGATTTGTGCACTCAGATGTTATTAGTGTCTGTCCTTTGCATGAACTCACCCAGAACTTCTGTTGTTGGTTTTGATTGTTCCCTTCAGCCTTTTCACAAAAGTTGCATCATTCCATCACGACTCAATGAGAAAAATAATATTTTTGTATGCCAAACTCAAAATGTAAAAAATGTTTTCTGTTGCTAAGATTTTTTTTATTTGTTTTCTTATTTAAATATTATTATGTATTAATTATAATTATTTATAGTTTAATATGTAATTTTTATTTATATTGTAAAGCTGAATTTTCAGCAGCCATTACTTTAGTCTTTGGTGTCCCATGATCCCTAAAGGGTGAATACAATTTTCCTGATAATTTACTTATTCCCATGTCATCCAAGATGTTCATATCTTTCTTTCCTCAGTCGTAAAGAAATTAGGGTTTTTAAATAAAAAAATCTCTATATAGTGGACTTCAATGCAGATCAGTGGGTTAAAGGTCCAAACTGCAGTTTCAGTGCAGTTTCAAAGGGCTCTATACAATCCCAGCCGAGGAATGAGGGTCTTATTTAGGGAAATGATAAGTCATTTTCTAAAAAAAATACATTTTTATATACTTTTTGACCACAAATGCTTGTCTTGCACTAGCTCTGTGGTGCACATCTACAACTTCACACATTATGTAATTAATTAGTCTTAATTTGTTAGTCTGTGTATTTCAGTTTAAAAAGGTAGGGTGAGGTGAAAAACTCCATGTAATTTTCTCCTCCAACTTCAAAATCGTCTGACAACGTTGTTTTCCCTCTTTTCTAAAGGCGTTTTACTTTCTTTGCATGTTTGTTTTGTAAATTCTGGTTCAGTAATTGTCACATGCACAGACTGACCCAACCATAAAGCCTTGCAAGTCCTTCAAAGTTGCTTTTGGCCTCCTTGTAGCTTTTCTTATCAATGTTCTCTTGGCTCTGTCATCCACTTTGAACGGATGGCCTGATCTAGGCAATACGCTGGTGGTGCCATACACTTTCCACTTCCTAATGATGCTCTGAACAATACTCTGAGGCATAGCTAAAGCCTTTGAAATGTTTTTGTAGCCTTCTCTTTTTTTTGCTTCACTTGTGCCTTTCTATAACTGTATCCCAAAGGTCTTTTAAAAGCACGTTTCTAACCATGGTGAATTCTTTGCCGTACCATGCACTGCTAACAGTGGAATCTTCAAGAAACAGCACGTTTTATTCTCAAGTAATCAACACCACTAGGTGTCAGGTGGGGCAGTAAGCCCGGTGTTCAGTCTGGAAGTTGATATATATATTGGATATAATAGTATAATATATATATATATATATATATATACTACTGTTGTATTTTTCATTTTTATTTACAGTTTTCAAGTCAAATATCAACCCAGACAGCTAATTTGTCATGTCTTTCCTCAAGAAATACCTAGTTCTGCCATTAAACTCTAGATGGCGCAGGCTGGCGGGTAGTTAACGTAACTAATGGAGTTCACAAAGTATACGACTTGGCACAAGCTGATTGGTTCATGTTGCGTACACAACCAATGAGCTTGCGGCTTCACGTTTAAATGGCTGATAGTATTCACTTGGGCATTTGGCAGTGCGCTTTCAAAGTTCCTCTAAAACCCTCCACCTTCCCCAGCTCCACCTGTATAGTTTTGCTACGGGTTATTTTATATGCTATTTGTGCAGCAGCAGTATGCCTTAAATACTTACAGCACCGTATCGCCATATGCCTTGGCAGTAGCAAGTTCCTGTTCCTGCAGCAGCAGCAATAATCTACAACTTACAGCTTAGCAGATCTATTCCGCCAAGACCAAATACATTAATATTGCGCTCTAATTAGTTCATTCAAATCAATGACTACATTTACATGTGCACGAATAATGCGATTATTTCCAATAATCAGAGTAAGGATTTAATCGCATTATGGTGTTTACATGTCAAGAGCAAACTCTTCACTCCCGTTTACATGCAATTTCCATTAATCCGATTATTCGCTAAGAATTGTGGTTACTTTTTTACCGCTTTTAATGATGGATTCGGAAAGAGTAGGAGTGTTGCTTGCCGCTATTTTAATTAATTTACGTCTCATACAAAACGCTTTACTATGGTTGTACTGCATGCTTCTTCGGCGCAATAAAAATGAGACGGCAATTCACCACAGAAATGTGGCAATGCCACTTCAGCTGGGTTTGCCTATGCTGCAGCCGCGTTATGCGCCGTCTCTGGA
Organism: Cirrhinus molitorella; assembly: GCA_033026305.1. Classification (NCBI taxonomy): domain Eukaryota; kingdom Metazoa; phylum Chordata; class Actinopteri; order Cypriniformes; family Cyprinidae; genus Cirrhinus; species Cirrhinus molitorella. The sequence continues at coordinate 19,320,476 of CM065136.1, read as the reverse complement.
TAAGGGTGAGGAGTAGAGCCCTGCACGGGCCATAAATCTGGGCCCTGGCCGAGATGCTCAGGCCCTAGCCCGACCCCGGTCCGAGAGCGTATCAGAATTTTTGGCCGGAGTCTGACCCGTGCCCTTCTTTTTTTCTCCCACCTTACTGTTTCAGCTATTAAAATAGGCCTATTTCAGTTTTGTATATAATGGCAAACTGGATATATTTCGTTTCCGTCTTTTATTAAGTTAATTTAGAAAAACGTTTGGAGTATTTTTTTGTTCATTAGATGTAAGTTTTTTTTTAAGTGACGACGACCTAAAGCGCACGCGGCCGGCCATCAATTTATACCACGTTTGATTTAGCCTCTTAAATCAACACTTGATCTGACTAAAATTCATAGAAATAAAACACTTCAAGCATATCACAATGTTAGCTTTAACGTTTACCACCATCTCAGAACAAAGGCATTTTTGACAAGATGAGCAGGCTGCTGCTGGCAACGGCATGGAAAAGATACAAATAGCCAAATAATAATAAAATGAAAATAAAGAAATAAATAGATAGGGCTGTGCAATTAATCAAAATTTTATTTCGATTTCTATTTCAAGCTTCAAACGATTCTGAAAATACAATCAACGATTATTTGCTCCCTATTCCGCCACCTTTGCTGCGCTTTTGCTCCTCCATAAAAGCCTAATTTCACATGCAAATCAGTGACTTGCAAGAAATGGGACGTGCTTGATTTATTAACGTTTATTTTGTGTCCTGTTTTTAAAAGCACCAAAAAGAATTTGCGCTGTTCTGTGTATGTATTCAGAGACAGAAAAGAACACGGACAAGTGATCCTTTAGCTATTCTATTTTTTCAGCTATTAAAATAGTTCAGTTTTTGTATGTAATGGCAAAGTAATTAGGCATATATTTCGTTTGGTTTTTTTTTTTTTTTTTTTTTTTTTTTATTAAATTAATTTGGGAAGTTGTTGGGAGGATTTATTTTTTTTTGTTCGTTAAATATAAGTTTGTGTTTTTTTAAGTAGTGAACAGCCGCTAGTGGAAGACTGTTCAGTCTGTTTGATCAATTTGCCTTCTCAAATAAAAAAATAAAATCTATAGATTTAAAAGGGTTAAAGTATAAAACAAAATTGGTTTAAACGTTAAACAATGTGCGCTTCGTTTGTGCGGAAAGTGGAAGCTAAAGCCATTTCGCTTTAAAATCGGCATACGCCACCTATGTTAATACGATTATGCTTGCTGCGATTATGGGCTTAATCGCATTATTTAGATCGAAGTATTGCGTTTACATGAGGTAAAGTTTAATCGCAATATTGTCAAAATCCCATTATAATCACATTAACAGGGTCCATGTAAATGCACTCAATGTTATCATCCAATCAGGTTCACTTAAGTATTATCGCATGCCTATATTAACACGGATGTATTCTATGAATGCCACGTCTGCGCGCTATGCATTTTCTCTTGCTAGCCCTCCACCTCCCCAGCACCACCTGCCTAGATCTGCTATGGAGGAACTTCCTCTACCTCTCTAGATCTAGTCTGCCAAGACTAAACCTATGTATTTTCTATTTTACATTTAAAGCTTTTACAATCATTCTGAGAGTTGTCATGACTAAACTGCATTTTTAAAAGATTCTTATTTCTTGTTTGTAAGACAATAAGCTTTTAAAATATTTGTAAAGCTTTTTTAAATAAAGATTGTAGTTAACATGACTTTCAGTCTTTCACGTTTTGTTTTGCAAAACAAATTACCTCAGTCAGGTATGGTTTTTGAAACCATGGTGTGCTTTGAAATTGAAAAGCATTTCCTTATTTAGCAACTTGTTAGCAACTTAGTAGCTTCAAAACTCACGTTTAAAGTGTGAGTAATTTATGTTGACATAAGTCAAAAACCACATTTAAACAAACATGCATTGATTCCCAAGAGACCACATGACACAACACACACAAAAATAGTCTTTTCACTCCCTGGTTTTTTTGGCTATTAACTGAGAAGCTCTATAGGACAAAGTGATAACATTGAGCCAGCACATACACATCTGACAGGGTGCAAAGTTTTAGTTTAAAGGATGAGAGTGGGCCTAGAGCAAAGAGAGAGAATAGGATGTAGTGTTGGTGGTATGAAGTGTCACTAAGAGGACAGGAAACAAGAATCAGGCTGACAGAATAATCCTGTCACCCATCACACACATGGCTAATAAGCAAGACAATGTCACATCAACTGTTCACTCTCAGACATACAGTACAGAGCCTATTATATACACATCATTTCCCCCCCACCCACAACATGTTTGAAGACAGCAAAGTCAAATGGATTTCTCTCTGATATGATTAATGCATTTCTGCATGCTCTCGCCTCTAATGAGAGTCAACATCTGCCTCATATGGATGATGATGCCACTGTGTAACGGGTTGGTACTAGTCAGTACTAGTCGGCACATAATGAGAAGTGATCAGAGACCACCAGCCTCTCTGGAGACACCTTGCTTCAGCATGCCTGTCATAGTCTTTCTTTTTGTCCACCTATAGTCACCTCCTCCACATTATTATTACAGCTCTGCGAATCAGGTACAATAGGAAGAATGCTGCGAGTCGTGTCCTATTTGCTCACTCTTTTATTTGTCTTTATCTTACTCTTATTTTAGAAGACTCGCCACACAGGGTGAGTTAAATGACTTGCTAAGCCTTCTCCCCAGTTGTCAGCGCGGTTCAGAACTTGGCATCGGGCTGATCTTTGCGCTCGCGCGATGAGCCAGAGCCGCTGTGCTGGTGTGATACAGCATGCTTGTAGAATTGACAGGGAAAGGCGATGTGCAAGCCCAAGGCATGACAGATAGGACTCAAAGTGAATAGATGGTGTGCCAGTCATGTAACCTGTCCCTGGGCGCAAACCTTTGTCCAGTTGAGATTTCCCACAACCTAAGCCTGAGGTTAAAAAATAATACGCACACATACTCGCACATTTCTAGGCCTCGTATCTGGATTACTGAGCTGTCGGGATTTAATTGTTTGGGATTTCACACAATATTGGGTTGTTCTATTCTTTGAAGCTCATTTTGGACTGTTGTTATAGCAACAGGTCAGTAAGCTCCAACCTGCTTAGGATCAGGATGAACTGAAAATGGAATGAGATTGACTTAGCAGCACTCTATTGAACCAAAAAGTTTGGGGTAAGAATTTTTTTTTTTTTTTTTTATGTTTCAGAAAGAAGGTTCTTATGCTCACCTAGGCTGCATTAATTTGATCCAAAATACAGTAAAACAGTAATATTGTAAATAATTATGTTATTACATTTTAAAATAAACTTATTGTTACGTATGTCTACGTAGTTTGCGTAAAGTTTGTGTGTGGTAGTCTGTTGTGTGTGTTTCAGATCCCATTGGTCCACCCGTCTGTCACTCTTCGCCTGAAAGGTGACGCCCCGGTTTACGCTGTCCAATCAACTCACGTCACCTGGTTTAAAGCACCGTACTGTCCCGCGCACTTCAGCTTATGCTCACCGTTAATATTTTGCCTAGTTGTTACGCCATTCGCTTGTTGTTTTTGTGACTTTGTGATTTTTTTGTATAACTTGTTAGTTCCTCTGTATATTGTGTGTATATACGTCAAGTCCTTCGTTAATATAGTGTTTGTACAGTGTACAGTTTTGTCGTACTGTTCCGTCTCTGTTATTCCCCAGGGTGGGAAGGCGTGAGCAGGTAAGCAGGTCGCGCGACATACATTGTGCAACACGTAGGGATTTTTTTTCGATGTATTAGATAACACTAGTTTAGGAGAGGTTGCCACCCGCTGTAAGTTTTGCTTTATGCCATCGATAGGATAGTGTAGTTTAGTTAGGGCGTTATTACGCCGAAGATCTTTCTTTTCTACATTTTTCTTTTGGTAGTTAGGCTTAGAGTTTCAAAACTAGCTAGCTGTGTTTTGTTTTGTTTATTTCTTTTATTTGGCATCTCTCGTGCTCCACCGTCCCCCCCCCCGTTTTGTTTTGTCAAATTGTTTTGTGTAGGCTACTTGTTACTGTAAATACTGTAAATATTGTAAATATCTTATTCACTTCGCTTCACTTAGCACAATAAATACACAGTTTGATTTGGGAAAGATCTTGGTCTGTTTTTGCCTTCCAGCACACTCGCACAAGCACACACGTATATTTTAAGTGTTATTTTCCCTTTCACCCTTAGACAACATACAACATCTTAAGGGACGTAACATTTATGGGGGCTCGTCCGGGATCCAAAAAAATTTATTTTTCCCGGACATTAATTTTGTGTGCGTGCTTGTGCATTTGTGTGGAGTTGCGCTGCAACAGACAAACGCTTGTGTATAGTGTTATCGGGTACAGTGAATGTGGCACAATTGAAGACATGAATACTTTTGATTTACAGTCATTTATTAAAAAACCAACATTGGACAAATTTGACAGGTGTAGGAAGGATGACTTATTGAAAATTGCTGACCATTACGGGATCTCTGTGGTGAGGCAAGCATTAAAGAAAACAATTAAAAGTGCTCTTTATCAAAAGCTTGTTGAACTAAACGTGCTTGTGTTGTCAGATGCGGATGATGGTGAGGCCGCCCAGTCGGCTGATGATAGTAGCCCTACAGCATCGGAGAAGGCGTTGAGCGAGGCCGCCGAGGTGGAGGGGGAGCCCGAAGCCAAGGCCGCCTTGCCGCCCTTTTACCCCTTTTCTCCGCGTTCCAGCGGGTCTGAGAGCGACGTGCGGCTGAAGGCCCGGCTCGCCCGTATGCAAATGGAAGCGCAGGAGCGGGCTCAAACGCGTCAGGCCGAAATGGAGCTGCGCCTCAAGGTCCGCACGTTAGAGATAGAGGCTGAAAAACAGGTAAAATTGCGTCAAATTGAGCTGGAGGCGATGAAGGTTACCTCTGGCGCAGTTGCGCAACCTAGCCCTGTTGTACCTCCCGTAAATGTGGCAAGCGATAGTTCGGCAGCTGCTTTTGATATAAGTAAACATATTGCTCTAGTGCCTCACTTCAGAGAGACCGAAGTGGACACTTATTTTACCGCTTTTGAGCGCATAGCGTCCGCACTTCATTGGCCGAAAGAGGTATGGCCTCTTTTGTTGCACTGTCGACTTATTGGGAAAGCCCAAGAGGTTTGTTCGGCGCTACCGTTAGAGGAAAGTCTGCAGTATGATTCTGTAAAGAACGCTATTCTCCGTGCCTATGAACTGGTACCCGAAGCATATAGGCAGCGTTTTCGAAATCAGAAAAAAGCAGCACAACAAACATTCGTTGAATTCGCCAGAGAAAAGGGAATTCTTTTTGATAAATGGCTAGCGGCGAGTAAAGTGCGAGATTTCAATTCTTTAAAAGATTTGGTGCTTTTGGAGGACTTTAAATGTTGTTTACCTGAACGTGTTGTTACTTATTTAAACGAACAAAAAGTCACGTCTCTGTCACAAGCTGCTGTTCTTGCAGACGAATTTGTTTTAACACACAAGAGTGTATTCGTTTCGGCTCGTTCTGACAAAACGCTGGTTTTGCCTCCGTCACAAACTCCGAACCCCCGTGTTAAAGTTATCCCATCGCAACCAAAAGAATCAAGGGAATGCTTTTACTGCCACAAAACCGGGCACGTAATTGCTGACTGTTTAAGTTTAAAACGAAAACAACAGCAAGGGCAGCCGAAGCCTGTTGGTTTCGCAAAAACTCTGCCCGTACGTTCTAATAACGTGCAGAAATCGGACGAGGTTGACGAAAATTTTAAACCGTTTGTTATGAAAGGCTTGGTGTCTGTAAATGGTAGACCTGAGGATCAAATAGAAGTCCAAATTCTGAGGGATACTGGAGCAAACCAGTCCTTCATAATCTCAGACATAATTCCATTGTCAGAACAGACGTCTTGCGGTTCGAGTGTCCTGATTCAGGGTATTGAGATGGGCGTTGTAAAGGTACCACTTCATCGCGTACATTTACAGTGCGAGTTACTCACAGGATTTGTAAACGTCGGTGTGCGATCGTTATTTCCCGTTAAAGGAGTTACCTTCATCCTTGGTAACGATTTGGCCGGAGGAAAGGTAACACCCGTGGTAGAAGTCGTTGATAAGCCCGACTGTTTTATTGCTGCAGATGACATCGCTGAAAAACATCCAGATGTTTTTGTAGCCAACGTTGTGACTCGCGCACAAGCGCAACGAATAGGCAAAGACATTGTCTTAAATGATTCTTTTATATCACCGCTCTTTGCCGATGAAAACGTGTTGCCCGAGTTACATGTTGTGAAAGATAAAAAGTCAGGTAATGTGTTGCAGGATGCCGAGCTGTTGACGAAGCCTGTTTCTCGCACAGTGATGATCGCAGCGCAGAGAAGCGACCCCTCTCTTGTAAAGTGCTTCTCCGCTGCTGAACATCCAACGTCTGTAAAAGATCATACAGCCGAGTATGTGTTAGATGACGGACTACTTTTACGGAAGTGGAGGCCTATTGCAGGTAATGGTAATGATTGGGAGCTTACTTGTCAAATTGTCTTGCCAACTGCTTACAGAGAGCAAGTGCTGAGTTTAGCGCACGATCATTGTCTGTCTGGTCATCTTGGAGTTACGAAAACGTATGATCGAATCTTGCGGCATTTCTTTTGGCCTGGCCTGAAAAAAGATGTATGCAATTATTGCCGTACTTGTCACGTTTGTCAGGTAACAGGAAAGCCAAATCAAAAGATTCCACCTGCCCCGTTAGTTCCGATCCCTGTTATTGGTGAGCCGTTCGAACACGTCATTTTGGACTGTGTCGGCCCTTTACCAAAGACAAAATCAGGAAATCAGTTTTTGTTATCGATCATGTGCTCTGCAACTCGGTTCCCAGAGGCAATTCCGTTAAGAAAAATTACCTCTACTGCCATTATGAAGTCGCTTATCAAATTCTTTTCCACATTTGGACTACCCAAAATTGTACAGACAGACCAAGGAACGAATTTTCTTTCTAAACTTTTCACGCAAGTTTTAAAAACTCTTTGCATAACACACAGGATTTCCTCACCGTACCATCCGGAAAGCCAAGGTTCGATCGAACGCTTTCACCAAACCCTAAAATCTATGCTGCGCAAATACTGCCTTGAGTCCGGTAAAGACTGGGATGAAGGGGTTCCCTTAGTCTTATTTGGCATTCGTGAAACCGTTCAAGAATCGCTTGGATTTAGTCCAGCTGATTTAGTATTTGGTCATACAGTGCGTGGCCCGCTCAAAATTTTAAAAGAGGGAATGTTGGACGAAGGTGCGTCTAAAAAAGAAAACATATTAGACTATGTTAGTCGTTTCAGAGAACGCTTACATACTGCCTGTATGTTCGCTAAAAATTCGTTGGCCGAAGCTCAGAAAAATATGAAAAAACGCTTCGATAGAAAATCTGTCACTCGCCTAATTAAACCTGGTGATGAGGTCTTAGTGCTTTTGCCAGTTCCTGGTTCTGCTCTGTCAGCCCGTTTTGCTGGTCCATATGTGGTATCTAAAAAGCTGAGCGACACAGATTACGTAATACACACTCCTGACCGTAAACGGAAATTTCGCACATGTCATGTTAATATGTTGAAATTATACTGTTCTAGAGAATCACCTGAAAGAGTTGCCGAGGAGATGGTTGGTTCGGAAGCTGGCCCTTCCACGTCTGTTGCGGTTATTTCCCGTGCCACCTCCGAGAATTGCGAATTGGAATCGCCGCCTTCTGCTGGTGAGTCATCTGCGGATGATGGCATTTCAGTTCGTAATGCTCAGATGAGCCCTAGGCTCTCTAATTCCGAAATACTGCGTACACTGCCAACTTTTCTTACCAATCTAACCGAGACACAGAAGCAAGACATTGTTAACCTGATTAATGAATTTCTCATGTTGTTTGGCGATACCCCAACGCAAACGAATGTGCTGCAACATGATATTAAAATTACGTGTGATTTTCCGATAAAACAACATGCCTATCGTGTAAATAACACTAAACGGTCTATAATGAAAACGGAAGTAGAGTACTTACTCGAAAATGGACTTGCTGAACCCAGTTTTAGCCCATGGAGTTCTCCGTGTCTCCTCGTGCCGAAACCAGATGGCACATTTCGTTTCTGTACCGATTACCGAAAAGTAAATTCTGTTACGGTACCCGACAGTTACCCCATGCCTAGAATGGAGGACTGTATTGACAGTTTAGGCTCCGCAAAATTCGTCACTAAATTAGATTTGCTAAAGGGGTACTGGCAGGTTCCTCTTACCTCTCGCGCTGCCGAAATATCTGCGTTCGTAACTCCAGATGATTTCCTGCAATATAAGGTAATGGCCTTCGGGTTACGAAACGCGCCAGCAACTTTTCAACGCCTTGTCAATACTGTGTTATCAGGAATTCCGAACTGCAACGCTTACCTTGACGATCTTGTGATTTATTCTTCTGATTGGCAGGAACACCTGACCCTGCTTAAAATAGTGTTTACAAGGTTAGCAGATACATCTTTAACTGTTAATCTTGCAAAATGTGAATTTGGAAAGGCTACCATTACATACCTGGGTAAAATTGTTGGTCAAGGCCAAGTCCGGCCCGTCAGTGCAAAAGTCTCCGCTATCGCTGATTTTCCCGTGCCTACTACACGACGAGAGTTACGTCGCTTTTTAGGCATGGCTGGGTATTATAGAAGTTTTTGCCGAAATTTTTCTACCGTTGTACATCCGCTTACCAGCCTGTTAAGTCCTGCCGTTAAGTTTGTTTGGTCCGAACCTTGCCAGCATGCTTTTGACAATGTCAAGAATTTACTTGTCAGTGAACCTGTCCTCAAAGCCCCAAATTTTTCCTGTCCTTTTAAACTCGAGGTGGATGCCTGTGCTGTAGGCGCGGGCGCCGTGCTCCTCCAGGAGGACGATGCCGGTTTAGACCACCCTGTTTGTTATTTTTCGCGGAAATTTAACAAACATCAAGTTAATTATTCCACCATCGAAAAAGAAGCCTTGGCACTTCTTTTAGCATTACAATTCTTCGAAGTTTACGTTGGTTCTTCTCCATTACCTGTTACCGCATACACAGACCATAACCCACTAGTATTCCTGTCAAGAATGTGCAACCATAACCAGCGGCTCATGCGCTGGTCATTGATTGTTCAAAATTATAACTTAAATATAAAACATAAAAAAGGTTCTGAAAATATTGTTGCAGACACGTTGTCCAGAGCTGTTTGATGGTTTGTGTTTTTTTTGTTTGTTGTTTATGATTTCTATTTAAGTCTTTAAGGGGGGGAGTGTTACGTATGTCTACGTAGTTTGCGTAAAGTTTGTGTGTGGTAGTCTGTTGTGTGTGTTTCAGATCCCATTGGTCCACCCGTCTGTCACTCTTCGCCTGAAAGGTGACGCCCCGGTTTACGCTGTCCAATCAACTCACGTCACCTGGTTTAAAGCACCGTACTGTCCCGCGCACTTCAGCTTATGCTCACCGTTAATATTTTGCCTAGTTGTTACGCCATTCGCTTGTTGTTTTTGTGACTTTGTGATTTTTTTGTATAACTTGTTAGTTCCTCTGTATATTGTGTGTATATACGTCAAGTCCTTCGTTAATATAGTGTTTGTACAGTGTACAGTTTTGTCGTACTGTTCCGTCTCTGTTATTCCCCAGGGTGGGAAGGCGTGAGCAGGTAAGCAGGTCGCGCGACATACATTGTGCAACACGTAGGGATTTTTTTTCGATGTATTAGATAACACTAGTTTAGGAGAGGTTGCCACCCGCTGTAAGTTTTGCTTTATGCCATCGATAGGATAGTGTAGTTTAGTTAGGGCGTTATTACGCCGAAGATCTTTCTTTTCTACATTTTTCTTTTGGTAGTTAGGCTTAGAGTTTCAAAACTAGCTAGCTGTGTTTTGTTTTGTTTATTTCTTTTATTTGGCATCTCTCGTGCTCCACCGTCCCCCCCCCGTTTTGTTTTGTCAAATTGTTTTGTGTAGGCTACTTGTTACTGTAAATACTGTAAATATTGTAAATATCTTATTCACTTCGCTTCACTTAGCACAATAAATACACAGTTTGATTTGGGAAAGATCTTGGTCTGTTTTTGCCTTCCAGCACACTCGCACAAGCACACACGTATATTTTAAGTGTTATTTTCCCTTTCACCCTTAGACAACATACAACATCTTAAGGGACGTAACACTCATTATATTGTAATATATTTTAAAATGCACTTTTATTCATGTGATACCAAAGCTGAATATTCAGCAGCCATTACTTCAGTCTCACATGATCAGAAATTATTTTGAAATGAAACATGTCAATGTTTTTTTTTTTTTTGTTTTGTTTTGTTTCAGAATTCCTTAAATACAGAAATTTCAAAAGAACAGCATTTATTTAAATCAATCTTTTGTTACAATGTAAATTTCTTTACTATAGGGCCCTAAGAAATCAGTTTTATTTCTGTTTTAAGAAAACTCTGTTTTAAGGGTTACATTTAAAAAAGGGTTACAATCAAAAAGCATGTCTGATTAATTTAAAATCATGAGACTTTAACAGCAATTTATTAAAAGTTCAACAAAAAATACATTTTTAAGCACCTTAGGAAATCCATTTACATTTTTTCTCTTTTTTTATTGTGACCAAATTCTGTTTTTCATTATTTTATGAACTGATACATGGAGCCTTTTTAACAAAAGCAGGAACACTATTCTCTCTCACAACCTAGTCTTGATATTATAATCAAATCCACAAATTTTATGTGTTTGAAGAGCTAAATTATTCAGAGAGATCTGGCATATGTCATGTTATCTTGAGCGTGATGTAAATTGGTACAAAGAGAGGCAATTAGAAATGTGCTGAAAACACAGGAAATGAGGTGTGTCCTGCAGTTATATATGGCTCAAACAATCTGCCATGTGACTGGTTTTGAGGTGTTCTTAATGGTCTGCAGTCATATTAAGCTAATTAGAGTGGCTAAGTGTTTAACCCCCCTTGGGTTTTCACATTTTATGCTACAGAACTAAACCTAGTATTTCATTAAGAACATTTGCTGCTCATGACAAAACCTGTGTTCGTTAGATGTTTCACATGGTTTCACAATAAATACAAGATTGTCCAGCACACCCACACATTTCCAAGGAAACAGCGTAATAAAGAACAGGGAACATTTAGCGCTAGTCTGAGACAAGGTCCTTTAAAAAAATACCAGTCAGCAAAAGGGTCTAAGAAACAAGGAATATACCTTGAAGCACAGGGAAGTCCTAAGTCATTAAAAACAGAGAAAATATGGAACAAAATGTGCTCATCCATCAAATCTGAGTGTCCAAGTAAGAAGGGCTACCGTAAAGGGGGCCACCAAGAGGCCCGAGGCAGCTGTATAGAGTTATAGACCTCCATAACTGAAATGAAAGAAAGTGTGCATGAGACAACAATAGCTCACACCCTCTGAAAATCTGGCTTGTGTGATGGGGAAAATTTCATATCATGACTGGAGTTCATCCAAAGATATGTGAGAGATTCTATTTAGGGGAACATTCGACGGTGAGACCAAAATGGAAGCCTGAAAAGTTCTGCAGCAGAGACCTCTCAACAAAAATAAAATTGGTGATAAAGTATTTTATGAGAAAAATATGCTGCATTGTCATTCACAAGGTCCGTAAAGTGCCTGAACACCTAGGCCAGCTTTAAAAATGTATGAATGTCAGTGAGTTTGATAAGAAAAATCTATCTATCCATCTATCAATCTATACATTTCTATATATTTTATAAAAACAAAATATAGGACCTTGTCCTTACTACCTTTCTGGGCCTTGAATGTGTCAGTTGCGTTGCTGTCTATGCAGAGCCAAGTTTTCGCATTTTGTCAAAAATATCTTAATTTGTGTCCCAAATAGGAACTAAGGGTTTGGAATGAAATGAGGGTGAATTAATAATGACAGAAATGTCCGGTTTTTAAGGTCCAGTTCTTGCTATTAACAAACTATTAACTATGACTTTTGCTTCAATAAACAACTAATTTGCTGTTTGTTAATAGTTAGTAAGGTAGTTAAGTTTATATATGGTTACAATTAAGGTCATGCAGAATATGTGCTTTATAAGTACTAATAAACAGCCAATATGCTAGTAATATACATGTTAATAAGCAACTAATTAACAGTGTGAATTGGTTCCTATACTGTACCGAATTTTCATTTTTGGGAGAACTATTGTTTAAACAAAGGTCTTGCTAAGAAAATGCATAGCATTTATTTGCTGAAATTTAATTTCTAAGTGTACATATATTTTTTGGGGCAACAGTAAGAACCTTGTCGACTTTAAAGACAGGACTACAATCCATAATTCAAGTCACAGTTGAATGGTTTAAAACCAAAGAAAAATCAATGTCATGCTGCAGCCCGGAAAAAAACCGACCTCAGTCCAATTGAGCATTTGTGGAATGGCCAAAAAAAGTCCATTTAAAATAGTTTCTGTCCAGCTTGATGGAGCTTGAGCAATTGTGCCAAGTACAATGGGCAAATATGCCAATATCAAGTGTAGCAGTCATAATTACCTAAATCGTCATTGTTCCAGCGGATTGGACTGTACTGTTATTTAAATACTTACTGTAGCTATTAATAAAACATGCATGAATGGGCATTACTTTTAATGATCCCATCTTTTCTCTAATGTAGACCACCACATATTTTAAGCTCCACCTGGCTCCTCCCTCATTTGGTAAAAATAATTCTGCACAATTTTGGTGAAAACACAAATATATATTTTATGAATATGTCTGCATAGATGTGAATGTGTGTTTTACAAAGTATATGTGTGCATTTTATTAGTCGAGCTGTAGGGTTTTTTGGGGGGTTTGTTTTTGCCTTCCTTAGTTTTTTTGTAGCCAACTCGGCCTTGCTCAAACCGGCATTGTGGAGCGATGTGAGGGGAAAGCTTAACAGAGGGAGCTGCTGTCTGCTGTGTGTTTCACATACCAAATAATCTGCCTGGAGTCACAGATAAAAGAGACTTTCCAAACCCTCACGTATATGTATGTATCTGGGTAAAAACACAACAGCAATCCTCTACCCTCATCTCACACACTTCAGCTTCACTCTTTATGTTTTTGCACCATAAATAATATAATCTAAAATAACAATGTTGCCATAGTATGATGAGTGGGGGCAACAGTTCTATTATACTGAAATATAAAAATATTTAAAAACTAGCTGTGATGTCTCTATAGTGTTTAAACATGAGATATAATTTATTTTGGGTAAATCTAATGTGCAGTCTTTGGTCTCATTAATCTATTATTTGTTCCAGAGGAGATAGTATAGATAGTATATAAATTCAATGCTGTATATCAGAGCGCTGCCTGTGTACTTTTGACTGAATTGCTTAGCAACTTTTTATGATGCTGTTGTTTATTAAATATTATTATTCAATAAATCATATTTTGTATAAATAATAATAGTATTTTATATTAGTGTTTAGTATTGAGAAACGGTGCGTGTTCGTGATGGTGATTTTATTTTCATTGTTCCTCCATTTGATGATGACAAGAGTCAGCAGTAAAGACTTTTATATTCAAAAAATAAACACTGTTGTAAACAAAAAATATTTTTCAACAACAGCTTGAGGCAGCTAACAAATGCACTGAGCAGCGCTGTTATCAGAAATCACCCTTAACGGATGAAAGGATAATACTGTTATCGCTTTCCTCAGTGGACATTCAAATTAATGTGAATTTATTGTGAATATGAGATTGAGCTGAAGAATGAATGCTGTATCAGATCAGATGAGGCTTGGGCTCAGCTGTTAAACTGTCAAACTTAAGGAAGGAAGGAAGTAGTTCTGCACAAAAGAGGGATTTTAAAGACACTGTTGATGTTTCTTATGTATTTACACACTTGTGCTGTCGAACTGTTGTATAAACGCAATATCACACTTGTAGACGTGAGATATGACTGTATATCGGCATGCCGTGATTACCTATGGCCAAATCACAGCTGTGCCGATACAGCAATATCACACATTTACAAGTGTAATATGAGAATTAGCTGAGAGAAGTGCGATATTTTAATGATATCGGAAATCCAAGCGCTTCACCACTTGCACATCTGCGGCCTTGTGGCATGTACAGCTGAATCAAAGCCGTGCCAATATACAGCCATATCGCATGGCTACTCGTGTCACAGGTGTTACAGCTCTCCCAATATTAAAAAAAACTTTAGTTTTGAGGTACAGTAAATGTGATCCTGCTGAAGTAGAATGAAATGCATTCATATTAGCTTTGATTTCAATAAATAATTTTTTGGGGGTAGTAATCACAGAGAACCTGTGCTGGAAGCCATTTTACAACCACATATATTCCCAGCAAGACCTGTGTAATAAATGGCCCAGTGGGGGAAAAAAACGCTTTGCTGACATGGCATTATAGAAAATGGTTAAGAATGCATGTTTTCGCTGAGGCTTTAGCTCCTTATCTTAAGCTCACACTGAGCACTGATGTGCAATATGTTACTGTTGATAGCAAAGAACTACTGCTCTCAGTCAGATCGTTTGTAAAACTCAAATTATCTTTCGGCATGGGTGAATTTTCTCTTTGTGAAGGTGTATCTCTTGAATTAATATTTAATGGATAAACTACTAACCTGAATTTGGGAAAAAACAATCAAGAATGTCTATAATACCTGGAGAGAGCTGCTTTTCTATTGGCTGTTGGTTGATTTAACCACAAGGGACAAACCTTGAAACCAGGGCTATAGCTTTCTGTTTAAGCATCTCCAATATTGAAACAGAGAGGCTGTACTGTTATAAAAACATTTGGATAAACAAAGTGCTAGATCACCAAGCAGAAACAGAGGCACACTGACGTTTTCTACACAAATCCTCTTCTATTGTCTTCCCTTGTGAAGCTGAAGAAATATTGCCAGATCTGATTATGTGGTCATGACAACCCGGAGGGAGTTGTTAAGTCAACCAATCAAAATAACTTTTGATGAGTGAGGATGCGGCTGAGTATGTTGAAGAGAGAGAGAGAGAGAGAGATGAGAAGCAGTGAGCGGCAGTGGGAAGAGGAGGGGGTGGGTATGACATTGAACTGATCATCTGCCATTTATCAAGTAACCAGGGACTCAATATAAGTTTTCCTCTCTCGACAGAGTAGAAAGATGAATTGTGTAGGCCAGGCCAGACTCGCTGGTACTGAATAATAAACACTGCCTCAGGTAACCTAGCCGGCCCTCCTGCTGAGAGCACCAGCGCCTTGAGCAGAGTGACCGGGGGTCTTTGTTTGAATAACTCATGCCCTTCTGCCATCTGATTTCACCCTATCTTCAGATCGCTCCTTCTTAACCAACTTATTCCTTGCTTTCGCTTTCTCTCTCTGACATACTTACAGCATAAGAAAGCGACCGGAGCTCCAGCATGAGCTTTGGCATCTTGGGGTCCGATAAACGAAAATACTGCAGCGGAAGAACAAGATAGTTTTGTGCTATTTGGCTGATGGAATCAGACCTTTCAGGAGCTTTTGTTTCAGCAAACAATCATATTGAAACCCAGGACGTTATCATTATAAACGTCACGCAATCATGCATTTTTTACATTCAATATAATATGTCCTCCAAAGAAAACGTACATGAGTCATTTTTGTTGTTGTCTTTGCTTTACAATGTTTCTGTTCTCTAATCATAACTGCTCTATTTTTCCTGACTGCCATTTTCCGTGATTGTTCCTTATTATAGCATCCATCGTCTGCTCTTCCAGTTGGCACAAGGCAAACCTATGCACTACACTTTGTTTTCTCTTCCATTTGGTGCTATTTAGGACTCCACGCTGGATAAACTTAGCAAAAGTTCACCCAAAAATGAAAATTCTGTAATCATTTACTTTACTTTATTTAAATTCTGTTTCTCACAGAAAGCTACTGGATGGCTTCAACTAACTTGGAAGACAGTGCACAAGGAATATGAACCGCTTTGAATACTTTTTGAAGCTCTGAAGCTTTGTAATAGTTTGGAAAAGAGCATGGAAAACAACATTTCTGCTTTTGTATTTTGAACAACGAGAGTGAGTAAGGCCATGTCCACACTAATACGTTTTAGTTTGAAAACGCTTATTTTTTTCTGCGTTTTGGCCTTCCGTCCACATTGAGACAGAGTTTTTTGTCAAGGAAAATGAAGCTTTTTGAAAACGCTCTCCGAAGTGGATACATTTGAAAATGCTGTTTTCACGTTGTAGTGTGGACTGTGAAGACGGAGGCTTTTGAAAACAAAGACGCATATTTACAGTAGTCATGTGATGCATATTGTACCAATAGATGTACAATTGTGCTTATGTGCTATTCACTGTCACTGCTGCTAAAGAGATTTACCTTACACTCTTCATATTACAGTCCTAAAATGGTAAACATTTACTTACAGTTGCTGTCCAGACTCCTGCGGCAAAACATGACTGCAGCTGCTTTTTAGATCAAATATGAGTGAGCGCGACATGGGCGCGTCAGTAACCAAGTTTCCATCTAGTTTTTGCGATGTTTTGTTATCGACAAAGAATATGCGTTAAAAAAACTTTGCGAAATTTGCTGTCTCAAGCCTGTTTCCATCCAACTGGCTTTTTACTGATAAAATGGTGTGCGTGATTGACGTCATCCCTAAAAAAAACAAATTGTTGCATACGTTTTGGTGTATCACCAAAAAAAGTTGCCCTTGAGCTGTTTCCATTCATAATTTCACCTACTGCGCAAATTACATGGGCTAGTAGCTGGTTCTTCAGTTTTTGAAACAAAACTTTACAAAAACAATTTTTTTTTAAATTTATTTTAGGGCTGTCAAACGATTAATCGTGATTAATCGCATCCAAAATAAAAGTTTATGTTTACATACTATATGTGTGTTTACTCTGTATATTTATTATGTACATATAAATACACACACATACATGTATATATTTATAAAAAAAAGTATATGTATATATATTTATACCTGTATACAATTTAGATTATAAATAAATATAAATATTTCAGATATAAATCTAAAATATTTTTCCTTAATATATACATGCATGTGTGTGTATTTTTATATACTTAATAAATATACACAGTACACAGACATATAGCATGTAAAGATAAACTTTTATTTTGGATGTGATTAATCGCTATTAATCGTTTGACAGCACTAATTTATTTAGGCCTAGGCTATAGACTATTTAGATACTTGAGTAAGCAATATTTATGAACAGGTGCAGTTGTATTGGGCCTATTATTATTTTTCTGATTTACTTTATTAGACTGTATTGGAAATAGGAATGTTTATTTGTTTTTTTTAGTTATTTCTCCCTAATCGACAACCGACGGTCATTAAGCCCATAAACATTAACCGACAAGATTGTTAAATTACAAATAAATTACGTGGTTGTATTAAAAGCAAAAATATTGTGTCGACAAATGAGAAATTTTATTTATAAATGGCATTTACATCAACTATATCTGTAAAAAAATTTAAGCGCTGAATATTTTTCTGCAAAAAATCCTTAGATGGAAACCTGGCTAGTGAATGATGAGATATCTCTGTAAATAAAATGATTCTGCCAGAAGAATTGCGTGAAAACTTAATATGTCTGTTCTGTCTGTGTAATCTTTTTGGAGGCTTTACGCATGAGTAATAAGGCAAATTTAGCCTCGTCTATGTTTCAGTGTGGATGAGAAACTTTTGGAAAATGCTTAAGAACGGCTAGTGTGGACAGAGTGCGTTTCAAAATGAAAACTCTGTTTTCAAATGTATCCGGATTAATGTAGACGTAGCCTAAATGATGACAGAATTTTAATTATTTTGGGTAAACTTTGGTAGAACATTGAGAAAGCCCTTGGTTCTGTGGAAAGATGTCCAAACCGATCGGCCAGTGTTACATGCAGGATTTAGACAAGTAATCGTAAAAGAAACTGTATGATTTCTGGATCCTCAATTTAATCCACTTTTACAACAATCTGATTTGTTTTGCGCTGACATTGAAGAATGCCTCAGCCTGGTCAAGAGAACCAACCTAAGCTTTGTCATTCAGAGTCTGGCTTCTTATCAACCGTTACTTCTGCTGCACTGAAATGACCGGTTATGAGTTGGCAATGTGCTATTTTTAGACCACCATAAGTCTTTGGATCCCAAAGAGTTAATCAAGGCTTAAACTTACAGGATATACTTAGAAACGAATCGATAGAACATGCTGGTGAGTTTTCATTGTGCAGTATTCACGTTAAGCTCTCCACCCAAAAAAACAATCTCTCTTTCCTGTTTTTCCTGGCTTTGTTGGATATCACGCAAAGCTGCCTGGCTTGTTTAGAAAAAGGTGGTGGCTTTGTGTTCCCCGTGTGGCTTTCTTGGCTCGGTGTCGCACATTTTCAGGTGCTTTAAATGATTGGAAAGTGACCGTGGCTGTTTCATTGAGAAGTGAGGCATTGGTCCAACCATCTCAATGTAGAAAAACAAATTGTTGCAGAAAACTGCTTCTCAATAACCTCTGAATTAGCTTCAGCGAGGGACTGAACTTCCTCTAAATGCGCATTGACAGTCTGCTTATGATCAACCAGTAGCCTCATTCAAACACCATTTATTATATTCTGTTCTATAATAAAGCTGTTCTTCCCATCATCCTAATGAACTGGCTCCGCATACCCTTTTGCAGGCCAATGCATGGCGGATTTTACAAATCAGAGGGGTAACAACGCAGATATGTTCTCATATGATCTAATTTTATGCCATTAATTTAACAGTAGTGCCTGTGTGAATGCAAATGCTGACCTCCTTACCAAAACCTGATTAAAGTGTCACATAATGAATGCACTCCTAAATTTACCCCAATTGAGTTGCATTTTACATCAAACGAGTCATCATGTTTCATATGCAGTGTCTGGGCCCTTACAGATTTATCAAATGGAGGGAATATAGACATTCATACCATAGGCAAATGACAAGGTTACGGTTGCCGGAGCATTCAATCACAGCCCCGAAATAAAACCCTGATGCTATTTTTCTTCATCCCTCAAATGTAAATAAAACGCATCCATCACTTTTCTGACAGCCATCAGTGGATAACTAACGGCCAGCATGATAATTTGCCAGGCAATCCCACACTGAGACTGGTAGAGTGGATTTAGGTCGGGCTTTGCAGCTGGTGGTTTGCCGGATAAGTGTTTGGTTTCATTACACTTCAGACTGCAACTGCAAGTGAGGCACTGGAGAGGGATTTTTTTGTAAAACACTTCACATATTTTCAGAAGCTTCAGAATTAAAATATTCTGCCAGAGCCTGATTTAGACCTACTATCAATCTAGCCTAGACATACTGATGATAATGCAGTGCCATATAGGATTTACATTGGACAAAGCAAATGCGTAGAATGTAAGGTAAATTATTAGTACTTTCCCATGATAGATGCCTTAAAGGAGAAGTGTGCAATTATCTTTAAGTGAATCATTGAATCATTCACTCATCTGCATACTTATTTTTAAATAAGTTGTAGGGAATATTTGGATGCAGGTGTCTCTATGAGCGAATCATTGTATCTAGAATCATTGAGTTAATTCTACAACAAAACAAGTGACTGTCTTAATGGGTCAGTCATTGAATAATTCATTCAACTGATTCTTTCAAAAACACTGATTGCTTATTTGAAAAAGCTGATTGCTAACAGGTGTGATAGTTATAAAGGGATAGTTCACCAAAAAATGAAAATTCTGACATGATTTTTTCACCCTCTTGCCGTTTAAAACCCGTAAGACCTTTGTTAATCTTAAATTAAGGTATTTTTGATGAATCTGTGAGCTTTCTGATCCTGCATAGATGGAAGAGAAGAATTTGTTAAAGGGGTCCTATTATGCTTTTTCACTTTTTGGATTTTAGTCAGTGTGTAGTGTGCCCAAGCATATACAGTTTTGATATTTAGTTTTGAAAACAGCTCCTTTGAACTACAGTGTTTGTTTTCCGAATGTTCTGTTTCGGGCATGTAAATAATTAAATAATATGGCGATAGGCTGACGATAGGACCAACACTACTGTAGCGTATTATTTACTCACCCTCCATGCATCCTAGGTGACTTGCTTCTTTAAGACGAATGCAATTGAAGACGAAGTTATTAATATAACAAAGTTAAAGTAATAATTATCCTGCACTGTAAAAAAAAAATCCATAAAATTTACGGTAGAAAACTGGCAGCTGTGGTTGCCAGAATTTTACCGTTAAAAATACGGTAGCAACGTTTTACAGTTTACAGTTAAATTTACGAGTAAATACCGTAATTTCATTAACTGATATAATTGTAATGTACCAACCTATTGAAGTACTGAAATCTGTTTTATACCTTTGTAATACACTGATAACCACCAAAACCAGGTGGTGATCAGAAAGTCACATGATAAACTAAAGCCCGTCACAAGCAGTGTTTAAAAAAAAAAAAGCTCTCGCATTTCATCAAAAATATTTTAATTTGTGTTCCGAAAATGAACGAAGGTCTCATGGGTGAGTAATTAATGTCAGAATTTTTGTGTTTTCATGTTCTTTAGAGTTAGTGTGGAAAAAACAGTTGTGCTTATATATTAGTACAGTATACATTATTAATATTTATTACATGGCTCTGCAAAAAATTCTTTACACCACATTCCAAGGTTAAGTTATTCCCTGATAGCAAGCAGTAAAAGCTAACAACACAGGCTCATCCAACGCTGCAGTCAGCGCTGTTTGCTTGCTGGAAACATTTTTCTTTGTGGAAGATTTGCGTTTAGTTGGCTTATAAAATATTAAAACTCAGTTCAGTATTGTGTACAATTATTTAATTATGTCATCCTGGTATCGTGGACTCTCGTTTCATACAAACGCAGCCGCTGTCATTTTGCCACGATTGTTTTGTACAATGTAAAGGATTATAAGATTATAAGAACTAACAAACTGGTAAGATTTTGAAACATTTTCATCTTAAATCAATATTTTTATCGCCATAATTATTTAAGTGGTGAAATGTTGTGTAATAATTGGTATGGCTGCACCGTATCCCTTAAATGTTCATCTAGTTGAACTTGCAGCTTGCTACCAAACTGCTTACTTCACGGAAGATTTGCGTTCAAATTTTTCAACTCAGATCAATGTTTAGTGTTTAATTATTTACTTTTGTGGCAAGCAGCCATGTAATAAGTGGGATAATATACATCCAGGCATTGTTATCGCAAAATAAACCCTTCAGTCTTACACAACAATGCTGATAAGCCTGTCGGCTTTATTCTGGGATAACAACCAGTAGGATGTACAGTATCCCTTATATATTAGTATATATTATTAGTATTTAAACATCCAAACATTTACCATACACATTTACACTTTTAAAAGATGGTGATATCAAAATTTACCAATTTTCATTAAAAATCAGTTCAAGTTATTATGCAGAAAAAAAACAGGTTCTGTTTCTCTTATGAATGCTTTCATGTTGTTTTTGAAATCACATATTTTGAAGTCATATGCTCCAAATGAAAGAGGTTAAATGCTGCTAATAATATAAACAAACCCAACAATGACCTGTGAGTGTCTGTGGTCCTGTGTTGTTTTTGAATACTAAGGAAAATGGTGCGCAAATGTCATTAGGCAAATTCAGGATGTAATTCTCACCCACAGATTAGCGCAAGAAGGAAGCGAAACTGAGGAAGGTGGGAATAGAGAGAAAGGATGAATAAGCCGGAAAGCTTGCTTGTACCACCCCCTCACACTCCCACAGCCTCATCATCTTGCTCGAGGCTATTCCCCATCCTTTAGTAATATTAGTAGGTTTACAGAGAAGGAATCGAGGACTTTCTTAGCACTCCTTCATCTCAATGGGAAATCTCTGAGGGACCAATCAACTCTTCAGTAATCCCACAGTTTGATATCAGAGACTCCTGCTATGAACGAGTCGATCATTCAATCGTACGCCTCTACAAGTAGCCAGTCAAAGCTTCTGCTCAATCTTAATACTTTCTGCTCATGAAATATCCTCTGTTCACCCCAAAATGTGATTTTGATTTTTGTGACAGTAATAATGTTTAATTGAAGCATGTTTAAAGGTTGTTTGATTTTCTTGGCACAATAAGATGAGGATAGAATTGTTTCTGTTTACTCAGGCAACATTTTTTATATATATGTATATTAAGTGTGATTAATAAAGTCGTTGGCATTAGTTGTGTGTTCTTGTGTGTCCCTGTTGAAAACTAGATGGGAACTACTGCCTACTCACTGTAATTTATTGATTATACTGGATGTTTTGTTTTTAATAAAACAAAGGCTGAGGCATGTGTTACTTTTAGTGTTAGGGTTAATGCTAAAGAACTGCAAGGTGCACGTGGCAAATGCTTAGTTCACAGATGTTAATTCAGCTGGGATTTAAGCTGAAACGCTCTCGAAGCTCATAGTCATCACAAACCGACTACATAATTCCACAGCAAAGACTCTTGATGCAAAATCGAGATTATTGTTGCTTACTACTCTCTGTTCCTTTGCGTAAAGAGGGGATATCAAAAAGACCTGGGTTCAAGCTCTAATAGCTGTTTTGGTAATGTAGGGTTCCCTGGAAAAGTATTTTGTTGAGCAAAATCCCACAGTGATGATATGAAAGATCATTTCAGAGAAAATGGTAGACACAATGCTGAGGTTCACATTCGTGAGGGGCTTAAAATAGAATGTCAGGCAGATGAATGTGAGCAACAAACAACTAACAGGCTTTCAGTGTATGAAGGTAAAACATGATTATACAGTAGAGGAGAGCGGGGTAAGCTGTGTCAGCCCCCTAATCTAGTGAACTGTGCATGTTTTTGTCATGTGAGACTATATTTGGAAAGGGTTCATCATATACAGCTAACTGTGATTGAGAAATGCAAACCTTTTACTTTTTATGAGATTAAAAAGTAAGAAAGGTAGTGTGTCGTGGTATTCTCTCGAACATATGGCGAAGACTGATGCAGAAGAGAAGAAAATGTTGAATAAAGTTGTTATTTTTGTTTTCTTTTTGCACAAAAAATATTCATGTAGCTTCATAAAATTAGGTTGAACCACTGATATCACATGGACTATTTTAACAATGTCCTTACTACCTTTCTGGACCTTGAACATGTCAGTTCCATTGTTGTCTATGCAGGGTCAGAAAGCTCTCAGATTTTATAAAAAAAAATCTTAATTTCTATAAAACTATCTGAATTATTTGAGTAGTTATGAATGATTAAAGAAGCATGCATATTCAGGAAATAAAGTACTATTATAAATAGTTAAAAGTTATTAAATATCCTTTTTGGTGTACAACCTTAAAATGCCATTGTGCATTAGTATTCCTTTTTTATGTTAATCATTTTATTTGAATATTATATTCAAATAAACATATTCCCCAGTGATTCTGTTTACCCCTTACAAATGGCAAAGCTTGCTCCTAACATACTACACTCAGCTAGTCTTTTGAAATTATGACCTTTCGGATGCTTTTTAAAAATTATTTCCTACTGATTAGAGAGAATGTATCATATAGCATTGATTAACCTGTTTAGCAATTACTTTGCTTGTCAAAAATTTATCAAAAGTTTAGAAACACTTTGGAATCCATTCGTACTTCTCTAATGAAGAGAGTCTTTTTTGTGTGCCAATGTGGCCTCAGGCTTGCTGTTAGCAAGCTTTGGGCATAAGCTTTGAAGCAACCTGTCAAACATTTCATGACTTTTGACATGAAAAAAAAAAAAGCCCAGGCTGCAGAACAAGTGCGGTTCTCATCGCATGTTTATAGCCTAGTAAACATCAGTACTGTCAATGCTCCCCTGATACGATCAGCAAATGCTGGGCAGAGTGACAGCAGTGCTAACTCAGCATGTTGTACGAATGTACATCTGGACACTATGAATTAGCAAATAAACCTTTACAGTTGCCAATAAGGCTGTAATGAGATGTTTGTTTGAACAACAAATCTCTACAGGAAGTATCAGGAAACTTATCAGAATTATCACATTTTCAGAGTACTTGCTCTACATTAAATGTTTTTCCTGTTTTGATTTCAACTTAATATTGACAGTAATACAGGCATTGCGTTTTAAAAGACCCCCTAAAGCATGTGGGTAATTGAGAATGAATGGGGGAAAGTCACATGAGATAAGGCAATGGCTCCATCGAGATAAGATTTGATATGACTGGGTGTTGTAGGATATGGACCAATCAAACAATGGTTCATTAGATTTAACCAAATCAGTAGTTTATTGAATTAACAAAGAAGCAGACTTCCCCTTCACCCAACAGAACAGTGGGTGACACAAAGTCCCAGATATGCCTGGTTACCATGGCGGCCAGGACGCGTCTGGCAGACCAAATGGGCTTTTATGATCTAAAAGAATGTGTGAAGATGCTCTCCCCCACCTTGACTGTCTCTAAAGCAATACTTTGTTCCACTGAAAGTGACTTATTTGTTAATTCTTAGACAAACCAACTGACACACATGCCCCCGTATATCAGTGTATGTATATTACGACTGTCCATGTCCTTTGCATTTCTTATTTTATAACTGTTTTATGCTTGTGTTATGATAGAATGCTATATGGTGTAGCCACATACAGTATATGCCATGTTTGGTCTCTTTCAACTCCTAGTTTGACTACCCAAAAGATGGTTTTTGTTATTTGTTGTTAGATGTGCAACATATTAGTGTTTTAAGAATCCTTAGTAGTATTTGCATCAACACCCAATCGAATCACCTATGCAAAATACTTTGGATCCAGACAAAGACCATTAACCTTCCCTCCAAAAATACAGGACACCATTGGCTCTCTGAACTTATAGAGGTGGGACCACCCTATAAGATAAAAGATTCACACCAGCCACACTTCTTGTGCATTCTTCCAGAGTTGTTCTTCAGGACTTGAGCATGATCCGTCGGAGGTTCTTTTCAGAACCTAGAAGATGATGAGAAGAAGATGATGAGCTAAACTCTTCTGGAACTTCTAAGTCTGTGCCAGGCCGTGCGGCCTTGTCTTTCCATTCTCCAAGAATCATCAGATTTCGGCTGGGTCTCTCGCTCAGCCCTTTTGTTCTTCTTCACGTCACTGGGAGGAAACTCCCAATCACCACAGAGTCAGGACATCTCGGAGGACACTCTTCAAACCGGAAGAAAGTGATCGCAAATCCAAAACCTTGAAACCAGCAAGACCTTCATACGGGACTGCATTTGGACACGGGTCCACAACCAAGGCAATGCAAGTATCGTACATTTAACTAAACAAACAGAGGTTTAGTATAAGCTATAGACCCATTGAAAAATGTCACAGATGGTTTCACAGGTTAACTGGCTCTCTTCATAGCTTCATTTTCCTTGTTTTCTCTAATGCCTTCTCACTTGCCCTTCCCCCTGTATGAATGACTGTATGTTTGTTTGTTTAGATTAGTTATGTGTTAGTTCTTAGTTAATAAAATTCTTGTGCACAGATTACATGAGTTTCTGATTCTGCCTTGCAAAATATTAATGTCCCTTTACGATTTCCGATTCGAGCTACATGCTCTATGTGCTAGTATAAAAGAAAGTTATTTTCTGTGGCCAAGAAAGTATTCTTTCTTTGAATACATGTGAAATTACCCTGAATGTTCGCTGGACGAACGGGTCAATTAATTGTAATGTAAATTCAGCTTTATCAAGATAATTCTATTGAATTATCCAAATATTATAATTAATTATAATGAGTTATGATTAATTAGTAATATTTCCCCTTGAGCTAATAAATTACTACAGTGTGGTCAGCTGTAATTGGTTCATGCGAACCATGCATTTGTCTGAATGAACAATATAATTGTCATGGTTCTGCAGCAGTAAAACACACTCTGAGATGAAGGAGAGTATATACAAGCTTTAATAAATCCACAGAATGATAATCCACACAAGGAAAGGCTGGTAACACAAGAAACGTTGACGAGACCCAACAAACTGAACTGAACAGACAAGAACTTAAATACATAAGAACATAAGGAAATCAAGTCAATAACCATGAAAACAAACAAACTAACAGGAAATGGTGAAAACACATACAAAGTCCATGTGGTGACAGACATATATCGCCCTGTCCCGGAAGGTGCAACCTGTGAAGGCAGAGAAGAAAGGAGCCAGGAGACGGTGGAGGGGTGACAAAGGGCCTGCTGTCGATGGATAAAACTGGTGGAGGTTCTGGAGAAGGATAGACGATGGTGAGGAGGACAACAAATAAAGTCCAAGGGGGAATAGATGGAGGGACGAGCCAGGGAGAAACAGATGAGGAAAGGAACCAGAGTGGAACTGACGGAGGGAGGAGCCAGGTGGTACCCAGACTGCAGTAGGAAGGAGCCGACGAGGGGAGGAACAATGGTGGAGAAAGGGCTGATGACTCCACGGGGCTGACAGACAGCGGCGGAGCAGGTGTTAAGGGAGCCCAGGGCAGAGATGGAGAGCCACAGAGTCAGGGCGATGCAGAGGATCCAGGAGGCCAAGGTGTAACCGAAGGCATAGACAGGGAGCCGGAGTGACAGAGGAGCTCAACAGAGCCAGAGGGATGAAGGGATGAGATGAAGCCAGAAAAGTGTAGTACTGAGGCGAGGGCAGTTTAACAACTAACCAAGGCAGAGCTGGAGGGATGACGGAGCCCAGTGATGCTGGTAACCTGACGTGTCACGGTGGAGATGGGGGAGCTATGAGCCATGTTGTGAATTCTCTCCCTTTAAGAATGAGTCAGAACATGCGACAGGTTTCCTCATGCCCCGCCCGTCTGGTTGAGCAGTCAGTGCGCCGACACTCATCACTGTGTGGTGTTATGCCGTGTTATTGTGCAAAAGAAAGTAAATGAAACCGTAAGTTCACTTCTCTGTTACTAATATTACCACCTAAGGCTGAGG
Organism: Cirrhinus molitorella; assembly: GCA_033026305.1. Classification (NCBI taxonomy): domain Eukaryota; kingdom Metazoa; phylum Chordata; class Actinopteri; order Cypriniformes; family Cyprinidae; genus Cirrhinus; species Cirrhinus molitorella. The sequence goes on along the minus strand of CM065136.1, from coordinate 19,293,683 downwards.
GTGATCGCTTGTGAACGTTATGTTGATATCGGATGTCGGCAATCTTTAGCGATCTTTTAAGGTGTTCGTAATCGTCATACAAGTGTGCTAGCCCATTAGCATCGTGCTCAAGCTAGCGATATACAAGTTAAGCGGATTAACAGTGTTGTAACGTTAACTGGGTGATAATCTTTAGCATTATTTGTTATTAATATTCTTACTCTACTTTCATACTGTTCTGTGCCATTTATCTTTTGAAATATCTTATGTTTGTGATTGACACGTTGTCTTTCATATCCGTGCACTTTGCAAGCTGTTTAGTATTACTTCTGTAATTGTTTTTTGTTAACCTATTGGTGATATAATTATTCATTTGTTTATTTAAATTTACAGAAACTACCTCAAGTGCACAACGTGTGTATGGTTACATTGTGCAATAAATGGCTAACTACATCTGATGACTCCAACTCTCTGACCAGAGTGCTGTAGCGGTCGATACCATTATAACCAGTTTTCAGTGGGGCAATCCCCAACAAGCCATGTTGGAATCGATGGGTCAATGGGCCGATCCTTCGACCACAGTGGCGCTGGAGACTGACAGACCCGCAGCGGATCTGATCTGAAAAGCTGAGGATGAGCTGAGGTGCTGGCAGGATGCAGTGGCAGCAGGACAGAGGATGGCAGAAGGCTCAGAAGAGAAGGCAGGAGAGGATGGCTGGGTGGGAAATTGTGACAGACGAGGTCCTCCGGGAAGGTGTATGCCGCCCACACACCATATTGTGACTCTCAACGGTGGACAGGGGTGACAGACATGGTTGTGATGGGACAAACAGACAGATACAGGTAGATAAACAGTTCAAAACAGACTTCCATGGTCATTTCGGGATAGACAGGGAGTTCATAAATGGCCTCCTTGGCCACAAGAGGACAGGCAGAGTGTTCAGAAGAAGACAGGAGAAGAATAGGCATGTCCACATATACATTTTTATCCTGTCCTGCCTCAGCTAATCCTTACAGGTGGAACAGTGGGAGGGCATTCCTCTGCACCCTCGCTCTCCACTGTGATTCCTCTGTGGCGTGCTTTATTGCCAGCTCACGCACCTGGTCAGACGTCGAATGAGGCCCTGGTTCCATGGCAATTCACAGCTCTGTCACTCCTAATGGCAATGGCTCGTTGGTCGCTGTGGGCTCTGGCTCTTTGTCTGCAGTGGGCTCTGGCTGATGCTCCATGCAGCGGGGTGATGCTTGGCTGGGCTCTAGGTCCGGAGTGGGGCTGCTGAGATATTCCTCTAGTCCAATGGTGGATGCCAATCCGCTTCTTACCAGTACCCACTCCACAAAGGTGGCAAAATTCTCCCAAGGACCCTTGCAGACTGTGCTCTGCAAGTGGTGTTAAAGGGTTAGGTGATCCAAAAAAAAAAATTCTGTCATTAATTACTCTCCTTTATGTTGTTCCAACCCTGTAAGACCTTCTTTCATCTTCGGAACATAATTTAAGATATTTTTGATGAAATCTGAGTGCTTTCTGACACATGCGTGTGGCGGCGCCAAGCAAGTAAACGAGGCATGTGTTCAACGCATGTGCGCAACATCATAACGCTGGATCTGGGTCAGCGCCGGGGCCGCCACACACGCAATGTGGCAATAGAGATGTAAATGTGGAATAAAGTCATTATTTTTGTTTTCTTTGCGCAAAAAAGTATTCTCGTAGCTTTGTAAATTTACAGTTGAACCACTGATGTCACACGGACTACTTTGTCGATAATCATGGTACTTTCCTGTGCCTTGAACGTGGTAGGACTCTTGCTGTCTATGGAGGGTCAGAGAGCTCGGATTTCATCAAAAATATCTTAAATTGTGTTCCAAAGATAAAAGAAGGTCTTACATTAGCTTCCGGCTTTGCTACTGTTCGGACGCTCTTGCTCTTGCTCTTGCACTTGCTTACTGCTCTGCGCTTTGCTTCTGTTTATGTACTTTACTCAGATTTTTACAAATATTTTAACTTCAGCAGATCAGCACAGTGCTCAATCAGCACATTTTTGAGCACAAACACTGAAACTTTTCAGGATTGGACTAATATTACAGAAAAGAAGACTCTGCCTACCACTGCCAGCGGTTTACATTCCAGAGACGGGAAAACACAGCTGTCTACATTCAAATAGACAATACAGAAAATGCCTCTTGTGCCTGTTGTGGAATCTATTTGCTGCACAAACTGCCACAGACTTCTACAAAGAATTGCGGTTCTTGAAACAAAGCTACTTGCTGGACTTCCAAAACAGGTGGAACACTCAGCAGATCGTCATCACGGACCCCCTCAACAAACAGTCAGTGAGTCCCATGAATCTACTGAATCTCATCAGTCATTACCAAGTGTAGAGGAACGAGCCAAAACTGATCAACACACTAATCGATGGCACAAACAGGGAGCGAGACCCAAAGGCACTCGAGACATCAGATTGTCACGAGTATCTCATATTGCTGCCATAGCATCCTCTACCCCAGATACAGCTATGACAAGGCTTGCAAATACTGGTATTTTACCACCGCCTATACACCTTGAGAACAGATTTGAAGCATTAATGAATGTGGGTGAGGAATCCCCAAATGTGACTGAACGTGGATCGTATAAGCCAGCAGCTAACATTGCTACTAACAGACACTCAAGGTCGAGCAGACAGCGGCATTCAGCTCAGACACAAGCCGAGCCCAGGACTCTGATAGTGGGCGACTCCATTATCAGAGACATTAGAAGCAGGACCACAACTACATGCTGTTTTCCTCAAGCAACCGTCTCTGATGTGAACAAGGAGCTTCGAAACATTCTAATGAAGCACAAGACTGCAAATCGAATCATCATCCATGTGGGAAAGAACGATATTCGGAAAGAGCAGTCAGAACTCCTAAAGAAGGATTTCAGTGAACTTCTTGAAACACTTCGAAGACTTGAAGTTAAGTCGTTCATCAGTGGACCACTCCCAGCAAGGGGAACTAACATGTTTTCACGGTTGCTTGGGCTGAATACATGGCTACAGAGAACCTGCAGTTTAAAAGGAGTCAACTTCATTGACAACTTCAATCTTTTCTGGGGCCATAGACAACTGTTTAAACTGGATGGCCTCCACCCAAACAAACTTGGTGCAAGAGTGCTAAAGGACAACTTCTATTTCTCCCTCAATCATCCTTCAGTACTTTGTGACCTGAATGGCACACACACACCTGGACAAAATATGACTGATCAGAGGACTTCAATCAGTCATCATGTGGCTGACACATCCCAAAAGGACATTGATAACACCACGCAGCCACAACAACCACTGCTCATGGACACCATGCCAGCGGAACCCTGCCCACAGAGCTCATTACAGACAGACTGTGACGTATCAGGACAGCTCCAAGACTCAGCACCCAAGGACGACTTTCTTGAAAACAGCCAGAGAAGCCAGGACAACATATCTCAGCCACCGGAAACATCAGAGCCACAGCCCCGTTCACCTGACACATTATTCCTCTCTCCAGGATCTCCACTTCTAAGCTTCTCACAGCAAATGGAGGAACTTGTTTATGCTGGGACTAGACTCTCCCACTCTTTTGCTGCAAGCCCCCAGATATCAACAAAAAAAGGGCGGGCCCCACAACCATCAAAGCCTGCAGGCCGAGCTCGCCCTCCTGCTCCTGTGAGAGCTCTTCGGCCGCTGCCACAACGCCAGGGCCCTTCTGCTGTAGGTGAACCAAAAACAACTGATAACAGCTCTCAGTGATATGTGTCGGGTCCCCACTATGATAGCAGCAACATTCACAAATGTTTACAGAACAAGCAGGAACCCAGTGTGCCTGTAGCTTTTCCTATCTCTGTTTTGGTTACACTTTATTTTGATAGTCCACTTTAGACATTCTACTAACTGTAAGTAACTTTGTAGCTACATGTCAACTACTTGTCAACTACATATCAACTAAATCTCATTATTTGCAACTACATGTCCACTAACTCTCAGAGTAGACTTTAGGGTTAGTTTAGGGTAGGTTTAGGGTTAGTTGAATAAGTTGACAAAGAAAGTGTTAGAAGATATTAAGCAGTCAGTCTACTAATACTCTACTAACTGCTAGTTGACATTTTGTTGCAAAGTTAATTACTGTTAGTAGAATATCTAAAGTGGACTATCAAAATAAAGTGTTACCTCTGTTTTATCACGTGATAGAAAGTCTAAGGCCTTCTCTAGTCGTACGGCTGATTCATCTAATCTGAGGCCTATTTTGCATCAAACTAATATTACTGTGGGGACAAAAATAAATGCCATCAAGGTAGCATTTTTAAACATTCGCTCACTAAAAAATAAATCATTTCTGACTAATGACTTAATAACTTAATAACAGTTTGTGACAATAACCACAAACAGCCTAGATTTTATGTTTTTAAATGAAACATGGCTAGAAGACAGCTGCAGTGCAACAGTCCTCAATGAAACAGCCCCTCCGAACTTTACTTTCATGAGTGTCTGCAGAGCTGTTAGGAGAGGTGGAGGTGTAGCTGCTCTGTTTAAAGATGTCTATCAATGCAAGCAAGTGTCATTTGGTCAGTACTTGTCCTTTGAATATCTAGGGATTGTGCTGAAAGGTGCTCCACGCATTCTGTTTATTATTATTTACAGGCCTCCAAAATACTCTCCAGCCTTTGTTGAAGAGTTCACAGAACTGTTATCAATGATTTCCTCAGAGTATGACAGTTTTGCTATTGCAGGGGAATTTAATATTCACATAGACAATGCAGAAATCAATACTACAAAAGAAATTATAACTGTTTTGAACACATTTGACCTGATTCAACATGTTCATGGACCCACACACAATCGTGGTCACACTCTTGATTTACTCATCAGTAAGGGTCTAAAGATTTCATCCATTGTTATTAAGGACGTAGCACTATCTGATCACTTCTGTATTTTCTTTGATATATTGATCTCTGCTACCACTGAATCTAGACCTGTCTCTGTCAGAAAGAGATGCATTAATGAGAACACTAGTTTGCTATTTATAAATGCTATATCGTCAATGCCAAGCATTTCTGCAGACTCAGTTGATCTTCTCCTGGATTCCTTTAACTCAAAAGTTAAGAATGTCATTGATGACATTGCGCCCGAAAAAAGAAAGATGGCTGACAGACAAAAAGCACCATGGAGAAAATCAACCGCAGTACAGAGTATGAAAAGACAATGCAGAAAAGCTGAGCGGATGTGGCGGAAGACGAAACTTGAAATTCACTATAGCATCTATAAAGACAGCCTTCGTGCTTTCAATGTTGAACTAGGCAAAGCTAGACAAACATTCTTCTCAAACCTTATAAACAGCAACTTAAACAACACTCGCACTCTTTTTGCTACCGTTGAGAGACTGACAAACCCCCCAAGTCAGATTCCCAGTGAAATGCTCTCCGACAGCAAATGCAATGAGTTTGCTTCCTTCTTTTCTAAGAAGATCAATACTATCAGAAAGACGATTAGCACATCCTCAAGTTATGCTGAGGTCAGCCAATTCACCCGCAATTTCAAAAAGTAGTTACCATGTCTGTTTTTGAAGCAATTGAATGCAAAATTTTGGAAGAAATAGTACAGCACCTTAAACCTTCAACCTGCTACCTTGACACACTTCCCACATCTTTTTTCAAAAGTGTGTTCAACTGTTTAGAAGCAGATCTCTTAGAAGTGGTGAACACCTCACTTCTCTCTGGGACTTTTCCAAACTCCCTGAAAACTGCAGTTGTTAAGCCCCTTCTGAAAAAGAGCAATCTTGACAACACAATATTGAGCAACTATAGACCAATATCAAATCTTCCTTTTATAGGCAAGATTATTGAAAAGGTAGTTTTTAATCAGCTGAACTACTACATAAACTCAAATGGTTACCTAGACAATTTCCAGTCTGGTTTCCGACCGCATCACAGCACAGAGACAGCGCTCATAAAGATAATAAATGATGTTCGCTTAAATTCTGATTCTGGAAAAATATCAGTGCTGGTACTACTAGATCTTAGTGCTGCGTTTGACACTGTTGATCATAACATTCTTTTAGAGAGACTGGAAAACTGGGTCGGGCTTTCTGGGATGGTCCTTAAGTGGTTCAGGTCATACTTAGAAGGGAGAGGCTATTATGTGAGTATAGGAGAGCATAAGTCTAAGTGGACGTCCATGACATGCGGAGTCCCACAAGGCTCAATTCTTGCACCGCTCTTGTTTAGACTGTATATGCTCCCTCTAAGTCAAATAATGAGAAAGAACCAAATTGCATATCACAGCTATGCAGATGATACCCAGATTTACCTAGCCTTATCACCAAATGACTACAGCCCCATTGACTCCCTCTGCCAATGCATTGATGAAATTAACAGTTGGATGTGCCAGAACTTTCTTCAGCTAAACAAGGAGAAAACTAAAGTCATTGCATTTGGAAACAAAGATGAAGTTCTTAAGGTGAATGCATACCTTGACGCTAGGGGTCAAATAACTAAAAATCAAGTGAAAAATCTTGGGGTGATTCTGGAGTCAGATCTTAGTTTCAGTAGTCATGTCAAAGCAGTAACTAAATCAGCATACTATCATCTCAAAAACATTGCAAGAATTAGATGTTTTGTTTCCAGTCAAGACTTAGAGAAACTTGTCCATGCCTTTATCACCAGCAGGGTGGACTATTGTAATGGTCTCCTCACTGGCCTTCCCAAGAAGACCATTAGACAGCTGCAGCTCATCCAGAATGCTGCTGCCAGGATTCTGACTAGAACCAGAAAATCAGAGCATATCACACCAGTCCTCAGGTCCTTACACTGGCTTCCAGTTACATTTAGGATTGATTTTAAAGTACTTTTACTCGATTATAAATCACTCAATGGCCTAGGACCTAAATACATTGCAGATATGCTCACTGAATACAAACCTAACAGGCCACTCAGATCACTAGGATCGAGTCAGTTAGAATTACCAAGGGTTCACACAAAACAAGGGGAATCCGCCTTTAGCTTTTATGCTGCCCACGGTTGGAATCGGCTTCCAGAAGAGATCAGATGTGCTAAAACACTAGCAACATTTAAATCCAGACTAAAAACTCATTTGTTCAGTTGTGCATTTAATGAATGAGCACTGTGCTACGTCCGAACTTATTGCACTGTATTTTATGTATAATCATTTTTATTCCTGTTTTAATTCATTTTAAATCATTTTTTAAAAATCATTTTGTTTTATTGTTGTGATTATTACTTTTTATGATTATTTTAATTCATAATCTTATGATTTTATTATTTCCTTTTATGTAAAGCACTTTGAATTACCATTGTGTATGAAATGTGCTATATAAATAAACTTGCCTTGCCTTGCCTTACGGGGTTGGAACAACATGAGGGTGAGTAATTGACAAAATTTTAATTTTTGACTGAACTAAACCTATAAGGCTCACATAGTAGAATACACAGAGCGTGACGCCCGTGTCGCCACTTCCTGCAACAGTCTGGTATGGTCCTCGAGAGATTGTTGCTGCTATATAACTTTGATATACCACTTTGTTACATCAAAATAAGATCATGAAAACATGATCTGTCTGAGTTTTTGTAAGTAATTACCTTGGTGAAATTTAAAGTAATATTGACAGTAATACAGTTCTTATCATTTTATATCAAGTTGAGCTTCCCATGAGTTTCGACTTTTACAGTAAAGCTGATGTCCTTGGGATCACCCTGTGAAAAGTGTTATCAGGACTGTGAAGTGGAATAGCATGGATAAAGACAAAGCGCTTACGTCTTCTAAAGAGATTTGTGGTTAACCAAGCACCCGTCTGAGATGGTGATCTAAGGGCCATTTTTCCTGCTTATCACCCCGCCTTAGCTTCATGTATGGCAGTCTGCTACTCGAGCAGCTATGGCCTTGATGTGCTGTGGGTCATTACTGTACATCTGTGCTTAAATAATAATCAAATTCAACAGCTTGTTGGGTTCTCTGAATGAAAAATAAGAAACACGTTACGCATGAACTGTGCTTATGAAAAGCATCCAAAAAGGTGACGTTTCTCCTGAACACATGAAAAAATGTGTTGAAATTTTCCAAAAATACAACCCCCCTGGATGTTAATGACTATTTATAGTAAATGCTTTGAATATACAAAGCAAAGCTTTGCAGCAGAGGGCATGGATTAGCTCAGCAAAGATGCCAATTGCTATGGTAACCAATTCATTTACTGCAGGTTATTCTAGATGTACATTATAAAACTCACACACAATCACTACTAAAAGATTGAATCTGTATCCATATTTGCTTATACACAATGTCAATAACCTGAAAGAAAAATGAAATAACAATACCCATTTTGTATTAGTTAGTACTGGAATACTAGATAAAATAATTGTCTTATAGTGTGTAAGTCTAAGGAATAACCAAGCAACCACAAATGCAAAAATGATTGCTCAGACTGGTATGTTTGTATACTTGATCTTTGTTTTTTGAACATGCACCCTTGGTTTTTTATCATATTTGGTTCAGTTTAATTATTCATTTGCTGAATTATTAAACAAAGCTATATTTATACCTTGCCGAGGTTTTAAATCTTTGTTGGCACCTCCTTTGTTTCAATATTGATGAAAGTCAGTTGACAACGTCACGCATATTGCCTAGAATATTATCATGAAGCAAACATATTGTTCAGGGTTATTTCAGTTGAATAGTACCGCTGCAATGCAGTTTATGCCATTTCTCTGTGGCTTCAGTATCTGATTATGATGCAATAAGCGACCATTGCTTATGTATTCTTTATTTATATTGTTCACATATTTATCATGTCCCACAGGAGAAAGGTTAGGCTATATGTGGCCTAAGTGGGTTCTGGGGCAGCATAGTTATTTAAAATTAAACAATTGTTGCTTTATTATTTATATATCAGGGGCGTTTCATCTGAGGAGGCAGAAGGAGGCAGTGGCTCTTCAAAATATTGAATGAGAAAAAAAATAAGTAGTCCAGAAATAAAACAATGACGATTTTACAAAATATAACATTAGTTACACCAGCATGTAAAGTTACAGTGGGAGTGTGCATCTCTCTCACCTCCGTTAAAGCGTGTGGTTGGGTTCTGCGTAAGCGAATCAGTCTGATTAAATAATATAATGGAATTAATGGGAAGACAAAAAAGTAAGTAACACTTAAATATAACCACTTATGTCAAAATAAGACTTAAAATGGCCTGAAAACATGGTCTGTGTGAGTTTTAAGTGAGAAATCAGCTTGGTGAAATTTAACTTCTTTGATAGATTTGTTTTGCAAGACTCCATAGTATACTGTATGTGGAATAATTCCTAATGAATGGAGCCTTGTTTTAAGACTCATTACAAATCATGTAAAGGCTGTGTGGCTCATTCATTCATTCACATTCACACTGAAAGGCATCAAATGACTTTGGTCCCATTTTTCTATTTGCATGTGGCACAGAGCTTTAAACATAGACGCACATTAAACAACATGCTGTTTTGTGAACGGCGGCAAACACAGATGGATAAAGGAAGAGAATAAAAAAGAAATAGGTTTTGGCAGAGGTACCTCACTCAGTGGCGCTTCCAGGGGACCAGCACACACTGGGCTCATCTCCTTCATTGGCACTTATTTCATATTACTGCCATCATCTGTGCAATTGACTGTGTAATGATAGCTGTGGTTGTGCTGGTGGAAGAATCAAATGAAGCCTAATTGAACTGTAATGACTCTGCCATCCATCAGCCGGTGGCTGCGTGGAGGGATTTGCTCTTCTGCCCTGGGGGTTGCTTGCCCCCAGGTTTCCCACGGCAACCGTGCCCTTAAGACAGCACAGTCAAGGTCCTCAACAGCTCCAAACATCCTGGAGGGGCCCCAGTGTAGGTTAAGCTTGTCAAAGAGTTGTGTTTTCTCACATTCTTCAGGGCATTTATGAAAAAAGATGACATTGCGATAATGCCAAAAATGTTTTAAGATATTTTTTTGTCATATCATACAATATTTATCAAGATTTTAATTCACCATTAATGGGCAAGGAAATGCTTTTCACATTTTTGATTGACCTTGAGAATTAATAACTTGTTTGTCCACAATTAAACTCCATTGAGTAAGTTAACTTTTAATTTAGGAGGTCCATGAAATCCATTTTATTTTTCCCTAAATTCTGTGTTTTCCATTTAATTTTTTTTTTCTGGATTCTGTGTTTTATGACTTAATATACATTTTACATCAAAAAATGAATTAATTAATACAACTTTAACAATTTAATGAATCTTTTAAAATGTAATCAAATGAAAACAACAACAACAACAACAACAACAACAACAAAACATTGCTTTGTATATTTCAAAGTAGATGCTGCACAACATATCTGTATAAATTAAAACATGGATAAACAAATATCTTGGTTGTATGATATGCCTTAAATTCAGCTGCTTCTTCTTCTTCTTAGGAATGCACAATATTAGATTTTTGCCGAAATTTTTGAAATATTTTTGGCCGAGAGCTGTTGCTTAGACTGATATATATTTCCTTTTGTTTTAAAACAAGTCTCTCCTGTGCAGAAATTATTTTTTACAATTTGGTTAGTTTTGATTCATTTGTTAGAACTAATAAACATTATTGAAGTTCTTTTTTTAATTGAGAGTACATTGAAAGCCTTAAAAAGAACTATAATAAAACAATCTCTTCTTTTTTTTCTTCCTACCAAACAAATGCAGTTGAAACTTTAACATTTTGGATTTAACATTAATAGAAAAAGAGCTGTAAAACTTCTAAAAATTATTTAGAGCTCCTTATGTATATATATACAGTCATGTGAAAAAGTTAGGACACCCTAATTCCATGGTTTTCTGTATCAGGACAAACCTGTAGAGCATATCAGCACAAACACCTCATATCAAAAGTCACACATGCAGGTGGAGGGCTGATGATTTTGAGCTTGTTTTGTAGCCACAGGACCTGGGGATCATTTAGGCAACCATGAACTCCTCTGTATACCAAAGTATCCAAAGTCAAATGTGAGTCCATCTGTTCGACAGCTAAAGCTTTACCAAAATTGGGTCATGCAACAGGACAATGATCCAAAGAACGCTAGCAAATTCAAAGTCCATTCAAAGTCCAGACCTCATCCTGACTCAAATGCTGTGGTGGGAGCTGTCCATAAACAAATGCCCACAAACCTCAATAAACTACAGCAACGTTGCAAAGAAGAGTGGGCCAAAATTCCCCTAGAACAATGTGAGAGACTGATAAAGTCATATAGGAAATTATTACTTAAAGTTACTGCTGCTAAAAGTGGATCTACAAGCAGTTGAATCATAGGGTGTCCTAACTTTCTCACGCATGGCTTTTATTTTTGTTAAATAAATTATGACACAGTGTGATTTGTCATGTAATGTGGTTTGTCTGAGGATTTATATTTCTAAATGTTAAGACCTGCCAAGAACTATATAATTTATTATTATGTCCCAATACAGAAAACCTTGGAATTCAATAGGGCGTCCTAACTTTTCCACATGACTGTATATATAAAGTGTTACCATATATATATATATATATATATATATATATATATATACAGTGGGTACGGAAAGTATTCAGACCCCCTTAAATTTTTCACTCTTTGTTATATTGCAGCTATTTGCTAAAATCATTTGTTCATTTTTTTTCCTCATTAATGTACACACAGCACCCCATATTGACAGAAAAATTGACATAATTGTTGACATTTTTGCAGATTTATTAAAAAAGAAAAACTGAAATATCACATGGTCCTAAGTATTCAGACCCTTTGCTCAGTATTTAGTAGAAGCACCCTTTTGATCTAATACAACCATGAGTCTTTTTGGGAAAAATGCAACAAGTTTTTCACACCTGGATTTGGGGATCCTCTGTCTTTCCTCCTTGCAGATCCTCTCCAGTTCTGTCAGGTTGGATGGTAAACATTGATGGACAGCCATTTTCAGGTTTCTCCAGAGATGCTCAATTGGGTTTAAGTCATGGCTCTGGCTGGGCCATTTAAGAACAGTCACGGAGTTGTTGTGAAGCCACTCCTTCGTTATTTTAGCTTAGGGTCATTGTCTTGTTGGAAGGTAAAAATTTAAGGGGATCTGAATACTTTCCGTAACCCACTGTATATATATATATATTACACAATGAATACAAATCCTGATAATTGACTTCTGGTAATTTATTCCCCTGTGTCATCCATCTTTCTTCCATCTGTCAGCTTCAAATGGCTCTACACAATCCCATCCGAGGAATAAGGGTGTTATCTAGTGAAACAATCAGTCATTTACTGTAAAAAACAAAACAAAACAAAACAAAAACATTTGTATACTTTTTTAACAACAAATGCTTGTCTTGCACTAGCTCGACCTCTCGATTATCACGTTGAAAATTTAACGTATGACGAAGACAAGTATAGACCCAGTGTTTACAAAATAAACATGCAAAGAAAGTCAAATGCCATTTACAAAAAAATAAGGGGAAAAAAAACTACCTTTCTAATGTGAGTACGTAATGCGTGTGTAGTGGTGGGACAGAATTTGCAAGCTTTTATTAATAAACTAGAGTCGTACAGTCCAGGGTCAATCGGTAGCATACAATCCAATGTAGACAAATCCGAATCGTAAACAGAGTCCGAGCAAGGGGTGTCGAGGCAGGCGGCGAACAAACAATAGAGTAATCCGTAAAACAGGCAAGGTCAAGAATGCAGGCGGCAGACAATCAGCAGAGATAAACTATTCAGGTAAGCAACAGGGAAAGAGACAGGGAAACACTTTGTATGAACAGCTAGGCTAGAACAATACTCTGCGAGAGTGTAGTGGAAGAGGTGTGGTATTTATATGGAGTCTGATTGGCTACAGGTATGTTTACGTGATTGATGCAAAGGAAGGTGGGAAATGTAGTCCAGGTGATATACAAACAGTCTATGTGGTGTGAGAGTAGTGTGGGGATAGCATGACCTCTAGTGGTGAGTGGACGGGACGTCATGGACCTGATTCATGACAGCGTGAAGTCGCGGAGATGCATCACAGAGCTAGTGCAAGACAAGCATTTGTGGTTAAAAAGTATATACATTTTAATTTTTTTGTTTAGAAAATGACCATTTGTTTTGCTAGTCAAGACCTTTATTCCTCCGTTGGGATCATGTAGAGCCCTTTGAAGCTGCATTAAAACTGCAATTTGGACTTTCAATCCGTTGATCCCCATTGAAGTTCACGATATGGTGATAAATCCTAGTATGTTTTCCTCAAAAACCTTAATTTCTTTTCGACTGAATAAAGAAAGACATTAACATCTTGGATGACATGGGGTGAGTAAATTATCAGGAATTGGAAAAGAACTAATCCTTAAATTTACAAGTGTCACATTTGTGATTTTTTGTTTAGATTCTGACCTAAATTGAAACAGACTCTTGATTTTATTACATCAGTAACTGCTTTATTTATTAAGAAACACAAGTATCTCATTGTGTCATTTGTGTATTTTACTGTTCATTTTATTTATAAGTAGGCCAACAGCACCCCCTAAATAAATAAAAAGCCCTTGCCAAATGAGCATTAGGACCCGGGGGATGCTGCCGCTGCTGATACTGCTAGTGACAGTTGACTCTATCTCACACCAGATGCATCATTCTGTACGTACATTCTCAAATTAAACCCAAAACAGTGAATGCAGATGCCGATGTTTACTTTTTAAGCCTTTATTGGCAGATTCCGATAACATTCCACTACTGTGCATCTGTTAATATCATTATTATTATTACTTTTTTGAGAAATACATTTTTGTATATAATAACAATATATTTGTAATAATTTCTTCAAGTTAAACCAAACTTTTATTTTCATGGTATGTCATAAAGATCTTTCAGTGACAGTGATTTTTCTCAAATTAAATGGTGAAAAGCTTATGAAGTGACTCTCAGAACAGCTCAGGAGACAAAGTTAATGTTGACTGTGTTCAAATAATGAGACGGTACATGCCAAAAACACTACAAGCGTCACATATGTTTGAATTTGTTTAGTGAACGAAACTACACAACTTATTCACACAGAGAAACACAGAACATGCATACTAGTAGCCATAAATAAGTACTCCATTAAAAAAGTAACTAACTGCGTTACGTTACTTATTGTGAAAAGTAATGTATTAGATTGTTACTTTTTGTCAGCTGGGCTGTCCTTGCTTATTTATTTTTAATAACAGAAAACCCAAAAGTTATATTTTTAGCATCTGTAAAGACCCTTTCACACCAAAAAGGAAAATAATAAACCTCAGACTGAAGGAAGTGCCTCACTCCCAATTTCTCTCAACACAGGACAGGAGAGATGTCAGTGAATAAATGGGAAAACTAAGTAACTTGGATTGCTAAAAAAAAAACAAAAAAAAAAACACTGACTGACTGTTGTTGTTTATTTCTGCTGTGTGATAAACTGTTACAATAATCCATATCGAGTAAAAATGTCCAGAGCTTATCATTGTAATGGACATACATTTTATCGAAATCTTGATAGGATATCGTTTGTCGCCCAGCCCTAGGGTTGAGCTTTTGGTACATCTTTAAGTAAAGTGTTTCCTTGACAGATGAAGCAAAGGACTTAAAGTTGGATCTGACACCTTCTTGTATGGAACTCTGACATATAATTTATGACTTTACTTTTATATTTGAAAGTGGAATGGCAAAACACATCACCGAAAGGGAAATTCATCAGATAAGGCATGGCAGAAAATTCATCTTGAGATCTCGTTTTGCGTGTCACGTCCCTGGAGGCAGAAAATAATGTGAGCAAGATGTGCAGGTCTACAATCAGTAGACGGTCATGCGATAAATTCTCTAGCAGTCTATTTCACACATAAAAAGAGTTTTTTGAACAGCCAGAATAAACAGCGTAACCTTTTCTTGACCTGCCACTAATTGCTTGGATGGCTAAATGTACAAACATCATAGTACAATATGTTTTTCCATTTGTTAAGAGTCTGAGAATGAATCACGGTATAATCATGTGTATGAGGCATTTGTGTGCCTATTTCCATCCTTTTATCTTTAACTTTTAACACTGACCCCATTGCATGTTGTCTATAGGACATGATTATTTGTCCAACATTAGTAGATGTAAAATATCAGGCTTCAGTTGATGTGTCCTTGTTAAAAATACTGTGGACTCTCAGCATCTCGCTTATGTTCAAAGAGAGACTGATCGTAAACTATGGTTGGTTTTAATGTTCAGGGTTTGATTTATCTTCGACTGCCAGCGCGCACCCTGCACACTCACCCCAGTCTGTCAGACTGTATTGTGAGGGTCTTGTGTGTGTCACTTCAGCTCAAGGTCTTGAAAGAAATGAAGACTGATTATTCTGGCACCTGAGCTGAGTGCTTGGTTTTTTTTTAATAAAGGACAGGAAGGAAACAGCAAGCTCAGCGTCAGCTGCCAAGCAATCCAGTGATCCTACCGTATCTTAATGGGCATTGTGGGAAAAAAAGAAAAGCATGTCTGTTTCGACACCTCTGGGTCATTGTCCTGTCTTTGGAGTAGTGCAATCTGTTATGGATTCGTGCCACAGGCGATTGTATGCTTCGTAAACCACACAGATGTTGAAATCACAAAATGCTTGTTCCCGGAATGTGGATGAATTAGGTCAAGATGATGTTATCTGGACTTTTACTTTGTTCTTTGGCAATGAGTCAAAGCGAAGCCGCAATGTAGTTGTGGTGGGGAACAATGTTGAGGACAATCCTGGTATTCCATCTCAGCCCCTGAGAGTGCAAGATAAGGAGTAATTGCCTATTTACTCATCAGAACCCTGAATGAAAAGCACAGCGGTGCCTGTGTGAGGCCTTTGCCATGAATGGCCACTGAGAGAGAGCTCTGAAAGTCAAAAATAAATTACGTGTGGGCGGAGCTACATCTCAAACTGTAATGACTAAAAAAAAAAAAAAAGCACTTGTGTATAAAATACTAATTTACAAATTTGCATTTTAACACTTATATGGTTTAATATAATGTAAATGATGTCTGAAATATGTAGTAGAAAACACATGACAGGGCTCTACACTTTCAGGAGCACCTTCTAATCAATAATTAAAAAATCGGATCAAAAATTTGCCTTCCCATTACAAGGTGATATTTGAATCCTTAAAGCGATTACAGGGAAATTGCGTTTTTACGTTTGTAATGGCATTTTTGGTAACTTTATTAAAAAGTATATCCTCTTTTTGGTAATTTTTTTTTAAAACTATATATTTTTAAGCTTTTTTAAGTGGCTTGTAGGTGTATTTTTATGTTTAATGAGGCTCAGAAGTGGCATAAGTGCAATCAAATTCATAAATTCATGTTGAGACTAATGTTTTAAAAATAAAATTTTGATACTTTAAAAATCAAACTAAATCTGCCAGTAGGTGGCAGCAAGTTACTGATTTAATGATTGAATCATATCATTCATTTGATTCATTCGAACGGCTGATTCATTCAGAAATAAAGCAAGTGACTGTCTTTATGAATGGGAAATTGAATCATTGACTCACAAGTCAAACATCCTCAGTTGTGACCTTTTTAAAGACAAAATAGAGATAAATCAGGCAATAGTGTTATAGTCAGATAATGTAAGTCACTTAATATTAACTCCTTGTTTATTTAACTGTTGTATTCAGTCAATATCTTATTTACAAACGCTCTTAAAAATGATTAAAAGCTGTCACTCATCTTAGTTCATCGCAATCTCACAAAGTTCCATTATAATCAATGAAGTTCTCTACACTACACAACGAATCTCATATTTGTACTCTCTTTACTTCGTTCATGAAAGGATTCAAAAGATATGTCTATTATACATTACTCAAAGTTGTAAAAACACGTAGAAACCTTTGAAGTTCCCTTCAGCACAAACACAAATATGCTAATCGGGTCAGTTGCACATGGTGCTCCCAAATATTTTTCATAGTCGTACGAAGTAGTTTTCAGTTGCAAATGGTCGCACTGCATTGTAGTGTCTTGCGTGAGATTTATTGCATTTAAAAATCCACATCGTTTTATACACATTTTGGATTATGGGGTGCAATACGATGACCACAGCATGACATAGAGAGAAATGACGTCATGACGAGCTTTGGCATGTTTACATCTTGCCAGGATGACATTTAGCGTTTCTTGTCTTTGCCATTTGTAAGCTCTTTCAATAGCTGTAGTCTACTAAAAGCCTCAAAGGCATCAGGGCTAAAGTAGAGAGAACAAAGACGCAGGTCTTCAGGATGTTTTATTTGTCCGCAGGCATCTTCCTATTCTTTTCTCTTCTTCACATCACTAGGAAAGCAGTGTAGACTTACACCGCTTCTCTTGTTAACCTTTGAATGAAAATTACAACCAAAAGCCACACAATGTGGCAGCGTATCTTTTATTTTCCGAGTTGTGTTGTGGTAAAAATAGCAACATGTAGCGCCAGTAGCTCACAGAGTGTAACCATTTGAAGTCATCAAAATAATGTTGCCCCCATAGCCTAAAATATGTATACAACGATGTAGATTTTTTAAATAACATAAATCTTTCATAGGTTTCTACTACATATTTCAGTAAGAGGCATAATTTACCAAACTGATTATTATTATAGTGGTACAGTATATAACAAGATGGAGGGAAGTTAGCGAGAAAAGGGCAATAAAAAAGTGAACTTGAGCATGATGACAATTGTGTTTTGAACAAATCACTTAAGTAATAGATTTAGTGATTCACTTGTCGCCACCTACTGGTGTTTTAATGTAACCTACAGAAAGAGTGATTAAAAATTATAGCTATACTAATAACTTCTTTCTTTTTTCCCTGTTAAATATTATATATCATCAATAGTCTGGAACAGTTTGCTGTAAATTCAGTCAACAGCAAAGTTCAGCACCTTCTATTGTAATTACTTAGGTTGGAAAGAGTTGTGTAATGACATTGGAAAAGTCTAAGCTGAAAGCAAGCAAGCCAGAGATATTACTAATCTGCAATTACATGTTTACATTTGAGGAGGAGCGGTGATATAGATATTAATATATAATTACCTATCTGAGGCTTGAACACAGCTTCGTTTCATTCTGCTAGTCTCATTAATTTTGAAGGTTAGGAAGTCGTTTAATGACCTGGAAAATTTCTGAAGACTTTATCTTGGTTTGTTCCACTGGTCCTTGCAGTTCAATTTGTGCCCTGTTCGCCTGCCTTAATTATATTTATAAGACGCTCTTGTTGTTGGCACTAAGCTAAGATATGGGGTTTCTGTGACAAGCCACATACTGTAGTTATTACGGTCTGTAGAATTGTTTGGAAAAACATGACAAGGGCAACATTTAATCATTTTAGAGCATTTGAACTCACATTAGTATTCAGTGGACTCTCCGTTACATTGAACTCAGCAAACCGCAGAACTTATCAGAGCAGGATGCATTTATTTGAATATTAAAATGTATGTTGCATTTAAAGCTCTAAATGACAGACTGTTTATCTAGATTCATTTAACAGATTGCTCTCACTCTAAATGCTGTGGTAAAATCACTGATGGATGCATGGACCCGAGTGGATTATTACTTTATTCATTCTCATGCATTTATTCCTGCACAATCAGTTCTGTACCCAGAGACCCCAGCAATTTAAAGTAGACAGAGTGGTCTAATGTATCTTTTTATTCTTTACATATTGCTGTCCATACATATCAGTTGAAGCAGACTATTGAATCATCCCTTCTTAAAAGAAGACCTAATATGAGGTTTTTAGGTGAAAGTGCCAGTGGGGTTTTTGTCCTTTAATTAAATTTTACAGTAATAATTATTGTGTATATGACTGCGATCACACCAACCCACTCTCTTTGCATATAGAGGATATTTATGAATAAAATCCACATAAAAGATTGATTATAGTGCAAAATCATTTTAATTGTCATAAAACGCAAACTATTGTTGCATAATGAATGTCCACAGTAGTTTTATTTTTATTCAACCTGATATACTGAAATAGCCACAACACCTCAGACTCTTAAGCCCCCATAACCTAAAAAAAGCTGCATTATAATTTCAGTCCTGCTTTCTGATGTGACACTGAAGGTGTGAATAAGCTATTGGATAATAATCAGTCATGTGTAGTGATTTCTCACCTGAAGATCACTGTGGTGTTATTAACCCATGTCCCTTCTTCAGCGCTGTCAGTCACACCAATCCAAACCTTGTTACAATCAATACCTTTCACAACAGATGAACCAAGAACACATGCATAGTTTATTGATTTGCTGAACAGACAGTTGGTTCCACATTTAAAATCTGTGATATAAGATCTAATTGAAAAGTTGTTACAAAGACATGCTGCGTTCAAAATTCTTCACTGTTTCAAGGTCACTAATTATATACAGGTGCAGCTCAAAAAATTTGAATATCGTGAAAAAGCTCATTTTACTTATTGTAAATGAGTACAAAACTCCTGGCACAAATTACAGCACCAGTGAAGTCTGGCATGGAAGTGATCAGCCTATAGCCGGGGACACACTGCACGATTTTCGGCAGTCCCAGATGAAAGATTGCCATCGTGAAACAATCGTTGCGATTTCGGTGATCGTGGCTTCTAAACGGTGGTCTTGTGTCGCACAGTGAGAGAGGTTCGAAGACGGCCGTTCTCATGGTCTTGCGACCAAAGATAGCCTATGATAATTTTCTGAAATTAGAAATTCAGCGTGATCGTCTCGCAATGTGTTGACTGCTACGACCTACGTCTACTGACCAGCCAATTAAAATGCTGCATGAAATGACGTATTGATGAACGCGACATGTGACATATACAGCGTATGTTAACGGAAGTTATTTACCTCAAGCTCCCTGTGCAAAAGTGGCATCCCAAGTTGGCCTCTTTTCCCTAGCCATGACTGGGTCCATGTTTCCCTGTTCCATGTTCATCTTTTATCCCTGTTCACATGAAAACCACAACCGCTAAAGCACGATTCATCTTGCTGTATTAAGTTGTGCTAACGTGGGTGTCCCCAGAATGTGTCTGTGAAGTTTCAGCTCAGAATGTCCCACAAATCATAAATTATATCATTTTGAAAATGCCAATTTTGAGTGAAAGCAGAAACATGCTGTGTTTGTACATGTCTCTTTAAATGGAAATGAGCTGCTGCCCGCCCCCTTTTTTTCTAGAATAGGACTGTGCCTTTACAGCTCATACCTCAGATACTCTGCTAAAAACATCTGTTTGCTTTTGTTTATCATGTGTATCACGCTGAAATCATGTGTTTTAATCCATATTAGTTTAAACTTCTGCTATAGAGTTTTCTGAGCGCACACATCCGAAGCACAGACACAGAAAGTGGCTGTCACATGGCATGTGAGTACTAAACTAAGTTCTCTTTCATGTCTTATTGCGCTTAAACTGTCAGATACACACAAGTTTATGTTAAAAACACACAAACGTCTGTAAAGGTAAACAGCTGGGGAAAAAACTGCATGTTTATATTAGATCTGTATGGCAGCAGTGTAATGTACAGTAAATAAATTAATTAAAAATGAGCTTTTTCACTAGTGGTTTCAGACTGTATATATGTACTGCGTCTACTCCTCTCTGTCGGCTTCATTCATATTCCTTTAGCAGCTTTCAGGCAAGTAATGAAGGCTGTTTCAGTGAGGTCAAAATATTTTAAACTATGTCGGTGTGAAAGAGTATCAGACTGTGTCTGTGGAAGAGCACATAACGAGTCTGCTAATGCTGAGTCGTGCATTTCTAATTTTTGTAGGCTAGCAGAAGAATCGTTGCAATGCGAAATCCACTGAATATAAATTATCCTGATTTTCTACCATTTTGAACATGAAATTATGCCATGTTTATGCTCTGTGTCTATCCAGCTGAGGAATGTTCATCTGTGAGAGGAGAATAAAAACAAACAATATAGTTCTGCAACTTTATGAAGCGACTACAGTATAAGATTGTTCCCATCGTCTCCTGTATTTATATGAGCTCACTTATTATTCCAGTTTTTATGAGTAGCTGGTGAACCTAACATTGCACCAGAGTCAGCACTTGAATAACTGGGGTGAGTATCTTAAAATTGTATTTAAAAAAAGAAAATCGCAGTTGTGCATCTATATAAAGTAAGGAGCCACGTTTTGTTTTGAGATTTGCTTATCTTGACCTGTACTGTACTGCGCTC
The DNA here is from genome assembly GCA_033026305.1 of Cirrhinus molitorella. Classification (NCBI taxonomy): domain Eukaryota; kingdom Metazoa; phylum Chordata; class Actinopteri; order Cypriniformes; family Cyprinidae; genus Cirrhinus; species Cirrhinus molitorella. The sequence continues at coordinate 19,272,549 of CM065136.1, read as the reverse complement.
AATCTTCATTCTTCCCCTATGTTTGGCTTTTAGCAGGTAAAGAGACTTTTTATGGACAGACCACTTATTCTATTTCTGTGGTGCAGACAGATAACAGTCAGAGTGAGAGGGGGTGGCACAGGGAGCTGCTTGGAAAAAGTTACCCACTTAATTCATTTTCAATAAGAGAGGAAAAGAGTGTGGGTGGAATCCTGTGAAACTGGAGAGGGCGTCTGAGAGATGTCTCCGCTCACAACAACTCACCCCGCACCAGAAAACGCTGACACTATAGCTGACTAGATGCACCACTGCTCAAAGTAAACAATTTCATACCTAATTTATATATTTTCATACTTTCTTTTTGTAGCGGAGTTGTACACAATATGTAAAGGTTTGGTCAAATATAACATTTTGGCCAGGTGTAGACAGTGGTTTTAACATAACGTTTTTAATAAACATTTTAGTATTTTTATTTATTTTTGTAAATGATGAATAATGTGATTTTTCACTACAATATTTTTCACTACACTGTTTACAATATTTTACTGTAATTTAAAATTTAGTAATTATGTTTTTAAGTTTTTAAATATTTACTAACATTATTATTATATGATGTTTATATATACTTTAGAATTGTAACAATAGGCCAGAAGCAGGAGACATTCAAATCAATGTGCACCTTTATTATAAACTTGTACAGGCAGGGAGATCAACAGAGTATAACACACACACACACACACACACACACACACACACACACACACACACACACACACATATATATATATATATATATTTTTGTACTGTTTTTTTTGTATATTACTAAAAAGTATAATACACTTAAATATTGGTAGTTAAAACCAGTATATGTCCACTATGTTTTTCACTACTTTTCAAATTTCTAAGTATATACTAATATCCTTTTTAATATTATTATATGATGTTCACTACTATTATATTTACTATATTATACTTTTAGTGAATGTTTTTAATAAACATTTTGGTTTATATATATTTTTCTAATATTTGCACATTTTTTTTTTGCTAAAGTATCTTTAAACATATTTTTCTATATATATATATATTATAATTTTACAATATTTTTGCATTTAAATTCTAATAATTATGTTTTCAATTTTTGTAAATGCTAACATCATTACAATTATTATCATTATTATTATTATTATTATTATTATTATTATATGATGTTCACTACCTTATAATATTGACTATATTATAATTTTAGTAAATATTTTTAATAAACATTTTGGTTTTTTTATATTTATATTTAAAATATTTGCTAAAGTATTCTTTAAACATGATTTATGTTTTCATTTTGTAATTATTTACTAACATTTTTTTTATTATATGATGGTCAGTACTTTATAATGTTATAATAATTTGCTATAGTATTCTTTAGACATGTTTTTCTTTTTTAGAACACAGTCAGCATTCATAAACAAATTTACAAGTCTGAGTAGTTTTCACCACAAATATTTAAGTGTATTCTTTTAGTAATATATATATATATATATATATATATATATATAATTTTAGTATAAAATTATATAAATAGAAAATTATATATAATTTTAGTAAATAATACAAATATTTACAGACATCTTACTTATAATGTGGTTCTTACTACTTTACCATATTTTACTAGCATTTAAATTCTAGTAATTATGTTTTCAAATTTCAAAATATTTACTAATAGCATTTTTATTATTATTATTATTATTATGAATAAACATTTTAGCATATATATATATATATATATATATATATATATATATGCTAAAGTATTCTTCAAATATTTTATATATATATATATATATATATATATATATATAATATTTGCTAAAGTTTTCTTTTATACATGTTTTTCTTTGTTTTTTAAAACATACAAAAACATTACTAACATTATCATTATTATTGTTAATATTAATATTACATGATGTTCACTATTTTATAACACATTTACTGTGTTATCATTTTTAGTAAATATTTTTTTAATATATACTATATATTTATTAATAGTCACAAAATCTTGTATTTCATTATAAAACTTGACTGTATTATATGTTTTGTAAATATTTACTAAAAATGATGTTCACAAAGTAATTCTGAGTACAATAATAATAATAAAAAAAAATTATTACTTTAATAGCAGCCATTTTATGCCACATTTTGCTGAATAGTGAAAATGTGAAGCAAAATTATACATTGCACCATAGAGTTGACTCTACATCAGTGTTTTTCCATTATTTTTTATCAGTAATACTGTACACGCTGCTGTACTGTGTACTCTGACCTAGCATTTAGTGCACAAAGCTACATTTAGTAAATGCATACTGTATATGATGACGGCCTTATGACAACTGTCATTATATAAAATAATGATAATGGAATGTGTTTGCTACCTCTAAGACGAGCATCAGCCTTAAAAGCAATGCATTAAGAGCACTATCCCTTGCTGTGTTAATCGTTCAGTACACAGTGCTTCAGGATATACGTTAAATAATAATCGAATCTGAAAGAGAAAACCCACGCTCCAGTATAGACACTTTGAGATATTACCACTGAATCAATTGTAAGAACGCACAACCTCGGTCACATTTTTATACAGTGAATTTATACAATGAAAACTACATTTAGAATTTTTGTCAGCTTATAGAAGTTGTCATTTTATGCATTCCTCACATAAAGTCTAAGTTTAAGGTTGTAATATCAAATTCTAATGTAAGGTGACCCTTACAGACAATCCGTTTATACCTTCAAAGCACCTCTGCAATAATGTACAGCAGTTATAAAATATTATATTCGCACCGAAGGATTGGACGATAGCTATAATAGGAATATGAGAACACCTGGGTCCATTCTTGTCTCAGTACTTAAAAGATCTCAAATCCATTCCTCGCCATGTCATATCTCATCCCTCATTTTAAGGGCCGCACTTAAAACACTGTGATAGCACCTTAAACAGTGAAAATGACTTCTTCCATCATCGCCTGCCTCAAACAGGACACGCCATCAGAAACGTTGAGCTTTAATGTTAGCGCAGAGCGAAGACATATGACAAGCCGTCTCAGGGGGATTGCACATCATCATTGTTTGGCTAATGGTCTTCGTTTGAGCCGCACAAAAAAACAGGAAGATTAATGATCAAATCAAATGTTCAAATTAAAAGTAATTAAGAGAGGGCATAGAAGTGGAAGCAATTAACTCCCGTACTTGGGTTCTCTTGTTGGCATTCAGCATTTCTGTTTGCACTCTCTGTGCAGTCACTCCAGTGGAGTTTGTGTGGACCTCTGTGTCCTTCGTCTTTCAATCCCCCACTGTGTGCAACTTCCCAGAGCCCAGAGGCCATTTGTCAGAGGTTGGCATGGGTTGCGGAGACAAAGTGCGGGGCATCCTAGGGCACAGTCTATGAGATCTGCTCCCCGGAAATGCTGTAATACCCCCGCAGTGGGACAAAAATGTATCTGAGCTTTACAGAAGTGTGCAGACACCCGCTGGGAGCATTTATAGTACTGTAAGAAAAAAAGAACAGGCGTTGATCTTGGGGTGAAGATGTTGTCCTTATAGCTGCGTAGCAGATTCAGACTGATATCGAATGTTCAAAACCCAAATCTTTTGTGCCAAAATGGTTTGCTGACCCCAATATTGGTAACACTTTATAATAACTGCACACTATGAACCATTAGTTAAGCATTAATAAATAGTCAATTCATTATTTATAAAGCATTGCCCCTACATTAATAGACATTAGTAAGCAGTTTATAAATACAGCTATAAATGTTTTGTTCTTGAATTATGAGCATATTGATAATGTTTAAAGGGTACATAACATACACAGTTTCACCTAATCTCATGTTAATCTTGAGTACCTATAGAGTAGTACTGCATCCTTAATATGTCCAAAAAGTCTTTAGTTTTATCATATTTATAAAAGAAAAATACAGCTTTCTGATTCTCTCCGGAAAAAGCCGAGCTTCTGGAGGCACGCCGCGGGCAGAGCTAATTTCGACAAGCACTCGCGCTTTGATTGCCAATAAAACACAGACATTTGATGCCGTTTCACTTACCATCTGCAGTTCTGAATCATGAGCGGGAACTTTTATAGCTTGGGCCGTTCCATATATGAAACATTTGTCAACAAACACACTTGCAAAACTCCATTGCTGCCATGGAAAAAGGAACTGCATCCAATGTTCATGTAACGCTGGGTTCTTAGGGAAGCTGAGCAAGTTATCTTTGCCTTACAACCAAAACCACACTTCTTTAGAGACATTCTTCCCGAGTGAATCCCTTGCAGCAGTGCAGCCAAATGAAGTGTGTTGGGCACGTTCTTTCACTTGCTCTAGTCAACGTGTGCGCGGGTGCGCTTTTCCGGAAGAAATGCTCATATAAGGAGTTCCACCATCGTCTACACCATTAAAGCCATGATCGATAAAAAAACAGCCGAAACTTGTACAAACCCGGAAGTAAGATTTTCGGCACAGAAATTCTCAGACATTCTTCCAATTTTTTTTTTTTTTAAACTTTGGCAGAGTTACCATAAGAATTCAACTCTTTAACACTGTAAACAACTCTGAATACACAAAACACCATTGGTACCCCCCCTTTAATATTTGTATTTTAATAATTTATTAAGGATTAATTTATCTTTTCTAAATGAAGTATTACATAATTTACAAAAAAGTTATTTAGTAGTCATCAGTGGTTCATAATAGAGATTGACCGATATCGATTTTGCAGATTAATCAGCACCGATAGTTGATTTGCGATTGCCGATAGTTTTTCCACGTTGGGTCCATTGCTAGAGTGGCTGAGAAGGTCCTCACTATACAGCAAAGTCCCTATAGTCTTTGTTAGCATGAGAGTGGCCTCTAGTGGCGGAAATCACTGACAGCATATGCAGTTTGTTAAGACACGTGATACAGCGAGACAGTATACTGTAGTATATGTTTTCATATCATTACTAAGTGGTTAATTTGTTGACTAGATGCTGCATTAGTGGAGAAAGGATAGCAGTATACTTTTCCCCATTTGGTGATCAAATAAATTGTGTAGACCGCCGTTTCTTCTAGACTTTTGCCCGTGGTGTGACTAACATATTTTGATTAGATAAGCACAAATGTTCTAGAATAGAAGCAGTTAAATTGTGAAAGTACACAATATCCATATGTATGTAATTTCAATACTGTGGCCTTTGTGTAGACATTTAAATATGGCCATCTTTACTGTGACTGCTTATATAATGGTAGCACTTTACAATATGAGTCCTTTTGTAACATTAAGGGTGGGTTGCACCAACAAGGATTAAATTAAGCAAAGTTTAGAGCTAATCAAGGATTTGTTGATCTGGGATTTATTTTAAATCGCATTGTGTTGCGGGCGTGAGAAACGAAATCTATGGAGCAACAGGATTAAAGTGAATCTATCTTAAATATAAAATAAATCCAGGATCAAAATAATGGGTTAAATGTAAGCCTTCTTATTTTTAAACAAGGTTTAAAGTTTGGTGCAACAGAATTATTAAATAAACCTTGATTTAATGTAGATTTAAGATTAATCCTTGTTGGTGCAACCCACCCTCAAATTTATAAAAGCTATGAATAGAAGTATTGTTCCTTGTTAGAGTGTGTTAATTTCTTAAAAAAAACAACAACAACAAAAAAAAATTGCTTTTGTTAACAATAATGAAAAGAGAGAGTGACTGATATTACTGTTATTAAACAGCAGAATTTAAAGCAAATCCTCATACAAATGCATGATCACACAATATCTGCACTTCAGCAAGCAAAACGTACAGACACTCCCTCCCTTCATACAAAACCAACAAATGTAATTTAATGTGTTTAAGACAACACATCATGACAGCGCTCACACCTAAACAAATTAGCGACAGTTTTTTTTTTTTTCCCGATAGAGATCTAACAGCGGGCAGAACTTGTCATAAAGTTAGAGATAACAAGGCATGCCCATTTAGAGGAAAAATAGGATTGGTGAATTTTTCTGTCATTTAAAATTACTCTCCCATTGATTTACTATTGCTTGGCCCTCTGTAATTTCATAGCTGGAGCACCAATCACAGAGACGCAAACGCTAGATGGAAACATTCAAATATGGACAAAATGGGCGGTGTTTACAAGCCCATTCACTGAATATGCAGATCTAGAGAGTTTTTTTTTCCCACAGAAATTGTATTTATTTTATTTAGATGATGTTTGTCAAATTATGATTTGCTTAAATAAAATTAGATTTTAAAACAATTTTTTTTACAATAAGTTAGGCCCTCTCTGAGGCCCTAGAGGGTCCTGACGGTTCCCCACTGTAATGATCAATATATGATTAATATAAATATTTGTATACATTTACAAACTATGGTTCAGTAGGGTACTTTTTATTTAAATAGTAAAGCACCATATATTTTCCATTCAGTAACCATTTTAAAAACTATCGGTCGATTACATCCTAGCTATCAGTATCGGTAAAATCCAATATTGGTCGACCTCTAGTTCATAAGATCAATTGTAAGTAATGATTAATAAACTATTTAAATGTATTTGTACATCTTATTAGTTACTCAATGTGTTAATAAATGATTTATTAATACGTATTCTTACTGTAATGCTTTATTAATTGAGGTGATTATAGAACATTTAGTAAGCTTCGATAAAGCTTTTACAAAGAGGATTTCAAGGCTCAGTTATCTTCTGTTTTCATTTTCTTGGTTTTTGTTAGTTTTGTTGCTTATTTTGTTGCCTATATTTACTTTCTTGATGTTTTTTCATTTTGTTGTTTATTTAGTTCCTTTTTTATTGTAGAATCATTTTTATTATATATTGCTTTATTGTTCATTTTATATCTAGTGTACAGTTCATCTTCAAATTTCTTTATGTTGTGTTTGTTTCTTTTTTTCTGTTTAGAAGAAGCTTTACAAGGCATAATAGTTCTTACTTTAGCTTACAAAAATAGTTAACTATCAACTACTAAATGTTTTATAACTACCTGAATTATTCATTAATTACAGTGAGAAAATATGTTAATACAGCATTTATTAATACACTATTACTATATGTCTAAAAATATGTATAAATGTACTTTTAAATAGTTTATTAATCATTTATTTACACTTTCTAAATGATCTTATGAACCACTGACAACACCTAAATAACTGGTTTGTTAATAATGTAATGTAATGTAAATGTGAAACTATGAATTGATCATTAACTAATTAATTATGAAAATACAAATATTAAACAACATTGTCAATATGTTCATAAATCAAGAACAAAACATTTATAGCTGTATTTATAAACTGATTACTACTGTCTATTAATGTAGGGACAATGCTTTATAAATGATGTTTACCACCCTAGCAGTAAAGAGACACACTGGTATGGATCTTTCTTTGTGTTTATTGTAGTGAAAACATTTGGGAAATGATAAAAAATATTATTTTGTTTCCTGCTGAAACAGACAGACAGACTTGCTTGCACCATTAGTATTAGCCAGTTCATGTTCATCTAGGCTATTGTCATTGTTAAACCTTCTTTCTTTCTAAATTACTTCATTTCTCCATAAGGGTTCTCATCTCGGTTGGATAGATGGTCATTTATCATCAGACGGTAGGGGTGAAGGGTTTGCTGATCTGGAGGAAAAAAATCAAACCCATAACTGATTTAATGTGCATGTCTCTAGAAATCCATCGTATGAAGCTGAAGTAACTGCAGACTTTATTAGAATGGAGCTTTAGACCATAAAATCATGTGTACATGCCAGTTTTGCATAGTCTCCAGCAGTTCACTTGACATTTGTTTGTTAGTTATGATCTTCCATCACTGAACACAAACAGTGAGTTTAAATTCCACAATATATGTCAATATACATGATTTATGTTCATGCACAGTGTGTCAGTAGTTAATTTTTCATTAGAGGAGCATTTTCATGCAAATGCCTCGCATGTATTACTTTTCACAGTCAACATATTTTACCTTCGCTAACCTTTGAATCTTTGGAATTCTTCTGGAAACTTAATGTTTGAAGGTCCATTTCCACTTGGGCAATTTTATTTAAGATAAAATTTTCATGACCTTGCACATTTTTGTGTTATTAACTGTTGGTTTAACAATTCATGTAAACTCAGAAGGTGCTGGAACCCTAATGTTTTTCGTTGAGGTTTTCCTTTTTTTTATTTTTCTACTCTGAAAAACACACTTGGTGGGATCAAAAATGAATTTCTGATTAATTAGCCATTTTGAGCAATGTGAATGACTAGTAAAGTCTGTAATATTAATATTTTTGTGACTCTGGACCACAAAACCAGTCTTAAGTAGCATGGGTATATTTGTAGCAATAGCCAAAAATACATAGTATAAGTCAAAATTATCGATTTTCCTTTTATGCCAAAAATCATTAGGAAATTAAGTAAAGATCATGTTCCATGAAGATATATTGTAAATTTCCGACCATAAATATATCAAAGTGTAATTTTTGATTAGTAATATGTATTTAATTTGGACAACTTTAAATTATTTTTTTTGCACCCTCAGATTCCAGATATTCAAATCTCAGTATCTCAACCAAATATTGTCCTATCATAGCAAATCACACATCAGTGGAAAGCTTATTTATTGAGCTTTCATATGATATATAATTCTCAATTTATCCTTATGACTGGTTTTGTGGTCCAGGGTCACATTTCTGTAAAGAAACACTTAAAGGGATAGCCACTGATGTCACATGGACTATTTTAACAATGTCCTTTCTGGGTCTTGAACATGTCAGTTGTATTGCTGTCTATGCAGGGTCAGAAACCTCTCAGATTTCTTCAAAAATGTCTTAATTTTTGTTCTGAAGATGAACAAAGGCCCCATGGGAATTTTCAGTGAACTATCCTTTTAAAGACAGATTATATTTCAGATGTGTCATTGTGTGGTGTTTGGACCTTGAGGATTGTCAATAGCAGCTAGATTTTAGTTTGTTTGTTTAAAAATACGATACCGTTTGGATGTTTTAGGATTGTTGTGCTTGACAAACTGCAGTATATTAATTAAAAGATGTCGTATAGTAATAGTATTCATTTAAAAAAAAAGAGAAAATTGTAACATTGACAAAGGTGACAGCATGGCTATGATGAAAGTCTAAGGAAAGGTAAACATTGATCTTTTCCCAGCCCTCTAATCACAGATCGACTAAATCCCTTGGCAGCGACTTCCCTTGAGCTGGAATCCGAAGGACCCAATTTCTGGAAATAAAGCTGCTGATGGGAAGTGCTCAGTGCATTCCCAAGTGCAGATACAATGATTCAATACCACAGCATTAGAAGCTGCTGCAGTGGCAGTGTGGAAATGCTGGTGACAGGTTTGCGGTGCTAATGGACCAAAGGCATAGGTGCAGGACGGCTGTTTGTTAGACCTAATCATGACACTGAAAGCATGCTTCATAGATGTTAAATAACTTGGTACTGCTATTATTGACTTTTGACCTTTGACTCTAATAGTCCTCCTACGTCTCTTACTCAGACTCAGACTTTTCTTTCATACTTGCTAAACGGTGACAGGTAGCATTATAGTATTTAATTGGACAGAAATCTGTGGTGAGTCATCAGTATTTTTGATCCCTTTTTACCAGATAAGAAACACTTTGAATTTTAAAAGTGTAATTAATTTTGTCGACTTTTATGAGTGGATGACTTCAAAGCTAATAGATTTAAAACAAAACTCCAATTGTGATTTCATGAGGTGTTAAATGTGATTTCAAACTATAGATTAAAATAAAAAATACAGTTTGCCTCTGGCACCATTTTAATCAGCAAGAACAATAGATCAGGTAAGCTGTTTATATTTTAGCAGTTATTACAGGCTTTGTGTAGAGCACACAGATGTAGTTGTGAAATGGAACATCATTTAATTGCAGGCTTGCTGCAGGGAAAAATCCATGTTTTTCTACAGCATTATATATAATATCGACTGCTTCTGTAGGAGCAGCACAAGTCCACTCTCTGTATTTATGAAGACACTGTTGTGCCCTGACATTAGGTTTCTTCTAGGTTCCTTCTATGGTGGACATGATCGCTGTCGTGGGAGGAATGAGTGAATGCGCTGCCATGAATAATTCAGCATGGCAGAGCAAACACTTGCTCTTTATGAGCTGGTCTTGGCAAGATTTCACTGGGAAGAACATTATGCTCCACAGTGAGATTCTGACTAAATAAAGGGCAGCTTTGTTTTAGCCTAAAATAGTCTGGTGGCCTAATTATGCAATGATTGTGTGCTACTCTTAGAGGTAAAATCCGTATGACTAGATGTCATCCTGTCACCTACTGGCTCTAGTTCTTTTTCTCACTGCAACTTTTAGATAGGATCAGCAATTTTTTTTCTTCACTTTTTTCAGGGGCAGTTGTAAGCATGTCAACAAGTTTGACTTAAATGGTCCATTTACTTCAGCACTCAAATTAATTTTTTTTGTGTGTATATTTTAAGATCTATAAGTTTTGTATGGCACAGTGCTGCTGCTATTATCAAAAATGTTTTTAGTTTATAGGCAATTGATTATTGTGTAGTAATCAGGGTGTCATTATATGTCTTGTGAGTGTTCTTTTTCTATAATTATATAAAAAGAACATTTTTTTAATCAAAGAATCTTGAAAAAAAAAGTATCATGGTTTGTATCAGCAAAACTGTTTTAATTCTGATATAAATTGAATAAGGTAAGAAATGGTTATTGAGTACCAAATCAGCATATTAGAATGATTTCTAAAGGATCATTAAAGTAATGGCAGCTGAAAAATTAGCAAGACAGGAATAAATCACATTTTAAAACATATTGCAATAAAAAAGTTATTTTAAATTGTAATATTATTTCACAAGATTACTGTAATTGTATAAAATGTATTCAGCCATGATAAGCATAAGAGGCTCCAAATTTTTAACCAGTATTTAAATCTTAATTTTTGAGCAGTCTTTAGAAACAAAACATTAAAAATAAGAGATGATTTTATGAAAAGTATTTTGTTTTGTATTTTGAGATCTTTAAGTTTTGTAGGGGACAGATTAGTATATCATTATATTCTTGAAACTTCTTGAGGTACAAGACCCTTACAAATTATGACATGATGACTGCCTTGCAAGGGTCATTTTTCTATAATTTTATAAAAAGACAGCTTTTCATCAAAGAATTCTAAAAAAAAAGTATCATGGTTTCCAAAACACACACAGAAAAACTGTTAATTTTGATCATCATAAACACAGCCATTTTTGTCGAAAGTGAAAGTAAACAGATGAGAACGCATGTATAACAGTATTTTTAGACCTGTGTGCGTTCATTAATGTTAATCCAAGAACAAAAAGTCATACACTGATCTTGACTGAATATTTTTTGGAACTTTAATGAGAATTAATCTATGTTTTATTTAGGAAAAGAAAACTATGCAGTGTTTTTAAACTGTTTTTACATTTTGATTTAAATTTCTGTACCTGCAATTTGTTCATTTGTATTAACTATTGCTAATTTATTAGCTTGTTCCTATTTTATTATTAACTGTTTACTTGTCTTTAACTATTTAATGTTGGAAATTTGTATTAGTCTAGTTGTTTTTGCTGTGGTATTTTTTGTTAAAACCATAAGCAAAAGTTCCTCTTAAGCGTAAGTGTTCTGTAGGCTGCTGATTTTTGCTCATGTTATTCAGCTGCAGCAGAAAGCTTTGTAAAAAATACAGGATAAAAATGAATACTTTTTTTATTTACTTTTTTTTATGTTATTGGAATTGAAACTAGGAATCAGATTCGGTAAGAAGAATCCGAATCGAGATCGGAATCGATAAAATTAAAACAATACCCAACCCTACTGATAACTGATATTTTTTGTGTAAAAAATTAAATTAATGTCAAAATTAAGAATGACAAAAACCTTCTTTCAATTATTTTATCGGCAAATTGGTTTTGAAAATAAACCAATACCGATAACCATAAAAATGTTGAAAAAAATGAGTGCCGATAATCAGCCAGGATGATAACTATAACTAACTATAACAATAACGAGAGCTAATTATAATATAAAACAGTTATTTTAAATTGGAATATTGTTTTACAATATTACTGTAATTTTATAAAATAAATATGATGAGCATAAGACTCAGTTTTAACCAGTGGCATCTTGATTTCTGTACATCAAGATTATATAAATTATAAATTAAGTGGAAATAATATCAAATTTGATAAGTGCATATAAAAATACATTTTTGAATATCCATATGACAAGTTTACAGTTTGTGTGCTAACCCTAATAGCTAGTCATGTGTTGATTTCCCTTTAAAGGGGACATCAGATGCCCATTCTCCCGAAGTTGGTATGAGTCTTCGTATCTTCATGTCAATTATTCATGAAATGTTTGCAACATACTTTGGTTAAAATGACAAATTGTTATGTAAAAAAGCACCCTTTTTAGCTTTCCAAAAACACCTCAGACCCGTTTTGGTGCATATCTCTTTAAATGATAAGGAGCTACTGCTCACCCCACCCCTCTCTTCCATTTTCAGTGTATTCGGTGGTGCTTTACCATCAAAAATAAAACTGATCCACTGCATCCTCAGTGGCTCTAAATGACTCTTATGTTCATTTTTACATCCAGCTAAAATACCTGCATTTCTTACAAGACATTGTTGTTGCTACAGCTGCTCAAACGCAAAGAAAATGGCAGGCAGCGTACAGCTGAGGGCGGGAATATGCTAATACAGGACAGTTTGTCAGCGGTTATGGGCGGGGCCTGAGCAGTATGATGTCAAAAAAATATCAAAACGGCTTAATAATTGAGACAGTTTAGGTTTTTTGGGGATTAAAAAAAAACAGCAAATAGAGTTTTATCATCGTAGGGTGGTTGTGTCCACACACTGCTAAGACACATTTATATGCAAACACCATGTAAAAGGGAATTTTGCATCCAAAGTGCCCTTTAAAATCACCACCTTCTGGTCACATTTTCAGATGCTGTAGAAGGATCAGCCATATAGCTCTGCCTGCACTTAGTCTACCTTTGCGAGAAACTCTCATAAAAGCATTTTTATGGTGCTATATTTCTGTGTAACTCTCAGACAGCTGCCTAGTGCAGTAGGTGGAAAAACATCCACACCCTTCAGCCATTATTGCTCCCTGATTTCTCTGACAGGGAAATTACCTTCACACCCCCGATTAACATATACGACCATTAACTTCTCTACTGTCATGGCCTTGGAACTGTTAAACCCATACCTAGAAATTGTGACTGTCTCGACCCAATGTCTCTTTCCATGCTCTAATCATTATAGTTGAGGACCTAATGGATTGCCACATTGTATGTCGCCAGCATTGGTTTGACATCTGCTAAAGGTCACCACAGTGCATTCTGTGTGTTTTAGTGTCAGTGTAGGTGATCTGAATCACCTGCATACATGCATGGACAGTTACCATGGTGCATTTTACTGCCACAGTATTGTTATTCTGCTACGGTTGACGAGAGTGACTCGGGAATGTTCAGAGTGTTGTTTTCTTTCTTTGTGGGAATCAGTTCACGCTATGCATTCTTATTGCCTAGGATGTTACTGTTACTAGAATAGTTCACTAAACAACTGTTGTCGTTTTTATTTCTTCTGTGGAACACAGGTTTCAGTTTTGTTTTCCAAATATTTTTAGCAATTTTGGGGCAAATTCTGGAGCACAGAGCAGAGAGAATGTTTTCCTACATGAAGCGAATACAGGCCACATTTAGTTGAGTTGATCTTCTGAGCCCAACTAATTTAAAAATGCTAAGGGGATAAACAATCTAATGAATAAAACACAAAGAAAGTGTGAATTTCCTGAAATTGTAAGATCATTCAGACTAAGATCAGAGATTTCTGCAAGCTCATATCACATTCAGTTTCCGACAGAAATGTCCACTGTGTGGCACTAGAAGAGTTGTTTTTTCGTAAAAACGTCATATGGTACATCTTATGTGACGTTTGTTTTGTACGTGTCACCGCAGTTCTGTCTTGAAATGTCTGTGGAGTGGTGCTATAACTCTAAAGCTCTGTGACACTTTAAAATAACATACCATCTGCACTACACCTAAACCTACACATGTTTAAGCTAATGTGGTGTAAAAATGCAATCGTAAGCATGCTGTTTTAGCTTGTTTTTCGATCTCTCATCTTTCAGCTTTTTCATTGTTAGTCATGTTTTTCACAGGATTCGTACCCAAGGAATTCCACATTCTATGCTAACTGAGCTACCGAGCAAGCTTGTTATGTCTGGAAAGTGAAACATATGCAACTGTGTACAAAAATGATTACAAGTGCTCGCTGTTTTAGTGAAAGTGACAGTGACAGTGAAAGTGACGAGACATGAGGCCAAGTATGGTGACCCATACTAGGAATTTGTGCTCTGCATTTAACCCATCCAAGTGCGCACACACACAGTAGTGAACACACACACACACACACACACACACCGTGAACATACACCTGGAGCAGTGGGCAGCCATTGCATTGCTGCGGTGCCCGGGGAGCAGTTGGGGGTTCGGTGCCTTGCTCAGGGGTCTCACCTCAGTCGTGGTATTGACGATGGAGAGAGCGCTGGATATTCACTCCCCCCACCATCAATCCCTGCCGGACCTGGGACTCGAACCTGCAACCTTTCAGTCACAAGTCCGACTCCCTAACCATTAGGCCACGGCTGCCCCTAACCGGCTGCCCCTAACCGGCTGCCTCTAGTGTTCATTTCTGTTTGAAACTGCAGTGATATGTACTTACTGTTATGTATTTCGCGTCTCGTGTATACGTTCCCACAGGTACGTTTCGTCATGAGATCAGGTAGCAACATTGATACCAAATGTTTTAACTAGGAATTGAATTATTTATTGTGAAAATTAGCTCACAAAAATAAACTTATTGGGGAAAAATAAACTGACAGCTCTCGTTCAAGCATCACTATGTAACTATACAACAATATATAAACACTATATACAGTACAACACTATTTAAAGGCACAGTTAAATGTGATGTTTATTATAATGATCTTATGTGAATATTGTTTTAAATTTACTTGCAACATTTTATTGTAATACTGAATGGTTATATGTGTATTATTAAAAAATCTGTTTAACAGACATCAGTATTGTATTGTTGATGCATGCCTTCATTCAAAGTACTTAATAAAAATATACCATAAAATAAATATTTGTTGTTTCTACAGTCATTTCCAAAAATATTGGCACCCTTGCAATTCAGTCAGAACACTTCTCTCAGAAAATTGTTCAACTGTAAATGTTTTGGTATTCACATTCTTATTGTTTTTGTTTACACTGAAACAACACACACACACACACACACACACACACACACACACACACACACACACACACACACACACACAAAACAGAGAGGAAAAGTCAAACTTGATAAAATGTCACAAAATTTGGACAAAATTATTGGCACCTTGTCAAAATTGTAAGAAATAATTGCTTGTGATGCTTCTGTAATTTGTATTTAGATACACCTATGGCAAGTAACGTGTGGCCAATATAGTAATCACACTTGCAACCAGTTAAAATAGAGAAAAGTAGACTCAATCTTTGTGTTGTGTGTCACACTGAACTGAACATGGAGAAAAGAAAGAAGTTTGTTGTCTGTGGATTTGAGAGGAAAAAATTGTAAAAAACAAAACAAAACATGGACAATCTCAAGGCTACAAGTCCATCTCCAGAAATCTTAATGTTCCTGTGTCCACTGTGTGCAATATCATTGAGAGGTTTACAGCCCATGGCACTGTAGCTAACCTCCCTGAATGTGGCGGCAGAGAAAAATTAAAGAACAGTGAAAATGTAGGATAATTCAAATGGTGGATTAAGAACCCAGATTAACTTCCAAACAAATTTAAGATGATCTGCAGACACAGGGTACAACAGTGTCAGCTCACACTATCCATTGCCATCTGAATGAAAAGAGACATTATCATAGGACACCACTGCTCACACAAAGGCATAAAAAAACAAGACTAGAGTTTGCCAAAACTTATGTGACAAAACCACAATCCTTCTGGGAGAATGTGCTGTGGACAGATGAGACAAAAGTAGAGCTTTTTGGTAAAGGACATCATGGCACTGTTTACAGAAAAAGAAATGAGGCCTTCAAAGAAAAGAACACAGTCCCTACAGTCAAACATGGTGGAGGTTGAAAGATGTTTTGGGGTTGCTTTGCTGCTTCTGGCACTGGATGCCTTGACTGTGTGAACAGTATCATGAAATCTGATGATTACCAAAGAAGTTTGGGGCGCAACGTAGTGGGCAGTGTCAGAAAGCTGTATCTCCACCAGAGGTCATCAGTCTTCCAGCAGGGCAATGACCTGAAACACACTTCAAAAAGCACTCAGAATTTTTATTTTTATTTATTTATTTTTGTGTGTGTGTGTGTTGTAATGCAAACGAAAAAAAAAAAAAAAATCATGTGCAAAACTGCAACAATTTTCTGAGAGAAGGGTAGCATTTTCTAACAGAATTGCAAGGGTGCTGATATTTTTGCCCATGACTGTACATTAATTTGGAGAGTCATTTTGGAGTCTCATTTGCTACTTAAATCTACAGCATTTTTAAGCAAGCACAGAATCAACTTTGCACTGCTTCCTGCAATTGTGCTGAGGATCAGACAAATTTGCACATGCATCTTGAAAAGTGGACGTTTTGGAAAGTAATTTTCTTCCATCTAGTGGTTTAGAGGCGCCTTTTACCCCGAGGCACCTTTAGCCCTGTCGTACCCTACAAATGATTAGCAATCTGTTCTAAAGAAAGCATTATTTAACCTACCTGATCTCATGATGAAAACGTACCTGTGAGAACTTATTCACAGGATGCAAAATACAGGTCCTTCTCAAAAAATGAGCATATTGTGATAAAGTTCATTATTTTCTGTAATGTACTGATAAACATTAGACTTTCATATATTTTAGATTCATTACACACAACTGAAGTAGTTCAAGCCTTTTTTTTTGTTTTAATATTGATGATTTTGGCACACAGCTCATGAAAACCCAAAATTCCTATCTCAAAAAATTAGCATATCATGAAAAGGTTCTCTAAACGAGCTATTAACCTAATCATCTGAATCAACTAATTAACTCTAAACACCTGCAAAAGATTCCTGAGGCTTTTAAAAACTCCCAGCCTGGTTCATTACTCAAAACCGCAATCATGGGTAAGACTGCCGACCTGACTGCTGTCCAGAAGGCCATCATTGACACCCTCAAGCAAGAGGGTAAGACACAGAAAGAAATTTCTGAACGAATAGGCTGTTCCCAGAGTGCTGTATCAAGGCACCTCAGTGGGAAGTCTGTGGGAAGGAAAAAGTGTGGCAGAAAACACTGCACAACGAGAGGGGGACCTGCGGAAGCAGTGGACTGAGTCTGGAGTAGAAACATCCAGAGCCACCGTGTACAGGCGTGTGCAGGAAATGGGCTACAGGTGCCGCATTCCCCAGGTCAAGCTACTTTTGAACCAGAAACAGCGGCAGAAGCGCCTGACCTGGGCTACAGAGAAGCAGCACTGGACTGTTGCTCAGTGGTCCAAAGTACTTTTTTCGGATGAAAGCAAATTTTGCATGTCATTCGGAAATCAAGGTGCCAGAGTCTGGAGGAAGACTGGGGAGAGGGAAATGCCAAAATGCCTGAAGTCCAGTGTCAAGTACCCACAGTCAGTGATGGTCTGGGGTGCCATGTCAACTGCTGGTGTTGGTCCACTGTGTTTTATCAAGGGCAGGGTCAATGCAGCTAGCTATCAGGAGATTTTGGAGCACTTCATGCTTCCATCTGCTGAAAAGCTTTATGGAGATGAAGATTTCATTTTTCAGCACGACCTGGCACCTGCTCACGGTGCCAAAACCACTGGTAAATGGTTTACTGACCATGGTATTACTGTGCTCAATTGGCCTGCCAACTCTCCTGACCTGAACCCCATAGAGAATCTGTGGGATATTGTGAAGAGAAAGTTGAGAGACGCAAGACCCAACACTCTGGATGAGCTTAAGGCCGCTATCGAAGCATCCTGGGCCTCCATAACACCTCAGCAGTGCCACAGGCTGATTGCCTCCATGCCACGCCGCATTGAAGCAGTCATTTCTGCAAAAGGATTCCCGACCAAGTATTGAGTGCATAACTGAACATAATTATTTGAAGGTTGACTTTTTTTGTATTAAAAACACTTTTCTTTTATTGGTCGGATGAAATATGCTAATTTTTTGAGATAGGAATTTTGGGTTTTCATGAGCTGTATGCCAACATCATCAATATTAAAACAATAAAAGGCTTGAACTACTTCAGTTGTGTGTAATGAATCTAAAATATATGAAAGTCTTATGTTTATCAGTACATTACAGAAAATAATGAACTTTATCACAATATGCAAATTTTTTGAAAAGGACCTGTACATACCATTAAGTACATATCACTGCAATTTCACTACAGAAATAAACACTAGAGATGGTAAAACAGGAAGCACAGTCATTTTCGTACACAATAATGATTACAGCTCTGTATGTCTTGCTTTCTGGAATGTCATTAAAAACATGACTCACAATGAAAGAGCTGAAAGATGAGAGATTAAAAAACAAGCTAAAACAGCCTGCTTGCAATTTAGGTGTAGTGCAGATGGTACGTTATTTTAGTTATAGTGCAACTCAATGGACATTTCAAGTCAGAACTCCGGTGACACGTACAAAACAAATATCACATAAAACATACCATATATACATTTATCTGTTCCCAGGGAAAAAACCAAACACTCTTTTAGCATTACCATTCAGTGGATATTTTACATCAAATATGTGACCCTGGACCACAAAACCAGTCATAAGTCACTGGGGTATATTTGTAGCAAAAGCCAAAAATACATTGTAGTACATTGAGTCAAAATTATTGATTTTTCTTTTATGCCAAAAATCATTAGGATATTAAGTAAAGATCATGTTCAATTAAGATATTTTGTAAATTTCCTACCATAAAAGTGTCAAAACTTAGTTTTTGATAAGTAATATGCATTGCTAGAACTTTAAAGGTGATTTTCTCAATATTTCGATTCTTTTGCACCCTCAGATTCCAGATTTTCAAATAGTTGTATCTTGGCCAAATATTGTCCTATCCTAGCAAACCATACATCATAAATCACTGGAAAGCTTCTTTATTCGGCTTTCAGATGATGTATAAATCTCAATTTCCAAAAATGGACCCTTATGACTGGTTTTGTGGTCCTGGGTCACATATGTCACAAAACATACATGGCAGCACGTATTTCGTGTCTTGCAAAAAGGTTTCCCACAGGTTTGTTTCATCATGAGATCAGGTTGTATTCAACATACATTCAACGTGATTTTATAATATTAATTTTCCTGAATAAATATATTTGGATTTTGACTTTTCAATGATTTAGTTAAAAACCATAATGATGTTAAGTAGATGAAAAAATAAAGTAATTGTGTGCTCAGCAGACAGAAGCATTTGCGTGCAATGCATACATATTTTTCTAAGAGAAAACAAAAATTAATATTTTTAAACTATGCAATGAATTAAAATATGAGTCTCACAATCTGTAACTGCTGGCTTGCAGCTTTCTGGTAATAATAAATCATTTCATGTTCATTAAAGGTCCAACATCATAAATCATCATTAGCTCTATCAGTGCTGGAAAAATACTCAGTGAAAACTGTCATCATCCATTACGTAGTTTAATTACTTCATGTGGGATGTCTGAAACTTGGCTGTAGTATGACCGCGGTTGGAGCGAACAAGTGTGCATGTTACGGCCCACAAGACCTCTGTTGCTCAGACTCTCCTCACTAATAAGGGCCTTTTACCTTTTTTGTTCATTCTCTTCACCTGGTTTTTGTTCGCTCTTTGTTGCACAGCATTTTTGCTTTTTGTTTCTTGCAATATCTGCACATTCCAGCATTCTGTCTATATTAATCTTCCTGCAGATTCGGTGCTTGCCTGTTAGTTTTATGTGTCTGGGTTGCAGAAATTGTTCTGTTCTCTCGTGACTGATTTTTTTGAAAATGGATTTGGAATTTAGGCATTTTGCAAATCCTTTATGTTTGTGATATCACACCATACATTTGCATGTGTTTCCTGGTTTGTATATTTTATGTATCAAAAATTTAAAATTGCACTTCAAATAATTCAGAATGGTTTATGTTACTACAGAGGTCAGAAAGAAACTAAGATTTAGCCTCACAATATTGTTATCATAATTATTTATTATTATACTTCTTTTTTTTATGCAAGGGAAGTGTTAATGAGGGACCTTGTGAGAGACCCCCTTATTAAAATACAGCAGCTACATATTTATATGTACAAAGATGCATTTGTATTCTGTGATATTGTAAAAGTGTGATATAGACAACATGTATAAATTATTGACTTTTATATTGTTTTATTGTTACACTGAAACCACTGCAAATCATCTAAAATATTATCTTTCCGCTATTTCTTTTGTATTAAATGTGTCTGTTCCCCTCAAACATTAGAGTAAAGTTAGATTGTTAGAACAATACATGTCGTTCCAGAGCAATTTTAGCTACAGTTCTAGAACTATTCATGCTCCCATTGAAAGCCTCTTATGGACCCTGGCTTGAAAATCCCTGCCATACTGTAAATCAGAATGAGTAAAACTTACATTGCATAATGCGGTATGCCAGTAAATGTGAAGTCAGAACTTCTGACTATAGCAATTATTGATCCTAATTGCATTTCCCCACATTATAGTCTAACCATATAGAGAGTGCAGGGCTATTATTGCTTTTTATAACCATCATCCATTGTAATACCAAGTCTAATGCTTGACCAAATCTGAACTAATTTTGTATGATTAAATTTATGGTTTAAGGAACAAATACTACTTTTTGCAAGATAATGACCTTATTCAGTAATGCATTTGGACTATTAATTGCAGCCACTTATGATAAACTGCATGTTATTTGCCTGCCCACTTTAAAAGATTTTCTTTTTCAGAAAAGTCCACCTCTAAAAAGAAATACGAGCTGCACATAACGTTTTATGCATTTTTTTCAGTTTTGTCCACTCATGTCGTCACAGGGCGCTCTTCCTGTAAGCATTCAGAGTTTTTACAACATTTGGACTCCCTCCAATTTAGCCCCGGCATCCACTAAGTGCACCTGAAATGTTGTTCTGTCTCTGAATGATAAATATTAAAAGAGCATGTGAGTCATCTATCTCTGGGCGCAGTCATGGATAATACCACAGCAGGGCTTTGGTGTGTTGTGACCCTGGAATGTCTTAAACCAACTTCATTTACATGGGATGGCACGGCAGTCTCCCAGATGAATGAAATAACACACATGGCACGTCGTCTGTGTTTGTGTTTCTGTTTAAAGTTATCCCACCATTCCATTACTAACATAATATAACGGGGCGATCAGAATGACCTTTTACATATGTATAAGCATTTACCTCTGTTACCTCATGTTCTCTGGTAAGCTTTAGGGGGATTTGTGAATGTGTTTGTAGAATCTATTACTGACAGATGCTGAAAAAAACAATTTCATTGTGCCAAAAAAGGGTGATGGACCTAGAAGTACTTTAAACACCAGCTGTGTGAAAGTAAAGTTTGAAGATCAATTTTAAACTGTCCTGAATGACATTAAAGAGAAAGTTCACCCAAAAATGAAAATTACCCAATGAGTTACTCTCTCTCGAGCCATCCTAGGTGTATATGACTTTATACTTTCAGATGAATACAAATACAATACAAAAAGCCTTTCAGAAGGCCTTTATTAAAAATTTCTCACCTCCCAGGTCTTAATGCGTTGTGTTTCCTTCTGAAGCATCAGTGAGGATTTTAACCTTCTGTAATAGTTGTATTTGAGTCCCTCAGTTGTCCTCCTCCAAAATCATACAGTCACTGTTAGACAGGAAAGCCTTTTATGTGAACTGTCTTATTCAGGTCAGTACTAAATAAAAAATAATATGCTTTTTGTATGATCCCTCTTATTTTGGTAAAATAATTACCATTTTGCAGATTCTGCAAGTTGTATGTGAACCTTCAACATCAACTGTACCAGTATAGTCCCTGAAGAAACCCTGGTGACTGTGATATTTTAAATGTGATATGATGAGTGTGACGACGCGGAGTCGATATCTTTTGGATCCATATGCAAACCGTTTATTAAACACAAGAGGAGTCGGACAGGCAATGTAAAACAGGGGCAGACAGCAATAGTAGAGACAATCCAAACCGTGAAACTGAGTCCTCGCGTTAGTCCGGGGCCGGCGGCTAGCGGGGGTAATCCAGTTAACAAAGCACGGGTCGGGGAAGCCAGAGAATCGTCGTAAGTCCAGTAAACAATCCGAGTGGGTAACGTGAAGACAGTCCAAGGAAAAACGCTCAGAGATGCAGCCATAGACGTACAAAACCTCGCGAAGAACTAGCGAGACTGGCCGGCTCATAAAGCCGGAATTCGCGCCAAAACCGGCGCGGCGGAAGTACGTCATAGGCGGGGGCCGATGGGAAATGTAGTGAGAGTTAGAACTCCGGAGAGGGTTCCCGCCGACCGTGAACCGAGGGTGCCACGGGGACCGGATTAGTGACAGAGCCCCCCTCCTGCGAGCGACTCCTGGCGCGAGGAAGCCGGCGACGCCGGGGTCTCCCCCTTCTCCTGGGGGCTGGCCGATCTGGGTGAGTCCGGTGGAATTCGGTTATTAAATTGGGGTCCAGGATGTCGTCAGACGGGACCCAACACCTCTCCTCTGGGCCGTAACCCTCCCAGTCGACCAGGTACGATAAGCGACCCCCTCGGCGTCGTGAGTCTAGGATCTCGTGGACCCGAAAGGCTTCCTCGCCGTCTACCAGGATGGGAGGAGGGCCCGTGGTGCCGGTCCCTTCCTGGCCCTCCCCTCGGGTCGGGTCGTCGGCGGGCTTTAACAAAGACATATGAAAAGTGGGTGAGATACGGTATTCAGGAGGCAGGTTTAAACGGAATGATACTGGAGTTATTTGACGAACAACTTGGAAAGGGCCCACGTACCTGGGACTAAGCTTCCTGCAGGGTAGACGAAGGCGTAAGTTCTGAGTAGAGAGCCAGACCCACTGCCCGGGGGTGTAGGGAGGTTGATGAGTGCGGTGGCGATCAGCTTGAACCTGTGTGCGTCTGATGGCTTGCTGAAGGTGGACGTGAGCCGAGTCCCAGGTTTCTTCGCAGCGACGGATCCAGGAGTCGATGGCAGGTAAATCAGTGGGTTCGCCGGACCAAGGGAATAGGGGGGGTTGGTATCCCAGGATGCACTTAAACGGAGTCATGTTGGTAGCAGGTTTGAGAAGGGAGTTTTGGGCATATTCGGCCCACATTAGGTATTGGCTCCAGTCCTCCTGGTGATTGGCGCAGTATGTTCGTAGGAAGCGGGTAAGTTCTTGATTAAGACGTTCGGCTTGACCGTTGGACTGCGGGTGGTAACCTGAGGTTAAGCTGACGTTTATATTGAGGACTTTGCAAAAAGCCGACCAGACTCTGGAGGTGAACTGTGGACCTCGATCCGACACAATGTCTTCAGGCAGTCCATAAAACCTAAAGACGTTGTCGCAGAGTGTCTCAGCGGTTTCCATGGCTGTGGGCAGTTTGGGGAGAGGGATCAGGCGGCAGGCTTTGGAGAACCGGTCTATGACAGTCAGAATGGTGGTGAAGCGTCTAGATGGTGGAAGGTCCGTGACGAAGTCTATGGCAATGTGGGACCAGGGTCTTTGGGGAATAGGAAGTGGTTGGAGGAGCCCGGCGGGAGGTTGGTGAGGGACTTTGGATTTGTTACAGTCGGGACAGTTCTTTATAAAGCGGATGGTATCGGCTCGCATTTCAGGCCACCAAAACTGGTTGGACAGCAGGTGAAGTGTGGCATTGATTCCTGGGTGGCCTGCGCTGGGTGAGGCGTGCACAGAGCTGAGTACCCGGGGTCGTAGTGGTATGGGAACGAAGGTGCGGTCGTTGGGTGTGTCATCGGGAGGAGGTTCAGTGGACTGGGCCTCTAGGACCTCCGTGATGAGGTCCCATTGGACGGGTGCTACAATTCTGCAGGGTTGTATAATAGGTTGAAGTGGTCTGGGTTCGGTGTCCTCCTCTGAGATGCGTGACAGTGCATCGGCCTTAGTGTTCTGGGAGCCAGGTCGATAGGTCACGGTGAAATCGAACCTGGTGAAGAACAGCGCCCACCGGGCTTGACGGTGGTTGAGCCGGTGGGCAGAGCGAAGGTACTCTAGGTTTCTATGGTCAGTGAGCACAGTAAAGGGTAAACGAGAGCCCTCCAGCCAGTGACGCCACTCCTCTAAAGCCAGCTTGATGGCAAGAAGTTCCCGATTTCCCACATCATAGTTTCTTTCGGCTGGGTTCAGTTTGTGGGAGAAGAAGGCGCACGGGTAGAGTTTGGGGGGTTCCCCGTGGCGCTGGGAGAGAACGGCCCCTACCCCAGAGCTGGAGGCGTCGACCTCGACGATGAATTCCTTGTTGGGGTCCGGGTGGTGTAAGATGGGTGCGCTGGTAAAACGACGTTTGAGATCTTGGAAGGCTTCGAGTGCTGAGGGGGTCCAGGTGAGACGGTAGTTCCCCTTTTTTACCATAGCTGTGAGAGGCGCTGCCACTGAACTGAAACCCCGGATGAAGCGACGATAAAAATTGGCAAATCCCAGGAAACGTTGCAGGTCCTTGAGAGTGATGGGTTGTGGCCACTTTAGAACTGCTTGGACCTTGTGATCATCCATGGCCACGCCGTCAGAGCTGATTATGTAACCCAGAAAGGAAATCGAGGAGCAGTGAAACTCACATTTCTCCGGCTTAGCCACTAGATGGTGCAGGATTAGGCGTTTCAGGACGGCTCTGACATGCTGGATGTGTTCTTCTAAGGTCTTGGAGAAGATTAAGATGTCGTCAATGTAAACCAAAACCCAGCGGTTGAGCATGTCTCGGAAAACGTCGTTTATGAAAGACTGAAAGTAGGCGGGACTGTTGGATAATCCAAAGGGCATCACCAAATATTCATAGTGACCGGTGGTGGTGGAGAACGCCGTCTTCCATTCGTCTCCCCTTCGGATCCTGACCAGGTTGTAGGCACTTTTTAGATCCAGTTTAGTGAAGATGCGGGCCTCACGCAGCTGTTCGAGGGCGGAGGGAACCAGCGGGAGTGGGTAGCGGAACTTGGTGGTGATGTCATTTAGTGCTCGGTAATCGATACAGGGCCGAAGTCCTCCATCCTTTTTTTTTACGAAGAAGAACCCTGCCGAGGCCGGAGAAGTGGATGGACGGATGAACCCCTTGGTTAGTTCCTCCTTGATGTAGATGTTCATGGCCTCGGTTTCTGGGTGAGAAAGGGGAAAGACCCGACCCTTGGGAAGTTCAGCCCCCGGCAGAAGATCGATGGCGCAGTCGCTGGAGCGATGGGGTGGTAAACAGGCTGCTCGTCTCTTGCTGAAAGCCAACGCCAGATCATTATATTCGCCCGGTAGGTTCTCCACGTGAATTGTAGAAGATGACTCCGAGGTTTTCTGGCCGGTTGAAGGCTGGGTTTCAAAGGCAGAGCAGTTCTGGCGGCAGTAGCTTGATGGGTAGGTGAGAGTGTGGTCGGCCCAGGCGACGGAGGGATTATGAAGGAGGAGCCACGGGTAACCCAGAACTACTGGAGTGGATGGAGAAGGAAGGATGAAGAGTCGGATCCTCTCTTGGTGGTTGGGGTCAGTTTGAAGAGTGAGGTCCGCGGTGGTGGATTGGATGGTGCCTGGGCCCAAGGGTCGGCCATCTAGGGCCTCCACTGCAATGGGGGAGAGACAAGAGATCTGTGGGATTTTGTAGGTCTCAACTAACTGTACATCAATGAAATTACCAGCAGCACCCGAGTCAATTAGAGCAGTGGTGCTAATAGTGGTACCTCCAAAACTTAACTTTACAGAAATAGTAAGACTGGTGGATAAGTTAGGGGGTTCACTCACCGAGTCAGATCTACGTGGAGGTCGGGTGGGGCAGGTGGCACGGATATGGCCCGGCTGGCCACAGTAGAGGCACAGATTACTCCTCATGCGGCGCTCTCTCTCCTCCATTGACAGACGGGTGTTGCCGATTTGCATGGGTTCCTCCGCATTAGGCGTTGTGGAGGTGCCCGAGGCTCCGGTAGGCAGAGGGGCTGTCCGTGGCAGCTGGTAGGAGGTGAACTGGCGTGGCGGTCGGCGGGAGCGAATCAGATTGTCGTAACGGATGGACAGTTCGATATACCGATCCAAACTTAACTCCTCATCTCGACAGGCCAGTTCAGCTTGCAGCTCAGGGCTGAGTCCCTTCCTGTAAAAGAGCTTTAATGGGCCCTCATTCCAGGATGTTTGGGCGGCCAGGGTGCGGAAAGTGAGGGCAAAATCGGCGGCGGTCCCTCTTCCTTGTCGCAGCGCGATTAGTTGCTCCTCCGCGTCGCGCCCATCCGCTGAATGAAGGAAGACCTCCTTGAAACGCTGGGCAAATGCAGCAAATGTGGGGAAGACGGGCCGATCAGAATTCCACATGGCAGTGGCCCAGTCCAGAGCACGACCTGTAAGCAGCGAGCAAACGAAGGCTATGCGGCTGGTGTCAGTGGGGTAAAGCGCAGGTTGCTGCTCCAAGAATAACGAACATTGCATTAGAAAACCTTTGCACTTGCCAGGTGAGCCGTCAAACTTTTCTGGGTAGGCCAGGCGGGGTCCTGAGGCGGCCAGCGCGGGTGCAGGTTGGGTTGGTGCAGTGCTCGGCGCGGCGGGTGTAGAACTCTGTGGTTGCGTGAGCTGTAACGTTTGAAGCGCGGCCACTAAGTCCTTAGTCAGAGCCGTTAGCTGCGCTAGCTGCTGCTGGTGGTCCGCTAGCATGCAGGCCTGCGTGGTTAGCATGGTACCTAGCTGGTCAACAGTTGCTGGATCCGGTGACGGCGAGGTTTTCTGTGACGACGCGGAGTCGATATCTTTTGGATCCATATGCAAACCGTTTATTAAACACAAGAGGAGTCGGACAGGCAATGTAAAACAGGGGCAGACAGCAATAGTAGAGACAATCCAAACCGTGAAACTGAGTCCTCGCGTTAGTCCGGGGCCGGCGGCTAGCGGGGGTAATCCAGTTAACAAAGCACGGGTCGGGGAAGCCAGAGAATCGTCGTAAGTCCAGTAAACAATCCGAGTGGGTAACGTGAAGACAGTCCAAGGAAAAACGCTCAGAGATGCAGCCATAGACGTACAAAACCTCGCGAAGAACTAGCGAGACTGGCCGGCTCATAAAGCCGGAATTCGCGCCAAAACCGGCGCGGCGGAAGTACGTCATAGGCGGGGGCCGATGGGAAATGTAGTGAGAGTTAGAACTCCGGAGAGGGTTCCCGCCGACCGTGAACCGAGGGTGCCACGGGGACCGGATTAGTGACAATGAGACATTTTATGTAAGAAAAAAGACTTTTACAAAAGCAGAAAATTGTTCTTTTAAATTCAGATGTATTATTTTTGTCAGTGTTCAAAGGAAACAATAGTGGAGCGTGATTTCTCCCTGTAGGTTACCTTAAGGAGAATTATCTTCAGGGGAGCCACAATTAACAAAATTGTTTCCATTAAGTTGAAACGGTTATTAATAGCACTTCCAAATAAATAACTTGTTTAAATCTCATTTGACCTAGCATTTTAGAGTTCTTTACCTCTGTAGCTGCTTTAATAAAAAATAAGCTTAAAATAGACAGTATACTGCAGTATTACATTTAAAAGCTCCATTAGATCAACGTATGATGTGCTTTGTAAGCTTTCATTATGAAAAACAATGGATATGGAGACTGGCAAACTTCCAAATATGTATCCTGTAGCAAATTCGAATATTTACCAGATATGCCTCTTGTGTGTTTAAACATTTTAAGGACAATACAGTTGCATTCCCAGTACAGCAAAATTTGAATATTAAAGTGTTTGCTATGCAGGGACAGTACAAGAGACTGTAAATTTAACATTCAGTTGAATTAGCTTTGAATTTATGCCAAATCCCTGTGCACTGCATTGCTGGTATAGTGTTGTTTACTCTTGAAAGTTTAGTCAGGCTATAGAACATAAAATAACAAGGAATATTAACAAAATATGAAGCAATTATCGGTCAGCAATTATGTCAGAAGTGGACATTATAGACCACTATAACAAACAGAACAATGCTGCGAAAGGGCCACAGTGTTTGCACTCTTCCGAAAGTCAAACTGTTACTTAACTAATTATGACTAGCTATCTCAGCACATGTGGTTTTTAATACCAACAATTACACACTTCACCTTTCCACATCCCCACTTCACACCAGTGTCCCTTTCAACTTCTGAAATGGACAGCATTATGAACTTTTGATTAGACTTTATAAAGAGCAGACAGTTTTTTCTTCTCAAGTAACTACCTAGTTACTTGCAGGTGAAGACCCTGAAGAAAAAAAGTCCAGATTACAATCTTCTCATTACGAAGAGAAAAAAGTACATTCTCAGACACACTTTGTTCTCCCATAGGGGTAGACAATAACAGAAACATCCACATTCTGAGTTTCTAGCCGAAAAAGTAGTAGGAGAAGACATTAACAGAAACACCTGCAACAAGGTTATACCCTTGTGAAAAGACCTTCCCTCCAAGGTTCCTTCAGCTGCGTGTTTCAGACTGTTAAAGACTTTCTGCACCAGCGCTCAGTGCCTGACCCTTAGAGCTCCTTCAGCTGCGTGATTCAGACTGTAAAGACTTTCTCAATGCTTCAGGAGTTCAGAATTTTCCTGCATGTCATGTTCAAGACTGTTTGAATGGAATCCAGCCCCTTTACCTCTGTGATTTGTCCTAGTGTTACCTATGGAGGACTTCTCAGACGTGTGGAATGTACACAACACTTACTGAACCACTTTCACATTTTTTACATTTATTTTAAAAACTGTATATCTGGAGAGGAAAATAGCAATTAAATATACCTTAAACATGGACTATTTTAACAGTGTCCTTACTAATATTTTGGGCCCTGAACGTGTCATTTGCATTGCTGTCTATGCAGGGTCAGAAAGCTCTCGGAGTTCATCAGAAATATCTTGATTTGTGTTCTGAAGATACCTGCCTGATTAGATATTTGGTCTTACTGGTTTGTAATGAGATAAAAGTGAGTAATTATTGACAGATTTTTCATTTTAGGGTGAACTTTTCCTTTAAACTGCATCTTTGAAGAATGGGCATACCATCTAAACATGGATGAAACACTAACCCTCTGGCAGTATATAGTACTATATTTTGTAAATATATAAACTCAATGCTTGTTCATCCAAATATCTAATCAGGCAGTTATAGGACACAAACTAAACAGAGCAAATCAAGATGTTATTGTCCAAACTGGCTACATGAGATATAAAACAAATAAGACAAAAACTGACTTTGACCATAACATAATTGTAGGTTTTAGATGGTGTGGTTTGAGTATTGCAGAGACGGATGATCTCCTGGGACTTACACAACACAATGGTGTGAGAAAAACATCCAGTGAGCGGCAGTTCTGTGGGCGAAAACACCTGGTTAATGAGAAAGGTCAGAGGAGAATGGACAGACCTGTTCAAGCTGACGGATAATGACAGTAACACCTAGTTTACACCTGATAATAAGATCCGTTTCAGGTGATCTGATCCCAAGAGGACAGAACTAAATACAGGTGAAAACAGGGTCAAATAGTGTAATCCATTTGCTCAAACAACAATCAAGTACATTTGACCACTTTTGCAGTTGTGGTGTAAATGCTAATCCAAAAGTATAGCCTACTCACCTGTCAATCAACCAGCTAAAATGTTGAAACATTGTTAAAAATATATATTGTCTATACACATGCACAAGATTGAAGAAACATTGCCTGGTCTGATGAATCTCATTCCTGCTGCATCATAAATTTAGAGGAGTGAGAGGCTGGTGTAAATAACAAATATATGGGTCCATCCAGCCTTCTATTATCAGTTCAGGCTGGTGGATAATTCACCATGTGACAAACCGTCACATCCCAAGCTGCATCCAAGAAGATGAAAATGCGTTCAGTGTACTTCAGCGGCTCCTGCAGTCACTGGATCTCAATCCAATAAGAGCATTTTTTAGATGTGGTGGACAGACAGATTTGCAGACGTATTGTGTGATGCTATCATTCCAATATGGACCAGAATCCTTAATAATTTTAGCTCCTTGACAAATTTAGGCTGTTTAGAGGGCTAAAGGTTAAATATTAGAGAAGGGTTAGCCAACAAAGTGGCTATTTATGGTATTTATTCTAAAATAATGATTGTCATGTTTCTTGAGCACCTAACTTGTCGAGGGATCTTGTGACAATAGGGACCGGATTAATGACTAGGGCTGGTTAAAAAAATATATATATATATAATTTTTGTGAAACAATATTGATTCTTCAATGAATTGCAATAAGCTTTGTGCTTTGTTTCTTTTGATATGAAACTAAGTCTCATATTTATAATAACGACACACTCATTAGTTAAGCATTAGTAAATGGTCAATTTGTCATTTATAAAGCATTATCCTGATTTATAAGCATGTCTAATGTTTTAATAATTGCATTTTCAAAATGTATTAATTATCAATTATTAATTTCTAAATGATTATATTATTTCCAGACCAGTTATCCTTTTTCTCTTTAGAAAATGAGCCTTTAAAAGCTTTACAAGGTATAAATGGTCTTCACTTACTATGTTTTATAACTACCTAAATTAATCATGAATTCTAGTAAGAATACATGTTAATAAATCATTTATTAACACACTATTACTATATTTCTAAATAATATGAATAAATGCACATTTAAATAGTTGATTTATCATTTACTTATACATTTTTTTTTTAGATGATCTTATGAACCACTAATGACAACTAAATAACTGATTTGTAAAAATGGAATACTTGATTTAGAAATAATAAATTGATCATTAAAGGAACACTCCACTTTTTTTGCAAATAGGCTCATTTTCCAACTCCCCCAGAGTTAAACAGATGAGTTTTACCATTATTGAATTCATTCAGCCGATCTCCGGTTCTCCCGGTAGCCCTTTTAGCATAGCTTAGCATAATTCATTGAATCAGATTAGACCATAAGCATCGCACTCAAAAATAAAACCAAAGACTTTTGATATTTTTCCTATTTAAAACTTTTACTAAGACCGGCAGAAAATGAAAAGTTGTGATTTTCTAGGCTAAAAAAAACGGTAAAACTCATCTGTTTAACTCTAGGGGGAGTTGAAAAATGAGCCTATTTGCAAAATTGAAATCGCGCAAATGGCTTTAAGCAATTCATTAAATGAACTGCGAAAAGAATGTTTTCTAAAACATCATGGACGGAGTGGTCCTGAGAGCACTGTATGAGCTTGCGACGCCATCTGCAGGACAGTTAATGTTAAAAGCGTTCAAATGATTCAAAGCGCCAAACGGGAGTAGACTCCACGCTAAAACGAGGAAACTTTTTATGAATGGTGGTGAGTATTTGACATTGCGTAGTGCTGTCATAAAAATCGCAACGGTTGTTATATACTTATGTAATAGACTGTAGTCTGACACGATACATGTCTGCTGTTACAGTACTGTTTTTAGTTTCGATTCACTGGTCTATCACTGGTTCAAGCTGCTTTAATTTGCATTTGGGAATGCAACATTCGCCATTAGAAACATTTATAAATCTGTTGTTTACAAAGAGAAGTTTCAGTGTGACATAATCCTTATGTAATTTTGTGAAAACAATGACATCTACCACTATCTACCGTTTAAAAAAGAGAGAGAAATGAATAAAAAAAATACTGTGCATGAAAGTGATTTAAAAAGTGTGTGAAGACATTTAAAATAATTTCTATTTAATAAATGCATTATCACATTTAATTATTATATTTGATAAATGCAAATAAATGTTGTTAATATTTATCAAAAAGTCCTGAAAAATAAAGTGTATCACTTTATCATGTATCATTTCCACGCAAAATATGATACAGCTAAATTTATTTCAACATTGATAATAATCAGAAATGTTTCTTGAGAGAACAGAAACAGAAATAAATTGTAATGATTTCTAAAAGATCATTTGACACCGAAAACTGGAGTAATGATGAAGACAATTCTGCTTTGTATCACAGGAATAACATTATATTATATTTTTATAATTGTATTATATTTTTTATTATATTTTTATAATATATTAAAATTTAAAACATATATATATATATAGAAAATAAGTGCTGTGGGTGTGGCTTGTGGGCGTGGCTTGGGCGTGGTCAGATTTTCCTTCTTTTTTGTCTCTAGCTGATCACATGCCTGATTAATGTAGAGATAATGATTTCTAAATGATAAATTGACTATTTACTAATGCTTAACTACTGGTTCATAGTATGTAGTTTTTATAAAGTGTTACCGTGTGCTGTAGCACCTCAGTTTATGAGAATTGTCAGTGTGAAGAGCATGTGAACGTGATCATCTCCTCCACTTTAATAGCAGTTTCAGCATGAAATGAACATTAATAAACATCCGAAGTTATGTTAAAAGAACAAGTAAAACTTACTGAAATCTGTATCCTGTCTCATTTACAGTGGAATGCGAAAGTTTGGGAAACCCTGAATAATTTTATCAAAATAAGAGAGATCATACAAAATGCATGTAATTTTTTATTTAGTACTGTCCTGAGTAAGATATTTTACATAAACTATGTTTACATGTAGTCCACAAGACAAAAAAATAGCTGAAATTATTCAAATAACCGCCTTCGAATTTTTGAGAACCCTTGGTGAAAACTTTTGAACAGGATGAAGATTTCAGATTTCTTATTTCGTTGAAATTTTTTTTTTTCCATTTAGTATTTACCTTTGGAAACAACAAAAGATACTTTCCCGGAAGACAAATTAAGTACAATTTACCTTGATCTTCAAATTCAAAACATTTTCAAAATAATCTATGTTGAATCAAATCGGTAACTGAATCGAATCACAGGCTTGTGAATCAAAATCTAATTGAATTGTGACATTTGTTTCAAAACCCAACAACCCATACATAAAAAAGTTAACTTAAAACTGTCACATCTGTCATATTTGTGAATACTATTAACAGAGAAAAATATGATTTAGAAAAAAAAAATACTCTACTATAAGGCAGAATGTATTTATGTATTTGAAGGTTCTTACTTTTCTGTAGAATATGCAGGCTTACATTTTGATTATATATTTTTTCCTGTAATTTATGTGCTGGTACATATGTGCACTTAATATTTAATGATGAAGAAAAATAAATTGATACAGAAAATGAATAAAAACATATTAGAGCTTTGCACTGGCCAAGTGAAAAAGTACTGAAAGTATTCATTCACTTCTACACCCACATTTCTCATCTCCAAGGTTATAAAATGTTCATGCAGCCGCTGAAAACTGAACACACAGACACACACACACACACACACACACACACACACACACACACACACACAAAAAAATCACAAGCACTATGGCCTTTGCAGAACACACATAAAATAAATTATTTTTTAAATAGTGAAGTTGATTAAAAATGATAGAAAAGGCCAATAGTTCATTAATATAATTGTAACTCAGTGATTTAAAAAAAAGACATCTGGACATCTCAGTTACACATTAAAGACAAATCAAGACAAAACAATAATGTACCATGCAGTGCCAGTTTTTTGTTTCACATTGAGGGTTCAAGATTCGTTTCTGTTTGATGTCAAGAGGAAACAAATTGTGATTGTTTTAGGCAGGGTTTTTAGAGTGGAAGACCAGCAGGCATCATGAGGTAATCAAGGAGTATATAATCAGTGCTGTATCCATAGCAACCTGTCAAAAAAGCATTAGAAAGAGCAACATCTAGATAATAGCAACAGGATGACAGGATGAAAATTGTCTTATGCAGCTAAATATGGATGTAGAAAATCAAATAGGTGTGTGTGTGTGTGTGGGTGTACTTGTACACTATAAAAGTGGTCAACATGCTCATCATGTTAAAATATAAATCAGCAGTCTCTTTGAAGTATCAGTGTATTTCCTAGGACACATTCTTGTCTAAGACATCCTTGTATGTGTGTACCCACTTTTTTTTTTTTTTAAATCAAACTCTATCCACATTATTTTTCCCGTAAGAGTGGGCGTACATTTTATATGTCTGGCTTCTGGTCTCATCCACATCCAAGCCATTTTTAGCTGTACAAAACAGCTTGTTTTGCTGCTTGATATTGTAAATTGGTGTGTCTTACCATATCATTTTTAATGTATTATCCTAATTATGAAAACACTGGTTTGTAATGCAAACCGTTTTACCATTTACTGCATGTTGTTATTCTTCTTATTTCTCTGTAGTGGCTAATAAACCAAAAGTCTCACCCATCGGCTTACCTCCGCGTTGAAGAATTGGTGGATAATTTCTGCTAGCTGGATGATCATTATAGGTTAGTCAAGCAGACACAAGTGATCAAAACCTATGGCCCTGTTCACAGCTGATATAAACATTAATCGTGGATGACCCAATAACAAGTGGTCAGGTGAAACTGATCACTAGTTGTAATGCATCTCATTTGCCTCCTGTGACTTTAAAAAAGTCAGCGGATTGTTGCTTACATATATATCTCAATTCAAATGTGATGTTTAAAAAAAAAATGTATCAATGTTTTTTAGACAAGCATTTAACTCTGGATATGCATTTTTTATGTAATCTGTAGAATCAGAATGCAGCAGCACGGCTGGTCTTCAACGAGCCCAAAAGAGCCCATGTTACACCTCTCTTTATCTCCTTGCACTGGCTCCCAATTGCGGCTCGCATCAAGTTCAAGACTCTGATGCTTGCATATAGGACAACCACAGCTACTGCACCTGCTTATCTGCACTCGCTATTGCAAATCTACACCCCCTCCAGAACTCTGAGATCTGCTAGTGAGCGACGCCTTGTGGTACCATCACAGAGAGGTGCTAAATCACTATCCAGAACATTCTCTTTTACTGTTCCTGGCTGGTGGAACGATCTTCCTACCCCTATCCGGAATGCTGATTCCCTGACAAGCTTCAAGCGACAGCTTAAAACTCATCTCTTTCAACTCTATTTGCTGTTACCATTAAAAAAAAAAAAAAAAAAATTAATCTCTTTATTCCTTCCCTTTCTAGCTTGTACTTGTCTGAAGCACCACTTGAAATCTGGTATTATAGCACTGCCTGTGTCTGTTTGTCTCCTTAAGAAGAATCGCTCTATGTTCTCCCAACTGTATGTCGCTTTGGAAAAAAGAGTCTGCCAAATGCCTAAATGTAAAATGTAAATGTAAATGTTCAGTTGCAATATAAGGACTACAATTGTTACTACAATGAGATACAAACTAGCAATTCTGTCAGGGTTTTTTTCTCAGAATTGCATGATATAAACTCTAGGGATGTAAGAAAATATCGTTACAGATATCACGTAAAAAAAAATACAAATCATATAAGATTCATGGCTGTTGTTTTGTTTTGAGTTTATATCCTGACTGCTAGAATGCAGTCTTCTTATCTCTGAGCTTAAACAGTAGCAGGAAATACTAACATAAGGGCACCCCACACCCACACTAATGTTAATGGAGGATGAAAGAATAGTTCCTGCTCCCCTACATTTTATACATTTAATAACTTAATAATCTTGCAAGCACTTTATTTTCCCCTTTTACTTGTACTGTACAAAACGTGGTTCAATAATGTTACAGAGACTGATTACAAAGACCCACTGTTTTCTGTTTGTTTGTTTGTTTTTGGCTAAGGTTTGCATATGGTGGTGTGTTCTTAATTACAGCTTTTTTATGTCCTATTCATAAAATAAGAAATATCCCATTATATAACCTTGCTTACAGTATCGCAATGTATCACAACATATCGTATCACAACCCCTGTATCGTGATACGTATCATATCGCCAGATTCTTGCCAATACACAGCCCAAATAAACTCTCAGTTGTAAGATGTAAAGTCACAATTGTGAGACATAAATTTTGAATTGCTCGTTTATATCTTGCAGTTGTGACATTTTTTTCTCAGAATTGTGAGTTCATGTTGTGGAATTCTGACATTATAACACGCAGATTTGTGTAAGATATAAACTCACAGTTCTGAGAACATGTCAGTTCTTTTATTTCCTTCTCAAAATTGTGAGTTTATCTTATAATTCTAAAAAAAAAAGTCTTAATTGCGAGAAAAAAAAACAGAATTAAGAGTTTTTATCTTGCAATTCTGACTTTATTTCTTGCAATTTTAAGTTTATATCATACAGTTCTGTGAAATAAGTTGTAATATCTCAAAAAAGTCAGAATTGCAATATGTAAATCGCAATTGTGAGTTATGAAGTCAGAATTATGAGACAAATTTTATCTCAGAATTGCGAGTTTATATCTTGTAGTTTTTCTCTTTATAACATGCAATTGCGAGTTAAGTCATATAAACTCGCAATTCTGAAAATGTCAGTCCATTTTTGCGACTTTATAACTTGCAATTGTGAGTAAATCAGTAAAAGAAAAAATTGCAAGATATACCCTTGCAATTGTAAGAAAAAAGGCAAAATTGTGAGATACAAACTCACATTGCAAATGTCTCGCAATTCAGACTTTATTTCTTGCAATTGAGTTTATATCACACAATTCAGAGATAAAAAGTCATAACTGCAATATGTAGACTCGCAATTATGAAGTCAGAATTGCAGACAAACTTGCAATTCTGACTTTTTTTCTTAGAATTGCGAGTTTATATCTTCAGAATATACTTCAGAGTTTTTATCTAGCAATTCTAACTTTATTTTTTTTTTTTGCCATTGTGAGTTTATATCACGTAATTCTGAGAAAAAATGTCGGAATTGTGAGTTTATATCTCGTAATTCTGACTTTATAAATAGCAATTGTTAGTTTATATCTCACAATTGTGAGGAGAAATGTCAGAATTGCAATATGTAAACTCGCAATTGTGAGAAAAAAGTCAGAATTTTTAGATAAAAAGTTGCAATAACCTTTTGTAGGCTTTCATGCTAGATTGTTCAATGCAAAAACACTATGCAAATAGAAACCAATTGCGCTCTTCTGCATGCAGACACAATGGATATTTGTATTGCCCTAGTATATTCGCTCCAATGCATATTTAATATGCATTGGAGTGTCTGCCAAATCTGTTTTGCTAGTATTATCACCTTTTTTTTTTACAGCCTCAGTGGGAGGTGCTGTTGCTTTCATTTTAGCACCCCTGTAGAAGCAGGCCTATAAAAGGTACACAGCGAAATCACTGAGGTACGTCAAGTTCTATAAGTTTGCGAAATTTTATCTCAAGTGACCTTAATATATAATGATAATGCCCTTTACATTACATTGTAGACATTATCGCTCTTTCAAATCTTTCCGTCAGACAGATATTTTCTTTTAAAGTCACAGATACACGACCGGCAAACTTCACAAGCCCTTACTTGACCGTGGTAGATGATTGACAGGTGAATAGATGGTCATTTAATATTGCGGCACTGCATTGCTCATGTGGCCACATTCTGTCTATGATCTGTGGATTGAGTGATTCAATCATGAAATATTGTGGACCCCTGTGCACCAGCTATATAGAGCTGTCTTGTGAATGCCAGATAGTTGAAAACATATGTTAGGTGTCAAAATATATTCAAATATAGCAAGAAAACAAATTAAATACCACAATAGCAAGTGATGAATGACAAGTGCTATTGCAAGAACATGTGAATGCTGGGTGTTATGTGTTTCCTTCTTTTGAACTTGAGTCTTAACAAGCAACCTGCCCTCCATCATGAAGAATCACTCACACTCCTTCAAATGAATGACACTCGCGGGCATAACAAGAAAACACATCTATCATCCAATTTAAAGTGCTGGGAAATATTTGTAGAGTGAAACAGAGGTGTGTTTGGAGAGGATTTCTGATGAGGAACAGCTGGTACGGATATAGGAACAGTTAAATGTGATTTAAATGTATCCTTATAAAGGATAATGTGAATCACATTAAGAGATTTATTGAGGCACATACTTAGTCACATGCTTTTACAGCTAGGGTAAAGGAGTCAGACGTCATTAGAAGACACGCGATTGCAAAGTATCACTGGGTAAATCTCATGACACCTGTCCAAAAACAAAAAAAAACAAAAAACACCTATATTATTATACTTTTACCATTTGTTTATTTATTTATTTGTCTGTCTGTCTATCTATCTATTTTTAAAAACTATATTATATTTAGGGGCCAAGCACCGAAGGTGCGATGGCACCTACTGTATCCGTTGATGTTCTTATTATTCTTCTTCCGTTTCTTCCATTCTTGGTCTATTCCAATTCAGTCTATGGCAGCCCATAGAACCACTTGTCGGAAAAGTTATTTGGCACACTGATGGAGGACAGTCTCAATATTACCCATACCCATTACTCTCTAGTGCCACCAACTGTCCAAAGTTGCATTTATGTTTATGCTAATACCTTTTGAACCCTATTGTTTAGCCAGAAAATTATTTTTTCCTCCTTGGCTCATGCCGAGTCAAATGGAGACCAAAATGTACGATTCTACGGGTCAAAATTTTTGCTTATAAGTTTTGAATGATTTGGCCAAAAATCTGATTCTTTAGATTCAGTGCAGCATGCCGAGTCAGACAGTACCAAATTTTTCCATGTCAACCATTTTAGGTGTCTGCCATTTTGAATTTTGTCATAAAATTAAATTACGAAACTCAGCATGTGTCTTTGGCATCATGCCCTGGTAGTACTCAAAAAGTTTTGTGGTTATGCTAATAACGTTTGAGTTTATTAGCCTATTGTAATGAAATTGGTCTTAATATATTACCAAAGTCCCTTTAAGGCAAGTAATTTCACTCGGCCATCTTTAAAATGGCATGCAAGTGCAGCTCCTATCTCTTTGAATGGGGAAACATCAAATTCTCCAAAACGGTTTGCTAAGTTTACGATTAAATTTCATATTTGAAGTCACCAATGAAATCTGACAGCAACTGCCTCATAAGTGTTCTTTATGCTCCAGTAGCATTAAAAAAGCTTGTTTTTAATGCTAGACCAGCCAATGCGCATGCGCAGTCATAAGCCTGAGTGTGCGAACGCTGCCTGTTTCTATAGAAACCGGAGTTTCTAACGGCAGGTGTAGTGACACAATGACTTTACAAATCAATGATTGGTTCATTCATGTAGAAGGCAGGCTTATTTGCCATCTTGGCTGCTACACTTTCTACCATTCATAAATAATAGGAGTAAACAGGCTCACTATTACTTGGGTCATGCCAAGAACATAGATAACAATTTTGCCATAGCACAAATTTCCTGTTCGCCTTTTTGATTTATGTTTGAAAACCTACTTTTTCGAACTCTTCCTAGACCATTGGTCCAATTTTCACCAAATTTGATTCAGATCATCTTCAGACCATGCTGACATTTTTATTATTATTATTATTATTATTATTATTATTTTGTGTCGATATACGAAAGGATGCTGTTTAACGCGTCAACGAATTTGCTGGAATGATGCCAAACTCTTAGACCATTTGTCTGATTTTCACCAAAATTGAGTCTGATCATCTTCAGGCTGTGCTGACAAATAGATTTCATGTTCATAGACAAAATGTTTTTGTGTAACACTGCAACAAAGTTGATTGAAGCATGATGCCAGACTACGTCTGAAGCTGTATCTTTGCAAAACTTTGACATACTGACACCAAACTTTGTGTGTGCCATTGTCACCTCACACAGAACACACCATATCGATTTGATAACATCGTGACCTATTGGTCAAAAGTGATAAGCCATTAAATCATATTACTAGTGGTTGTATTTATGCTTTTTCAGCCATTTTGACTAAAATCATCTTAAAATGGCTTCAATTACTCATTGCAATACAGTTGGTTTGATGCTTGCTAAGGTCTGTCTGTCTATCTATCACACTGTGGCAATATTTTCAGGGCAATTAAGCACATTTTACCTCATAATTTTAATTACTGTAATGTATCTGGTGTTTTCCCCACTTGTACTATAATACATCAATTTTTCACTGTGTTATAGCAAAACTATTTTGAGTTTAATGATTAAATATTATTAACTTTTGTTGATTTGAGAGCTTTTACAGCAGAGTTTTTTTAGCATTATTATAGTATTTAGTAATATTTTGAATTAATTAGCATTGTTATATTTTAACCTAATTCTGTTTTCAACTTATATGCTAATGTCATCTTATTAGATTTTTAATATTTCTTTTGAGCTTTAATATATAGTTGTTTTACTTTAAGTAATTTTATTACTTCAGCTTGAACTTTAATTTTATTTAATTTAGTTAATAAGGTAACATTACTAACTTGAATTTCTCTTTAGGAACTTTAAGTCTTTCATCTAATATTTATTTCAGCTTTATTTTAATTAATGAAAATTAGTTGTACTATGTTTTTAGTGTTTTAATTAATATCAACACTGTTTCACAGTGCGGCATAGCCAAACTTGACCTTGAAGGTTTGCAGCGTATGGCATCATACCCCGCAGATGATGTTGTGCGATTACATAGCTATATATTTCTATATTTCAAAAAACCAATAACTTTTGTCATGTCAACGCTTCCGCCAGTTTATAATACTGGCTTTGACAGTATTTCTACATTGGTGAGATTTATAAAGGTGTGAAGCATTGATAAGAACTCTGCTGGGCATGTATGATTGACTTCTTGGCAATGAATTTGATCTTACTGGAGAGACTATGTAAGAGTTTATGAGGCCATTTCAGTTCATTTTAAGGCTGATCCACCATGTACCATAGGTGCTGCCTGGGAATTAATCCAACATTATAACAGCAAGCCGAAGTGGTGATGCAACCAGAAAGCAACATTTTAATGCAAAATTTCCTAACCTAGAAACATCCCTCTCTCCCTCTGTAGTATTCAAAATATTGTTGTTGGTGTAATACATAATAACTGCTTGTGATGTAGAGCCATTATTTCCTTCTTTGCATGCACTCTCCTGTTTCACCGAATTGGAGTTCTGTGATAATTATATCAGTTGCACCAAATAAACTTACTTGTCCATTGGTTCTTCCTGAAATCAAATATTCTCAGACCTCTCGCTTTGAGTGAATGAAATTGGCATGGTTTGCATAATGGATTTTAAATTGGGACACTATCATGAACTGAATGTTACGTTTTGTTAGACAGACAGTTGAGAGCTCAGGAGGAAAGAGAGCAGCGGAGCAGTCTGGACTCTGAGATCAAAGCTGCATTTCTCTGGCTCCTCTCCAGTTCTGCTTCCCTCTTTATGTCTCGGCCTGGATAAGCAGACAGATCTGCAGGCACTGCAAACTACTGTTCTGCGTTCTCAAGCAAGATGTTGGCATGAAACAACACCACATTTAATCAGGTTCTCTTTACAACGACATCGTGTTTTGGCAGAAGTCCAAAACCCAGAGATGAAACCAAAAGTATAATTAGGGCTTATTAGAGTGGAAAAAAGGTCATCAAGGCTGATTAGGGTAATATGGCTTCGAACAGAATTCGGTGTGTGTGAAAGCGAATGATAATATTCTTCAACATCTGCTGGTTCTGTCTCAGGTTTATTTTTCATACGAAACCTGGAAACCTGACTGGCTAAAATAGATGCTAAATGAGAGGTCAGTCATAGATGACCTGTCCTGTTCTCGTCCATATCTCGTAAAATACTGAAGCGTGGACAGAGACACTTTGAATTTGTTATGATGATGATCATCACAACCCCACCGCGTTCAATTACAAACTGTTTCAGATAGCCAATGCAAAAGGCAAACAAAATAAGCGTGGCCCACAGGCTATTTATGCAATGGATTTAGTGTAATCAGATTTATTATTGTCATTATTAAATTCATTTCAGACAAAATTGCCTTTTAATTTTCAAGGGTGAAATCTGTCCATATCCATTACATTTTAAACTGCTCACATTTTGTAAAAAAAAAAAAGCTTGTATATACAGCTGTTTCTTGAACCTTCAAAGGTTTTGTTATGTAGGAAAATAGTAATATTGTGAAATATTATTACATTTTAAAAGACGTTCATTTGTTTGATGTCAAAGCTGAATTTTTCAGTAACCATTACTCCAGTCTTTAAACACATGGTGCTCAAGAAACGTATCTTGATGTTATTTTTAAAAATGGTTTGCTGCTTAATAGTTTTGTGGGAAAATATGATTTTTTTTATTTTTTTTTTTCACTGTATTCTTGGAAAATACTCTTGGAGTATTTTTGCCTGTGCTCAGAATAAACAACGTGGAAATGCATATCAAATTGCTTAAAAATTCAAAACTCTATACAGTCATGGTCAAAAATATTGACACCTTTGCAATTCTGTCAGAAAATACAACACTTCTCTCAGAAAATTGTTCCAGTTGCAATTGTCTTGGTGTTCACATTCTTATTGTTTTTGTTTGCACTGGAACAACATAAAAAAAAAAACCCAGAAGAAAAGTCAAACTTGATAAAATTTCACACAGAACTCGAAAATGATCTGGTCAAAATTGTAAGAAATAATTGCTTTTTTTAAGCATGTGATGCTCCTGTAATTTGGATTTAGACACACTTGTGCCAGGTAACAGGTGTGGGCAATATAGTAATCACACTTGCAACTAGCTAAAATTGAAAAAAGTTGACTGAACCTGTGTGTTGTGTGTCACACTGAGATTTGAGAAAAGAAAGAAGC
Source organism: Cirrhinus molitorella (assembly GCA_033026305.1). Taxonomy (NCBI): domain Eukaryota; kingdom Metazoa; phylum Chordata; class Actinopteri; order Cypriniformes; family Cyprinidae; genus Cirrhinus; species Cirrhinus molitorella. Next base: position 19,229,867 of record CM065136.1, on the reverse strand, counting down.
GTAAAGAGTTGTCTGTATATTTGAGAGAAAAAATTGTGGAAAAACATGGACAATCTTAAGGCTACAAGTCCACCCTAGAAATCTTATTGTTCCTGGGTCCACTGTGTGCAATATTATCAAGAGGTTTACAGCCCATGGCACTGTAGGTAACCTCCCTTGACGTGGAAGAGCAAAATTCATGAAAAATTACAATGAAGTATTGTTCAAATGGTGGATAAAGAACCCAGAACAAAGTCAAGCTAATCTGCAGACACAGGGTACAACAGTGTCAGCTTGCACTATCCGTTGCCATCTGAATGAAAAGGGCCGCTATGGCAGGACAACACTTTTGACACAAAGGCATAAAAAAGCAAGACTGGAGTTTGCCAAAACTTATGTGGCAAACCCACAATCCTTCTTGGAGAATGTACTTTGGACAAAAGAGACAAAAGTAGAGCTTTTTGGTAAAGGACATCATGGCACCGTTTACAGAAAAAGAAATGAGGCCTTCAAAGAAAAGAACACAGTCCCGACAGTCAAACATGGTGGAGGTTGAAAGATGTTTTGGGGTTGCTTTGCTGCTTCTGGCACTGGATGCCTTGACTGTGTGAATGGTATCATGAAGTCTGATGATTACCAAAGAACTTAGAGGCGCAACGTAATGGCCAGTGTCAGAAAGCTGCATCTCCACCAGAAGTCATGGGTCTTCCAGCAGGACAATGACCCAAAACACACTTCAAAAAGCACTCAGAAATAGTTATAAACAAAGCGCTGGAGAGTTCTGAAATTTGTCATTTATTACTACTTTATTACTACTCGTGTCGTTCCAAACCCACAAATTTAGATATTTTGGATGAAACTCAAGAGCTTTTGACCCTGTATAGGCAGCAGTGCAAACGACATGAGGGTGAATAATGACAGAATTTTCATTTTTGGGTGAACTATCCCTTTAACCCAAAGCGAATTACAAAATACTACAACAAAAGTGATTCATCCTAAGGAGCAAATAACATGACAAGGTTCCAGAATTGGTCAGAAACGAATGAGCTTGTAGCAACAGAGATGTAGGTCAGATGCTGTGATAACAGCAGAAAGTCAATAATAGTGTTTTTGTAGAGGTCAAGTGCGTGCAACAGTTGTAAGTCAATTGCTCACAGAAGAGTTGTGTCTTTCTGTGTTTTTGAAGGTACAGAAGGCTGTTCTGATACAGTTTATTCCATAACTGAGATACAGTTGAAGGTTCTCGACTGTGTCGATACACAAGGTACCGAGTACACCAAGAAAATTCTGCTGTTGTATTTGTTGCACGATATTCGCAGATGATGTTTGTCGGCTGGCGTAACTCAAACACTGTCAGATGATAATGTAACAGTCATTGGTCTGCTCACAGATGGTGAGGAGGCTGCATACAGGAAGGAGGTTAAGACCCTGACAATATGATGCCAGGAAAACAACATCTCTTTGAACAAGACCAAGGAGATGATCACAGATTACAAGAAACATCAGGGAGGAGCCAACACACCTATTTTCATCAATAGGACTTTTAGATAGCAGTACAAAATTGGCAGAGACTACTGCAGATGTACCATTTCATCTAACACCTGTACAATTTTTTGAGTACACAATGGCATATTGGAATGATTTCTGAAAGATCAAGTGACACTAATATTTTACAATTTACTATGTTTTATATATATATATATATATATATATATAATAATATATTCAGACTTGGTGAGCATTAGAGACTTTTAAAATGAAATAGAATCCTAACCTTTAAACTTTGATATGTTTTACAATATGGTTAAAAAAGATATAAATAACAAATGTTGTAAAACAATTCATGATTGTTACAGTTTATATGCTTGAATGTTGCTTTTTTGTGCATTTATTTATGCATGTATTAACACATGTTCAATTCTCAGTGGTAGATTTAATTTTTCATGAACCTAGAGGCTGTTGGAAAATCTTTAGGGTTGATAAGGACATTTGCTCAGTCAGTAACCTCTTCACCTCGTCTGTATCCTCTGCTTTGGGCACTAAAACTACTAGTAGACCCAAAGGCTAGACCTCCTCTTGTCGAGAACACTGCGGAGGAGGGAGCGGGTTCCTACAGTGCAGCTCAGATAAAGGTGTTATGTGTGCTAAAGACCGATTCCCTTACCCTTTCCTCAAAGGGAAGTGTGAAGTAAAAATCACGATAAATTCTTTGCCTTCCAAAATCGAGATGCCACGGGCTTCTTTCAACTAGATGGGCAACATGCCATGAAACGACTTGGCAAGAGATGCTTGCATTTACTTGAATGATTTTTCAGATGTTCAGTTTTTAAAGTGGACTGCCCGTGGAATGGCTGTATTTGTGGGAGCGGTAGTGGCTGGTTGATGTTTCTTCATAAGGATGCTTCTGCACCGCACTACAGATAAATCAATACTTATTTATATAAGGCCTGTATTTACTGCACTTCTTACCAACTAACTGTTTAAAGTGCTTTTGTAAAATTGCTTGAGTTAACAGTTAGTTAAAAGTGTCATGAACTGTATTTTGTTTTCATTTGTAATGTCCACTTATAGTGTTAGCAGGACTTTTACATCAAACATATAATTTAGAATAAGGCTATTTTTTGTCCTCTTTCTGACTCACTTTGAAACATGCTGTTTTGATGCATGCTGCATTTCAAGACTTGGAAGTACATGTGCACTGCTATGATTGGGTATCAGTTATACATACTACAATAATAGATGGGTGCTGCTGTGATGTACTCTGAAAATATGGGTAATTTTGTTTCACATGGTAAAACAAAATGTTACTCACACTTGTGTGTTGTGACATTACTGTCGGATCCAATATAATTATCACTACATCGCCTCTTGTTTTCCATCTCTTGGAAAAGCCTGTGTCGATCTGTGTCTTGTTTAAAAAAAATCCACAGAACAGTGAAGTGAACAAAACAAACAGTGTCTTACTGATGCAATCTAAATCAAACTGAAAAAGTTTATTCACTCTTTCCTAATGTTACACATTGTCTATCGGATGTGAGTGGTGTGACTAAAGACAACAGAACCCATTATAATCAGTAGGTGTTTCTCAATGTTCGATTTTTAGGCAATCCTCAATTTATGTTGTCATCAACTGCATCAATTTCAAGTTCAATTTGATGTAAACTATTGGCTACTCTTCAATATGTTTGCCATGAAATGTTTTTAGAGTTTTATAACAAAGGCTACGAGTAGGATTCTGTTTATGGTACTTCTCATTCATTTCTATGGTATCCAAAATTACAGAATGACTGATGCACAACTATGACAGAAATTAAATGAAAAAAATGAAGGCAGAATATGTAAGAATTTTTTTGTTAAAATATCCAAAAACCTCTGGAACAGTGTGTTATATATTTTACTGACTTGTGTACTTACATTATCCAAAATGTTTCAAAGAATGTTTAAATGTTTTACCAGATTGTGCCATTGCATTGCCTGTCAATGACGTCATACACCTTTGATTTTCTGGTTTTATTTGTAGAAAACATGGAAACCCCAAAGACACTTTAACATGTTATGCATTTTATTAGACAGGTGATGAATGGACAGAGTAGCATTATAACACAACTTTCAACACAGTTAAATGTATGATAAAACTACGCTGCTTTTCCTACATACGCATGACTGGAAGAAGCGGAAGTGCTTGACTGTGGCATAATAAAAGCTCCGCTGCTTTTGAGTCGTGTATCGCGCTGGTCCTTTATTAGCAATAGCTCCAGTGTCCTTGTTTCACGTCTATTACTTTTAGCTCCTTCCTGCTTCGTCCTACAGTGACCTTAATCAATCTTTAATACATTAGCTCATCCATGAACATATCATGTCCCATCAGATCGCATCAGCTGTGGGGATGAAGACAACAACTGATGATGATGATTCCACACTCTATCACGGCGTCATCAAACTATGCCTTTGGTTCTTGATTATGTGCCCTCCAGCAGCGAAAACTTACATATTGTGCCTTTAAAGGAGACCTATTATTTCCATTTTTACAATATGTAATATAAGTCACAGATGTCCCCAGAATGTGTCAGCTCAAAATACTCCTCATATCATTTATTATATAATTTTGAAAATGCCTATTTTAAGTGTAAGTGTCACTGTCTTCAGCTAGAGTGCCCATGAGCTCATCCCATAGAAACTGATAAAAGACACACCTGTTACTCATCAGGACGCCTATTTAAGCTGCACACTCTCACACACTCCTTGCTGAGTCTTGTTTAGCTGTAAGCAGACATTTCTAAATGCTTCCTTCTTTCTTTGTTTCCTGTTTGCCTAGCATTGTGTTTTTTGACCTTGGATTGTTCTCTGGTTTCTGATTGTTTGCTGCCTGCCCTGACCTTTGCCTGTCTGTTGGATTACTCTTTTGTCTTGCCCTTGTTTGCTGGTGTTTGACGGTTCCTGTTTTGATTATGCTCCATCGAATAAAGTCTACACTTGTATCCCCAACTCTGTTGTCACGTCAGCCATAACAGCAGACAGAAACACACTGTTTTCATGTATGTCTCTTTAAATGCAAATGAGCTGTTACTCCCTGCTCCCTTTTCAAGAACAGAGCTTTGCCTTTACAGCTTGTACCAAAAAACATCTGTTTGGTTTTGATTATCATGTCTATTACATTGAAATCATGCATTTTAAAGGCATATCAGTTTAAACTTCTGATACAAGGTTTTTAGCACAAAGATCAGAAAGCAACTGTCGTACGCAAGTACTAAACTAAGCTCTCTTTCATGCCTTATTGCGCTTAAACTGTTAAACTGTTAAAAACACATGAGTTACAGAAACAGTTGGTTATGTCTGTGAAGGTAAACAGCTGGGAAAGAAATCACGTTTATATTAGACCTATGTGGCAGCAGTGTAATATACAGTAAATCAATCAATCAATCCACTGCTCTCTTGTCTTATCTGAGGTTGGGATTCTAAATAGTATTCTGTGTTTTTCTGTGCGGCCAAAGATAGAACAGTTGGTATGCTTTGCTTGAACTTTTGGCATGGCATTAGAACTGGCACACCGTTGTTACTAAATGGCGGTGCCATGAGAAACGTGCAGATTACGGGGCAGTAATATTATAATAAGATCCTCTTCCTACGTCTTGGCTCATATTTTCACATGCTTGCAGAGAAAGGCTTACCAAAACAAAGTTACAGGGTTGTCCTTTTTCACATTTTCTGGGTTGGTAGATGCACCAGGGACCCAATTATAGCACTTGAACACGGAAAAAGTCAGATTTTCACGATATCCTCTTTAAAGTCAAGGCTGTAATGTGATTGGTTATCAAGTCACACGTGATTCAAGTTGACTGTTAAGCTTTCATTAAACATAGAGCTGTAAACCCTTTCAATAGTAAGACCATCCCTGATCAAATCATTAATCATCAGGAAAAAACTGCAGTATTTTTACTGGCATATTAAAATGATCTAAACAGTATCAAAGCATAGGTAACATTAAACAAACAAGCTAATTTTCTGTGTTTTGTGAAAGAAACTGTTTCAGATGTTATCCAAGGCGTTTCTAATGATCTAGAACAAAGTGAAGAGAGCTTTAGAGATAACCGAGCAGAGGCTTTTAGAGACTACAATGCTTATTTCTCAGTATAAACATCTCAGTCATAAGTTGGAAAAAATGAACAAAATAGACATTTTTCATACATTTTCTGACTTTTAACCACTTTCTACATTTCCAGAAGGGGTATCTTCCAGACTGAATGATATGACAGGGTCATCCTATATAGACATGATGTTACATACACATTGGACCTTGTTGTCTTACTACCTCCATATAGTTAAATACATTTCTCAAGTCATTGTTTAGTGCATTCAGTCATTCAGGAAGCTACTTGGCTGTTAGTGGAAGATTCACATGGGGCAATTTCCTCCTGATCTTGCTCAAAAATAATTTTTAGCTTCATGTTTTGCCACTCACATCAAAGTATTGACTGACTGAGGGGAAAAAATAAGGTTTATAACTGAAAACATTGCAGTAGGTAACTACAATTCCAAGCACTTCCAGTAATAAAGGAGACTGAATGAGGGGGAAAAGAGAAAATTAATAATAATAAAAAACAAGAGCAAGACATATTGCCATTGTTTAATAGTGCTGTGTTTTTCTTATTTCAGACTGCAAAATAGGAAAATATCAGCCAATGCATCTTCAGCTGCAAGTTCAGCAAATTGGTTTCAATAATGAGTTACTGGTTTCAGCTCAGGTCAGTACAGGTTTTTAATGAATTTATATGAAAAACAGTCGAAATTGGAATTAATATTTTAATTAATTACATTTACAATGTCTAGGCGGGTGTTATGTTCACATCAGCCTTAAGGCATGGCACACTTCTGTTAATGACACTGTAGCATATTAAAGTATAAAGATTTTTGTAAAAAACAAAAAACAAAAAACAAAAAAAACAGGAAAATGAAAAGACGTTGATTCTTTTTGTGGTTAGGTTTTCTTCAAGAAAATATAGAAAGGGTAAAGTAAGACACTTGGGCTTCAAAGCTGTCTGATCTGAAGTTAAAATGGGATGGTTACTTCTGATTTGAGATCAACAGTGTCTTCTGGGGAAAACACAAAGTGTTTAACAAATTAAATGTTTTGGAGGGCAGCAAATTACTTCACATCAAAAACACAAATGGAGAAAAACACCCACAAAGAGCAAGTGAAACATTTATTGCAACCATTTCGCAATGATTGCAATGATTTGGGAATTTTAAGTATTATTAAGTGCATGTGTAATAGAAAAAACACTATACAGTAAATAAAAAAAAAATGTTAAACCATAAATAAATAACAAGTTATACAATGTTAAATTTCTTAACCAACCAACCCCTAAGGCTATAGCTCTGTTTGTAGTTGATCAGCCAACATTTACAAAAAAAGAATTAATTAACAACTAACTATTTATAAAACGCTCATCTGAGAATTGCAGATAAAGGCAACTTTTATCCTGTGGAATTTATTCAAATAGTGGTTTGGGAGAATTTCCCTTTTTTTTTTTGGCATGATGTTTTTTGAAACATAAGGCATATAACCTCAAAACACATGATACCCTTTTAATGTTTTGGAGTGCTGCCTTGACCACACTTTATTATTTGACCAATTGGCTATGGGACAGTGTGTGTGGACATGCCAAGATTTAATGTTGCTTACAACAGCACAACTGTTATGATTATTTGTGGTTAAAATGTTTTTTTTTTTTAGTAGAAAATTACCATTCGTTTCACTAGATAAGACTCTTATTCATTGTCTGGGATCAAGTAGAGTCTTTTAAAGCTGCATTAAAACTGCAATTTGGACCTTCAACCTGTTGGATCCCAAGTCCACTATATGAATCCTGGAATATTTTCCATAAAACTGCAGTCTGTATGTTTTGCCTCTTTGTCGCCATCTCTGTTTGTAAACCTGGAATTGCAGTTATTTGCGGAATTATCTTGCTTGCGTGGGTTGTGCACTAGCACAGCTCCAGCGAGGATTAATCTTTTGATGTGATCAACTTTTGATATGTCAGTCACCGCACCGGTGTGGATCCTGTACTTAAGAATCACAGATTCTAGCCTAGTATGTCTTGGAATATATCACCCAAATAAGAATTTTCACCGGATATTGTCATCTGAACATGTAAGTAATAAGTCTAACACTATTATTGATGAAGTGAGGAAAAAGAAACATTACAAATAATCACACTACCAGTGGTGGTTAAATGTCATTGTCACACTTCGGTTAGGAAACACGCAGGCTCACGAAGATGAAGATACACAGTTTTTTAATAGTTCACAAAGAAGGATTCCAAACAGGAGGATTACACACACACACGTTCACAATGATGTCGAAGACCGGCCAAAAACCACAGAACCGGAAGGAACTTATAAAGGGGAGATAATGAGACACACCTGAACTAAATGACACAATCAATTAACGACAGAAACTAGGTCACAGAGCACATGGGGAAGAAAACACAACAACAACAGTCCAGGGGCGTGACAGTACTCCCCCCCTCCCGGATGGCGCGTCCTCGCGCCACAAACAGGAACAGATGGAAACTTGGGAGGAGGCTCAGGAGGAAGACGGCTACCCAGGAGGAGGAGGACGAAAAACAGAGTCCAGGGAGAAGACAAGAGGGATCCGGAGCAGGAGGAAGAGCCAGGTGGGACCCAGGCCACAGCCATGATGATGGCCTCCGGTGGAGCCGACGGAGGGAGGAGCCATGGTGGAGGAAGGGCTGACGACTCCAGGGGGCCGACCGACGGTGGCGGAGCAGGTGGTGGAGGAGCCCGAGGCGGAGACGGAGAGCCGATGGGCCAGGCCGACGGGGAGGATCCGGAGGGCCAAGGCGGAACAGATGGCACCGGCGACCAATGCGGAGACGGGGATCCAGAAGGCCGCGGTAGAGCTGGAGCGACCAAGGACTGAGGAGGAGCCGGAGGGAAGGAGGAGCCTCAGCTCAGCGGTGGGCTCGGGCTGTGGCTCCGCGCAGCGGGGAGATGGTGGGCTGGGCTCTGGGTCCGGAGTGTCCACTCCACGAAGGCGGCGAAGTCTGCTCGAGGACCATCTTCGGACGACAGCGCTCTGCACGCAGGGTTCAGGCCAGCGTTATAAAATGTGCAGAGCGCACCTTCCGGATAGCTGGAATAGTTTGCGATGGAAATGAACAGTTTGGTATGGTCCTCGAGCGATTTCTCCCCCTGCTCCAGCATGAGGAGGACAAACTCAGGGCTATACACTGGGTTCATGACGGCAAAAACAGAAAATAAAAACTGATTCAAAAAGGAAAAGAAATGATGGGGAAACACGACGCTTAATTGTTTTTTAAAGGGTCCGGTCTTCTGTCACACTTCAGTGTGTTAGGAAACACGCAGGCTCACGAAGATGAAGATACACCGTTTTTTAATAGTTCACAAAGAAGGATTCCAAACAGGAGGATTACACACACGTGTTCACAATTATGTCGAAGACCGGCCAAAAACCACAGAACAGGAAGGAACTTATAAAGGGGAGATAATGAGACATACCTGAACTAAATGACACAATCAATTAACGACAGAAACTAGGTCACAGAGCACATGGGGAAGAAAACACAACAACAACAGTCCAGGGGCGTGACAGTAATGATCGCTTAGCTCATATCACATCAAACCCTGCAAACTATTATTACTGTTACACTTTGTTCTCAAATTGTTCATGTTAATAACATCAGCATTACATGACTATGTGTATATAGTGTGTATTAGCATGTAACATATCAAACCATAATTTCATATAAAAATTATTTTAACCCAAAAAGCAATTTATTCGTCCTTACAACTGGTTCTCTTTCAAATACAAATCTTGTGTAATCCCACATAGGCTATCTGTAATCAGATGCACAATTAAAACTGGAATATAATTTAATTTCAGTCACATGTGTTTCATAAACACACAATCTTTTCTGGATTACAATCCGCCATCAAATTGATAAATTTAATTATTCCAGCTGCTGGCTATCAACAATCCAGCACCAGGACGCCTTCTTTATGTTTACAGACGTGACGTAATGACATCGCGGCATGCTCGAATTTCCCGTGAAAACCTACCCGTACCACTCAAATTAGAAAACATTATTATAAGCCAACCGTTGTGAGTCGAGCTAAAGTAATGCAATAGTTTTCAACACTGGCTGGTTATGTACTTATTTAAATAGATTTTTAAGCAAAAAAAAGTTACGCACTGCAGCTTTTAAAAACTTAACTGAAGAAAGGAAGACATGAACATGGGGCTCCAATTACCATGGGATGACATGGGGCTTCAGTTATCTTGAAGTTCATCGCTATATTTGATTAATCTAACCTGTGAATCTGTTCAAAACACTAATCACAAAAGAACTGAAATTTAAGAAGATTAACATAATGGTATGATAATTGATTCCATTAGTCATGTTTAAAATGATTTTGTCTTTTAAACGTGACTTTGTCACCAATCATCTTGATGAAACGAAATATTCTTGAGTAAAAATAGAGTGGTGATTACTGATTCTTTACAGTATGTTTAAATTACTGTAATTAATTTTAGCATGCAGATGGTTTTTAAATGATGATCAATTATCAGCTGCTACAAAACTGTGGAAACAAGAAAGGGTTATGGGTTTTCCTGCTTAGACTAGACAGTATCTCAGAGTTTCTCTGTCATATTTCTCGCTGTGTTATGACCAGTTAATGCATAACAACCAAGCACAACCCATAACCAGGCCTTGTGGGCAAAATTGAGTATTCCCTTTGAACTCTGTGGCCTGAATAAGATGGCTGCATGATAAAGCCGGAGTATTTATGACTTTATGTGATTTTGTGTGTGTGTGTGCATTGTTGTATGAGTGAGCGTAGAGCCTTTAATAAGATTACTACTCTAGTATTTCACAGAAAGGCACATCCGTCAAAGGTTAAGATGGCACACAATGTAAACACCCAGAGATAAGTTAGGCCGGGTAGGAGGTTATGACAGTTTGCCATTTAAAATGCATACTAAATTTTCATGTAAGCGTTTATGAAGTGATTTCAATCATAACCACAAGATAGCAGTCATATTTTGTGCCGGAGCGTAATGCATTTGTTTTAAAGCTGTTGAACAGCGTTATTAAGATAAATTCCCTGTGCCTGTAAATCAGGGTAATTAAGATGCACCAAGATCGGTTCTTTCCTTTAATCTCTTTCTTTGTTTCCCTATGGAAAATGCAGAAATGGGATTTTCTTTCTTGTTTTTTAAAAGCTGATGCTATCTTCTTTCCAGAGGCCATGTTTAATAATTAAAGGATTTAGAAAATGACCAAATACGCTTCATTCAGCTGTCAGTAAGTCTCTGGCTCTTGGTTACTCCTTTGAGACTTCACATTTTAATCACTTAAGAAATAGCATGCGGCGTCCTGCTGAAAATTATGTTTATGTTAAACCCGAGAGGATAAAATCACAATTTGTCTTGTAAAAGCGATGCTGCATAGCACACCACGTTTACATTCTTCAAACATGTTCTTATTGTGTTTGGCCTCACACAGTGAGCAAAGTGATTCAGTGATTTATAATAGCCAAATTGGACTGTTTTGGATTTATTTTATCCATCCTGGTATGTTCTGCCCACCTAAATTAATCAAATAAATTCCCATTGGATAAAATCAAGTCCCCTCCTACGTTTTCTTTTCTTACCGAACACCCTTTTTCAAGCAAAACTGTGGCACATTACTAAAGGTAATTTAAATTGCCGGCAAATGGCGATTTGTCTATGCAAATTCTCTTTTATGTTATTTAGAGAGATAAACGCAAATGCATAATATTTAAATTATGCATCATAAAAAAGATTAAACTGCTAGAAAAAACTATGGAATCAAATCGCTGTAGGGATGCAAGAGCTTGTGTAAGCCTCTTTTTGTGGATCTAAAGCTCTTGAAAGAAGATAGATATAATATTGGAGGTTGTGCGATACGTCATATTGTTTTGTGCCTGTGTTCTGAAGAGGGATTTGAGAGGCTGAATCCACAGAGACAGATTCTAGATGCACCATGACTGATGACATCAGAGAGGACGTCAGCATGGCACGAGTGTATTTATGGGAGCAGGTTTTGGCTGTGTAGACAGAGTTTGAGCTGCAGCATGAAACAGTAAGTAGTAGGTCAATGAACTCATTTGTAGTGGAGAAGTAATTACGTCAGATCACATATTAGCTCTAATCGTGCATTGACAGGGAGGTGTGAGGTACTTTTCAGGTCTTTAAAATACAGCCAAAAAGGGGAGCCAAAAAAAATGAGATTTAAGCTGAAGTGTATAATTTTTTGAACCACTCTTGCCACCAAACAGAACATATATGCAAATTCTTATTTTCCTGAACACTCCAGCGACCTGCCATTGGTCTGTTTACACTAAAAGCAGTTAAATCTCTGAAGGTTGTCAAGTTTCTGTGATGTTGGTTTCTAGTAATTTTTCCAATTTCCAGCTGCTGAAACCAACTGTGCCTTCTTCACCATTAGTAATTTTTGGGCTAAGCTACAAACTACTTAATAGAAAAAAAAATAGCTAAGCCAAGCTAAGCTGAAAGCTACCCTGTAGAGAGTAGCTAGTTATATACTACAAGATATGTGGAAAAAAATATCTTACCACATTGACATGATCTCATAATTTCTGCCTAATTACTGAGTGAGTCATTTTTGCTTGAACCAGTCTAGAATGTGTTTCCCAAAAACAGTTCTATCATGACAACTCCTGGGCAATTTTAGCATGATAATGGATGAGTCAATGTTAATGTATTTGGTCTTGGTGGAATAGATCAGCTACACTGCTGAATTGCTGCTGCTATAGGTGCTGTAAATAACATATATAATAACCCATAGCAGATTTATACAGGTGGAGCTGGGGAAGGTGGAGGTTATCAGAAAGACTTTGAAAGCGTGCTGCAAAATGCTCTAGTGAATGCTAACCAGACATTTAAATGTTAAGCAGTTAATGTTAACTTACACATATACTTATGCATCTCTTCACATGAGACTGTCCTCAAAGAAAATACGACCCAATTGTACGTTTTTGAATCGACCAAATACGATCCATTCTTACGTTTTAAAGTTAAGCGCCCTCTAGCGGTCGTAAAAATAATGACAGTGTCGCGTTGGATCTGACATCATCGAATGACGTATGAGTTTTTATACGATTTCAGGGTAATTTAAACGTGTTTTACTAGGTGTAATTCGTATATATGACCACACCTAACCCTACCCTAAACCTACCCCTTACAGAAATAGTGCAAAATCATGATTTCTAGTGCATATTTAAAAAAAAAAAAACATACAATGAAAACATATGCGTACTCCGGAATCGAACCTGTGTTCATATGATTATACCACTCCGCAGTGCAACGCGCTACTAATTGACCTACACATAATGCTAAGGCTGAGTTAGATACCTGTTACTGATAAGGGAGCAAATGTTGAATACGCTTTACAGAGACGTATTTGAGGATTTGTGAAAACGACTTTAGTCGGTCGTATAAATTGGAAGACATGTTGAATCAGCATTACTTCATCTTTGTTAATGTTAACTTACACATATACTAATGTGTTAGTCAATGAATTAGTTAACAATCTCTTCACATTAATAGTTTAATTAGTTCTGGTTGGTTAATGCATTATTTAATGTTTAAATAGTGCACACTTTACAATAAGGTTTACAAATTCCCTTAATAAATGGTTTGAGGTAATACGTCTACAATGAGTTAATAAACAGTTTACAGTCATGAATAACATATCAGTTGATGTTCAGATGGTTTCCGCTTAGGTTCACCAACAGTGCCCATCAGTGCCCAAACGGTGAGTTAGTATTGTTCATCTTTTGTGTGTGTTAACTTGGTAAACTTTAGTATAGGGACCAATTCCCACTGTTAACTAGCTACTTGTTAGCATGCATATTAGTAGCATATTGGCTGTTTATTAGAACTTATAAAGCACATATTCTGCATGACCATATTCTATATCCCTAATCCTAACCAATACCTAAACTTAACAACTACCTCACTAACTATTATAAAGTGTGACCGTTAACGGCTAAATAAACTTATGTGTATATATGCAATATACAGTATACAGTGTCAATCCTGACCAGTCTCCCAGTCCCAGCTAAAGAGAAACACCTCCACAACATAATGCTGCCACAACCATGCTTCATAGTAGGTATGGTGTGTTTTGGGTAGTGTGCTGTGTTTGCTTTTTGCCAAACATAGCACTTGGAGTTCAGTCCAACAAGGTAAATTTTGGTCTTATCAGACCATAGCACCTTTTGCCAGAAGGTACCTGTCTCTTCCAAATGTGTTTTTGCATAGCGGAAACAAGAAAGGCTTCTCTCGTGCCACCCTGTCATACAGGCCAGCTTGGAAGATAGCTGTCACATGCACACTGACCAGACTGACCAGACCCAGCTATAAAGCCTTGTAAGTCTTTAAAAGTTGCCTTTGGCCTCCTGGTAGCTTGTCTTATCAATGTCCTCCTCGCTCTATCATCCACTTTGGATGGATGGCCTAATGCGCAATGTGCTGGTGGTGCTATATGCTTTCCACTTCTTAATCATGCTCTGAAAAGTACTCAGAGGGATAGCTAAAGATGTTTACTAACCTGTACCTTCCTACAACTTTATCCCAGAGGTCTTCTGAAAGCACTTTCCCAATCATGGTGAATCCTTTACCATAACATGCACTACTAACAGTGGAATCTTCAAGAAACAGCTTGTTTTATTCTGAAGAAATCAACACCACTACTATTGATGTCAGGTGAGGCAATTAGCCTGATGCTTAATCTGAAAGTTGATTGCTTGCACCTGAGGAAGTTTATAATGGTATACTCTAATGAGCTGATCACTTTTCCAAACCAGGCATTTCACTGATTAATTTGTAATAATCCTCCATAAAAATTGTATGATTTTTTTTTTTACTTTAATGATGAGGATTATAATGTGTACATGCAGATAAAAAAAGTTAGACTTAATGTGTAATGTGACAAAAGATAATGGGATAATGTAAAAGAGATTAATTAGTATATGAGTAAGTTAACAATGACAAAAAAGAAGTAATCTTGAATAGTGGCATTGTTTATTGTTAGTTCATGTTAACTAATGCATTAACTAGCAATTAAGAACTAATTAAGTTCTTAATGTAAAAGAGATGTATTAGTATATGCACAAGTTAACATTGACAAAGATTAAGTAATTCTGAACAGATGTGCTGTTCATTGATAATTCATGTTAACTAATACATTAACCAGCATTAACTGATTAAATTGTTAATGTGAAAGAGATGCATTGGTATATACACAAAAGTTTATATTAACAAAGATTAAGTAATACTGAACAGATGACAAGTTCATTATTTAGAGCAATAACTTGACATTAATTCATTCTTGAAGCAATTAATTAGCAGAAGTTGGAGTAAGAAATTACTTCACCACTCACTGTTGTTAACGCCAATTCTGTTGTTAACCAACATGATATGAATGATGGATGTGCAACAGTTGGGAAACAGTTGTGGTTAACTTACAGCAATGCATTGTAATATGGGAGTTAAGCATAGTTACATGGTTGTACGGGAAATGCAACCCTGATTATTTCAAACTTTAACTTGCAGACAGGTTTGACTGATTTGTTGGAAAAGAACCAAATCGGAGTTATTCACTCCCAAATCATTACAGAAAAGCTGCATGATTTCACAATAGCACCACTGTCATCTCGCTACTGAGAGTCATATTTAAACCAATAGCTTGGCTGCATTTAGTGGCACTACAGCCCATTATATTGTTCTTCATTTACATAAAGTTAACAACTGTTTTAATTGCTTATGGCTTCAACTCTATTTAAAAATGAACAATGTCAGGTTGCTTTGTCACTTGGCAATGTGAAAACCCCATAAGAAGCCAAATCTCAATAGTACAGTTGTCTGTACATATTGAACCAGTATAGTAGAAAGTGTTTCAAATGTTTAGAGATCAGTGTGTCAATTTTAATTTGAATCTTTAATTTTAATTTGCAATGTAATTGAACGATGAGTCAAGAGGCAGTTCCAGTATAGCCCATCATGTATGATCTATCTCACATCTCTTCATTACAAGTGGATACCAGTATCAGAGTCATGTGCTTTGGCAGTGACTCACTGCTTTCAAGATATCTAATGGGAATTGTCAGTATACTCTCCCATTCAATAACACCGCTCAGCCCTGAGCCTGCGTTATCAACACACAAAAGTTAATAGCGAGTTTCCTTAGTGGTCGTCATGACGACCAATGTTAATCTGCACAAATGCAGGACTGTCAGTGGCACTCTGCAGAAAACTACAGGGGGCACAAAGTCGCATGCGGTCCTGTCTGGTACTGTCCCTGCATGTGGTTTGAAATCACTGTGTACAATCAAGATGTGTTAGCTACAGAACATTGGACTTTGGCTTTTTGAACATTGTATTGTAACATACCTTATTTTTAGGCTGCTCTGAATGAACGTGTCTGACGTTTGTACATTAAGCTAAAATGTAAGTGAAGTTTTTGATGTTAAAATACTTTCTTCTGTCTTGTTTTTAATAAGTGATTTGTAGGTTCATTTCCAATGTAAAACATTGGCTTTTGTTTAAATTTAAGATCTATTGTTTAAAGAAATAATACACCCAGGAATTAAAATGTACTCACCCTCAGGCCATTCAAAATGTAGGTGAGTTTTTTCTTCAACGGGACAGTATAGGAGAAATTTTGCATTTTATCACTTGCTCACCAGTGGTTCCTATGCTGTGAATGGGTGGGACTGTCCTGGCTGACTGTTAGCAGACTAGGGTAGTGTTTGAGAAATTAGTTTGAAGTATGGATGTGTAGAAACATATAAGTATTGACAAATCAGTCTGCAGGAAGTGCCAATTAACAGTAATATATTTTTACACACTTTTATACAGTTAAGTCTTTTTCTGCCTTCCTACACACTTTTGACTATGATTCTAACTCCAAAAATGAGAAAACACAAAATTAATTAAGGATGACTTTGATGTATTGCACTATATATATATATATATATATAACTCTTAAAGGGATAGTTCACACAAAAATTTTAATTATGTCCTTAATTACTTCATGATGTTTCAAACTCGTAAGACTTTTATTCATCTTTGGAACTCAAATAACAATATTTTTGATGAAGTCTGAAAGCTTTCTGACCCTGCATAGACATCAACATAACTCCCATGTTCAAGGCCCAGAAAGGTAGGAAGGACATCATTAAAGTAGTTCATGTGACATCAGTGGTTCAACCTTAATTTTATGAAGATACAATAATACAATATAATTACTTTATTCAGCAATTTCTTCAATGTGTGTTCACAAGTGACAGATTTTGCTGTTTTCTTTGTGCACAAAAAGTATGCCCGTAGCTTCATAAAATTAAGGTTGAACCACTGATGTCATATGGACTATTTTATCGATATTCTTACTAGGAACATGCACAACGACTAATTTTAATAGCTGTTTAAACAAAAGATTTGTAAGACACCCCCAAAAGATGCTAAGAAAAAAACCTGTGTGTTCGTGTATATAATAGCCAACATTTGAAATATGCCACATCTGCCAATGCATAGCTTATTTATTCAAATCAGCCTGTCCGAATTTTTCACCTTCATATAATGTTAGCCAACATATTAAAGCACAAATCAAAAACAATAGGAACATTTATCAAGGAATAGCATTAAAACAGCTTTTAAAACTTACGTCATGCAGGCTATGTCTTCAAAAACAAACCATTACAACAATGCCCATTTTACTTACTCAACAGTAAATTATCAGTAAATCAGTAAATTATCAACGTGGTCTGGTGAACTATGAAAAAACACGTTTGACAGGAACTGAAGTCGCAGGCACACAGAGATAAAGGCAAAAACCTGGACATCCCGCACCACCAGTGGTGTAGTGGAAGGTATACGCAGGTATACTGTGTATACCCACTTCTTTATCGCCCATGCGCATCATTCAGTAGTGACCTGCATTAGCCAAAATCATTACTGTCCACCACATCCATTCATATGTGAATAAATGCAAATATTCGCTATAAACACCCAGTAAAGACAGTGATGATCTTGAAAATGGATTTTTGAATCGTGAATAGTTTATTTCGGCTATTAATCAATTTAAAACACTAAGAATTGAATGAATCACGATTTCTGTAGCGATTCAGTGATTCCAGAATATATAAATTACTACAAGCACGATCTAACTGAGACCTTGAACAGCGTTATTCGTTTCCTCACATCTCTCCTTCACGCGCTGCATTCACTGCCTGCCACTGGACGGCGCGCGCGCCCTCACTGACATGTTTTTTGAGGCTTGAGCGGCCAGCGTGTGATCTCTCCTTAGGATTCTGGCCAGTACTGCTAGAAGTAGTTTTACTTTTAAACTCTCAGTCATACCATTGGCATTACCTGAGCAGTTGAAAGCCGCACGTTTGAATGGAGCAAAACAATGTAAGTCTCTAAAAGCATACGCACAATTCCATTGAACGTAAATGATATTTTAACTTATAATGTTTGTTAACTTCTAATGTAGTTAAACCGAAAGTACAACGGAAATGGCTAAAATAACCGCAGCATTAGCAGCAACCTTAAAATAAGAGGGTGAGGTTTAACGTCATCTGTCACATGCATGAAAGTTGCGTTCAAATGCTGTAGCATTTTATTTTATGAAAATAAGATGCTAAAAAGAAGCTGACGTCATGCAAAGGTGTGACATAAAATGACTACTTTTAAAGCATTTTTAAAATCTTGGCTTACATAGGCTAATAAAAAACAATATATTTCCTCATATTGTTCTTATATTCTATATATTTATTTCATACTATGTATAAATGTACATATTTATGTTCTTAATAAAAAATACTGTGGAACTATTGCAAGTATATTTTAGATACAATTTAAATCTTGCATTTAAAGACCTTTTTTTCAAAGATAATACAATCCTCAGCAATAGTGACATTAAAACACATTTTAGGCTTAATATTAAGAAATTCAAATAAAGTTTAATTATAATTTTTATATCAAAGTCTTGAGGGATATATTAGTAAATATGTTAATAGATTTGAACTATACCTGGTTTGAAATAAATGTATTTTAAAAAATATTACTTTTCACTAGGGTAAATTTCTATATATTTCATACCATAGCATTATTAAACTAACATCTAACAGTGGACAAACATGTTTTAACTTATTTATTTTTTACATTCACTGTAATGTAATGCAATGTAATTTGTCCCCTGACTAAGCATATAAAGAATTTAGGGGAAGCATTTAAATAACCCTGTGAATACACTTAAAGTATGCAGAATCGAATCGTTAATAATCAAATCGCATCGAATTTTATTGTGAATCGTATCAAATCAAATTGTTCTGAATGTGCAAAAATCGCTCTTGAATCGAATCGAAACCCTATGAATCGTGAATTGAATCGATTCGCTGTTTACCCAAAGATTCGCAGCCCTACAATTTATATATCACTGGTTCCACGCAACTTTTCAGATTCCTTCTAATTTAAAATAATCCCACACCTTGCTAGTCTTTTGCATGGTCATGAGGTTTCTATAAGGGCAAATGAGGTGTGAGGTAAGAACTGTAATTTTAATTTATTTAAAATGTTTTAAATATAATGTTAAAATTATGTAAATTTCAATGATAAACTTTTTTTTGTAGTCATTGTTTTCAATGTCGACTAGTAGGAGCTGTACTGTTTAGTCAACTAGACCCGCACATCCCTAGTCATTACTACCTTTCTGGGCTTTGAAAGTGGTAGTTACGTTGCTGACTATGCAGGGTCAGAAAGCTCCCGAATTACATTAAAAATATTTTAAGCCAGACTCACACTGTATGATTTTGGCCACGATTTTGCTGTCCAAGACAAATTTCACAAATCCTAAAAGATTCCAATGATACTAGGCTAAAATCGGTAGTCTCTGATCGTTAGTTTGACATGTTTGACAGACAGCTGATTAACGACCGTTGTGACTAAATTCTGCCAGTGTCAGAAGATCTGGCACACAGTTTTGCAGTGTGACTTCTCCTATGATGATCAGATTGTTTTTGTTTTTCAAGGCAAGCCATGATCAAAATTAATGCTAACGATTTTGTCTAACCACCATTTACTCCGGTCCTTCCGTCCTCCACTCGTGGAATACCTATGTTGTTGAGTTTCATATGATAAACACAGGTTGCACTTTCATGTGGGTGTCTAGTGCTGCTTACGCTGCTTACATTTTCTTAAGTACACCAGTTTTGCTGCCATTCATATATATTTTATGATAGCCGACATTTGTGGCCAGCATATAATGCAACTCATAATCACTGAACCTATATGGGTTGATAATGTAAAACCCTGGAAAAGTACCCATTGTTAACATGTCTTGACTAAACATTAAGGACAGTGAAATTCCACAGCGTGACATGAGCATCATGTTCGTACAGTCTGACAAGCAACAGTCGTAAAGGACTATTATAAATTGTGCAGTGTGTACCCGGCTTTACTTTGTGTTCCGAAGATGAACAAAGGTCTTACGGGTTTGGAACGACATGAAGGTGAGTAATTAATGACAGAATTTTTATTTTTGGGTGTACTCTCCCTTTAAACACTTACATAACATAACATCTTTAGCGTGTAGTATTGGTTTTATTGACAGGTAATATGTTGTGGATTGAGCATGTGGTGAAAAGCCTCAAATAAGTACTTGTTTGCATTCACAAAGAAAAATACAGCTTTTCTTTCTGTGTAATCCTCCATTCTAGCCTGTAATTAACATGATGTAATGTAGTCCAATTAACTCTCAATATGTTTCCTGCTGCTTTTTAATTTGGTAACAATGGTCCTGTTTTCCTCAAAACATTCTGAGCTCCACGCATTTCCATTTGCAAGTGTAGTGTAAATAATTTGGTACTGTATATTAGCTTTTGTCTTTTTTAATTGAATTGACTTGCATTATCATAGGTTTTATACTTATTTTATCAATTGGTTATTGCACATTTTTGGTCAGTGCATATATTCTTTCAAAAAAATATCAGATTTTTGTAAATGTATATCTGCTATTTTAATGTTTACTTAGTTAAATTCATTCTTTCTTTCAATAAAATACAGCGCACAAGCAAATAAATAAATAAACTGAGCCCAGTGAATTATTACAATATACTGACTAGTTCGATTGATGAGAATGGTGAGAGCAGAGCGGCAAGAGTAAAAGTGGAAATGATATCTCAATGATATGACTGCACTTTCTCATTAATGAGGGGATGTGTAAGACTGCAGCCAAGGACTGCTGTCCTTGAGAAAATTAGCTCTGCCCCAACAATTATGGAAATAAATGGCTACAGCGTTAACCTCTGCACATGGGGGGATGAGAGGAAGCAGTTAGCATGTTAGGATGGCATCGTGTTTGTTTAGAGCCAAGTGTAATTTTGATTAATGATATCATTAAAACCATTTCCTGTTGCAATACGACTAATCTGTCTGTACAAATTCACATTTCTCTAGCCATTCATACTTTTTTCTATATGTTTTTTTGAATTCAGACAGCTTAAAAGATGATTGAATAACTTGACTGACTGACTCCACCATAACACGTGAAGTCAGAGTGCTACTCTATTCCGAGATTTCGACACTGTGCAATCAAACATGAAGTGACTATCAGCCCACAACTTTGCAGGATAATAGCATTGCTGCCATTCGACTGAAGCTATCTGCTGAAGTGAAGAATTAGAGCAATTTTGTTGGATGTGATAGAGGGGTTATAGTCCATAAGAGTTATCAGATACTTCTGCCAGAAGAATTGTTTTTTTTTTTCTCCCCTCAGTCTTTCTGTGGTTCCATCAAAGGTGTGAGTGCATACGCAGAGGTCACAAATTAATTTAGGACACACTTCATGATTCATGACTCAGGCCAGATCTCAAGGCATCTCATCGGCTTCATCTCATCTCAAAGTACCCGTGTTGAACTCGTTTAACTTTCAAAATTCCAATTAAGCTGTGATAGCATAATCTTTGATTTGCCATCATGCATCAGCAGAATCAAAGGGGAAACTGTATTATATCCCTGAGTGTATCCACAGTCTGCTTTGCCTACTCAACTATTAAAATATCCATGCCTGCAGATGAGAATGAGAGCGCTGTGTAATTTTGCATTGCTGTTTGTCATTCACTATCAATTATGTCATCATGCACATCAGTTAGTAAACACTTCTCCATATCTAGTGGAGCTCTATGAAGAAAGCAGTGCGACTGTTGCAAATACTTCCCTTGAGAAATGATTTGCATCGAGCTACGCCGATACAGTGTTGATTTAGTCGGTGCAGGAAACATGAATGAGTTATTACCATGCCTGAAAAGGGTATTAAAGGCTTAGCTGGAGCTGATATGTGAAGGTTTAGGAAATGTACACATACGTTATGGGTTAAACAGTAATAGGTTGTGTATGCATCCCTCAACTACCACATTTCTTAGCTTTTATTGGGTCTTTTATAGACTGGCTCACTGACACTAAAGTTTGAGAATCACTTACGATTTATCGAACTGTGTGCTTTTCTTTTACTATTATTATACCCAGTTGGTATAATCTATCTATCTGGGGCGTTTCCTCTGAGGAGGCAAGAGAGGCGGTGCCTCCTCAAAATATTGCGATTTAGAGGTTGACCGATATATAGACTATGAAGTGTTGCTTCACTTAGTGAAAGGAAAAACGAATAGCATAGAACTGTCGGGAACTGGAATAATGCTACACCTGGTGGAAGGTTTGCGTACTTGCAGTTATCTTTAAGGACTGTAGTCGAAAACTACCAGCAGCTTACTTGCTAACATAAGTTCTGTTTTATTTGGGGTAGTGAAAGCGGCAGCTCTCACAAACACTGCAGCGTTATGAACTAGTATGTGTAAATATTAAGCCGCAAAAACACTATTTAAATATGAATCCTGAATGTTCCGCGTGTCTCTGTGTTTATGAATGGTGCAGACAGGCGGCTGTTTACTACACATACTGACGCATGCGTGACGCTCACAGTGATTTCAGCATCTGGCGTCTCAATAAATGAGGACATTAATACATGAACAACATCCTCAGAACTGCTCTGAGAGTCACTTCATTCACATTTGACGGTTCCATTTGAGTAAAATGTATTGTTAGCTTCCAGCCTCAGCTGTATTCAATCTAGCCACAACCAGCGTCAGTTACAGGTATTCACGGCAACCCGTCAAAATAAAAGTTCGGTTTAACTTAAAGATGACAGAAATATATATTTTTTATATTTAGAATGCACGTAATACTATTACTACTTCTGTTGAAAAATTAATAAAACGTTCTTTTTTAAAGAAATAATTACACAATATTTCTTTCCTGTTTTAATTTTAATAGTAAATCCCCTTTACTTGACAAAAATAATAATAAAAAATCTTTATTAAAAGATTAATTAAAAATATTAAAATTTGTATGCCTTCTGTTAGTATAAATACACAACACAGAATTTCGGAGTGAATAAAAATTCACAAGGCTATTGTAAGAATACGTAAAAGCACTATGCATTCAAATAATTACACATGCTAAAACCAGAATTTGGTAACAATAAAATACAATATTTCATAGGGCCCTAAACATGTAATTTTTGTTAACCCTTTAGTAAACTGATGTTAAATTGTATACGTTTCATGATTTTAATTAATTAGTCATGCTTTTTGATTAATAAAATTTTAACCATTAAAAAGGAGTCCAGAAAAATTAAAACAGAAAAAAACAGAACCCAGAAAAATTACATTTGTTTACATTTATGTTCCAACAAACTTGAAAAATTCTGCTTGATAAACGCTCTAAAATAAATAAATCTGATAAATCCTGCCTCTTGTGTTTGTATGTGTTCACGAATCAGTCTGATTGAACAATATAATAGCGTTAATGGGAAGACAAATTTTAAAAAGTAAGTAAACAACTCATACACTTAGATATAACCACTTTGTTACGTCAAAATAAGAATTAAAATGACCTGAAAACATGATCTGTGGGAGTTTTTAGTGAGTAATAACTTGGTGAAATTGTATGTAAAACTGTGACCAATATTTACTATACTTTAATGACTGATATTTAAATAAAAAATATTTAAAAAGAATGACAAAGAATAGCTGAACATAAGTTCACAAATAAAATATATTGTTTAAATTGTTACTGGCTATTATTTTGGAATAAATGTAAAATGCTTAAAGGGATTGTTCACCCAAAAATGAAAATTTTGTCATGAATCACTTGTCACACCCCCATGTCGTTTCAAACCCGTAAAAGGTTTGATCGTCTTCGGAACACAATTTAAGATATTTTGGATGAAATCCGGTAGCTTTTTGACTGTCCCATTGACTGCCAAGTACATGACACTGTCAAGGCCGAGAAACATATGAAATACGTTGTCAAAATAGTCCATCTGCAATCAGTGGTTCAACCATAATTTTATGAAGCTACGAGAATACTTTTTGTACGCAAAGAAAACAAAAATGACTTTAGTCAACAATTTGTCTCCTCTATGTCACCGTAGCGCCATTTTGGAAAGTATCCACTGGACGTAAACACTGTACGCTGTTCTGTATCAGCCACAACACAAGGATGCGCTGTTTTAGTTCAAATAATAGCGTAAATACACGTAGAAAACGTATCCGTGTATTGTGGCTGATACAGAACAGCGTACGTTGTTTACGTCCAGTGGATGCTTTCCAAAATGGCGCTACGGAGACGAATTGTTGACTAAAGTCGTTAGTTTTGTTTTCTTTGAATACAAAAAGTATTCTCATAGCTTCGTAAAATGATGGTTGAACCACTGATGGCAGATGGACTATTTTGACAACGTATTTCATGTTTCTGGGCCTTGACAGTGTAATGTACTTGACAGTCATTTCATCCAAAATATCTTAAATTGTCTTCCGAAGACGATCAAACCTTTTACGGGTTTGGAACGACATTGTGATTAATGACAAAATTTTCATTTTTGGGTGGAGTAACCCATTAAAATTAAAAACACTAACTTGATGAGATTCATATAAACATATAAAATAAACATTTTCCCCTGATAGTGTAAATAATGTTTAACTAAGAAAATGTGACTCTGACATGAATTTACATTTGACATATATCATATCAACAAATAAATAAAATGACATGATTTAAACAATCTAAACAATATATGTATCAGCTTTCTTTTTCCATATTTCTTTCATTTCTGTATTTCTATCCATCCATCCAAATTTTTAAAAAGACAAATAATTTTATAACACTGTTAAATGTCATTTTTAGCAACTCACTTGTAGCATTTAAATGGTTAACTTTAGTTTTTATTATTTTGTTTTTATATTATGAAAATATCCATGCATGAAGATGCGAGTTCTCTGTAATCTTGCATTTGTTTGTCATTCATTGTCAATGCCTAAATTCACTTATCCATTTACAATTTAAAATCACTTTATTTATTTTGATGAAATGGTATAGAATTTCAGTCTGATCTATTAGCCACAACATGAAATAAATTATCAACTTTTCAGACAGAATTTTAATATCAGCACAATTTTTATTTTAGATTCATTCCAAATGTTTCCACTACATTTATTCTGACAAGCATTTGTTTGAAATCCTAAAAGTGATGTCATGGTGAAACCGAGAAGAACAATTTAATGACTGTTTACAACAACCTCATCAGTAGGCAAAAATGTAACTGTCATTTACGCTCAGCAGCAGTGATAAAGTCATCACTGTGCATTGTTTAACCTATTATTATAAAGCAATTGGCGAGACTGCAGTGAAACACTGTCTAAATCATGACAATGAGACACCAGTGGCACTGCATAAAAGAGAATATAAGTGTTCACAGACAGAGTACAGCAACGTAAGCTGTGCTGGGAGAGTCTCTGTGGTCATAAGAGTAACTTATATGCAGTCTGCAAGGGGAAAAAAGTCTTATTTTACCAGAAAAACAGACTAGACACGAGCCTGGGGTATCTGGTGTAATGATATCTTTGCAAGAATAATGAAACAAGAGTTATTTGAGAGCTGCTAAACAACATCTGTATCGCTCGTCACATTACTGATAAAGGCTGTGAATAATTCTAACAAGGGGGTCGACAACTCAATTAGTGTAGTAAACATTTGTTCAGATTGCTCCTATAAACAGCTCTGATAAGAGTAGTGCAATAATAGGAGTTCAAACACACTGGGGATGACCTGCAACTGGAAATGTAGATAACCGAGTGTGTTAGCATGCACTGCGCACAGCATGGGTAGATCAGTCACAGATTCACTGTGCACCACCGTCACCTTTGAAATGTGCAATTGGTCACTAATGATTTAAGAGATAGAGGGATTTTTTTTTTAAATGATTAGAGGTTATCAAATATATTACGACTCATATAAATAAATAAATCAGTATAAACAGTATGTTGTGTATATGTAAATAATCAGAATATTTGTTAACAGCTTTCTTTTTTTTTATTTCCCTCCATCAGTCAATCCCACCCAATCCCATGCATCAATCCAGCCCTATCCATCCAGTCCCATTCATCCATCCATCCAATCCCATGCATTCATCCAGTCCCATGCATCCATCCATCCATCCAGTCCCATGTGTCCATCTAATTCCATGCATCCATCTATATATCCATCCAGTCACATGCATCCATCCAACCAGTCCCATGCATGCATCTATCCATTCAGTCCCATGTATCCATCCATCCAATCTTATGCATCTATCCATCTAGTCCCATGCTTGCATCCATCAAATCCCATTAATCCATCCATCCATCCATCTATCCAGTCCCATGCGTCCATCCATCAAATCCCATGAATGCATCCATCCATCAAATTCCATCCATCCATCCATCCATCCAGTCCCATTCATCCACCCATCCAATCCCATTCATCCAGTCACATGCACCCATCCATCCAATCCCATGCATCCATCCATCCATCCAATCCCATGCATCCATCCAGTCCCATTCATTCATCCATCATCCAATCCCATGCATCTATCCATCCATCCAGTCCCATTCATCCATCCATCCAATCCCATGCATCCATCCATCCAGTCCCATTCATTCATCCATCCATCCATCCATCCATCCATCCAATCCCATGCATCTATCCATCCATCCAGTCCCATTCATCCATCCATCCAGTCCCATGTATCCATCCATCCAGTCCCATTCATTCATCCATCCATCCATCCATCCATCCAATCCCATGCATCTATCCATCCATCCAGTCCCATTCATCCACCTATCCAATTCCATTCATCCAGTCCCATGCACCCATCCATCCAATCCCATGCATCCATCCATCCATCCAATCCCATGCATCCATCCAGTCCCATTCATTCATCCATCATCCAATCCCATGCATCTATCCATCCATCCAGTCCCATTCATCCATCCATCCAATCCCATGCATCCATCCATCCAGTCCCATTCATTCATCCATCCATCCAAAGCCATGCATCTATCCATCCATCCAATCCCATGCATCCATCCATCCAGTCCCATTCATTCATTCATCCATCCATCCA
This sequence comes from Cirrhinus molitorella, assembly GCA_033026305.1. NCBI lineage: Eukaryota > Metazoa > Chordata > Actinopteri > Cypriniformes > Cyprinidae > Cirrhinus > Cirrhinus molitorella. The sequence continues at coordinate 19,202,796 of CM065136.1, read as the reverse complement.
ATCCCATGCATCCATCCAGTCCCATTCATTCATCCATCATCCAATCCCATGCATCCATCCAGTCCCATTCATCCATCCATCCAGTCCCATGTATCCATCCATTCAGTCCCATGCATCCATCCATCCTTCCAGTCCCATGCATCCATCCATCCAATCCCATTTATCCAATCCCATGCATCCATCCATCCAATCCCATGCATCCATCCATCCATCCATCCAATCCCATGCATCCATCCATCCATCCAGTCCCATGCATTCACCCATCCAATCCCATTCATCCAGTCCCATGCATCCATCCATCCATCCATCCAATCCCATGCATGTGTGACGAGACTAAGTGATTGACAGCTATGGTTGCCTATCCGAGAGCAGGAGGATTTATTTAAGGGCTGATTGGTAGTTACCTGGTATGCGTCACGTCTGATTTTCCCCTTTCGGCGTCCGTGTAGACATTGTTTGCAGGTAAGCGTGTAGTTTTACTAGGTGGCTATTTTTTAAAACTTATTGGGTGTGTGTTTAAAGCCCCCCTGTGAATTATTATTACAGTGCGTCTTTTGTTGCGGTGCTGGTGTCCCTTTTCTTTTTTATGCTGCGTGAGTGGATTTGATGACTGTTCGCTATTTCAGGTATGTGTATTTTAAAAGCTTGTTGTATTCGGCTTGGTTCGTTCGTGCTGTTAACTTTATTGCATGCTAAATAGGCATGATTTCCTGCATCCCATTGTGCTATTAAGGCGCATGACTGACAAACTCGTGCCTGTACTGTTGCTTGATTTGCTGCAATTTAGTCTAAAGGTAAGTGATTTAAATGTGCTTTAACTGGCCATGGAGTCGCGTTTTTTTAGTAACTCTTCTGTTTTGTGTTCGTAGGATTCTCCCTCTTGTTTACACGGTGATTGTTCGCTGTTGTCTTTCTTTGGCCCGCTAAACTGTCCTGGTTATATCGCTGTGCAAATGTCGTCGTCATCATCACCATCGATTTAAAAGGGGACTGCTTTTGTGTCTGGATTTGACTGTGCCGTTTATTACCCCGCTCACGTTTATGTAGTTGCTGGGGGGGGAATACGATAATCTCAGTTATCTGAGAGAAGAACGAACTGAGTTGCCCCTCTTTCTGTTCTTTGTTTGGTTGGGTTTGTTTGTACCGGTTATTTTCTTTCGTTTTGTGTTTGGACGGCGAGTTTTGTTTTTGGTGTTTAATAACTTACTTTTCTTTACAAGTTGCTTTGTAAACCTTGTGTATTAATAGTTCTGTTTTTGTTTTTGCTTTTTTTGATTCATTTTGAATATTTGTGTGAAGCTGTTTATAATTAATGTATGTAAAGTTTTGTTTATTCATTTGTATTTGGTTTAATTATTTTTGTTTATTGCAGGAGCTGGGGTTCCACGGGTGAACGGATCGTCCTTCGTGGTGGTGGTTCTTCTTTATGGTGTGTTGTGTAACACTTTGAGTGTTTGGTAGTGTGATCTGAGTGCACAGTGGTGTGTGTGCATGGACGTGTGCCCTTCTAAAAACCAAATCTCATTTTGTATCCTGCCATTGGGAACCTCAGCCCTGCTGATATTGATTTATTTTTTTATTTGTGTTTTTCTTATTGAATTATCATACATGTGTATGAGATTTGTTATTCTTTTGTGAACTTTTGTTTTTGTTTGAGGAGGGGTTTCTTGTTTTTTTTTTTATTGTTCAATATTTTAAAATTAATATTGTACTAATAAACTTCTTGTACCTTTTACATTTTATCCACGCTCTCTGCCTATTTCTATGAGGGAACCGAACCTGTGTGCTTAATCACAATTTTGGGGTTTAAGTATTTCTTTTCCCTGGGGTAAATCCCTGGGGTGGCGTAGTCGGATTCTCTTATTGTTAACAGCTTGGGCTTTGCCCACAAAATTGCACTGCTCCGTCACACATGCATCCATCCATCCATCCATCCAGTCCCATGCATCCATCCATCCATCCAGTCCCATTCATCCATGCATTCAATCCCATGCATCCATCCCTCCATCCAGTCCCATTCATCCATCCATCCAATCCCATGCATTCATCCAGTCCCATGTATCCATCTAAATATCCATCCAGTCCCATGTATCCATCCATCCAGTCCCATGCATCCATCCAATCCCATGCATCCATCTATATATCCATCCAGTCACATGCACCCATCCATCTAGTCCCATGCATCCGTCCATCCATCCATCCAGTCCCATTCATCCATCCATCCAATCCCATGCATCCATCCATCCATCAGTCCCATTCATCCATCCAGCCAATCCCATGCATCCATCCAGTCCCATGCATCCATCTAAATATCCATCCAGTCACATGCATTCATCCATCCAGTCCCATGCATACGTCCATCCTTCCAGTCCCATGCATCCATGCATCCATCCATCCATCCATCCATCCATCCATCCAATCCCATGCATCCATCCATCCATCCAATCCCATGCATCCATCCATCCATCCATCCATCCATCCAGTCCCATTCATCCATTCATTCAATCCCATGCATCCATCTATATATCCATCCAGTCACATGCATCCATCCATCCATCCATCCATCCAGTCCCATTCATCCATTCATTCAATCCAATGCATCCATCTATATATCCATCCAGTCACATGCATCCATCCATCTGGTCCCATGCATACATCCATCTTTCCAGTCCCATCCATCCATCCATCCATCCATCCAATGCATGCATCCATCCATCCATCCATCCATCCAGTCCCATGTATCCATCCATCCACTTATGCAGTCCCATGCATCCATCCCTCCCTCCATCCATCCATCCATCCATCCAATCTTATGCATCTATCCATCCAAATTTATGCATTCATCCATCTAATCCCATGCATCCATCCATCTATCCAGTCCCATGCATTCATCCACACATCCAATCCTATGCATCTATCCATCCAATCTTATGCATCCATCCATCCACCCAGTCACATGCATCCATCCATCCATCCAGTCCTATGCGTCCATTCATCCACCCATCCATCTCGAACAAAATGCCCATTTAATAACATGGTGTGATGCCTAAATTAAAGAGCTGTAGGGAGGAAAGGCAGTTTAAAATTATTAGTGGTTATCAAATACATTACATGACTCATCCACAGAGTTTCATTCACCATAGGAATTGCTATGAAATCAAAAACACAGCAGAATGTGTCATCAATGCCACTGTTATTGTGTATGAGACTGCCAAGGTAGCATTATATCCTCACACTAATGATCTTGTAATTAAACCGAGAGGAAAACATATCTACATTAATTATCGTAAGCATTGTTGCAGTGTTTTTCCCGTCTAGGCAGATAAATTGGTAGCCTGAAGGGGCTGTCTTACATTGCATTTGGCAGACTTTCGCAAGGTGTTTTGAGCCTAAGAGTTCACGTTATCCTGCTGAAACACTGCCATTCCTTCCTGTCTTTACTCTCTGATCACACAAATGTGATCTGAAGCAAAAGGTTAGTGAGAAGACTAGATGAGATATGACAATACCCTGGCACAGAATGTAACGGTGTGACAGCCTTTGACACTCTATACTCTTTAACTGTGCGCCTCATCTTGCCTTCTCGTTCCAAATTTGTCATTCTCTGTCTGATCACAGCCAGTACATATTTTTCAGACCACTTTTATTGTTTACTGTGAGAATAATTTTAGAAACATTTAGTGGAATGCAGTTGAATAAACACTGCCATATTGACTTGTCATAGTCAATTGAAGCTCCTAATTGTTTTAATCCACTGTGTGAACGACAGACTGCATATAGTAAAACATCACATTCTGTTCTTGTGTGTAATTAGCATATCAAGCCAAAAACATAACTGACACTAAGTATAAAATTAGATCATTTAAAACCTGAGTCAGAATTGAATGCTGACATTGTTAAATATTATCTTGTCTTTGAGACTGTAGCTGGAAAAAATCAAATTTAAGGCTTTAATTTCTGTATCTATAAGATGGAACAGAATCTTAAAAAGTTTTAACTAAACAGTAAATGTGTATATATACATAACACACACACACACACACACACACACACACACACACACACACACACACACACTGAAATACCATAGCTCACTGCCATTCACACTGCTATTCATAATTTTGGGCTTGATGTAACTTTTTTAATGCTTCTGAAAAAAGAGGCTTAATTTATTAGAACAAAAATATAGTAAAAACAGTATTACTCAAAAACATTATTACAACATAAAATAACTGCTTTCTATTTCAATATATTTTAAAATATTATTTATTTGTGTGACGGCAAAGCTGAATTTTTAGCAGCCATTATTCTTCTTTGTCACATGTTAAAATTGTTGATCTGCGTTTTGTAAGCTGTGATACGTTGTTTTTTTTTTAAAAGCGTTTGTTTGTTTAAAAGCATTTATTTAAATTGAAATCCTTGGAAACATTAGAATGCAAATATATCAATATTTATATACATATGTATAAAATGAGAACTAGTGTCTGTAGTTATCTTTTGTCAAAGTTCTGTCCGATATGTTCTGTCCGCAAATAACTTCATTTTTGATGTTGTTAGTTGTGCAAAACTTACACAATCCACCTTTAACTTTTGTACTAAAATCCCTTTCTCAGTGTTGTGCACCACTGATCTCCTTTGAGCTGCATTGCACTACAAACAGACTGTTCTTAAACCTTCCTGCTAGAATGAACTGTAATAGGAAAGCTAATTTTTAGATTAGGCTAAATTAAGCTACTCCAAAAACTTAATAAGAAGTGAAAAGTAGATGTTTCTTTGAACTGACTCAAAGCGGAAGAAAATTAGCCCAACACCATGTTTATTAGGAAACAGTTCATCACAGACAAGCTCCGTTGATGAGATTTTAAGCAATAATTATTTGCTTTGAGCTATCTCCTCTGAGACACACGAGCATAGCAACTGTTGCCCAAATACATCAAATGCAGCTGAGTTTATGATTATCTGCTGTGGGTTTGTGATTATTGTGATTATGACTGTGAATATAAGAAACTTAATTGTGCAATGTGTCGCATTACTCTGTTACCTCATTTTTGAAAGTACATTTGTTAGATGGCATTCTAGAGACTCTTCTTCATAATATATTCAAAGGGCTTTGTCAACAAGTAAATAATTTAAAATAAACCAAAATATAAAATTTATCAATAAAATAAAGACAACTTTTCATATTTACTTTTGCTTAGGAACGTCAATACAAGAAAGTACTCAGTAGCAGAAAAAGACAGAAAATCAAATGCTGTAAAAACCCTCCAATCAATGTTTAGTCATATTAAATTGTAAGTGCAGCATAAACTGTTACTCATTCTCATTTCAGTATCTTTACTGAAAGTACATTTTGCTTCTCCATCATGCTGATGTATAGCCAATCTTAATGATGTCCCTTGACTGTGATTACGCTCCACTGGAAAAGTATGGCTTTTATTTATTTATTTATTTTTCATTTTGCACTTTAGTGTTTACGTAGCAGACAGCTGACAGCACCCACAATTATTAAATCTGAGTATAAACAGAAATTTTTTTTTTATTTTCCATCCATACAAGAGGGATCATGCAAAATGCATGCTATTTTTTATTTATTACTGACCTTAATAAAATATTTCCCATAAAAGATGAAAAATAATGTGAATTTATGAACTCTGATCAGAAGTTTACATACACTTGATTCTTAATACTGTGTTGTTACCTGAATGATCCACAGTTTTTTTTTATAGTGATAGTTGTTCTTGAGTCCCTTGTTTGTCCTGAACAGTTAAACTGCCCACTGTTCTTCAGAACAATCCAAGTACCACAAATCTTTAGTTCCCTTTTGAGGAAACATTGATTGAACTTTGTCCTCCAGGGGCTGCTATGGGGAATGTCTCCTTCATGACCCATGTCTGAAACTACAACAGTATTGGCCGGCGACAGCCTATGACGTCATTGCCAGTGCGACCGCATAGTATAAAAGGGTGCCGATCAAACACATCATCCTCTTTTTCTTCAGTGATTGTTTTGTTTGAAGTCGTACATCTTTGATAAGCTTTGTCGTCTTACCTCATTTCAGCAAGGCATTGTTAGAGGTGTGTTTTGATCTGTGTCCTCTATGTCAGACACTTGATGACTCACACTCTCTTTGACATTATGTCGTTCTGAGCATCTTCATATGAAGTAGCTCTGCTTTCGCCTTCCTCTCCTTTTGAGGAAGGAGGGACGGCCATCTGCCCCCCATGATTCATGACCTCCACTGCTAGGCATGGAAGGGATTGAGTTTGTGTGGGTTGTAGCTTGACCTGGCTGATATTCTGACAAGGGGAGGCTCTCCTGAGCTATGGTATTTCAGTATGTCGATAAATTACTGCAACCCCTGGACCCGTCGGTCCTTCTGTGCAGGTAAGAGCTTTATTGACATTGCTCTCCATGCCACCTATGTTCTGCTTTGAGGGACTTTATGGCACCTGCGCTAAGCTCAGTTGATCATACAGTCTTCTAAGTCAGAGCTTTTATCGCTACTATGTGGTGGCGGTATCTAGACCATGCCGGGAGCCATGGTGGTTGAGTACAATCCTTCGTTTCTTTCTGTGAAGAATTTGCATCTGTTTGTCAGCCACCCTGGCTTGTGTTGCAATATGTATGGTTGGGTTTGTGTGTTCTTCATATGTTCAGGTAGAACGTCCCTGCTGGCACGGGACCCTCTGGTGGCCGCTGGACATTTACCTCTGGATCTGGCCACCAGATTTCTGCAACCTAATCACTGGGCTCTACAAAGGTAGTTTCCCTGCTTTTTGGGTCGCTGTTATATTACTGCAACCCTGGGGCCTGTTGGTCAACCATGTGCTTGCCTGAGGGGCTTCCTGCTACTGGCTATCCACCCATCTTCATGCATTTATCGGAGTAGGGACCCTCTCGTTCGAGGGCAGAGCGGCTCTTCCCTAAACCTCCTTTGCACTGGATGAAGGTGTTTCTGCGAAACCCTTTTTTGAGTGTTGACTCTGAGGAGCAACAGCCCTCCAGGCATGATTGTACCCCTTGTCATTCTTGTCAGATCTGCAGGTCTGGCTAGAATAGGGTCCATGTTTTCTATCGAGATAGAAAGCACAGACAACTTGGGTTGGTAATAGCTAAAAGCCCTCTGTGGCAGGGTATGGCAATGCTCTCCTCTCTGCGGAAGGGTCTCCTAAGAGCCGGCCACCCCCTGGCAGATCAGGTGTTCCCTCCTGTTTCCCAGGAGTTAGAACCTGTCCCTAAGCACTAGCCACTGAGATTTATTATTCAACGGTTGGGGTTGTCTGTCCTTCCTGTGTTTCAGGTTTTTTGGAACTCTCTGTCAATGGGACCCCTGGCCAGTTTGGTTTGGACATGGTTTGGACATCTCTGCTATTCTGTGACCATCGCTAGGCGCTACAGGTACAGTCTCCTGATTGCTGTGTCCCTGTCACACCCCTCAACCCTAGGACCTCTGGTTCTTCTGTTCAGGTAACCTCCAGTTGTCTTTCACATTATAGCATTGCTCTGGGAGCTGCCTATCGCTGACGTGGAACTTCTGTTGCTAAGGCACAGAACAACTTCACCCGCTATTTCCACTCATTGAATCTGTCCCTCTGAGGAGTAGATTGGATTTCACTGTCCTTCCAGAGCCTCAGCGAGAAGTGTTTCTGCGGAAACCCTTCCTGACTGGCCTGAGGGCCAGTAGCTCTTTAGGTTGCGCAACTGTTGGTTACCCGAAGGCCCCTCCCCCGGAGGGCTGGCCCAGGGGTTCGCCACAGTTTCAAAATTGTAGGCGCTCAAAGCTCATCTCAGGACCTGGCAGTGCTCCCCTCGCAGAGGCAGTGTTTTATAGCATGCCGTCCTAGGGCTAATTGGGTAGGTCCTCCCTTCCATGGAAGGCTAGGCACCTACCCTTTGGCTGCTGAATGCTCCTTCAGGACCTCATCGGATTTGTCGGCCGCTTGTTCACACAACTTGTTCCATCCTTGAGTTTGAACTTTTTAGCAAAATCCTTGAATTTTCCCTCATTCAGAAAGCAGTCTAGTAAATGATTTACACAGACATAACAAATTTAGGTATGTTTGGTGGCAAATTACAATCAAATATAAACCAATCCACTCAACCCTCAGTGGCTCTGATATCGGGAGAAAATGAATATTCTTATGTTCACTCTTACATCTAACAAATCACCTGCATTGCTTATGAAACATTGTTGTCGCTACAGCTGCTTGAGCTTGGAGAACATGGAGGACAGCATACAACTGTACAACTGTACAACTGTTGTAAATATGCTAATGCAGGACAGTCCGTCAGTGGTTGTGGGTGGGGCATGAACAGTATGACTGCTCATATATAACAGTTATACTGCTCAGAAAATCAAAACAGCTTGATAATTGAGACTGTTTAGACTGTTTGTTTTTCTGAGGTTAAAAAAGGAGTGAATGGATTTTTATCATCGTAGGGTGGTTGTGTCCACGCTATTAAAGTGGAAGTGAAGCAGTCAATTAAGTGTACATTATTTAGTAAAATAATGTCCACTTTAATGAAAAAAATATATAACAAACATGATTACTGTAACCATTTTAAAGAAAAAAAAATGTTTTGTTACAGCTTTTGGAGCAAGGGCGTCGTCATCTTGCAATACCACAGCGCGTGGCGTCACAGGTTTGGTTTGGTCCGGTGGCCATCATAGTAATATAAGCATTTCTTTACATTTTGAACACACAAATGTTATTTTAACACACACACACACACACACACATACATTTTGGTTTACACCATAATTTGGATAAATATTCTACATTATACCAACTGTCTATGAGTTTTGATTGTGGTATTCCAAACATTGTTTTCATAAAGCAAGGCGCAACGTGATGTAAACAAACAATGCTTTATACAATATCATTCATGTCACATTTTATTATGTCAGACCATTCAGATATATTTGCGTTACACTGACTTGTTCACCAGTTGTATGTAACATATTGTATCTTCGCCTGTGAATACAATTGGCTTTCCAGCTGTTACCTCATCACCTATCTGAATGTTCAGGCCAGTGTTGCTTCGTCAATAAAGCTTATCATTCTCACGTTTAAAGCCTTGTCAGTTTAAATATTAAGGTGTTTTAAGCTATTCAAATATAAAACAGCACAAAATACATTTCAATGCGGTACTTACACGCTGTGATAGACCTTTTCTGAAAGAGATTTAAATGCGGTACTCACGCGTTGTGATCGTTTATAGATCGTTTCTGTTTGCGTCATCAGCGCTGCTCAGTACACAAATGTACTGAGTTTCTTTGGCGCCTTCTTTGTTTACATGTCCACATAAACGCGTATTAATTCCGATCCGCACTTTATCCCAAAACAGTAGGTTCACGACTACTTCAACCCCTAACAGTATTACTGCTCGGTCCCATTGCCGTATCAGCTCAAATGCATAAGCATTTGCACTTATTATGGAATCAACAGTCCTTCAAGTTCATCTTCCTCCATTTCAAAGCAAGCATTCATTTAAAATGTAAAGAAATACTTATATTACTATACTGGCCATCGGAGTGAACCAACCCCCGTGACGTCACACGCTGTGGTACTGCAAGATGGTGGCACCCTTGCTACAAAAGCTAACAAAACAACCTTTTTTCCTTAAAATGGTTGCATTAATCATGTTTCTCATATGTGGAAGTGGAAGTTGTTTTTCTAAATAATGTAAATTTGACTAACAGCTTCATTTCCACTTTAAGACACATTTATATGCAAACACCATGTAAAAGTGAATTTTGCATCCAGTTTACCCTTTTAAAGTATTTTGAACTAACTGGTTGAGTAGTTGATTCAATGACTTGCTCATAAAGACAGTCACACCTATAGGTGTATCAGTGTAATCTACAGAAAGAGTCACAGATTAATCCCGGGTTCTCAGTTTGTCTGGAATGTAAAAAAACAGAGGAAGTGGAGGAATGTGCAGTGACTGATGCACTATTTACTTGTAAAGCAGCAGAAAATACACAATAAATAGCAAAAATGTGTAAGCAACAATATAGAAGCACATCAAGAAGTGACAGAAAAGTTAAAAAATGATGGAATGCAGGATAGATCTTTTAAAATATGAAAAGCATCAAAACAACTGAGATTTCATAGTACCAGACAGTTATTTAGTATGATTTTGAGCTTATCTCTGAGCGGAAAGTCGATATAAAAATATTACATGTGCTTTTTCCGGTGCACAGATTTTGTTACATTGGCTATAGAAGAAATAAAAGCTTCTTAGTGAAGAGAATCCTCATTGCCAGCTCTGAATATTGATTGTTCATGCTGCATCACAGCTGCAAATGTGCTTAATTTTAACCATTCACCCTTTTTTTTCGTTCTGTAAACAAGACATTGATCCAGGAGAAGAGGTTTGAAAGTAAATGATTTTGATATTGACTGAAATGCAGCCGGTAGACAGATTATTCACACAGTCATTTAGATTTCAGTTCCTTGTCCCCATCTAAAACCCACAATTGAAAGCTCTTAATTAAATTATTTATCGAACATTTCTCACTGCAGTGTCAAACCTTCTGATTTTCCAAGAATCTGGGAAACCTCTTACCTGACTGTGGTGTGTTTGGCAGGAGAAAAAGGATTGGGCTTGGCAGTGCTCGAAAAGCCTTTGAGACATTCTTTTATCAGAAATCTTTAATGTGGTGTGGGGCTACGGAGAAGAGATATTCATATGCAGTAGTAAAATTGAATTGAATATGCCATGTCTGTCTGCCTTCACAGAATCAATGCCTCAGCCAGTCTCTCTCAAAAGCTTCATTACCTTATTAATGACTCGCCTCGTGCTGTTGATCAGTCCTGGAGAAGCGGCTCTATATTTATAACGCAGCTCGCTCTTGTAAAGCTTTTTGTCTAAGCCTGCAGTGTGGTAACAAGGCTTAAGGGGGAGGAGAAAACTTTAATGGAAGAACGGATTGAAAAAAAAAAAACTTCTTAAAGTGGTCTTGGAAGAGATCATTTCCAAAGAAAGGGCTGTGAAAGGATGCATATCCCTGTCTTTGATGCTTGAGTTATTCATGTGGTCTGTTGTTCATGTGTGCCTGCTTGAAGTGCCGAAGACACGGCGGTTTTGTCTCAAATGGCAAGGTTCCTGCACTCTGTCCTCTGCGGTTAAACCTTGCAGCATCAGACATATTCAAGGATATGAGTTACCTTCAGCACCCCACCAGAAAAGAGGATCAGTTGTGCATGTCAGCTAATCCTGTGGATATGGCATCAGCCAATTCTCCTGTTTACTGGAGACCAGCTATGGTTCCTATGAATGGATACATAGCTAATTTTAAAATTTGGGACTATTAACTTAAAAAACATGAAAGCATTTTTAATTAAAAAGCCTTATGCATAAAATACAGACTGCAATGTTGTGAAATACTATCATAATTTAAAATAACTTTTTAGTCTTCAGTGTTCTTTAAAAATCATTCTAATATGCTGATTTTGTGCTTTTTTTCTCTTTTCTTTACTTTTATTCAGCAAGGATGCATTAAACTGACAAAAGTACAGAAAGAAAATCTATTTCAGATAAATTCTGCTCTTTTGAATTTATTCATCAAATATGAATCCTGAAAAAAGTATTATGGTTTCCACAAAAATATTAAGCAAAAAGTGGTTTCAACATTGATAATAAGAACTGTTTTTAATACATTTGCACTAATAATTATTGATAATAACTGAGCACCAGATTCATGTATTGAATTCTAAAGGATCATTATTAATGAATGCTGAAAATTCAGCATTTCCATTACAGGAATAAATTGCATTTTTTAAATATATTGAGATAGAAAACAGTTAATTTAAACTATAGTAATAATATTGCTATTTTTCTGTGTTTTGACAAAACAAATGTAGCCGCCTTTCAAAAACATGAAAACAAGTCTAAATTATTTCCAACCTTTGTTTATATATTAGTCATATGCAGTTACTGAGAAATAATAAAACAACACAATTTTAAGATATTATGGAAGATGAGTAAATTCTGGAATAGACACAAACATTTCTATATCATTGAACAGAATCATAATTTTTTGCACATAAGCATATCTATCACACCACTAGCTACTGTTGTTCATTGACATTTGAAGGCTCAGGCTGTTCACATATGACGTGTTTTTATTCTTTTTAATATATATATATATATATATATATATATATATATATATATATATACACTACCGTTCAAAAGTTTGGGGTCAGTAAGACTTGCAATTTTTTTTTTTTTTATGAAGTCAAGGCTGCATTTATTTTATCAAAAATACAGAAAATAAACTGTAATATTACAAAATGTTATTACAATAGAAAATAATGGTTTTTATTTTCATATACTTTAAAATATAATTTATTCCTGTGATGCAATGCTGATTTTTCATCAGCTGTTACTCAGTTTCACAGGCTTAAGTGTCAAAAAAAAAAAAAAAAAAAAAAGAATGAATAAACATTTACTGACCCCAAACTTTTGAACGGTAGTGTACATATATATATATATATATATATATATATATATAATCTGTCTATATAAACATGCAGGTGGATGGTTTTTAGCATGGCATCTTGCATCATAAGTGCAACATTTTTTAAGATGTCAAGTTAAAGACAATTTTAACATTTAAAAATATTTTTATTCCATAAAGTTACAATCCATAGATTTTGAATGTGTCTGATAGAAGTCTGCATTTATTTGATCAAAAATACAGCGAAAAACTTTAATATTTGGAAATATTATTACAATTTATAACAACTGTTTTCTGTCTTAAAAATATACTTTATTTCTGAATGTCTACACCAAATCTTCAGCAGCTATTACTTTAGTCTTCAGTGTCACATGATCCTTCAAAAATCATTGTAATATGCTGGTTTGGTGCTCACAAAACATTTCTCAGCATTGTTGAAAACAGTCGCTTAATATATATATATATATATATATATATATATATATATATATATATTTTTTTTTTTTTTTTTTTTTTTTTGCACACTTTTTTTTTCCCACCAAGATATTTAGAGTAAAAGAATTTAGTATATATATATATATATATATATATATATATATATATTTACTTTACTTTTAATCATTTAATTGTATCCTTACTGAATAAAAGTATTCATTTATTTAATAAAATCTTACTCACCCCAAACTTTTGAATGGTAGTGTATATATAGTTAATACATTTCAAGTTTTATTTAGAAATAAAAAAAAAAAAAAATCCTCACAAAGATTGAAGAGAAGATTTGATGTTTCCCCTGATTCATGAGTATTCTTCCTGACTCATCTGTTCAGCCATTTAGGAATGCTCATGCTGTCATAAGAGGATAAGCATGAGCCATTTTGGATATGCTCGTACATTGTCTGTGTTCCCACAGCTTACATGCCCCAGAGGAAAAAGGGAGAAAAAAAAAATCACTGTTTAAATTCTTCACTATTCATCCTCACTTAGCAAAAGGCTCTGTTTTGACTGCTGTGCCTCTGTTTCTCTAAACAAGCCTAATACTTCTGCTCCGCAAGTTGTGACCGAAAACATGCTGACTGTTGCCATCAAGCTGAACAAATTGACAAAGCTTTGTAAACAACACACTCTGCGCGCATTCATTTCAAAGCGTGTGGTTCCACGTTTCCACGTCTCAATAATACATCGGGCCACACGCAAACGCTATGCAGTTTTGCTTCGTACCCAAAGCAATTTTACACTTCATGGTTCAATTTCAAAGCCACTCAAGTGCAGCAAAAGCAAGGCCCTACATCTACAGGAAATTGGAGAACATATAAGCAGCTTGGTTACAGCTGACACATTTTCGGCAATATTCTTCTTTTCAAAGTGAAAAGATATAGACCGGTGAAGAGATACAGTAATGTATGTTGACCAGTGACTACAAATCAGCTTTAGTGTTATAACGGTAACAGTAAGGTTAATTTGGTTAGCATTTTAAATAATAACAACATTAGGTATCATGAAGTCATATTTACAGCATTTATTAATCTTGGTTACACTGTAATACATTTTACGTTTTACATTTAACATTGATAAATTAATTTAAATTTGAAGTATAAATTAATAGTTAACCATGCATAGTTGAATATATATTTATAAATTAACATAAACCTACAATAACAGGTTCTGTAAAAATGTTGTTGATTGCTCCTAATACCTAACGCATGTCAACAAATTAAGTGTTGCTTTTATGACAAATGGTGTAAATAGTCTAAAATTAAAGGTAACATTTAGCTGTGTTGCCACAACACACATAACCTTTAAAAAATATAATGTTATTAATATAAATGTATTTATCGATTTTATAACATTATATCTTTCACATTTCTGCTTTTAAATCCTGTACTTACTCACAATTGGCCTCATTAATGAAACAGAAACAGCAGAACCAATTTTTGTGTGAATCGTTCATAAGGCCGCTGTCCTGTAAACTTTCAAAAATCATGAAAATGTTTGTATTTTCAGTATGTTAGTTGGTATGAAAGAAACGTACACCTGCTCCTTACCATGTGTAAATGGTGCTCAAACGTTTTGTGTTCTTTGTGGCAAACTGATGACACTGAATTTAATTATTTTACGAGACATAAAATTAGAATTGTGGATACAAACAGTTTATTTCGGACAATTCTATTTTTTTTTTATATATCTTGTTTATATCTTGCATTTGTGACTTTTTACTTAGAAGTTCTCACAATTCTGACTTTGTAACTCGCAGTTGTGAGTTTATACAGTGCTTTGCAAAAGTATTATTTTTTTTTACATTTTTACATTTTGGTATGTTGTTGCCTTGTTAAACTGCTTTCAATTACGTTTTTTCTACACTCCATACACTATAATGACAAAGCAAAAAACAGGCTTTTAAAATCTTTGCAAATGTATTAAATTGCTAAAAACATGATTCCATTGCAGAAGTATTCATATCCTTATCTGGAACAGTTAAAATTTAGCTTAGGAGCATTCATATTGCTTGTGGATGATTTGGAAAGGCACACATGTTCTAATAAAAGGTCCAACAGCTGTAAATGCATATCAGAGCAAAAAACAATCCCTGAAGTAAAAAAAAGACAGAGAGACAGGATTGCATCAAGCCAAACATCTGGGGAAGAGTTCATAAAAAAAAATCTGCTGTTTTCAAGGTTCATAGAAGCATGTAGTCTCTGTTACCCTTAATGGAGTAAGTTTGAAACAACCATGACTCTTCCTAGAGCTGGCCTCCTGGCCAAATTGAGCAATTGATGGAGAAGGGTCTTGGCTAGAGAGGTTTCATGGTCAGAAACTTACAAAAGAACAAACATTACATGCAACACTCCACTGATTTGGACTTCATGGCGGTGTGGCAAGACTCAATCCTCTCCTCAATGAAGACACATGAAAACACACTTGGAAGTTTCAAAAAGCACCTTATGGTCCCCCAGACTGTGAGAAGCAAGATTCTGATGATCCTCAATTCCAAGCATCATGTTTGAAGGAAACCAGTAAAGTGAACCGTTAACAACAATAAAGTGTGGTGGTAGTAGCCTCATGCTTTGGGGCTGTTTTCCAGCAAAAGGGACTGAGAGACTTGTCAGAGTAGAAGAAAAGCTCAATGCACCAAAATATTTAAATAACCTTAATGAAAACCCAATCCAGAGCATTCACAACCTTAGACTGGGCAGAACGACCCAACAGGACAATGACCCAATACACACAGCAAGAGTGGCTTATTGACAACTCTGTGAATGTCCTTGAGTGGACCAGCCTGAGCCTGGGCTTGAACCCAATCAAACATTACTGGAGAAACCTGAAAATGTCTTCCAGCCCCTATCCAAGCTGACAGAGCTTGAGAGGTGAACAGGTGAGGTGAAGAATGGAGGATAATTACCAAATGTTGATGTTCAAATCTTGTTGCATCATACCCAAAAATAACGTAATGTATTTTTTTTTATTATTATTATTCATTGGCAGAAACAGGCTTCCAGAGAGTTGATAGCTGTTCATCTTATTAGTCTTTTTTGCGGCTATGGAATATACTGGAGCCTAACATCAGAAGTGAGTCCGGAATATTCCACTACATACTGTAATTTAGAGGCGGGGATTATGCTAATTGTGAAAGAGCGTGCATGCGCTCCCTATTTACGAATGATTGGAATTCATTAACATACATTATTTACTATATTGAGGCAAGTTTCATGAATGAGGCCCAATGAGTGCGTTACTGTAATTATTTTTTGAAGAGAACAATGGACAAGCTGAAATTATTATGTGACAAATGCTGTTCATTGAAATTAACTTGTACTGAACCCAGAATATTATTTAAATGTAAATGTGACCCTATAGCTCACCTTTTTTTCTGTATTTTGTCATGTGAATTGGTTATTTTGTTCAACTGTAAGAAAAAAAATGTGACAGCATTCGGGGCATCACACAGGAAGTGGCCTGGAAAATGACCTGAGTAGTCTATGACAACACACCATTTAGGCAGGGATCAAGAGATGGGATTTGTTCGAATGCTACACTGAAGGGCTGGCGGTATTAAAGTGAGCGGCAGAGATTTCAAATGACTTTCTCCGACTCATTTGAAATGCTGAAAACCGCACATGCCATTGAGCAGACACTGCAGCCAGGACCCATTTTTCTTCCTTTCAAAGTATGTCGGCATGGTATTAAATAGGATAGAAATAAATATGGACATTTAGAAGGTAGCAAGGGAAACAGGCTTCCTTCAGCCATCCATCCACTCTGTCAAGTTCAAACTGCGTGTATATCGCTACAAAGCTTATGCGGTCGCTTTTGGAGCTGGAAGTGGTGACAGCAATCCATAATTGGACTGAGTAGCTATATGCCACTCCACACCCCACACGCTGCTGAATCTGCAGCTCACAAAGTGGTTTGTGACATGACCAATTTGCGAAGTTAGTCAACCGGAATTATTTTAGTCATAATCTCTTATAAGGTCATATTAGCCTTCACCAGGGAACCAGTCTAAAATGACAGAGGGAAAAAAAAACAATATAGCCTATGATATAGTTTATATATATATATATAAATATTTGAAATATGTAAATCCCAGACAGCAGCATAATTACAAGTCTTATAAATCACACCCATTAATTGTCTTGTTAGCAATGGAGGTAAAACCCTGTGAAACATGTTTGCCACACTAGAAATAGATCTGCAGAGAGGGAGAGAGAGAAAAAAGGTTTATTAGCATATAATTAACTATTATTAGTCATTTACCTTGTAGATTCAGTGGAATAATTGCATGATATATTTCTTTATTTATTGTTTCTGTATGTTATTTATGTATGTATGTATGTATGTACAGTGGGTATGGAAAGTATTCAGACCCCCTTAAATTTTTCACTCTTTTGTTATATTGCAGCCATTTGCTAAAATCATTTAAGTTCATTTTTTTCCTCATTAATGTACACACAGCACCCCATATTGACAGAAAAACAGAATTGAAAGATTCTTAACATTCTTCTTAACATAAAGAATTGTTAACATTTTTACAGATTTATTAAAAAAGAAAAACTGAAATATCACATGGTCCTAAGTATTCAGACCCTTTGCTCAGTATTTAGTAGAAGCACCCTTTTGATCTAATACAGCCATGAGTCTTTTTGGGAAAGATGCAACAAGTTTTTCACACCTGGATTTAGGCATCCTCTGCCATTCCTCCTTGCAGATCCTCTCCAGTTCTGTCAGGTTGGATGGTAACTTTGGTGGACAGCCATTTTCATGTCTCTCCAGAGATGCTCAATTGGGTTTAAGTCAGGGCTCTGGCTGGGCCATTTAAGAACAATCACGGAGTTGTTGTGAAGCCACTCCTTCGTTATTTTAGCTGTGTGCTTAGGGTCATTGTCTTGTTGGAAGGTGAACCTTTGGCCCAGTCTGAGGTCCTGAGCACTCTGGAGAATGTTTTCGTCCAGGATATCCCTGTACTTGGCCGCATTCATCTTTCCCTCGATTGCAACCAGTCGTCCTGTCCCTGCAGCTGAAAAACACCCCCACAGCATGATGCTGCCACTACCATGCTTCACTGTTGGAACTGTGTTGGACAGGTGATGAGCAGTGCCTGGTTTTCTCCACACATACCACTTAGAATTAAGGCCAAAAAGTTCTATCTTGGTCTCATCAGACCAGAGAATTTTATTTCTCACCATCTTGGAGTCCTTTATGCCGGCTTTCATGTGTCTTGCACTGAGGAGAGGCTTCCGTCGGGCCGCTCTGCCATAAAGCCCCGACTGGTCGAGGGCTGCAGTGATGGTTGACTTTCTACAACTTTCTCCCATCTCCTGACTGCATCTCTGGAGCTCAGCCACAGTGATCTTTGGGTTCTTCTTTACCTCTCCCACCAAGGCTCTTCTCCCCCGATAGCTCAGTTTGGCTGGACGGCCAGCTCTAGGAAGGGTTCTGGAGGCCATTATGGAGGCCACTGTGCTCTTAGAAACCTTAAGTGCAGCAGAATTTTTTGTAACCTTGGCCAGATCTGTGCCTTGCCACAATTCTGTCTCTGAGCTCTTCAGGTAGTTCCTTTGACCTCATGATTCTCATTTGCTCTGACATGCACTGTGAGCTGTAAGGTCTTATATAGACATGTGTGTGGCTTTCCTAATCAAGTCCAATCAGTATAATCAAACACAGCTGGACTCAAATAAAGGTGTAGAACCATCTCAAGGATGATTAGAAGAAATGGACAGCACCTGAGTTAAATATATGAGTGTCACAGCAAAGGGTCTGAATACTTAGGACCATGTGATATTTCAGTTTTTCTTTTTTAATAAATCTGCAAAAATGTCAACAATTCTGTGTTTTTCTGTCAATATGGGGTGCTGTGTGTGCATTAATGAGGAAAAAAAAAATAACTTAAATGTTTTTAGCAAGTGGCTGCAATATAACAAAGAATACTTTCCGTACCCACTGTATGTATATATTTGTTTATTTACTTACTTACTCACCCTCATGTCATTCCAAACCTGCATGCAGATATTTTGAAGAATTACTGATGTCTCAAAAAACACTTTTTAGCAAATAATGACCTTTTAATTTAATTTAATTTTATTATTTTTACATATTGAACACATCCTGCTGAACTTCTCCATTTGTGTTCACAGAAGAAAAGTCACGCAAGTTTGAAACAACATGAAGGTGAGTGAATGAGGACAGAATGTTCAAATTCAAATTCAGTGTTTTAAAATTTATTACTCACAGTTTTGCACTTAAAAACAAGCAAACTTTTTTCAGTGAAACAAAAGACATAAGAAAAATGTAAGAGTAAACTTTACTGGTGCTTTAGTTGCATAACTAACAGTCTCGTCAAGTGGTTAAATTCTGATATGGTGTGTGCACCCAAGGTGTACATCTCATTCATCAATGCCAAACATTTTTATCATACTTATGCAATATTTTCAGGCATAAAGATACACCCTGTGCCAAGTAGCTTGTTTACACGTGTTCTTAATGCTCAGATGTAGTATGAGCTCCAGAGCATGACATATGTTATGGTGTTGCTTGCTCACTGAAAAAAAAAACGTTGAGAGTCAAGGAAGAAGAAAAAGATTTTCAGAAGCATGCGAACTGTGAAATTCATGAAATACCATGAATCAAAACAGCAGGGGCGACTTCTTTTCACGGTTCTCGAACAAGAAAATGCATGCATGTACACTATGCATATATTCATACAAGCATCTTGTAGTATTACACTTAACACTGTAGCTTTGTGAATATTTTCTGCTTATTTGATACGGTATGTTAACCAAAATGTTGGGAATAACCCAATTAGGTCCAAACCTAGATTTCTGGGTAAAAATCAGACACACTGCATGTCATAAAATATTTCCTATTTTGTTAATTAATGAGTAAATTCATGCTGTGCAGTTGTGCAAACCAACCCCAGCACCAAGATGGTTGGCACAGCTTTAAAAGATTGTTTTTAAGCGATAAACAAGATGTTTATTTGAAACCACATTTACAGCTACTCAACAGACATTTGAGTGTTAATAACAGACAGTATTGAACATGTTTAGAAGTACATTGGCATATTTTCCCCCCATTGGCCCAGTAATGAATAAAATAAAGGCTGAGTGCCTGCTGAATACCTGCTGTTTTTGCTGATATACTAACATCTCATGGCATGTAGCTCAGATATTGCCTTCTCCAAGTCAATAAAATGAGTTTTTACTTTGCTTTTCTCATTTCTTTGAGCTCCAGTGTATAGAACATTGCAAACATAGCGTCTACGTCCCAAATGTCTTAAAATTCTGTGGGTTACAGTGGATCTACCAATATACTCTGTAAGCAACCCAGAGAATATTTCCTTAGATGGTCATCCTGTTATTCTATAGCCACATGCTCAAAAAATCAAGACATCAGCACATTTCACATTTCAGTATTCATGCGGTATTCTCAGCAGTGTGTTCTGTGTATCACCGAACTACTGGCATTCTGCCTGTGGTTATTGCTTTATACATTCTCTTTGAGATGAAAGCATAACCAAGTTACAGAAGTTTGTAGTGCTGAAAATGTAGGAACTTCATGTTTTTACGAACTTCCTTGTCAACATGCTTTCATAAGGAAACGTCATCCTACCAATGTGTTGTCTTTGCCACCAAAACGTCACTCTGGTGATGGTATCAGCTGTAAACCTGCATTATTTGTTTTCTCTGAAAGCTGCAAAAATGACAAAAATCACTATACAAATAGTCCACACAACTCAATCTATAGAGTAGGTTCATTTGAACGTTCAAACCAACTACCTCTCAATTTGACAAGTAAACTTTATTTTTATAGTACTTTATACAATAGAGATCATCTCAAAGCTGCTTCACTGTACTAAATGTGAAATTAACAGAATCAGTGATGCAAACTTAAAAAAAAAATAAGGCAAATCCAAATTCTGCTATAGAGCAGCTGTAGCTAGACAAAAATGTCATTATTCAGCTTCAGTCAGTTCAGTGTTGGTTCAGTTCATTCATTATGAAACAAGGTCAGTTTGACGTCCAATGAAATAGATCTATTTTAAAAAGTTCTCCACATGGCTCCAGGGGTTAATAAAGGCCCCCTAAAGTGAGTTGATGTTTGTGTACGAAAAATATCCATATTTAAAACTTTATAAACTCTAACCTCTAGCTTCCCCTAACTGTTGTACACTGTAAAAAAGAAAAAACACAATTTGTTGAGTCAACTTAAAATAATTTGTTGCCCTGCTGCCTTAAAATTTTAAGTTCAGTCAATTCAAATAAGTTTATTCAAGTTGAAATGTTAAGTTAGATATTAAAGTTGACTAAGCTAAAAAATGTTTGTTAAGCTTAACAGATGTGTTTTCTGCCTTAACATTTTAGGTTGACTAAACTTTTTTTTAAAGTTTTTTGAGTTTAGAGTGGCAGACAGGTAACAAATGATTATAAGTTGACTCAAAATTTTTTTTTTTTTATTTATTTTTTTTTTTTATGTGCGTTCATGAGAGAGTGGTGTTCCAGTGGATGACGCAGGATGTAGGCGTTCCGGTGAGAATATGCTAGTTCCGCGAGAACCAATTTCTTTTTACAATAGTCAGCTAGTCTCCACTTGGCTTATATTGAAATCCTCCAACATTTTTATTTACAAATCCTCATTTTGTACTTTTAATTTACTTCTAAATTGTTTTGCTCTCTCCTCTGTGTTTCCGCGTTCATCACTTCTCATTCGTAATGTCTATCTTATGTTAACTGACGTACATGGGTCATTCCTAGTATTCAGTATCTTTTGGATATCATAAAAAAAAAAATGTAATCAATTCTTGTGTAATTTTGGTCAACCTTGGGTATATAAATTTAAGCAATTATGAGCCAAATTCATTGAGAAGGAGGATGAAAAATGTCCACCCTGTTAAGGACAAATGAACAACAATTTGATTTAACAATTCCATTACATTAAGTCTGAGCAAAAAAAATGCTAACACAGAAAATCTGTCAAACAAAGAAATGCTACTTTTACAAGAATTTATATTTACTTTTTACATATTCCCCTTAACAGGGTGGACATGTGGACATAAAATAAGTAAAAACAGATAATTAGCAAAACTCTCACTCATCTTCCCCAGTTGTTTTCCCTCCATGAAAATGCCAGCTGTATGATATAATGTAATTGTATTTTTCCAAGAGCCAGCAGTCAAATATAACAAGGTGGACAATATCATGAGGGACAAGCTAAAAACCATTATATATATATATACATATATATATGAAGAGTTCAGATGCAAAAGCCTCTAAATTCATCTGACGTCTTTCTTCAAAAAATGCATTTTTATTAGGTTCCGATGTATAGGTTTCTATGTAACTACTGGTACTTCTGATTGGGCTGAGGCTGGGATTTTAGCGAGTTTGAAGTAAAAGTATTTGATGGACGTACAATATGTGTCGAGAGCATTCACTCAGTATCATTATCTCTTTTTTGACCGAGACGGCTTTTAGGGGGTTTTGCATCTGAACTCTTCATATATATATATATATATATATATATATATATTAATATATGAATTTCATATTCATATATATATATATATATAAATATATGAATTTAATACTAACAAAACAGGGAAAAAAATCACTTATATTAAGTGTTGTATTCATAATAATAATAGTAATAATAAATATTCTCAAAAGGTGTTATTTACGTCAAAGACAACTTTACAATTGATGTTGTTGAAAATTTTAAGGCAATAATATCATGATCTTTACTGGAATCCATGTATCAATGAGAGAGTGACATTCCAGCAAATGAAGTAACAATATTTTAGGTTTTACAGTTTTATGGTTTTAAACTTAAATTTACATTTATATATCTTAATTTCATATCATATCATTATGTATTCTAACATCAGATTAATGGTCTTCTGTTCTAGTCTCCAAAGGAACCCATTCAAATAGTCCCCATATGTTTTTAATGTAGCTAACATTGGCAGCTTCATGTCATCTACACATTCATTAAACTTTAAGGAGTGAGGCACTGACAAATGATGGTTATTGTGCTATGTAGCCATGTGCTTTTTAAAAACATTTTAATAGGCTTATTAGATAAGCTCTGAATATACGCTAATTTGACTAGAAACACTGGAGACCGGAAATGCTAAGCATTCTTCAGGTTAAGAGTCAGGCGTGACTTCCGCGTTCAGAAAAAAAATGTCTGTACCAACCTACTGAAGTACTGAAATCTGTTTTATATCTTTCTAACACAGTGATAACCAGTGATGAGAAAGTCACATGATGAACAAAAACCCATCACAAACAGCTTTTAAATACCAACATATATAGAAGGTGCACAGTGTCATTCACACAAACACTAAACACCATCATGATAACACACATGAAAATTAAATAATGCAATAAACATGAATTAAACAACATTAGATGTCATACAACCCTAATGTACAAAACTGCTAAGAAAAAAAAGAAACATTGCTATTTAAAACAACAACAACAACTTTTACATTCTTTTTCACTTCCGAAAGCAGTATGCTACAGTAAAATTACATGCAATGTCCTGTAGTTTTTTTTACTGTATATAGTAGGGGAACTTACTGTAAACCATTTAACAGGTTTTTACTGTATTATTTTGTACAGTCTTTTACCGTTAAATTCATGGTTATTTTTTTTACAGTGTACATATTTTTCTTACACAAATGCATCAATTCGCATGGAGCACTTTTTATAATGGATAGACACACTTTATTGGACTTCAAATTCTCAACGACCATTTACTGGCATTATAAACTTGGAAGAGCCAGGACATTTTTAAGAAGTTCATATACACCTAGGATGGCTTAAGGGTGAGTAAATAATAAAGTAATTTTCATTTTTGGGTGTACTATTCCTGTAAGGTTACATACTTAATGCTCACAAGAATGTAATATAATACTGTATATGATAGCATGCTCTATATATCTTCCAAACTTATGTTTGAATGTCTCCCGAGTGACATTTTGGTCATTAGAGAATAAAAAGCCACTAGTTACGATAAATAAACAATTTGTTGAAAAAAGCAAGCACAGATTTGCTTGGATGGTTAAGCAGTGTCACGCAAACAAGATCTGCTGTACTGAATATGTTGCTGTGATTTGGTAGCAAGTAATCAACTCAACAAACTATTGCATAACACCGAATATCTCGTTTGAATAGAGTCTTCATATTTGAAGTTCATATTGCATGCGCACATTCATAACACCATCACGATCCATAGCCAGAGGTCCCTGCAACTCTCTCATCTCCTATTTTAAACTTGCACTGTTAGGCTGATAATCAAATTACTTTTTGAAGCCGGAGGATGATGCCTCCTTGACACCCTGTTTCTGCTCCGTGTCAGAACTTCTCTGGGCATCCGTCTAAATGAATCTGTAGAGATTCAGTGCTTGTGCCAGGGAGAAATGTCAAGGTTAAATAATCCCTTATGAAATAAGCATTTATTATAGGGGGCATGACATGGCAGTGCGGTTTTGGGGTCGGCTCCTCTATATGTAAGCATATGAACAGTATCACGGCTCCCTTCACGGCTCACAGCCCATGAAAAATGTCAGCGGCTCCCCTCAGACTAGACTCATTGCCATTATTGACGCTTTCAATGCTCTTTAAATCCTACTGTGCCACTAAAACGTCAGGAAAGAATGGCACACATATTCTAATATACCTCATAAACCGCACCGTACTGCTTTTTATTATTGCTCAGCCTCCAGAGACAATGACAGGTGCTCATTTTGGGGGGATTTTGTGCACCCGTGTTTTTAACATGACACTCTAGCAATCTTTGAGGACTTCATCCAAAGCAGAAAAAACAGTTTGATGCTGTTACACAAAGAGGTTGATTATGTGAAGTTGTGTAGATGACTAAAAACCTCTCAGTTTATTCCTCAAACACCTTCATTAAAATTCCACACCTGCTCTGTGATGCTCGCGGCAAAGACTGAGGGAGAGCAGCGGACCCCTAGAGGAGTCATTTTTATTCTGGAGCACGAGTGCCTCAGCCAAGGTGTCACCTAATCGGGAAAAAACAGAGAAAACAACTGGCGGAGAATCCGCACACTTCCGTGGACCAAGCATTCCAATTAATCCCATAATGTTCGGCGTAACCCATCCCCCAACCCCCTTCTCATTAATGCCAAACATGTTTAAGACTCTATTCGATCAGGAAATGTTTATATTAAAACTCCGTCCTTCCTATATTAGAGTCTCTCAAGTCTTTAATCTGCCCTGATGTGATATCTCGATATGGTACGTCAGCAGTGCCGTCTCCACAGTCACTCATTTTGATCCGGGTCATATTATGGCACAGTTTCTCTCTCGTCTCTTTTAACGCTGCTCTTTCTTCTTTTTCATTATTCTTCTTGATCTCCTTCTGCTTTTGAAAGTGTGCCGGACTCTTGATGATGTGAGCTCCCTCGCTGTCTTTGTGGACACAACTTCTGAGGATTCTTTCACTGACGGTTATTTAACTTCAGGGATTGACGTTTACATTTGATTGTAGTCATACTTGTCTGTGTATTTCACTTAATGCCTCAAGCACACGACGTTGTGGGACGGCTGGAACATACACAAGAGCAACTTCATACGATACTTCAGCTATGATGAATGTTGACATTGGCAGAGATTTGTGTTTAGAAAGAGATCCTGAGATTTCACACTTTAATAATCAAACTGGCTTCTCTTTGTTTCGGAAGGCTCTGAATACCTTCGCCTGGCAGTATTTGATTGTTTATGTAAATAGCTTGAATGCATTTTAATTTGCCTGCTGACTTCATTGAAACCTGACCTGAATGAATTTCTGTCTTTTCCACAATGGAGAGACAGGCGTTGTCCTACTAGTTCTGAGCCTCTGGCAATGCCCCTGGTACTGCCACTGCGAGTGTTTAAACACTTCAAGTGCTGACAAATATTGGTGATGAAGTGTTTATGCAGTGAGTTTGTGGCCTAATCAAACAAACACATACACGTTTGTTTTTCTATCATTTTCCATTGATGTTGTGAAAGGTTAGTTCCTAAAAAGCTCTCACAGAATTTTTTTAACACATGATTTATTTGTCTTTTGAATTCCCACATTTCCTCAATTCCTGAATTTTGAACTGAATTGGAATTGAGGTATAGCAAACAGAATAAACTGAGATTCAAAAACATTAACATGTCTGTAATATTTAGCTACAAAAAATGTAAGTGATTTTTTGGATCATCAGTCATCAAAGCTTAGTAAATATTGGTCACAGACATAGAGATTTATATTAAATTTCACCAAGCTGATGGTACTCACTAAAAACTCCCACAGATCATGTTTTGAAGCCATTTCAAGTCTTATCTTGATGTAACAAAGTGGTTATATCGAAAAGTTCTTTATTTGCTTGTTTTATTATATTGTTCATTCAGACTGAATTGCGAACACACAGCACACAAACACAAGAGGCAGGATTTATCGCATGAACCAGCAACAGTCAATCATAACCAGTCATATCCAGTCATATCACGATCAGGGGCAGACTTAGTGATTCCAGATATGGGGCCACAAACACAATAACTATGTGTTCTTTTATGACTAACCCTTATTTTACTCACTCACACTTATAGTTCATAGTTTATTTATCCCTTCACAACCAGTAGTCATCCTGATGCTAAAGCCATATTAAGCTCATTTTGTTCTGATTACAAAAGATGATCCCTCATATAATCGCAAAAAGCTGTCACTTAGTTTCACTTTTGATCTCACAATGTTCTGTTAATAAGCTCTCTGCACTGCACAATGAATCTCTTATTTACATTGTATCTACACTTAGATATGGATATTTGCTATAATGACAGGATTCTCAAGCTTGCAGAACTCCGCAAACTCTGCATTTTGAGAGGTAAGTGGATTCTAACTTAAATACTTATGGTCATTACGTTCAAAAAATTAACAGATGTGTCTTTGATTGGCTGCATTGTTCAACACTGCAAATATGTTTCTGCAATATCAGATGATTCCCCGGGGCCCTAAGCGGCCAATTACTTCACCTATTGCTTAAGTCCACCCCTGATCTAATGGAGGCACTGCCTACTTACACATGACTTTCCCCCATTTAAAAACTATCGTACGTGTAAGCCAATCTGGACGGATGATGCATGCGTCCTGTGTCATCTGCCCGGAATGGCTTCTGTTCAGAGCCAGGATACTTTTAATGTAATTCCAAATGGATTTGTTTGAAAGATGAAAGTCATATACACCTAGGATTCCTAAATCCTGGGCTAATTTTCATTTTTGGTTGAACTAAACCTTTAATGTAATATAATATTTGTGTTGTTTTATTTTTGTACTACTAATTTTTCGCATCCAATATTTTGAGGGGGCACTACCTCTAAATGGCCCAGATAGATAGATAGATAGTATACTTCCTCATTAACTGGTGTTTAAACTACCTTTTGGGAATCATTGTGGAAAAACACTTCATTTTCCAAAATGCAAATGCACATTCTTCTACCTGTCATTCTCTCATCATTGAAAAGAATAATTTTGCACAATCCTAAAGCCTACACATTTTGTACATACTCAAAATAATCTAAAGACTGAACGAGCCATTTGTATTTGAAATAAATATAAAGCCTACTGAAAACTCTAAAAGCACTTTATAGTATAGTGTATAGCATAACTGAAAAGAGCTTTTAAACTCTTCATTTTGAGAGAACAAAGCCCAGAGCTGAGATCGAATACCCTCTAATGAGGACTCCCTCTACTCCATTGAGTCAGACTGCAACAACACCTGCAAAGCAATTATGGCAAGTGTGCTTTGCTGTTAGACATTATGTAACTATCCTGCGAAAAAGAGCATTTAGCGGAGATGCTATCAAAACCAAATCTTCTTGACCTTCTAATGTACATTTTAGATATCTAAGTCTGTAAAGAGTGCAAGTCTTGAAGCTGATATCGATCTACTGAACACTTGAGCCCCCAATGCTGTCGGTCAAATGAGCAAAACACTTGATTTAAGTTTTAATACTTTATATCCATGATAAGAGCTGTGTACTTTGGACATCTTATTTATTTATTATTTAAAGAAACAAAGTTGTCTTAGGGACTTTAGGGACATTTTCCCAACATCCCAGATTTTCATAGTACATTTTCTATTCATTATTAAGTCAAGTATTGGTATTGTTAGAATGTTGCACCATATAAGGAGTTTTATCAAAGGAGCCGGAAAAAGAAAGACAATTTCTTGAGGTCAACCGAAAGGTATACAGTTGTTGAGCTTACTGTATTTTGCAAAAGCCAACTCATCTGAATATTTATTTAAAATGCTTTGTTGGTAATTCTCTGGTCGGGGTGTCCAGGTGAAGTTTAACATTCTTAACTGTAACTGGCCTCTTATCTGACCCAGAGAGAGTTAAATGAAGTGTTTCTTGCATGGTTGCACCATGAAGATCAGCAGGCACTGCTTCAGAGTCTTTGCTCCAAAAGGTATGAGCCATGTGCTAGCTTTCTGAACTCAACAGGGCAATATGTCTTTTCCTCCCTGAGCACAGCTGGAAGTCATCCTCCTCCTCATTACTTAAACTGTCAAGATCGGCCCCAAAAAATTCTGCACTACATCTATGAGCAAAGAACAAAATTCAATCACACCACAATGGCACTGGCCTCATTTCTTTCTGGAAAGTGCAGCATGTTGTTAAACGACACACAATGAAACTACAGTTTTACTGCAAAGTCAGTTTTTACTGACCTGATTCCTAATGCCTGCTTAACCTGATTTAACAATGTTTTACTGTATATGTTTCCAAGCTTTCTGTTTATACAGTGCCAATATTGAATGAAATGACTGATATTGGATAGCTGGTTGTGTTGCAATGGTAGAGTGCACATTTCAGCGTCAGGTAAAGATTTTTTCACATCAATAGCATGTCTTGATAATTCATGTTGCAGTCACTCAAGAATAACTGTCACCTGTGTTTCACAACAAAGAGCGTATGGTGGGTGATCAGATAAAAACTGAACTGTATTGGCTTTTCTTAAGTTTACAAATATTATTTATCGGCATACATGACTTAGAATAGAATAAAATAGTTTTATGAATCAGCTTTTGTTTACTTGTTAGAATAAAATATTTATCAGCTTTTTTTTGTTTTGTTTATCATCTTTACTGTCCTTAACTGCTTGTTAGAGTCAAATTTAATCTGTCTAATTGCTGTCTATGCAGGGTCAGAAAGCTCTCAGATTTCATAAAAATATCTTAATTTGTTTTCCAAAGATGAACGAAGGTCTTACGGGTTTGGAAGGATATGAGGGTGTGTAATTAATGACAGAATTTTCATTTTTGGGTGAACTAACCCTTTAATTAAGGACTATTGCCCAAGTTAGGCTGGCTATATTAAGATTTTAATTGTGGCTTAATTTCACAGCAGTGACAAACAATGTCGAAGCTTCTGGCAAACATTATTGTTACAACTAGCGAAGGCAGATCAGAGATGTGCTATCTTTTGTACTACTATGTCTAGTGATGATAGAGAGGGCACATGGAGTCTTGTGGAAGATTTTTATTCATCAAAATATGAAGTCATTCATCATTCATCAAAAAAGTCGAATGATCAAAAATGAGTTATTTTCATTTTCACATCCTCCATTAAATACCTTCAAAATGACATATGACTTGTTGGAATCGGACCAAAAATTAGCTAAACCCGTTTGAATGCAATAGAGTCAGCAGAGTTGATTTCAAGAAACATTAAAGTTAAAGTTTTCTGAAGATTCTAAAGCGAAATCACCTAGCAGTGTTGCATATTTTCCTCCAATTCTTTTCTTAATAATAATTACTATACAGGTCCTTCTCAAAAAATTAGCATATTGTGATAAAGTTGATTATTTTCTGTAATGTACTGATAAACATTAGACTTTCATATATTTTAGATTCATTACACACAACTGGAAGTAGTTCAAGCCTTTTATTGTTTTAATATTGATGATTTTGGCATACAGCTCATGAAAACCCAAAATTCCTATCTCAAAAAATTAGCATATCATGAAAAGGTTCTCTAAACGAGCTATTAACCTAATCATCTGAATCAACTAATTAACTCTAAACACCTGCAAAAGATTCCTGAGGCTTTTAAAAACTCCCAGCCTGGTTCATTACTCAAAACCGCAATCATGGGTAAGACTGCCGACCTGACTGCTGTCCAGAAGGCCATCATTGACACCCTCAAGCAAGAGGGTAAGACACAGAAAGAAATTTCTGAACGAATAGGCTGTTCCCAGAGTGCTGTATCAAGGCACCTCAGTGGGAAGTCTGCGGGAAGGAAAAAGTGTGGCAGAAAATGCTGCACAACGAGAGGGGGACCTGCAGAAGAGGTCTGAGTCTGGAGTAGAAACATCCAGAGCCACCGTGTACAGGCGTGTGCAGGAAATGGGCTACAGGTGCCGCATTCCCCAGGTCAAGCCACTTTTGAACCAGAAACAGCGGCAGAAGCGCCTGACCTGGGCTACAGAGAAGCAGCACTGGACTGTTGCTCAGTGGTCCAAAGTACTTTTTTCGGATGAAAGCAAATTTTGCATGTCATTCGGAAATCAAGGTGCCAGAGTCTGGAGGAAGACTGGGGAGAGGGAAATGCCAAAATGCCTGAAGTCCAGTGTCAAGTACCCACAGTCAGTGATGGTCTGGGGTGCCATGTCAGCTGCTGGTGTTGGTCCACTGTGTTTTATCAAGGGCAGGGTCAATGCAGCTAGCTATCAGGAGATTTTGGAGCACTTCATGCTTCCATCTGCTGAAAAGCTTTATGGAGATGAAGATTTCATTTTTCAGCACGACCTGGCACCTGCTCACAGTGCCAAAACCACTGGTAAATGGTTTACTGACCATGGTATTACTGTGCTCAATTGGCCTGCCAACTCTCCTGACCTGAACCCCATAGAGAATCTGTGGGATATTGTGAAGAGAAAGTTGAGAGACGCAAGACCCAACACTCTGGATGAGCTTAAGGCCGCTATCGAAGCATCCTGGGCCTCCATAACACCTCAGCAGTGCCACAGGCTGATTGCCTCCATGCCACGCCGCATTGAAGCAGTCATTTCTGCAAAAGGATTCCCGACCAAGTATTGAGTGCATAACTGAACATAATTATTTGAAGGTTGACTTTTTTTGTATTAAAAACACTTTTCTTTTATTGGTCGGATGAAATATGCTAATTTTTTGAGATAGGAATTTTGGGTTTTCATGAGCTGTATGCCAAAATCATCAATATTAAAACAATAAAAGGCTTGAACTACTTCAGTTGTGTGTAATGAATCTAAAATATATGAAAGTCTAATGTTTATCAGTACATTACAGAAAATAATGAACTTTATCACAATATGCTAATTTTTTGAGAAGGACCTGTATTAAAAATCACAATATAGCAATTTCTTTATTTTATTAAAAATAAAGAACAAAGATGCAAATAAACAGTAGTTTAGTTAATCAAGAACAACAAGTTATACCGTCTTTTCTTTTAATGCTTGATTAACACAGAGACAGGTCTGTATTAAGCCCTACTGTAATGCATTGATTTAATAGAATGTTACACATTCGATTTTTTCCCCCCAAACATTAACTAAATGTTCGTGTGAGACATAATGATTATTCTTGTGTGCAATCTATGCATCTGGCCAAGACATATTTCGCAATAATGTACTTTATAGTGAGATTGCGTACTCTCTGAGAGTCGCGTCTTATGCATGTGCTTCGCAAATGTCAGTCAGCATGATCATTTTGTTTTCATCTGCATGGGATTAAAAATCATATTTCACTGGTTTGGACTCATGTCACTGAGAATTTGATATAAATATTCACAAAGGTGGAATTCTGCACTTTGCAACAATAGACCTACAACCTTGTGGTGAGAAGCAGCAGCAGTTGTCGAGAAGTAAGCAGAGAAAAAGGTACTCTTCTCAGAAAACATACAAATAAAGATAATTTTAGACGTTTAATTACTATTTGGAGCATTGGGATTGCTAGAAGAGGGCTTAATGAACTAATTTTTGTGAAATCATCAAATTTATTTTTCACTTCTTTTGCCTGTTGCTGTGTGCATTCCAACTCATTTTGCCAGGTCACATATGGTGAAGCTGCACGTCCTATTTTAACATTAGACAAAATATTTGATGAGGCCGCCTTGTTTCACTTAACATAAATTGAGGTCTTCTCAAAAAGGTAAAAAGCTGATAAACAAAAATTACAATGTATGAAATGTATTTGAACACGCCTTGAGGAAAACTGCATAAAAGAGTGTGCAGACACAGAATCTATAGATTCTCTGCAGAGTCTCTCACCTTCATTATCTCTGATAATAAAGTCTATCTTCTGGCATCAAAACCTTAAGACTTGAGGATGTGATTGTGATCTGTGATTTCTCACAGAAGTGGCAGAAGCCACCACACTCTAACTGGGAATTAATTGAGAAATGATACCATGAGCCAAATAAATGACAAGTAAACCATAAAACTAATAAAAAAGAAAAGAAAGTCTCTAGTAAGAGGCCAAAAAGGCAGGTGCTTGAAAACCACTTGGGGTCGTGCCTGGGTATACTTGTGTCAATCTGATCTCATGACGAAAATGTACCTGTGGGAAATATATGTCCAGAAATGTCCACTAAGTGGCGCTGAAAGAGTGTTCGTTTTTTTCTGGATGAACGTACATATGGTATGTTTTGTACGCGTCACCGGAGTTCTGACTTGAAATGTCTGTTCAGTGGTGCTATAACTCTAATGCTCTGTGTCGTTTTAAAATAACGTACCATCAGCACTACACCTAAACCTACCCGATAGTATGAACAAAAGCGAATGTGACGTAAAAACGCAATCACAAGCATGCCATTTTAGTTTGTTTTTCGATCTCTCATTTTTAAGCTCTCTCAGTTATATTTTTCACGGGATTTGTACCCAAGGATTCTGCATCCTAAGTCCAGATCCATGAAGGCTAAGCTACCGAGCAAGCTTGTTATGTCCGGTTATGGTCATTGAAATTGATACATGATTGCCTAATCATAACACCTCCCCCACACTTACCCCTAAACCATCAATAGGGGAATAAAAGTGAAACATACGATATATAATCATAACTGTGTACGACAACGATTACCTACGTCTTGCGAAAAAGTTTCCACAGGAATAGAATATAATCTTTTTACTGAATAATAATCAAATATACATTCATGCAGTGTTGCTATCAAATGGCTTTACCAACATTTTGACCATTTGTAAGTAGTCTTACTTATGGGCTGTATAAAGTAGACACAGTAGTATGTCCAATTTTCCAGTATTCATAAAACAGTAGTCAAAAATTCCACAGATGACCCATTTCTGGTGAGATTCTGAAGTGCACTTTCAGTGGACACTTTACTATCCCATAAGGCCTTGGGAGAGAATTTGTGAATGGCAGTGAAGTGACCCAGCTAACGCTGGTAGGTCACATGACGACAACAACATGACGAATGTAGTATGTCAGTATCACAATGATATTACTCAGACAGTACACAGTTTTGAACACAGCCATGCTCTTTTTATAGTGTAGTTAGTACACTTTGTATAGTACAATTTCAGATGCTACAGTCGGATTGTTTTTTATACATTTGGCTCAGAAAGTTTTGGTTGCTCATTGAATCATTCATGGTGTTTATAAATATGACTGCATTTCAGAAAACGGCTTTCTGGAATATCAACTCTGGCTCTTGTTCACACTTGACCCAAAACACTGAGGTGTGAAAAGGGCTCTCATGTTAAAAGAGAAGACCAAAAAAAGAGCTCCAGGCGGTTACGTTTGTGTCATTTTTACAGGAGGGTATGTGTTAATGCTGTATCAAGACCTATAAGTTGCCCATTTCCTTTTAGGACAAATCTTTATCACGTGGACAGCACAACAAAAGGGTAACCATTGCGGCTCTATTTCATCAGGAGATCCTCCTCTGCCAGAATCTCCATCTATGACTCAGATGTCACCCCTGATTGATGGCGAGCACTTAGCGTTCCCACAAGGGGCCCGTGAGCACCTGAGAGCAGTGATGTGGCTAGACAAGACTGATGCCTCATCCGGGTGGATGGATTGACCGCTCAGCCTGCGACGTCTTCAGCGGCACAGGCAAAAGGGCAGGGGGCTTGATTTCACAGGGAGCGTAAAGTAAATATGCCCCCCTTGACATTCCAGCGGTTTCCAGCGGGGCTATCAAACTCCTTTCCGTCAGCGGTAAGATAACACTATGCGATGGCTCTGATTTAGTGGGGACCGTTGATGCATTGATTTACATCTCATCTCTTGTCTGTAAACCATCCATTAATGCATGAGAGGTGCATTATCTCTATGCATGTTTGCACCTCAGACAAGAGCAGGAAATAAGATGTCTTCACGCCTTTTTCGCTTGCTAGTTTTTTCCACCTCCGAATTTAATCTCTAAAAACTCCTGGGCCGAGGAAGGCTGCCTGGCATATCAACAAAAAACTTTGTAACCTTTCGATGACCCATCCGTAATGAGTTTTAACTCGCATCTGTCATAGAATGTGTTGACAATGACAAATCTGAGCGCCACATGCTGAGAGGAATTCTAAACAGCCTGGAGAACCGGCAAACATCCATGTTTACGCATGGAGTAACTATTATGATTTTGATGCTTTGGGAAATTCTGGTTATGGCTTCGCGGTCGCATTCTCGGGCTCATGAGAAATGGTTTTTTGACACTTCTTGTGTGAAGGAAGCAGAGCGGTCGTGGCTCGGGGTGCCGCGTATTAGAGTCAGTGGCGAGTCTGCAGTGTGTTCCAAGTCATGCCTTTGACAGATGCCACATTAGCATGATCAGACTGGTCTGGCCAGATCGTCCGTCCTGTCATACTGGGCACTGGCTGTCTTGACTGAATACATAAGTGTGTTATAAGGCCAGAAAACAGCCTGGAGAACTGAAGGCTGGGGCAGCCTCTTGCTTTGGAGCCAAAGCAGTGGAGATCTGGAGGATATCAGGCCACAACTCTGGCAATTACTGGCAAGTGATTTATTTAATAACATATCCAAAATAAAATTAGTCAGTCCACCTTGCTCTTTATATCAACAGAACAGTCTCATGTCTAGCAACTTTTGTCTTACACCACTTTTGTAACTCTTAAACTGTCACTCTTTTCATTTAATTTCAGAGAATTGTCATGTTTAAATGATGCAGAATTTACACTGCAGTTTAAAAGTGTGTGGTCTGTAAGATTTTAGATGTTGAAGTCTCTTATGCTCACCAAGGCTGCATTTATTTATCAAAAACTGAGTAAAAACAGTAATATTGTAAAATATTTTTTACAATGTAAAAGGTGTGTTTTTTTATATACATTTTCAAAATGTAATTTATTCCTATGATGGCAAAGCTGAATTTTCAGCACATGATACTTTATAAATCATTCTAATATGCTGATTTGGTACTCAAAAATGATTTCTTACTATTGTCAATATTTAAAACATTTGTGCTGCCCTCCTCATACATTCGCATCCTTGATAAATATGAGAAAAGGTGGTTGTATAAATTTTATCTTTCGTTTCAAAAATTCACAAAATTCTAATCCATCATTGAAGTAAAACAATGGAAAGCTCCATGTTGGTGCTTCTTCAGTTCACCCCACTCATTTTCTATAGGATTCAGGTCAGAGAATAAGAAGGCCATGACAGAAGCTTCATTTTGTGCTCAGTGACATATTTTTGCGTTGATTTTGATGTTTGTTTTGGATCATTGTCCTGATGAAAGATCCGGCAGTCAGGTTTAGATTTTTTTATCTGTTGGTATGTGATCAAATTATGCCATGTATCTGAACAAGATATCCAGGGCCTCCAAGAGTAAAATGGCCCACAACATTAAAGATCAAGCAGTATATTTAACCGGTGATGTAGCAGCTGTTTGATTTTTTTCTCCACTAATCTTTGGCCACACAAACTCTCATTCTCACCGTGCATTAGGTTGATATAGACACACATCCTCTTGTTTTATTTTTTATTATTATTATTAGTTTTTTTTTATTATTATTAGTTTTTTTTCCAATTGATTTTTAATGCTTTGGCTCTTCCTATCTTGTGAAGCTGAACAATCTTGTTTTGCACATCAGAATTATATTCTATATACTATTTTACTCTTTGTGATGGATGATTAAGGGAATTTGGCATTTGTGTTCCTCATATTTATAATATTGTGGAACAGGATATTCGCTCATAAGCATTACTAGGGGTGCCAATAATTGTGGCCAACATACATTGGAGAAAAAAAAAACATTTTTTTTTTTTTATGTGAGTTTCCCCCCACTTTCAATTGTTTTACTTTATTGTTTTACTTCAATAAAAGATCAAAAAGATAAACAATGTAGATTTATTTTCACAGCCACATTTGCTCATATTTACAAAGGGTGCCAATATTAATGGAGGGCATTCAATATATAGTATATATTATATATATAGTCAGTATATAGTTTCTAAATAGACATTGTATGTCTATATACTATATTTAGAAATATATGAGATATTGTATATTATATTAAATAATAATATAACATACAACTGCATACAGTTACAAAAATCTTTTATATAGATTTTCTGCTACACACACATTATTCAAAAAGATATATCCAAACTTTGGTATGCTGCAATCAGTGATAAGAGATGTGAGTGCCCCAGTGATGTTAGACTTGATATATTGCTTCAAAATGCAACTTTTGAAGGTTTAAATGGGTGTGAGATTAATGTAATGGCAGAGGGGATGATCAGTCATGACTTAAATGATGTTCTGTTCCCCACACAGTGCTATTACACTGTGTGGCTTGAGAAGACATTGAATATAACACACAAATAGAATGAACTACTTTTATTATACTTTTATGGTGTTTTTGTCATTTTTAAAGCCGCAGCTTGGACAAAAACACCTTCCGTGGTCCACAGAAAACAGAAAATAAAAAATAAATGAGCAATAATCATTTGGCCTTGGGTAAAGTAATAGAATCCTCTAAATCTAGTTGAATATGGCAGCAGAGCCAAGTTTGAAATGTGGAACTAGACTGACACAAGCACTTTGTCAGCATAGTTTTAAACTAAATGAAAGTTAACTTTTTAGAATTAGAATACAGTAAGTGGAAAACCTTGCTGTCATTGTTTATAAGGTTCTGTGGATGCTTTGCTTCATTTGATCCCAACCTGTGTTTGTCTTTCATCTTACATCAGTGGCAAAGGCCATTTTCACTCATGATGCTTTTGGCTCTCACTGATGCTCTTGCTTTTGTGCACTTGTTTTCTTTGAGTCTCTTGAGAGCCTATTTCCACTTAAATTCACAGTAAAGATACCAATCTGCAATGTTCCAAGGTGTTAACCCCAGCACCTCTGTTACAACACAAGTACCTGCGCTACAGTCACTTACAGTGTTTATCTAAAATGCAATCACTCTCCACTCACAAATACAGACAATGTCACAGAGTTTCAATAAATAGGCTATTGTTGCCCAAAATCAATAACAACTTACAAGCCAGCTGGAAGCCTCGAGGTTAGTGGAAGGCTAACAGGGCAGTGCATGCTTATGAGAAAAGTTTTTTTCTTCACCAAATGAAAACTTTGAGTGCATGTGTGTCAGTAATCAAGTGAATATATTCAAATATAAAGGTTCAGTGTTAGGTTCTTTACAATATTCATGCAGAAAGACTAGAGAAGTAATATTCGTGTGGATAAAAAAGGCTACACAGTATGCTTACATATGCAGTAATCATACAGATGTCTGTTCTTTGTAAAGCTGCTTTGGAACACTTATTGTGGCAGGCACTATACAAATGAATTGAATTGAGGAAAAAAAATGAATAGAATAGTATTCATATTACATTTGAAGCTCAAAATCATGTATCACATTCATTCTATAAATCTATTACAGCCAAAATGAGTTATCCCTTACATATACAGTACATTGAACATTCTTGAATTGTTATAATAGATTTGCTTCTTGTATTTATTTTAATGTAAAAAAGAGAGATTCTGTGGGAGTTAGAAGTAAAAGTGGAACAGTTGTTAGTTATGTAACAGTGTGAGTTACAAAATGATTTTGTCTTCCTGTGAAATTACTTTATTTCTTCAGAAATTTGTGCTAAACCAATGCACAGTTTAACATTTAAGAAGATCTTAAACATCTAGAATCACAAAATCAATTGTGGTAAATTCACCTGTATCAACATAAAGTGCACACATCTGAATAAATATAAAAGATGTATTTTCTTAATGATCACTAATATAATTTATGAAAAGATGGCAAAATTGAAATGTATTAAACATATACTTGATAAAAACAGCAAAACATATGACAATATTTTCTGAAGAATAAGTAAAATAGCCAATTTTGTTTAAATTAATTATTGCAGAAATGAGTACACCCTAGATTTAATTCAGCAAATGTATAATATTTAAGTACTTATTATGTCATCCAGAACTTTAAGTATACAAGTATACAAGCTTAAGTGTACATATTCATGACATATTTTCACATCTGTCCTGTTTAACTCCGGCCTCCTTAAATGCCCTGGACTTAAATGGGGAGTGTTGCTCAGCTCGTCTCTTCTGAATCCTCCACAGCTACTCAAGAGTGTTAATATTGAGTAAAATACATGTCCACTGAAGGATTTTCACATGACAACTCTGATAAAGCACGACTCCCTCACACCTTCACCACTCATATATCCCAATATAAGAGTTTAACTACCACTGAACGCCACTGTGGAAGCCCAACACTTCTCACTGTACTCCTCCTCTAGCAACACCAGAACATTTTGGACACTTTTGGATCCTATATGATTGACTTGGGCTCTTGAGACCAGATGGATTCCCAGAAGTCTATATTTTGTAAATGTGGGCCTTGGAAGAGGTTAAATGAGTTTATTGTGTTGCTTTGGTACAGTAAGTAGTACTGATGTGGATAAACAACCATGCATTTCATGTCGAACTCTGTTAGATAAAGTGTCACTCTTTTTATAGCTTTTGCTGGCTTTGAGACACTTTCTTCATGTTTCTCCTGCTATTTTTCTAGCAAAAATTCACTCATCACTAAATGAAAACTTAAAGTGAAGACCTGATTATTTCAGGAGCCTTGTCACAAGTCTATTGTTCGATATACTTACCTGTTGATCAAAGATAGCCTTAAACCTACTCTTTTTTTTTTTTTTTAGTTTTATTTAATAACTTTTAGGAGGGTGTGCTCATTTTTGCAACACAACATTTTATCTTATTTTCCTGAATAAGTCTGACATTCTTCTTTGGTAATTCAAAGCAGGTTTGTTGGAGCATTATATCTCCAAAGAACCCTAACATGTCTTCTAAGTAAAGAGTAATTGCTGAATTTGTTAAGTTTTAGAGGGGGTGTACTCATTTATGCTGTGCACTGTATATACAATATTCAACTATTTTATAAAATAGTTTGATACTGGTTGGACAGCTGGGTGCCTTTGAGTCACAAAACAGCTTGTTTGATTCTAAAGTTCAAAGACAGGTTGGAAAATGGTCATGTAGCATCGGTCACATACAATATGAATATAATTCAGTGTAAGTGGACTTCAGGGAAAAAATGCTAAAAAATGTATGATGTGACCCTTTTAATCCATACAGGGGGTTGACCTCATATTCCATCATTTGCCATGATCTGTATCTGTAAGTGCTTTGACTAAACCTTATTTAACATCAGAAAATCAGGCCATACTGGAAATGAGTGATCAAAGGAAAACTTGAATGGGCAAAATCAGCAGTGCAAGATTCCAGCATATCATAATATATTTCTTTAAAGACAAATGAAAGGATAAAAGTGATCAAAGATGCGCATGATTCACTTAAGTAAGAGGTTAAGTTAGAAATTAGTACATTTAGGCAGAAAAGTTATGCGTAATGGTATATCAAAGACATAGATCGCAACCAGCAATGTTTTCTTTGATCTTAACGTAAGGTGCACTGCATCAGTAATCCTTCTGCTAATTAAACACAATGCGAATTTAACTGGGTAAACTGTTCAAGTTTTCTAACAACCTTTAGATCTTCCTCAATAATCACCAACCAGTGCCAGCTAATCACAGACCCCCCTCAGCTTCCACTGAAACTGTATTTCTTTCTTCTTTTTTCCTTTAATACGCCAAGCTTGCTAGATTATGACTGCTAGAAACCGACCCATGCTGTTATACACCATTGCCTTGAACCAGTTTTGTACTCTTTGTATCTCTTTTTTCTGTCTAATAATTACAGTTTGGTATTTAATCATGTCAGTCGTTCTCTCACACATGCACGCAAGGATTAGCCAGGGGCCTCTGGCCCTAAACAGAGGAAATATAGATAATTTTGAAGTGCTCCGCACTTCAGAAAAGCATTTCTGTGGCAGGGACTTTGAGGCGGGCTGCGATTTTATTACATATTCCTAGGATACAACACTAAACATTTCCATAATCTTCACCTCAGAGCAGCACAGTAAACAGACTCATTTTCAATCATTTCTCATGGCACTATGCAAAACAGGCTGTTATGAATAAATGCATTTTGAAATTGGGGTAAAACACATATTGCACACGCGATGATGGGATCGACAGAGCTCTCCGTGAGGCAAAGAGCATGGTGTGTGTTCAGTGCTGATGGGGAGCCGGGAACAAAATGTCACTACGGCACAGATATACGGCATAAATGGGGTCAAAAGAGCATGAACAAAACCAAGAAAAGGATTGAAATACAAAGACATTAAAGCATTATTTGATTCTATGTGTTCTGAAATACTTCAGGTATTAGTTTGACAATCTTTAAATGCAATATTATTCCTCCCCGCTACCTGAAGCTGCATATGATTTCACATGATTACATATGATGTGTGATTTGCTGCACATATTTGCTCCTGACAGTGAGATATGACATATGTGACACTGAATTTATATTACTCACGTCTTCAGAAGATCATTGCCGGTAGCATTCGGCATCAGGAAACAAACACACGCTGGTTATCTCCCTTACTCATTCGCTCTCTTTACGTTGTAACTCTTGGATGACAGTAAGCCTTGTTTTCCAGCATTATCACACAGGGGAAATGCTGTGAGCACAGGCCCCATGGTTTGGAGTGACAGAGTTGCCTGCCACTCAAGATTACAGCTCAATAAAAGTGACATGCACGATCACTGTCAACAAAACAGCTTCCTCTATACAGCCAAGACACGCCTCTAAAGGATTGCAGCCTGCTGGAAAACTACTTTTCTCACTGGAGAAAAAAAATCTGACTTTTAACTCCGAAGTCACAAAAAACTGTCAAAGGAGTCTATGAATAGTTTGCAATATCCAACACAGAGCAGGGGCCCTAAGCAGTGAGACCCCCCAGTTACTCAGGGGCTCAAACACCCTTTACAAACCACTTCAAGAGAAAGTAGCTATGTTTCCATCACCCTGTTTTTATGCACATTTTGAGATATTGCATCAGAAACGAGTGATGGAAATGGCAAATTTATTAACTTAATTTGCAAAAAAGCTTTTATGTTCACTTGAATAATGCGAATAATGGAAGACGGAAACACATTTTGCGAATAAATGCACAATGGGATAGCATAACCTGACTAACCAGTGGACCGATCTTGTTGCACAGCATCTGAAATGTTGTTATGGTCATTCTGAAATGCCTGAGCAAAGTCTGCTGTCAAAGTATTTCTGTATAATTGCCTCCCAGAACTGTCTTACATGACTGCATTCCCAAACAGCAGGCATCCACCTCCGAAAGCAACGAGTGCATTTATTGTGTTTCATCTGCTCACTCTGAGGCACAAGTAATTTATTATATGTGAAAATGATCATTTTCAGTGGCTCTTCCTACTTTTCAGGAAGTGGCAATTTTGTTCTCTTTGACTCGTTTGATAGAAATGGTGCTTATTCGCAAATGTTTTATGGGATATTCCATTTCGCAACTTTGGATGGAAACCCAGCGACTTTGTTTTATGCATCAACGTGATTTCATTAGTAGTAAAAAGTTCTCGTAAGTCAGGTTTGGTTTTAGAAAAATATATATTAGTGTATATTTGCATAGACATATACTTAAAGGGTACATTATTAATGTAATGACAACATCTAAACTTTGCCTTGCCAAGTAATAGAAATGTATTAATTTATTATTATTATTAATAATAATAATCATAATAATCATAATAATAATATAACATTGCAATAGTGTTATTCTGTTTTGTGTGAATTCCATGTCACAGGATTTTCATCACTTTATCCAAGATATTTCAATTTTGTTAATTATTTATTTATTTATTTATTTTAATTAATCATTATATACATACATACCCTAGTAAAAATGTTTTGATTACGTATGGTAACCCTTGTTCCCTGATGGAGGTAACGGAAATGTTGTGTCAAATGAAGGACACTAGGGGGTGCTTTAGGGAGCCCAAACACCTCTGACAGATTTGAGAAAAAGCCAATGAAATTGGGTGTGCAGAATTTGCATAGCTGGCCCCACCCGGACATCCAGGTATAAATAGTAGCAGCTAGCATCTGCTCATTCGTTCTATTCTGAAGAGTCGAGGAGCCACTGCATGTGGAGCACCAACCCAATATGAGAGTTTACAAGAGGTAACCTACCTCATATTGTATTCTGATAGCCAGTTCCTCTGCCGAACTCGGCTACGTGTAACGTGCTTGAGTGATGGAAGTAGGTAGTTCAGGGTTCACGCCAGGAAACTTACTGAACTAAAGGAGCGTCAATGCCCGAGGGGGAAGACACTGTAGCAAGCTTCTACACCATAGCAGTTTCTGGAGTCGCAGGGCTTGCGTTCAGGACTCTTGATGACACTGGCTCCATGTGCAGATTGTAGAATCTGGCAAATGTGTTAGGTGGAGCCCAACCTGCAGCTCTACAGATGTCTGTTAGAGAGGTCCTGTTCACTAGAGCTGCTGAAGCTGCGATTCCTCTGGTTGAGTGGGCTCTCACTCCCAGCAGGCAGGGTTTACCTCTGGCCTGGTAGGCCATACGAATCACGTCCACAATCCAGTGGGAGATTCTTCATTTAGAGACTGCATTTCCCTTCTGCTATCCTCTGAAACAAAGAGCTGATCAGAACAGTTCTAGACTGATCTCTGGACTGCAAGAGAGTGTTTACCCCTGTGAGTGGGAGAAGGGGACCATAGGTGGAGGTTCCAGAGATCTGGGAGCGGTTGTCAGATTGTGCCTTTCCCCAGAGAAAGAAGGTCCTTCCTCAGGGGGATGCGCCAGGGAGGAATGGAGGAGAGGAGAACCAGCTCCGAGAACCAAATCCTGTTGGGCCAGTAAAGGGCCACCAACAGGATCTGTTCTCAAAGTCTGTACAATGAGCCGGCTGGGCCAGCTGTGTGCCAGTGCACAGAGGGGAGCCTCGGACAGGCCGTACCACAACTGGCAGTGAGTGAATTCTGACAAGGCGAACAGGTCCACCTGAGCCTGGCCGAACCAACTCCAAATCAGCTGGACCGTCTGGGGGTGAAGTCTCCACTCGCCCCGAAGTGGAGTCTGTCAGGAGAGCGCATCGGCTACCCGACTGAGTTTGCCCGGAATGTAAGTGGCAAAGTAAGAGATGGCGGGCTAGTTGTGACATGCGA
This sequence comes from Cirrhinus molitorella, assembly GCA_033026305.1. Taxonomy (NCBI): domain Eukaryota; kingdom Metazoa; phylum Chordata; class Actinopteri; order Cypriniformes; family Cyprinidae; genus Cirrhinus; species Cirrhinus molitorella. Next base: position 19,159,239 of record CM065136.1, on the reverse strand, counting down.
AAGGAGCGTACACCGCCCTGGTGGGTCCCAAGTGGGCTAGGTGGTTGAGAACCACGTCCCTTTGTGTGTAAACCAAATTCCTGGAAGTGTGCTAGGATTAGCCAGTCGTCGAGGTAATTGAGAATGAGTATGCCCACCTCCGAAGAGGGGCAAGGGCAGCCTCCGCAACTTTCGGAAAGTGCAGGGAGACAGGGAGAGCCCAAAGGGAAGAAACATGTACTGAAATGCCTGTCCCTCGAAGGCGAACTGTAGGAATGGCCTGTGCCTTGGAAGGATCGAGACATGAAAGTATGCGTCCTTCAGGTGTATTTCCACAAACCAATCTTGGCGTCTGACACACGTGGTAATGTGTTTGAGGGTTAGCATTTTGAAGAGGAGCTTGTGAAGGGCCTGATTCAAAATTCTCAAATCCAAAACTGGTCTGAGTCAGCCACCTTTCTTGAGTACAATGAAGTAGTGTCTGTAGAACCCTTTCCTCATATCGGCTGAGGAAGCCAGACACGCTGTGAATTATGCCCAGAGAAGTAGGAAATTGCACTTTTATTGACCATGTGGTGGCCGTCCACCGAAAGGCAGACAGGAGGGTTGGAGTCGAACCCAATACTGCCAATACTGGCTTGCTGCAGGTCCTGAGCTGGTCTGGTAGGTGGCCATCCTCGGCGCTGAGCAGGTGAGGGCTGCTGCTTCGGGGGAGCAGAGCTGGGGCCCGGCAAAGCAGGATGTGTTTTATGGCCTCCGTCTGCTTCTTCACCGTGGAGAACTGCTGGGCAAATTCTTTGTCAATGTTACCGAAGAGGCCAGCCTGAGAAATGGGGGCGTCACGAATACATACTTTTTCTGCATCCCTCATTTCAGCCAGATTCAGCCATAGGTGGCACTCCTGGACCACCATGGTGGACATTGCCCTCCCCAGAGCCTGCACCATGACCATCGTAGCCCGGAGGGCATAGTCAGTCACCGAGTGCAGATCCTGCAATAGCTCTGGGTTGGGAACACCCTCGTGCAGCTCAGATAGCTCAGGCCCAACCTCTAATGCTGCCGTAACTTCCTCTTCCCCAGCGGGAGCCCCGAATAACAAATCCAACACGTACTGAGACGAGTTTTAAAAGTCATCCGGAAGCTCGATCAGTAAGCAAACAGAATGAGTGAATCGCAGGGATTTATCCAGCGAAATATCACTTGCTTCCTCTCATTCTGCACCAATGTACATCTCAGCAGCCTCATACCCGGAAGTAGAAGAATTGGAATGGGAAGCAGTTGGTGCAAGCCGCGGCTTCTTCGGAAAGAATGCGGCCCGCAAACGGAGTGTGCTCAAGGTCATGGCCTCGCAAGCAGAACATCCAGCAGCATGTTTATGTCCCAAACACTGAAGACAGTGGTAATGGACAACTTTAAAGGAGATTTTCTCAAAATTCATTTAAATGAATTTTTTTTGCACCCTCAGAATCCTGATATTCAGATAGTTGTTTCTGTGCCAAATATTGCCCTATCCTAACAAACCAGACATCAGTGGAAAGCTTATTTATTCAGCTTTCATTACTTATAATATAAATAATTTATTTGGAGTACTACTTGTGCACAATGCATATTTCTTAACATTAAGCCTAAAATGTGTTTTAATGTCACTATAGTCTTTAAATGTAAGATATTTAAAGTGCACCTAAAATTAAAATTTTCATTTTAGCAAAATCAAATATATTCAGTATATCTTTTGTTGGACTTCAGCACTATTTTTGCACAATTAAAGTGCATTAAGTACAAAATGAGTTGTTCCAATTTAGCATACTTTAAGAGTACCAGTTTGGTATACTGAAAGTATATTGTATAAAGTATAAAGTATATTGTATATTGTATTTGTAGTATACTTAGTATGAAAAAAAAGGATTTTAGTATAATTTATGTACTATATTTAGTATATACACTGTAGGGTACATAAATGTTTTGGTGTTCTGGAGCCAAATGAAAGAGCAAACAAGGGTACAGGAGACCCTGAACTTTTATTGTTGTTAAATAATCATGTGCACCAAAAAGAAAAAAGTACAAGTTAGATATTAATTAATTTGTAGAGTGATGTGTTACTACCTGCCAGTCACTGTGGTTTAATTTGCATCCATTTTTATATCAGTATCAATAACCTTACTCCCGCCACGCGCCATATCACCATCTGCATGTGGGCTGTCTTCTCCCACACAGATTCACAGGTCAGACAGTTTCGGCATATGATGAGTTTTCAATGTCTACGAGAAACGCTCATTTATTTTGGTTGATTCTTATTTTATTCAATTAGTTTTTAATAATTTTTTGTGTTTCAGTTTATGAAAAGCTTTTTAATTAACCCTGACATGAAGATTACAGATGGGATATTGTGTTTGAATCGGTTACGATTCAGAGCAAATAACAAAAAGCCAAATGACAGAAACTTTTGCAGCTGCCCCCAAAGAACTAAGCATTTAAATAGTCACTGTGAACTACTTACTGAAATAGATATGATAATCAGTATGAGGGATTGTCTACAGATGGATGTGAATGAGAATTAGCATCTCTTGTTGTCAAGAGATGTGTGTGACAATCAGGCGGATAGAAGCAGTGAGAAACACAGCGAGGTCCCCAAACATCTCCACAGTCTTTTAACCTGTCACAGTTCATCTGCTCACTACGTTCATTCATGAATATTGCAGTTAAGAAATGGAATATGACTGGGAAGTGCACTGTGGATGGTCTGAACGGTGTCCCTCAGGTGTTACACCCACTCCTGTCACCAGTTGCCCAATTTAAACCTCAAATTTCATTTGTCCTCATAGACATCTCGGTCAGATGAGGGCATGTCATAGCCTGTGATGGTGTTTTTTCTTTCTTCTGCTTTTTCTTTTTACATTTCATTTTGCATTCTTGCCACAAAATGCTGCTATAATCCATATTTAAATCCATATATAAGTTTCACACATTGTTGTAATGGATTAAATATCACTTTTCCTAACACTTTCAGAAACATCCAAACAGACACATTGATATTCAGGAAGTGACAGCTAAAGTGATGTAATCAACCTGGTTCAATCAAGCATGACAGGCCTCAATACCAGGGAAAATGTGTTTTTATATCTAGAACAGACATTAAAGAGATAGTTCACCTCAAAATTAACAGTCTGTCATCATTCAATTTTTCCTTTTTCATACAGAGATCACAGGTGAGTATAGGTGGACATATAGAAGAAAGGACATACAGTATAGAAGACTATATTTTAAGTTCTCCAAAGTAGACAGCTTTGAGAATAGTAATTTTGTTTGAAAAATGTTTTTGAATTGTCTGTTAGTTGAATAGTAGTTGAATATTTTTGAAAGGTCTCTTATTGTGCACTAAGACTGTATTTCTTTGACAATAACACAGTAACAGCAAAACAGCAATATTGCTTTTATTTTTTATTTTATTTTTTTTACAATATTTTTATTCTATAATGATAAGAAAGCTCAAAAGAACTTAATGTCCACACGTTTTTATTTAATAATTTTTTTTTATTTTGGTGTGCAATCAGTTGAGATTTCTGTGGAAGCTTGTTTCCACCACTGATTGAAAAGAAAGAAAGAAAGAAAAAAAAAAAAAATATATATATATATATTTATTTATATATATATATATATGCAAAAAAAAAAAGATATATACTATATATATCACATATATATACTATATATATCACAATTTTGACTTTTTTTTCTCGCAATTGCGTCACAATTCAGAGTTTTTTTCTCAGTACTGTGAAATTTACCTCAAAATTACGAGTTATAAAGTCAGAACTGTGGGATATAAACTCGCAATTGCAGGAAATAAAGTCAGAATTGCAAGAAATAAACTGTGAGTTATAATGTAAAATTCTGAGATGAAAAAGACTTAATTTTTTTTTTCCTAGCATTATAACTTAACTCACAATTGATTGATATAAAGTCAGAATTGCAAGATAAAAACAATTCTAAGAAAAAAAAAGAATTGCAAGGTTATATCTCACAATTCTGACTTTTTAACTGGCAAAGTTATATCTCACGATTCTGAGAAAAAGTTAAAATTGCGAGATTGCATAATGCAATTCTTAGAAAAAAGTCAGACATAAAGTCAGAATTACAAGATCGTATCACGCAATTCTGAGAAAAAGTCAGACAAAGTCAGAATTTCTAAATATGAACTACAAAATCAGAAATGTCAGAAATGCATGATATAAACTCAACTCAACAATTCTGAAAACAAAATCAGAATTGCTAAGTGATTTTCTAAGTGATTTTCTTTGCTAAATTTGTGTCTCGCAATTCTGCCAGTTTTTTTCTCGCATTTGTAAGTTTGTATCTTGCAATTCTGACTTTATAACTTACAACTGTGAGTTTATATAACGCAATTTTGAGAGAAAAAAAATCTGAATTGTGAGATGTAAACCTCGCAGTTGTGAGATGAAAAAGATGAAAATGCGGGGCTTCCATAGATTTCAGTAGACACACATATGGATGAGATTTGTAAACTGTGGTGGTTTTCAATGAATAATGGTTATCATAGTAACTTTTCACTAGACAAATCACATTTTTTATGATGCTTTCTGTTCATTTTGACAACCTCTGGTCATCATTTAGGTTCATTGTATTAAAAAGAGCAGCATGAACATTATATCTAACGTTCTACTTTTGTATTCTGCAGAAGAAAGAAAAGTATTTCAGGTTTGGAACTACATAAGGGGGAGTAAATGATGACAGACAGTATTTTAATTTTTCATGAACTACGCACAGAAATCACTAAAACATTATCTCTAAGAAAAATCCCTGAATTTAATCATTCTTTTCAGCTGCAAATTGATAGGATTATACCCAATTTATTTTTGTAAACAACACCAACAACAGCAAAACAAAGTTATAAAAAAAAGATGTATTATAGAAAATATAATAGGAAGACTGCAAAGATTTTTGCTTATTGTTTTCTCAGTGGTGATTGATGTTTTAACAAGCATGTTTTTACTATTTAAAAAGCCTGAGATTGATTTGCATGTTGCCAGTTTGTACACACAAAATGTATTCAGGATTTACCACAAAGACATTTACACACAAACACCACTCATGCATTATAAAAGGGGGATCCTCGTTCACTTAAAACATGGAAAGCTGTTAGAGAGGATAAGGATCTCATCCAGCATTAATCCCAACCACTCAGCCCTGTCAGGAGAGCGGAAAGCTTTGCCAATGTATTTTGCTATTGTTACTTTTGATTTCATGCTCTGGAAATATTATACTTTATGTTATGTTTCGAATTGCAAGGATATAATCTACAGGTGTAATATCAAATTCCTCAATTTCACTCATAAAACAAGAATGAAACTGCTCTTTGGCCTTCAAAGACGGTCCATGGCATACAAATAGAATAATGTTATACCGAAAGTCAGGCCAAATCATTCAATTTCCTCAACCATACAGGGATTTAATAATTGACAGTTGAGATGATAAGACGGTGACTACAGAGGCCTGACCTGAGGTCGAGAAATTAATAAAGCAAAGACATTGAATAAAGTATTTCGTTTCTCCAGTGCGATAAGCTCTTAGTATAAAGCTTGTAATTGTATAATCACCTCAGCTTCTTTTCCTCTCACAGGACTCCGCAACTCAGGTTTGCTTGTAAATGACTATCGATTTGTTTGTTTCACACTTCATCTGATTAACATAAATATTTTTGCTCTGGGATCCACATTACATGTTTGGAATGTTTCATTATATTGGTGCCTGGGGTCTATGAATGGAAGTTCCACCATAAAATGGAATATCTTTAAAATAATAATAATAATTAAGCTAATGTTCAAAATGTTTGTGTTTGATTGTGTGGTTAACTAGAAATGAAACCCTTGACAGTTATCTTATTCTTGTGTTTAGCCCTGTGTCCAGAGGACTTTACACTTTGGTGGCAATGGATGTTTCGTGGCCAGATGCCTGCATTAGATTGGCATCTTTCCCTGTGTAGACAAAGGTGCGATTGGTCGACACTGAAATTAAAACGGTCAAGGTATGTTATGGTTATTCAATGTTCACAATGGAATTAAAAATGCTTTTTAAATTCAAATAAACTCCTACATTTAAAATTAAATAGAATAGTTTGCTTGACTGCAATTCGAATTTTAACTGAAGAAAGCAGAATTAAAATAAATTGAAATTCAAACATAGCAACAATAAAAGTTATTTACTTTCTGTTAGAATAATAATTTTAAAAAATCTTTAATCCTTAAACAATATGTGCTGTGCTTATTATTTTATTGTATTAGTTTAGTTTAGTTTAGTTTAATTTAGTTGAGTTTAGTTGAGTTTAGTTTAGTTTAGTGTAGCTTATCAGTCCTCTGGTATGCTGTATTCTATGGAAGCCTTTTCCTGCCGCTGAATAAAAAAAGTTATTAGCGACTTTTTATCTCACAATTGGGTTATAAAGTCAGAATTTAACCAGATATAACCTCATAGCTCTGACTTACTTTCTAAGAATTGCATGATATGAACTCAATATAACAATATGAACAATTGCAAGTTATGAAGTCAGAAATATATGCAACTCACAATTGCAAGAAACAGAATTGTGAAGTGACTTTTTCTCACAAATGCAAGTTTATATCTTGCAATTCTGACTTTTTTTTTCATAATCGTGAGTTATAAAATCACTGTTGGATGATATAAACATTTTTAATTTTTAATGTTCTAAAGTCATATAAATGAGATATAAACTTACAATTCTGACTTTTTTTTCTCAGAATTGCGTGATATGAACTTACAGCTGCAGGTTATACAGTCAAAGATGCAAGGTATAAACTTACAATTGCGAGAAATAGTCAGAATTCGTGAAGTGACCTTTTCTCGCAAATGCGAGTTTGTATCTCACAATTCTGACATTTTTCTCATAATTATGAGTTATAAAGTCACAATTGCATAATATAAACTCACAATTTTGAGTTATAAAGTCAGAATTCTGAGACATAAACTCAAAATTCTGACTTTTTTCCTCAGAGTTGCATTATATGAACAACTGCAAGTTATAAAGTCAGAAATGCATGATATAAACTCACAATTGCAAGAAATAGAATTATGAAGTGACTTTTTCTTGCAAATGCGAGTATATATTTAGCAATTCTGTCATTTTTTTGCTCATAATTGTGAGTTATAAAGTCACTATCGGATGATATAAACACTTTTAAGGTAATATAGTTATATAAATGAGATATAAACTTACAATTCAGACTTTTTTTCTCAGAATTGTGTGATATGAACTTGCAGTTGCAGGTTATAAAGTCAGAGATGCAAGATATAAACTTACAATTGCGAGAAATAGTCAGAATTTGTGAAGTGACCTTTTCTCACAAATGCGAGTTTGTATCTCACAATTCTGACATTCTTCTCATAACTGTGAGTTATAAAGTCAAAATTGCATGATATAAACTCGCAATTTTGAGTTATAAAGTCAGAATTCTGAGATATAAACTCAAAATTCTGACTTTTTTCCTCAGAATTGCATGATATGAACTCACAATTGCAAGAAATAGTCAGAATTTGTGAAGTGAACTTTTCTCGCAAATGCGAGTTTGTATCTTGCAAAAAATTCTGACTTTTCTCAGAATTGCATAATATGAACTCACAATTGCAGGTTATAAAGTCAGAAATGCCTGATATAAACTCACAATTGCAAGAAATAGAATTGTGAAGTGACTTTTTCTTGCAAATGCGAGTATATATTTAGCAATTCTGACATTTTTTTGCTCATAATTGTGAGTTATAACGTCACTATTGGATGATATAAACACTTTTAAAGTAATATAGTTATATAAATGAGATATAAACTTACAATTCAGACTTTTTTCTCAGAATTGTGTGATATGAACTCGCAGTTGCAGGTTATAAAGTCAGAGATGCAAGATATAAACTTACAATTGCGAGAAATAGTCAGAATTTGTGAAGTGACCTTTTCTCACAAATGCGAGTTTGTATCTCACAATTCTGACATTCTTCTCATAACTGTGAGTTATAAAGTCAAAATTGCATGATATAAACTCGCAATTTTGAGTTATAAAGTCAGAATTCTGAGATATAAACTCAAAATTCTGACTTTTTTCCTCAGAATTGCATGATATGAACTCACAGTTGCAGGTTATAAAGTCAGAAATGCATGATATAAACTCACAATTGCAAGAAATAGAATTGTGAAGTGACTTTTTCTTGCAAATGTGAGTATATATTTAGCAATTCTGACATTTTTTTGCTCATAATTGTGAGTTATAACGTGAGTTATAACGTCACTATTGGATGATATAAACACTTTTAAGGTAATATAGTTATATAAATGAGATATAAATTTCTCAGAATTGTGGATATGAACTCGCAGTTGCAGGTTATAAAGTCAGAGATGCAACATATAAACTTACAATTGCGAGAAATAGTCAGAATTTGTGAAGTGACCTTTTCTCACAAATGCGAGTTTGTATCTCACAATTCTGACATTCTTCTCATAACTGTGAGTTATAAAGTCAAAATTGCATGATATAAACTCGCAATTTTGAGTTATAAAGTCAGAATTCTGAGATATAAACTCAAAATTCTGACTTTTTTCCTCAGAACTGCGTGAAATGAACTCACAGTTGCAAGAAATAGAATTGTGAAGTGACTTTTTCTTGCAAATGCGAGTTTATATTTTGCAATTCTGACTTTTTTTTGCTCATAATTGTGAGTTATAACGTCACTATTGGATGATATAAACACTTTTAAGGTAATATAGTTATATAAATGAGATATAAACTTACAATTCAGACTTTTTTCTCAGAATTGTGGATATGAACTCGCAGTTGCAGGTTATAAAGTCAGAGATGCAACATATAAACTTAGAACTGCGAGAAATAGTCAATTTGTGAAGTGACCTTTTCTCGCAAATGCGAGTTTATATTTTGCAATTCGGACATGTTTTCTCATAATTGTGAGTTTTAAGTCACTACTGGATGATATAAACACTTTTAAGGTTATAAAGTCATATAAACGAGATATAAACTTACAATTCTGACTTTTTTCTCAGAATTGTGTGATATGAACTCACAATTGCAGGTTATAAAGTCAGAGATGCAAGATATAAACTTACAATTGCGAGAAATAGTCAGAATTTGTGAAATGACCTTTTCTCACAAATGCGAGTTTGTATCTTGCAATTCTGATTTTTTTTTCCCCATAATTGTGAGTTACAAAGTCACAATTGCGAGATATAAATTCAAAATTCTGACTTTTTTTTCTCAGAATTGCATGATATGAACTCGCAGTTGCAGGTTATAAAGTAAGAAATGCATGATATAAACTCACAATTGCAAGAAATAGAATTGTGAAGTGACTTTTTCTTGCAAATGCGAGTTTATATTTTGCAATTCTGACATTTGTTCTCATAATTGTGAGTTATAAAGTCACTATTGGATGATATAAACACTTTTAAGCTCACAATTGCAAGAAATAGAATTGTGAAGTAACTTTCTTGCAAATGCAAATTTATATTTTGCAATTTTATAAAGTCACTATTGGAAGATATAAACACTTTTAATGTTATAAAGTCATATAAACGAGATATAAACTATATTGCAAGTCAGCAAATGTGAGTTAATATCTTGCAATTCTGACATTTTTTCTCATAATTGAAAGTTATAAAGTTTTTTCTGCATAATATAAAGTCAGAATTGCAAAAAAAAAAAAAAAAAAAAAAAAAAAAAAACAACACCTTGCATTTCTAAAAAAAAGTCAGAATTTTGAGTTTATATCTCACAATTCAGACTTTATAACTCCCAATTGTGAGTTTATATCATGCAATTGTGACTTTATAACTTACAATTATGAGAAAAAATGTCAGAATTGTGAATAACAAACTCACAAGTAAAGGTCACTTCACAAATTCTGACTATTTCTCGCAATTGTAAGTTTATATCATGCATTTCTGGCTTTATAACCTGCAATTGTGAGTTCATATCACGCAATTCTGAGAAAAAAAAGTCAGAATTGTACGTTTATATCTCGTTTATATGACTTTATAACATTAAAAGTGTTTATATCTTCCAATAGTGACTTTATAAAATTGCAAAATATAAACTCGCATTTGCAAGAAAAAGTTACTTCACAATTCTATTTCTTGCAATTGTGAGTTTATATCACACATTTCTGACTTTATAACCCACAATTGCGAGTTCATATCATGCAATTCTTAGAAAAAAAAAAGTCTAAATTGTAAGTTTATATCTCGTTTATGACTTTATAACCTTAAAAGTGTTTATATCATTTTTCACTTGTAAGTTTATATCTGATTTATAAAAAGTCAGGTTTTATTCAGTGGCAGAAACGGCCTTCCATAGTATTCAAATATACTACACACACTATTTATCTATTTTGAAGAGTAAGTTTTAAGCATGTATTTTCAATGTAAATATTATGTATTTTATTTTGTGTCTTTCAGTCAGACTACTAGGCAGTCTACTAGACTCAGTCATCAAGTTAAACCTTGTTCATGCAGAGGTTTTAAAATATTAAGAGTTCGGACAGTCCACATTAATAATTGAAGGATGGTATTCCAAGACAAAGTGTCTGATGTGTGTGTGAGAGAAAATTTGAGCAGGCAGTGTACTACCATTGTACTCTTGGAAAGAAAAGGGAGGCATCCAGAATTCTAAGAACATTATCAACCAAAAATGTAACCAACTTTGCAAATTACCTTTTACCTTTTTTTCTAGGTTTTCTTGTTCAAATTTGAAATTTAGCATGTTTTGCTTTTAGTGAAAAAATCAGATGTTGCAGACTTGGCATTTAGTCGTCAATTGTTTTTTTTTTTTGTTTTGTTTTTTTTTAGATTTATTGCTTAATTTTTAAATCAGAAATCACATCTTAAATCAGACTAGATAATTGACTGGATTTCCACCCATCTGAAACCAAAAAACAAGATGGTGTTTTTCATCTACATGTGCAATTTCATTTCCCAGTTCACTGAGAGCAACTGAACAATGTGTTTTTACAAAATGAAACAGAAGTATGTTCAAAACATCCATTTCTCTTTTTTCCTAAATAGAAGCATTGGGGAAATACTAAAGAATTGCTAATAGTTCAAGTCAAACAAAAAGTAATTTTGAATCCTGTTAGTCTAAAACACACTGCAGCCTTTTGCTGCTGGTATAATTGAAGGAAACAATTAACTGATTATGCCAAAGGCAGGACACAATTAGTCAGGATATAATAATAACAATATAGAAAAACAAATATGTTCAATTTCCATTTTGCTTCTAGCAAATAATTACAGTAATGAGATTTGCTCTTGTAGAAGTCTTGTAAGGTGGAACTGGGACTAAAGCAGATTGAACAGAGAAGATTGAGTGAAATCAATTACCGAGTGTAGCTAGAAGCTGAATCTTTGGTGGTCAAAAGTGCTTCGATTCTGAAAAAATGATTGGGTTGTACTATTCTGTTCCTTTTTTGTCGCTCTGTGGTAGAACAAGTTTCCTACCTCCATCCGATCTGCACAAGGAAGTCTCATTGGCATGTGCTCCTGCGGATTCATTGTGCTTTTCACAGCATAAACTGCGGTGCTGCTTTCCCATCAGATTTCAAGTCTGTGCCGAGGTCAGACACCAGATCTAATGGCCCACCGGCACTCTTGGCTGACCTGACAGTGTGGAAGTTGCACATTCTTTTTTAGAATCACACCTCTCCCTTTCACACCCTCTCATTTCCTCTGCGTTAATCAGGCGACTGACAGAGCTGGAGATAGTGACTAATGAAATGTCACTGTGACTCTGATAGAGACGCAGACCTGGAGAAAACGGAGAGGGTGAGATGGACGAGGACTGCATCCCCAGTATGGTGGGTCTCGCTGTGGTGAGTCCATCTGTTTTTCACATGCCATCCAAATATGGAACCAAAAGGATATCATCTGCTTATGATGAATGATAAATATACTCGTTGGCGCTGTATGTAGGTCAAGTGAAAGTCTTTGGTAAAATTGTTGTTGGGACAAATGAACCAGGTAAATTTGCATTTAGGAAATAAACAAATTTTCCAACCTAGATACTGTAGGGCATATAAATCTGTCCATGTAGGGTATGTAAGTCATTCCGACACTTTAAATTAATTCCTTTTAGTGTTTTTAAACTGAGAGTTCGTTTTACATAGAGCCGCACATGACCAGCTGAATACAGTTAATTTTTTCCCCAATTAACTTCACTGTTATTGTACATTTTCACTTGCAGACTAAATTAATCTGACAGACCCAAAATACCGCATTTCAGTAGCACCAGTAATTGAATTTTAACATACTGTAATGCTGCATCAAAGCCATAGGTATCAATATAGGTCCAAGACCACGTTGGCCATACACCTCAAATAAAATACATTTATATTAAAATTACATATGAGCAATATCGCACGTGTAGCAGTGTGATATGGCTGTATATATCAGCACAGCTGTGATTTGGCCATAGACATGAGGCTGAGGCCACTCTGATGTATTATGAGAGAAATATGGACTGACCAAGTGTGATTACCTGCATCTGATACAGCATTCATTCTTCAGATCAATCTTATTCACAATAAATCATTAATTTCAATGTCCTCTGAGGAAAGCGATATCTTTGTCGTTCTATCCTTTCATCTGTTTTCCCATGACAGCACTGCTCAGTGCATTTGTTGCTTGCATCTTACAAGGTGTTGTTGAAAGTAAAAAAACACTTCCTTGTTTACAACCCTGTTTCAGTTTCTTTCACTATAAAAGACTTCCGATTTACAGTGTTCTTATATACAACAATTTATATAAAATATGTAATGAGATTTTGCCCTTAGCCAAAACTATTTGCTCTGAAACAAATATTAGATTAATGACACTAAAGACTTATATCTTGTGTTTAACCACTGTAGAGACATCAGAGTCAGCCATAAATTCCAGAATCCGGCTGATGTGAGGCTGCTCTCGACAAGTTCATAAGTGCTAAATGCCTGCTGATGCCCTGGCGCTCACATCTACAAAAATATTGAAGTAATTTCTCAAATAGACATTATCTTTATTTAAAAAAACTGCTTATTTCAAGCCTAAACAAGTACAATTTTGCCTAAAAATACCTCAAATGGAATGATACAAAAGGTGAAACGGGTAGAGCTCTGTTACCACTAGAATATCACACTCCTCTCAGCCAGTAAGATTCAAGGACCAGAAAAATCATTTTTATTATATATTTTTGTATAAGCAGATGAACTTTGGTTGTAATTTCTAGCTCAATGCAAAATTATTCTGCATTGCATTATATTTATTTACCTTATTTTTCAATGTAGTAAACGATTTCCTGTGAACGTCTTCAATTCATTAGCTGCTATAGGTAAATAACTAGAATAATAACATAGGTTTATGATTGGAACAATAAATAAAAATATTATGATAAAAAATACCAGTTTATGATGTACCATTTTGTACAGCTAAAACTTTTAAGTATATAAAAAAATCTTACATAAATAAGGTGCAGTTACTTGGCATTTGAGCTGTCAAGTTATTTATTTATTTATTTGTTGTAGTAATTATAGTACATTTTACAAATAGTCAAGTAACACATTGAATTAAATGTGATTTTTTTTTAAGTAGACAGTAAATTTTTTTTTGTGTGTGTAAAAGTTTTATTTACAACTTTAAAAATCTACTGAAATTATATTTTTGACAGTGTAGATGATTTATATTTCATACTTTAAAGACTGAAACAGTAATACATTTGTATATAAATATTTGAACAAACAAATATACATGCAAAAGTATATTTACATTATTTATAGGATTATGTAACAGAAACTGATTGTGGCAGGATTTCATATTAATGTAAAATGTCAAGGTACCAAGAGTAAAATATTGTCAATCAATTGGTTGAGATGGTCTGGTGGGGCAGCTTGCTCTATTTTATTAAAAGCCATCTTTCTCTAATTTCTTAAAAGCAGGCACTGAGCCCACATATAAGATCTCTACGTTTTTCTTTAAAATGTTATAAAAGTTGCCTCTTTGGTGATATAAGAACATGCAGCTAAGGCACATTATCTAAATGTAGGCCACAGCACTGGTGTGCCATCCATTTGCTGATTAATTAAGATGACATTGCTTAATGGCATAGCAAGGGTTCAGCAGTTTGGACACTTAATTGTAACGGGAGAGCAAACAACACGGATATTAAGCAGACCGCACTTAGGAAAGACTGCCTGGAATGTTTGTTCTCGCTTGGTTTTGAATTGTAAAGATTGATCAACTCAGCTCTATCTTCTGCCCTCTATTCTGTGCCCGGCAGTTCAAAAAAGCCTGTCTAGACAACATAGCGTTTTTTCACAAAGACTTCAGAAGTGCATATTCAGAAAAGATGTAGGTCTGTTTATTTTAGAGCAGAGAAAATAAATTAGACATGCACCACCTGTCATGGCAACTCTTCAGATGCGCTGAGCGCTGATTGTATTTATAACGCAGCTTTCGGTAAGTCAGCTTGTGACAAGCTCATGGTTTCCTGCTGTTCTTGTGGTAGCTGCTAGGTGTGTGTTCCCTAGAGGAAGCGGTGTGTTCGCTGTGCAAATACAAATGTTGAGTGTGAAACCGCTTCCCAATCGCGTGTTGAAGAACACGGCACAACACTGAAAACACATCCAGCCCCTGATATGTGCTGATGGAGCTTGTTTCCTCACTCTCAAGATTAGTAAACACATTTCAACACAAATACCCTTTACACTCAACCTAGACGAGAGATTTGTCTTTTTTGTACTTTGTGTGATAGGTTTCCCGTGAGATCTCTTAATCACATGTGAAGGGTGCTACAATTAATCTTAATTACATAACAGACATTGTGCTACACATATTACAAATCCTCTTTTGGGACACACTATAAAACAATAGAGGAGAAATTAGATGGGGGATTACTGTTCAATAATCCCATTAACGTGTGAAAGCAGCGGCAGGACTTCTCACCCCAGTTATTTAATTCATGGAGATATTTTGGATGCTACAGTGACTTAAATCCATAAAGAAATGGAAATGAGTGTATGATGCCTGTTGAAGGTGTTTTTTTTTTTTTTTAATATATATTTTTAGCGCAGTGTACTATTCTACCTGCCTTGGGACACTACAGTTTTATCTTTGAAGACTACTGACTAAACTTTAACTGGTAGGCTACTAGAATAACCGTTTTCTCCAAACAGGCAAAAAAGAAAGTGTCTTAATTTAAAAAAAAAAGTATTGACAGTATAAAAAATACAAAATATGAGATAAAGTTCTGTGTACTCTTCATCACACTCTTTATCCAGTCTGATCACTTTAGTATTTGTTTAAATTCATATGTAATGTTTATTTGTACATTTTTCTATACTGTATACACTGAAGCATACAATATTGGCGTATTGACAACAGCTTTAGAAATGTAAGCATATTTATGAATCTTTTATATTATAAATATTTTTATTACAAATATCACCCTTATGAACCTATTGAACCTATTATAATCTCACCCTCTCAACATTGGAGAAAAAGATATATACACTGACAAATGATGGCTGAGGTGCTGCAGCACCAGGTCCCTGTGCTTGCACAACAACCTCACAAGTGAGCTGATGTAAGCCAGTTGTAGAGGTACTGGATGCCCCTCAACCATAACGTGGCGAGGGTATCCTCCGCAAGTTTTAGAAGACAGGGGCAGCCTTAAGGGGAGGACTCGTACAAATATGCCCGACCTATAAAAACTGACCAGTTAGGGACAGTCTGTGCCGAGATATAAACGCGTCCTTCAGATCGATGGCTGCTAACCAATCCTGATGATAACTGCAATAAGAAATGCACTTCTAGGTTAACACTTGAACATTAGCTTATGAAGGGACCGATTCAAGACCCGAAGGTTCAGGAAGTGGTCATAACCCACCACTTTCCTCTTGGGTATGATGAAGAATGAGGGACAGGCTCAAATGCACTCTTTGCCAGGAGAACTGCAACCTCAGGACAGTGGCATCTGTGTCCATTGTAAGAACAAGAGACTCACTGGACCTGGGCGGGAGCCTGCCGAATTTAATCGTATAGCCGTGTCATACCATCCAGATAAGCCAGAAAGGCGAGCTGGACAGCGCTGCAGGCTTCCAGACTATGCACAAGCGGGATCAAGGGAACGGCAACTGATGAATCCATGGTGGGGCAGCCGAGGGAAAAAAGGTAACTCAAGCCAGGAAGCTGCTAAGAGCAGCACCTACCTTCTCCACCCGACCCCGTGGTGCTGGCGACATCTTCAACGCTGGGTCTGACTGAGAGGAAGCAAGCGTCACTCATCAACTGACCTGGCGCGACAGACCCAGAGACGGAGGAAACTGATCTCTTTTTGAAAGGGTGGAAACAGCTAACCCGGAGGTCAGCGGCGACAGTGAAGTCCCAGCCCCAGCCCACCCCTGGTGGTGGGGGCACAGATATCGCCCGAAGAGCCAAACTTCTCCATCCCTGGGAAACCCGACTCAGGGCCGCTTATGCAATCTTGCGGTGAAAAAGTGGCATGCTAGGGCCAGTTCAACACCCCCATTCTTTTCTTATGGAGTGGAGCAAGTGTAGAGGCTGCAGGGAGCTGACAACAGCTTACAGGCTTTGACCGAGAGGTACGGACAGTTCCAGCAGGTGGTGGCGAGTTGCAGGCAAAAGCACCGCAACCACACACTCCTACCTGCGGAACATTAACGCGCTTCCTGGCTGTGCCACCAAAAGCATGGCCATCAGTTCAGCATCAGATCCCGACTGGCAGCTACCACAGCTGATAGCTTCCCTGATGCAGTGATAGAAAACCTGTCTACCTCTGCAGCACCTAGAGAGACATAGGGCTCGTCCGTAGAACGAGCGGACGCCATCTGTCGGAAGCTCTACGGGGCTACGAGTGAGGAATCAGACTTCCGTGGGGGATTACCCGGTGGAAAAATCCAACTGTGAACCTCAGGTCTCACTTGCTTCTAACCAGGGCAGCAGAGGAGCTCCTTAGAGCCCGCTGAACTGGCATGGGTATCAGACAAGAGAAGCCTCATCACGAATGAGAGGTGTGACCGATGCGTAGCCATGGTTTTGCATTCACAATAAACACATAAATCATCCACAAATGCAATCTCAGCATGTTTACCAGCCCAGACATGACCGCGATCGTGTCCGTGTCGGAAGTCAGGAAAACTACCGCACCCAGAAACACGCAGTCGGAGAGACATCCGAGACACTCTCAACAAACGTGTAAGGAATTTGCTCTTTTAGGCTGAATTGCCCAGGGAAGGACCGTGGCACAACAGTGCACTCAGGAAGGAACTTTGCTGGAATGCAGGTGAGAAACCTCTTCTTTCTCCGCACAACTGAGAGAAGATTTCTTCAATCTTCTTCTATCTTCACGAAGGCTTTGCTCAACAGCGGATCGGCTCTGAAGCAGATATCTGAATGAGCGGATGTACGTGGCCATCTTATATACCCGTAAGCTTTTGACTGAATTGCCTAGCAACTTTTATGCTGGTTGTTGCTGTTGTTTATTAAATATTATAATAAAAACATTATGATGTGATGGTGATTTTAGTTACATAGTTCCATCATTACATGGTGACAAGAGACTGAATGAATCAGTGCCCGGGGTTGTACATGGCAACCGTGCCTATTGTGAGTTACAGCTGGGATGTAAACAAGAAAGTTGTTTTTACTTTCAACAACACCTTATAAGACACAGCCAACAAATGCAATGAGCAGCAAAGCGTCAGAAATCACCCTTAAGAGATGAAAGGATAGTACGACAAAGATATTGCTTTCCACAGCGGACATTCAAACTAATGTTTTATGTTGAATATGAGACTGAAAAAGAAATGCTGTATCAGATGCAGGTAATCACACTCACTCAGACCATCCCTCTCTCATGAGTAATACAATAAGCTTTCAATGAAGCAACTCAACGTTCCTTAATTACTAGTTCTAAAGTGACATTTTCAAATTAGTAAGGGAGATTCATAGCGAAAGAAAGTAGTTTGCACAGCAGATGGTTTTTAAAGACTCTCCATTGTTGTTTCTTATGTTGTGTAAACTCATTATCACACTCGTACAGCCGTACAATATGGCTCTATAATGGTACACTGTGATTACCTATGGCCAAATCACAGCCATGCTGATGTTCAGTAAATTTTTTATGAACATTTCAAAGGATTAAATAGTATAATGTCAAATTAGGTAATTGTGTTAAAAGTGATATAATTTAAGATATATAATGCTTGTTTTTACATGCTGTCAATATGTTAATAATGTATGTTTCAGTGTCACACACATTTTAAAATCTCTCAATAGCAAATGACTTGAGATAAAAGTCTGTCATAATATGCAACATATGTATGAGGTTCCCACAAATTTGTTCTTTTCTTTTTCTTAATTTGTAGACTTGTCAGCTGCCACTGTGGCCTAGAGAACTGCTCTCAGAAAAGTTAATTGAGCCAGTCAGTCAGGAGATTGTAATAATAAATTTATAATGTTGTTTCTCCAAGGAAAACATTAAAGCCTGTCATCAGGCATTGTGCAGACGGTACTCTTGCCTTGGTCAATGAACACTGCAGATATAAACAAACCGTCTATAAGAGTGCATTATAAACTTAGAAATTAACTTGGAAAAAGTAATGGGTATTCCTGTTTCATTTTTCTGTCATCTATAGAATAGTATAGATTAATGCAGCAAAAATATATCTTAGCTAAATCTCTTGAGTCTTAGTAAAACATTTCTCCTGCTTTTGAATATCTCAGTGGTCTGATCAATTTCTAATATTTTCTGCGTGTGGCGCCCAGACAGTGGAGAAAAATGGGTTTGTGTTTCCTCCCGCATGATTCCCTGTTGAATTACACTACTACTGTAACACTATTTCTGTGAAACCACATTAATAATATATACAGCTATTTCTAATAAGAATATTGTCCTATATCTATCTATCTACAGCTGAAGTCAAAAGTTTACATCCAGTTTACATTTCAGAATCTGCAAAATCTTTTTAACCAAAATAAGAGGAATCATAGAAAATGCATGTTATTGTTTATTTAGTACTGACCTGAATAAGATATTTCACATAAAATATGTTTACATATAGTCCACAAGAGAAAATAATAGTTGATTTATAAAAATGACCCGGTTCAAAAGTTTACATCCCCTTCATTCTTAATACTGTGTTGTTACCTGAATGATCCATAGCTGTTTTTTATTTATTTATTTTATTTATTTATTTTTTTTTTGTGATAGTTGTTCATGAGTCCCTTGTTTGTCCTGAACAGCATTTTTGTGTTATTGGACGTTTGAACCTTCTGTAATAGTTGCAAATGTGTACCTCAGTTGTCCGCAGTGTGCAAAGATGGATCTCAAAATCATACAGTCATTGTTGGAAAGGGTTCAAATAACCAAAGAATTTTCTGAAATCACTAAACAAAAAATTGTCATTGATCATTCAGGTAAGAACACAGTATTAAGAATCAAGGGGATGTAAACTTGTAAACTTTTGAAGGGGGTAATTTTTATAAATTCAGCTATTATTTTCTATATGTAAACATCTTTTAAGTTAAATATTGTATTCAGGTTAGTTTCTCTAAATTGCTCACTGTAAGACAAGGGTGTTTTGTGTACTAAATGATGTAAACCATAATCACTGTATACTCTACTACAATGCACATAGTATTCACATTTGAATTGTAGCAAATATCATTTTTCTCAATATGTAGACAAATGAATAGGTGTCTCTGAAGCAGGAAGTTTGCTGAGAAATGGCAAACACTCTTCCACTTGCTGACATTAGGATCAGTCAGAGAGAGTTAAATGAGCCTAACGGTCTGGATATGATTAACAGGTCTGTGTGGCTGTGCCAAGGGTTGTATCTCAAACAGTTTACTTGCAGTGATTTCAGAATAAGAGTGTGTTTTGGTTCCTCCATTATCTTCAGACGTCTTTCTGTCTGAGAGTGGCAGTATCAAATCCCAAAAGTCATCTATATTCCATGTGATGGTCTTGTTTTGAATTCCATACAGAGTCAGATTCTGTGCAGGGAGTGTTTTAGCTGCGCAGTGGGTGAAACACGATCTATTTTCATACCTGAAGCTTTAGGCCAATTCACACTTTCAGAGAAACAGCAGACACTTGCAGTGCCACAAATAAACAACAATGAAGACATGTAATTGAACAGCAGTAAGTTTAATTGCAAGAGCTAACTGTGCAACACGTATAATAACATAATCTACTCTTCTATCTAGCTATCATCTATCTATCTATTTATCTGTGTTTCCGTTTGTCTCTCTCTGTCTCTATCTATTTTTCTATGTAGTTGGTTAGTTAGAGTAAGCAATTGACAATTTAGATTACAACTACAATTACGTACACTTCTAAGATTTATTGTCTGTCTGTAAATGTGAAATCTTAAAGGGATAGTTCAGCTAAAAATGAAAATTCTGTCACTCACCCTCATGTCGTTCCAAATCCGTAAGGCCTTCGAGCGTAAGGCCTACCTACGCAACTGACACGTTCAAGGCCCAGAAAGGTAGTAAGAACATCATTAAAATAGTCCATGTGACATCAGTGCTTCAACCATAATGTTATAAAGCTACGAGAATACTTTTTGTGCACAAAGAAAACAAAAACAACAACTTTTTTCAACAATTTGTTCTCTTTCGTGTCAGGCTTCGACGCAAAAAAAGAGTATCATGACCCATACGGGTGGTCTTCGTAAACATGTCTGAAGATTACGACAGAGAGGATGACCAACAGATGATTATTGCCCACCCTTACTTATTTGAACCAGAATATACAAATGATGGGCTTAGAGAGATGGCCGTTTTACTTCAGAACGCCAGCTTCGGGGTCATACAAAATATATTCTTGTAGCTTCTTTATGCACAAAATGTACTCTTGTAGCTTCATACAGTTTAACCACTGATATCACATGGACTTATTTATCGATGTCCTTACTACCTTTCTGGACCTTGAAAGTGTCAGTTGTGTTGCTGTTTTTGCAAGGTCAGAAAGCTCTCGGATTTCATCAAAAATACCTTAATTTGTGTTCCGAAGATGAATGAAGGTCTTATGGGTTTGAAACGACACGAGGGTCCGTAATTAATGACAGAATTTTCATTTTTAGGTGAGCTATACCTTTAAGATTTGATTTGTATTTTGTGTCTAAAGTGTATAATGAAGTCTTGCTGTCTTGAGTTTTCCCATTGAACTAGAAAACCAGAGCTGATCCCCTTATTCTTTTAAACACTTACCACCAAGTTTAGATTAAAGGGCTGTTTTATCCCTTCGGGAGGCTTTGTCAGCCAAGGAGGGCTGTGTCATGGAGGGAGTGTGCTTCAGCAGGATTGGTAAACTGCCTGATTCCCATTGTTCCTATTCTTGAGATAATCTCTCTTTTATGCTTTTGAAAATTGTTCTGAAATATGCTGACAGTCATGAGAGAGGCAGAAGTGTCCAGGCCACCAGGTAATGCCTTTGCATTGAACGGTTGAAGATAATCCGCAGCTTGTGTTCTCTTCTGTAAAAAAAAGTTAGTAAACACTTTTTTTTCAGTTTGCTAAAATCCAAAGTCCCATGGGAAAGAATATCTTTCTGTCTCCGCTGTTGGGCTCATGGGAGCTGCGATCATGAATTCATTTCTCCTGCGGAGAGGCATTGCCACAGATAATCCCAGACTTCTAACAAAACGTGGTTCAGTAAAGAACGGGGGTGACTAAATTCCCTGTGTTTATTGTAAAGAGACTAAAAGAGGAAATGTCTGATGTATAATGAGTCTGTCTGATGAGGCTGGCGTGACATAACACCTTATGAAACAATGTCTTGGGGGTGGAAAAGTATCCTTGTGTGAAGTTCAGCAATTGCATCTGATTATTTATTTATTTGTTTGTTTGTTTTTCAGGGAGCCTCTAAGCATATTTCTTTGTTCTTGTTAAATAAGATATCTTTGAAAGACCCCCACAGCTAAAAACCTTGCCACCATTAACACCTTCTTTCAGACTGGGAAATACTGCAGTGTAATTATCACTCATTTGTCTATGAGGTGTCATTACAACGTGAAAGTCACCATTCTAATGTGTTTTAATGGACAGGATGTGAAAACGCAGCCTTCAAGAACAGTCAGAAATATTAAATGAATCATATGAATGTTCAAGCAATTGTAAAAGTCGGATTTACAGTCCAAATGAATTCTAGTTATGGATTTTCAAACTATATGATGCTATAGACATCCCTTGTGAGTGATCAATTTCCTAAAATATAAAGTCAACAGTAAATTTTCATTTATACACTTATTTTTATAATAATAATTAATTACATGATTTCGGACCAGAATGAACACTGTTTCTTCTTTCTGTCTTTCTTGCTTGCTTTCTTGATTTCTTGCTTTGTTTAGAATTTTTTCACAGATGCCAGGTTGCAAAGTTGTGATGTTAAAAGGGAGGTGTAAACAAGGTTATAGTGTATGATAATGAATGATTTAGCAATTTTATTTCAATTTTCTTTGCAGTATTTCTATGTTGGCTATAAGCAAATTAGCATATAGCCAACAAATTTAATCACTCAATTTTAACAGTTTGCTTTGTGCTAAATGTTTTTTTTAAGTGCTATAAATCACAGTGATAAATATAACAGTGAAAAGATGAGAAATGTATGTTAAATGCAAAATAATAAAATTAGAGCCGTCAAGTGATTACAATTTTAATCCAATTAATGATGTGTAAATTACTCACACATTGACTTGGCCTGAAAAATTGCCCCTCAAAAGATAACAGTTTTGAGAAGCTAGTATTTATGTATATTTACACTGACTGCATTCATACTGCAATTAGAATTGCATAAACAATGTTATGACATTAATGGGTTTTATAGAAAAACTGAATATTGAAATATGAAAAAAAAAAATATTATACTGTAAATATAAAATATAGTCTTAATGAGTGAGTGTGTTCTTTTTTAAGGCACAGCAGTTTTGCTGAGGCTTTGTTTGGAACTATTTTTGTTGACGAAATTTAGCAATTTCACATTTTAATCTTGCAGATAATCAGGAAAAAAAACAGCACTCTTGTTTATTTGATATTGCTAAACTATATCATATGTGAACCTGGACCAGAAAACCAGTCATAAGGGTGAGATTGAGATTTATTGAGAATTATACATCATCTGAAAGATGGATAAATATGCTTTCCATTAATGTATGGTTTGTTAGGATAGGACAATATTTTGATATTTGAAAATCAATTAAGTTATCCAAATGAAGTTTTAAGCAATTCATATTACTAATCAAAAATTAAGTTTTTATTTATTTATGGTAGAAAATTTACTAAATGTCTTAATGGAACATGATCTTTACTTAATATCCTAATGATTTTTAGCATAAAAGAAAAATCATTAATTTTGACTCATACAATGTATTTTTGGCTATTGCTACAAATATACCCGTGCTACTTATGACTGCTTTTGTGGTCCAGGGTCACATATAAATATAAGACAAAACCCATACATCGGCATTTTTTGCCCTTATATCTTGAATTTTGGAGGCATATAAGAGGTAGGGTGGGTTGCATTAAATTTAAATGTCCCATAATTAATCACACGTTAAAATGACAGCCCCAATTAAAATAAAAGAACACCTCTATTACTTTTATGAATTGAATGCATGAGTTCAAAATACTAATGGATTAAAAGTTGGAACTTCTCAGGTGCACTTGAAGACTTGAAATGTACTATCCAAATTAAAGATATAGTCTAATTGGCTAGTTAACGTTTCTAGTGTGTATCAAGCAGACTGCTTCAAAGATCTGTAGACAGCGCGTTGCTTTTGGCTAAAGGTATTATGTGCAACACAAGGATCTTCTTTGGATAATTAACGAAATTACAAATATAGCTAAGTGAGAATTACAGAGAAAAATCCTTCATTTACCTTGCCTCCATTCTATCTCAGTGCCTCATTGAACAATGTTTGCAGTGCGCGACGTTATATTGGTTCATAAAGTAATTAAGACAGAGAGCTATGTGGGATGGGAGGAGGTGGGGTGTCAGATACAACACTAGAGTCTCCTCGCAGAACAGGCCGAGTCCATTAAATGCGTACATCTACTCCATTGTGAGCGATTTCCATTACCACATCCATGGATTAGAGATGCTCTGATACATCTTGCATTGAACAAACCATATCCATTAGTGAGCTTGAAAGACTTGTTAATGGACAACACTTTATTCAGAACATGTCTTTCTTATTTTATTGTAAATGGCATCGACTGACACCGGATTATATAACCCTGTATCACTTCCAGCACACAGAAATGTTAGTCAGCAGTGACAACAAATCAGACGGAGCTGCGAGAAAAGGAAGTAGCACCACAGAGACTGTCATGCTCGCATTAGTTCCAAGCACCAACTCCAAAACATTTACAGCGGCTGGATCAATGTAGTGCTGATACAAAAGTTTCCGAGATTTATGGGCCACGGCATAACAGCATCTACAGACGGATAGCGAGAGCTAATGTAGAGATGGGAGGAAGTGTCCATCTAACACAATCAGCCTCCCTGTTATTTCTGACACTACCGCAGACTAAAAGGCTACATTAGGCGGCCCTCACCTGGTTCTGGAGCCCAGACTGTGCCAGCTTTAATCAATAGACACAGACCTGCCCACTGGCTTTTGCTAGCAGACATGCCTCATAAGCTTTTCTGGCAGAAAGGCCGGACTGAAATGCAAGCTGATGAAATGGAAAAGGAAGAGAGTGTCAGGCGGAGCAGCAGCGTGGAGATAATTATAAAGGATAACAAGATTTCGGTCGAAAAGCTTGTTGTGATTAAAAAAGGAAAAAAGAAAAACATGAGTGTTTTGCTATTGTAGCCCTTCAAATTAGTTGGAAATACAATCCCACAGTTAATTTAAACCCTCATAGAATTAATAGAATTAATTACACAACACACAAAACTGAGAATATTCAAGAATATTGAAAATTAACCAGCAAGGATGTATTAAATTGTAATCAAAGGCTGTAAAGACATTATGTTACAGCACTATTTTCAAATAATGAACTTTCTATTTATTAAAGATGAATAGAAAAAGTTACGGTTTCCAAAAAAATAAGTATAAACTGTGAGACTCAAAATCATTCCTAACCCAAACATTTGAATGGTAGTGTATACTGTGTGAGCTATTTTATTCATATTTTTCAGCATTTAATTAAATGTAAGTTTGTTTATAATAAACAGTTTTCTCACCTCATCTGATTTTTTTTTTTTTTTCACAGAGCTCACCGCAAACCATTCTGTGATTGCCTTTACTACACGATTCATGAGAAAACGCCCTGAAGGTACTATAAGGTGGGTGGGTTGAGTGGTAGCTAACACCCAGGGCTGCAATGTAACCAGAAGGTTGCTGGTTTGAACCCTGCAAGATGAAAGCCGTGAGCTATCACAGCTGTGCCTTTGAGCGAGGCGCTTAACCCTAGGTTACTCCAGAGGGACTTCACATGTACTGAACTGTAAGTCGGTTTAGATAAAAGCGTTGGCTAAATGACTGCTTACTTACCAGACACTAGGAAGTTCTAAAATATTAACAGCCATGTGATAGGCCATTCCTCATCTACAACAACACAACCACTTGTGGACCAGGGAGGCTGGTTTCTTCAAGGATTGCCTCCTCATAAAGTCCAGCTTGTTTTCTGTAGCAGTGGATTTGAATTTAAATGGACTTTTTGGGATAGTTCACCGAAAAATTTAAATTCTGTCATTAATAACTCACCCTCATGTTGTTTTGAAACCATAAAACCTTCATTCATTTTCAGAACACAAATTAAGATACTTTTTATGAAATCCAAGAGCTTTCTGACCCTGCATAGACAGCAACGGAACTGAGATGTTGAGGGCCTAGAGAGGTATGACATCGTTAAAATAGTTAAATCAGTGGTTCAACCTTAATTTTATGAAGCTACTAGAATATTTTTGTGCGCAAAGAAAACCAAAATAACAACTTTATTCAACAATTTATTTTCTTCTGTGTCAGTCTTCGATGTGTGTCCATGAGAGTACAATTGCTATAAGCATTTAGATGTGTTTAAACTGTTATGACTTTGTAGTTTTTGATTCTGTGCTCATAATTTGTTGCATGTAGTTAGTAGTAATCCTCTCTGGGTCCATTGTGTTCACTGAAAGGAACAGATAATCTGTACTCATTGTTTAATCAGTCAAAATGTTTAGCATTACGACAGGTGTCCTGGCTTAGCGCCGTCCTGTGTAAATTTTCAACTGGAAATGGGACAGTCCACCCTAGCCACATCACCCAAAACAGGGCCATTTTTATCTAATCCAACTGAAAAGCTGTCATGTTGGAAAGAATTATTGAAAATGATGCATAAAAAGCCTTCATAAAAAGTCCTTCTTGTGGTTTAGAATAATATACATAAAGTGCTCTTGAGCGATCATTCATTTACATTTGAGCCATATGAGTTGGTGTGTCACTTAAAGTCTTGAAAACATAAATAATGTGGACCATTGTACATCACACTTTAATGGAGATATTATACATAGGCCATTGTGCTTCTTGTTTTTCCGAGACCAAATGGTGTGTGGGTGAAGCACATTTTAGTTTGTAGGTGTTGTATTTCTCTAAAAAGCTATGAGCGTCAGGAGTCCAGCAGAGTTAAGGAACTTATTTGTGCAAGGATCTCAAATACAGTTTCCATGGAGTCTATAGCGCTAACTGCTAATCTCCAAGCTTTTAGAAAGTATTTTTTTATATTGGTATGCTAAAATAAAGTACATGCTATTAATATACTATTCAGTGTCTAGATTTTGTTTCTTCAGGACAATAGAACCACAAGGAGTCATATTTACAGTACTTTGCTCTTTTGAAATAAAAGAGCTTCATGTTTTATGGAAACTATTATAAACTTTTTAAAACTTCCTATCAGGTCAAAAAACACAGGTGACATATCATAAAAATTTGACTTTTTCCATGTTTAAGATCCCCTGTGCATCTACCAACCCAGAAAACGTGAAATAGAACAACCCATTCAATTTGTTTTGGAAACTTGTGAAAAAACTAACCGCTCAGATTTCCACCCATGGTGCCGTCATTTAGTTTTCGCAAGCCACAACTGTGTACCAGTTCCATGGTGAAAGTTAGAACAAAGCATGCTAACTATTCTGTCTTTGGCTGCACAGATGAGCACAGAGCACTATTTAGTGTCCCAGCCTCAGAGGAGACAAGAGAGCAATGGATTTCATGATTTATTTACTTTATATTATGCTGCTGCCACACAGATCTAATATAAACATATGCTTTCTTTCCCATCTGTTTACCTTCACAGACTGTTTTTGTAACTTATGTGTGATTTTAACAAGACTTGTGTGTATTTGACAGTTTAAGCGCAATAAGACATGAAAGAGAAATTTTGTTTAGTACTCACATGCCGTGTGATAACTGCTTTCTGTGAGCTTGTTTTGGATGTGTGCACTTAGAAAACCACATATCAGAAGTTTATGAATATGGTTTAAAACTCATGATTTCAGCATGATAGACATGGTAATCAAAACCAAACAAATGTTTTTTTCAGGTATGAGAGGTATGAGCTGTAAAGGCACAGCCTTATTCCGGAAAAGTGGGTGGGGAGCAGCAGCTCATTTGCATTTAAAGTGACATGCACGAAAACAGCAGCATTTTCAAAATGATATAGTAAATGATCTATGGGGAATTTTGAGCTGAAAATTCACAGACACATTCTGGGGACACCGGAGAATGTGTTTACATATTGTAAAAAAGGGGCATAATAGGTCTTATTTAAATGAAACCGTAAAAATGACCTGTTCTGAACTTCTGCAACTTAAGTATTTTTCAAATGTGAAAAGGGAATTTTCTAGTTACACTCTTAAAAATAGACGTGCTTCATGATGCCACAGAATAACCTTTTTTTATCTACATGGCTCTATAAAGAACCTTTATCATCTCAAGAACCTTTCTGTTTGGCAAAAGGTTCTTTGTGGTGAAAGAAGGTTCTTAAGATTATAAAAAAAGGTAAGAAAGAGATGGTTTTTCAAAGACTTTTAAGACTTTAAAGATTTTTTTAAAAATAAATTGATATTTTATTAAGTTTATTAAGTAATTATGTATTATGTTGTATGTAAAATGCCAGTAAAACATTTAGAATGTTCAAATGATTTGAAATAAATGCTGTTACTTTCTGTTAATTAAAGAAAAAAAGAGTCAAAATTGATAAGACGTAATCTAAGAGATGATATCTAAAGGATCATGATGAATGGAGTAATGCTTAAAATTGCAGCTTTGCCATCAGAGGAATAAAAAAAATAATAAATTGTAGCAATATTTCACTGTTTTAATTGTTTCATATCAGATAAATGTAACCTTAGTAAACAGTCATATCTTTTAAAAACATGAAAAAAAAAAAAAAATCTTAATGACCCAAATTTTTTTTCCAGTAAAATATGAGTTTTTGAGTTATGATGATTTACCAATTTCAGTTTAGTCATGCATAGTGGGATTATCAATAAACCAAGCGTTCCACTTTGTAGGGCTGGGGTGGCACTGGGGCGATTAAAAGCAAATAGCTATAGCAATAGCTGTGATTAAGGACAATCAGCATCTGAACATCAGCCAACCGTATAATTGAGAACCACATGCTCTACCTCTGGTTAGCGTCAACTAGCACTAAAACAAAAATCACATAAAACAAATGAGCCATTTGTGTGGATGAAACAATTCCCATTAGTGCTGTTAATCTGATGGGTATTAGGGCCACAAGAGGTATTTTTAAACACATTGCAATTTGTTGATTGTTGGAAGAGTCATGATTTATTAAAAGCTTTTTCATAAACACTAGAAACACAGCTACTCCATAGAGGGCAAACAAACAGACCAGCCATCACTTTAAAGACCTGCAATGCAGTGTGTTTAAAAGTTTGAGGGAAATTATGATTTTACAATGTGAAAATAGTAAAGTTTAGCTAGAGTACAAGTCAATGAGGTCGAGGAGCGCAATCAAGAATATAAACTTCTTGTGCCTCGAGATTAATTTTGCCGCTCTCTCTTCAGAGGAAAAAAAAATTACTTTCATTATATCATTTAATTCTTAATACCTGTCAGCCCAAGAGAGCTGTCCCTACAAATTCAACCTGCACTTTTATTATTGAAAGCATAACAAATAGTAACAGTGCACTATATTTATTTTTTTATTCTCCCATTTTCAGTCTGGTCACGTATGTCTTGTTTATAACTTCCTCTCCAGCAAATAGGCATGGTCAAATGAATGCAAATACATCCCATTATTGTGAGTAACATGGGAGATGGGGAGCTAAGAGTGAGTGACACATAAGGTCTTGGGTTTGCTGAGAAAATATTAAACAAAATGAAACATGATGGAGTCATTTTGGAGCCTGTAAAGTAAGTTTAAATAAACATGAAAAACTAATTGTGTTTCACCTGTTCCCTTGATATAAAACTATGGAAAGCACCTGCAAATGAAAAGAAGATATTTTGAAAAATACTTGACAACTGTTTTTGTCCGTGCAATGAAAGTGAATAGGGTTCAAAACAACATTGTATTCCATTCACTTATTACGCTGAGACCTTTTTCGAAATATGGGTTTTATAATATAAAGGCAGTCAAGCAGGTTTGGAACAACATAAGTGTGAGTAAAAGATGAAAGAACAGACTTTAGTAATTTGATTGAATTTGAAAAGGAATGAAAAGAAGGCTGTTAGGGATAGACGTAGTCTGTTCATTGGATTGTACCATTGTTTAACAACATATTAATTGAAAAATAAATTTGACTGTGAAAATACCCACAAAAGATTATTTACATTTATTTTTGTGTTAAATGAGTGAACTATGGAGCATAAAAGAAGATCATTTAAGAAACATCTCAGTATTTTTTGTTCATATAATAAATATTGGTAACCAAAACAGATTTTGTTACCAACAGTCTTCAAAATACCTTCTTTTATGTACCACAGAAGAAAGGTTTGAAGGTGAGGGTGAGTACATGGTGACAGAAAATTCTGCTATGGCTTCAAAGGTAATATGTTCTCTGCGAAATTGAGCAAAAACATAATATAGTGTTTAAAATTGAACACAATACCAATTTTTTATTTACTGAACTGTTGTATAAAATCACATTTAAGCTTGTGATAGATCTGGACAAAATCAGCACTGGTGTCATATTGCTCTTGCTGCCTGTGTGATATTGGGTGATACGTGATATAAATATGAGACAAAACATACAGGGGCATTTTCTGCACCAGTGTCTTTAGTTTTAGGGCTATAAATGCATTTCTGTAGTTGTTGCTCTGTGTCATATTTGTCAACAGTCAACTGTATGAAATATAAGATGATGCAGGTCTAGGGGTGTGGCCAGTGCGTTAACTGCATTAAAATATTTTAATTGCGTTTTTTTTTTTCATAACTAATTAATTACGTTAAAGGCGTTAAACTGGCAGCCCTAATTGTAATCCTTTCATTTTTAATATTTGGCATGTTTGTGTGCTACTGTGTGTCCCTGTGTGCATAGTGTAAGCGTGTTGTGCACCTGCCTATAGGGGCATATTACTAATGCACCCTTTAAATAAATAAAAAAAGATAAATAAAAAATATGGCACCAAATTCTCAATTTAGTTGTCTCAGAAAAGCAACGTGCCAACGATGCAGACCTGGGCCCGTATGTATAAAACTTCTCAGAAATGCTCTTAAGAACAGTCTTAAGTTTTGACTTAAGTGTCAAAAAATTCTTAGTTAATAGTAGGACTTTTCTAAGAGTAGGAGAATTTTATGAAGAAGCTAAAAGCAACTTTCAGTAAAGTCTAAGTCCGATTCTTAAGTGTTGACTGAGGGGACACTTAAGTGTTGTGAACTAAGGACTACAATGATGTAAACCCAAAATGGCCACAATTGACCTCTGAAACAGCCAATAGTGAGCCTGCTCATGTGAAGTCTACTTGTTTACAGTCGGAACAATGATGTGAACATGAGTTCCATCAACAGCTCCAACTCGAGGAAAGCCCACAATCCTCATAACAGTTGCTTGTTTTTGGTGGCTTGCATTGTTTGACGGTTTGAAAGTCAATGAACTTCCATATAGTAGTGGCTAAATATTGCCTATAGTAGTAGGAAATTTACCAAAATGTGTTTTTATAAACAAAGAAATTATAAAATTATAAACACATGTAAAAACAAGAGAGGATCAACAAAATATTAACAACTGATTTTGTACTCAATGTGACAGTGTTGCCAATTTAGTGATATTGTCAGTAGATTTAGTGACTTCCTCACACCTTTAATGCTTGTTTTTCAAAAGTCGAGCAACAAAGTCCATTTCTTAGACAAATCATAGATTCAGAGACTCTCCCACTGATCTATATTTCCATTTAGATCAGTGAACTCACCAGTATGATGTCATCTAGCAACATTTAAGGACTATTTTAGCTACTGTGTAGCTAAAATAGTTTCCCTAATATTTCCCTAATATTTTGATGGTTTAAGTGAATTTTGGGGTCATAAAAAACCTTCACACATTACTTTTGGCCACTATTGTAGTTACAGTTATTGCAGCTAGAGCATTGATATGCAGAGTGGAAGAAATTACATTTCTTTAAAAACATTTTTTTAAATAATAATAAAAAAAAAAATCTTCATGATCAAGTTTGTATCATTATATCATTTTATCATATCAACATATAACTCCAATACAGAATATCTTAATTGTAAAGTGTTTGTCTCCCACTCTTTGCTGCCATCTTGTTACTCCTAACTAGGTTAGGAGACCTCTCCAGCTGTCTCCAGCTGAGACCAAGTCTTAAGGCTGCGTGTCCACCAAGGTGGTTTTCCATGCAGCTAGCGTATTTTTTCAATTGTTCTAAATGGGAGCGCCGTGTTTTTTAAAACGCCAGGAATGTGCCAAGCAAGCCTAAGACTAAAATCTTACTCTGAGTGGCTTTATACATACGGCCCCTGAACAGACCATGTTTTCAGACCAGCACACCAATGGCTGAGCAGATTAATAAATTAAATTTTGCCATTTTTTTACACATTTGATATTTAAACAACATGGCACTAGAAGTGAAAACGATAACTGTGCCAGGCTGAAACTAGCAAAAAAAAAAAAAAAAACACTTGTGTCGCACCTGGCATTGCATTGCACCGGGTTTATGATAGGGCCCTTAAAGGAATAGTTTACCCACAAATGAAAATTACGCCATGATTTATTCACCTTCAAGCCATGCTAGGTGTATATGACTAGATGAGTTGTTTTAAAATATCCTGGCTCTTCCAAGCTTTATAGTGGTGGTGGATAGTGACTGTTATGAGGATAGAGCAATACTAAATGCTGGTAACAAATTAAAAGTTAAAAAAAAAATGCCAGCGGATTTCACTATATAAGAAGAAGAGCTGGAGTTTTTGGCACAGCCTTATTTGTTTGAAACGGAATTACGCTACATCGACCAAGAACTGGACTCTCTCACGAACACGCAATTTATTTATTTATTTATTTTTATTTTTATTTTATTTTGGGTGAACTATTCCTTTAAGTCTATCCCATACAGCCTTGTGTTCATCTGCATTAAAGGGATAGTTCACCCAAAAATAAAAATTACCCCCATAATTTACTCACCCTAAATCCACCCTAGGTGTATATGACTTTCTCTTTTCAGATGAATACAATCAGAGTTATATTACAAATGTCCTGGCTCTTCTAAGCTTTATAATGGCAGTGAATAGGGTTAAAATTTTGAATCCTAAAAAACTACATCCAACCATTGTAAAAATTGCTCCACATGCCTCTGGGGGTTAATAAATGTCTCCTGAAGGGAATCGATGCATTTGTGTAAGAAAAACATTCATATTTAAAACTATATATCGTAATCTCTAGCTCCCACTAACTATTATATCGCATGTTCACAAGTGAGTGGTGTTTCAGCAGATGGAACATACAGTAGGCGTACCGATTCACTTCAGAAGGGTAAGAATGAGCTGTGATGGCTGTCAAATAAGGAATTTCACGTAAGTTCATATCTAGCTTATTAGAACATACCTGTCACTATGCAATAAATAACGGTGTGGCAGTGCGCACTGGTTTCCTTTGCATTGAAGCAATAACGAAAAGTTGATTTATTAAAAAAAATAATAATAATAAATAAAAATAGTTATGAATGGTTGGTAACATAAAATTTAGTAGCCAAATTGGCTGGTGAGAGATAAAGTTAATTTCAAATCCTTCTAGAGCCAAGAGCCTTTTTATAATGGATAGATGGATTTAATTATTCACTGCCATTATAAAGCTTGGAAGAGCCAAGACATTTTTTTTTTGTAAATAACTTTTTTTGCACTCGTCTGAGAGAAGAAAGTCATATGCACAAGTTCAGATGCAAAAGCCTCTAAATCCATCTGACATCTTTCTTTTAAAAATGCATTTTTTTCAAGCTTCAATGTATAGGTTTCTACCTAAGTACCGGTACTTCCGATTGGGCAGAGGCTGGGATTTTAGCGAGTTTGAAGTAAAAGTATTTGATGGACGTATAATATCTGTTGAAAAGATTCATAGTCATCATTCAGTATCATTATCTCATTTTTGACCAAGATGGCTTTTAGGGGGTTTTGCATCTGAACTCTTCATATACACCTATGATGGCTTGAGGGTAAGTAAATCATTTTTGAGTGAACTATCCCTTTAAATTTAATATCCAACCTGACTAAGGTCTATAGACTATTTCTAGACTGTAATAAAGTGGTTGAACAGTCAACAGCACCATAAATCCTGCAAAGTTTTTTAGATGTACTTTTTTTTAACACTATACTTTTACATATTATAATACCCTTGCATCAAATTACAAAAAACTACTCACTCTGGGTGTTTCTAATCGAGCGGCTGTGGCAGTAATGGTAAATTTGACATCGTTCTCACTTCTGCCTTCAGTCATCAATCTCTCTCTCTCTCTCTCTGTATGTTTTTAACTCACAGAGTTTTTATTTAGCTATTTAGGCAAATGGGAATGCGAAACCTTAAAGTGTAAAAAGAGTCTGTTATTGTTTTTGTATGAATCATCCCTTTAAAGGTGCAGATGGAATGGAGAAGGGATTCTAGAAAGAAAATTCAAAAGTAGTGATGTTAGTAACTATTTACATACCCTTATAAATAATTGTGACTGCCAGTTTTATATGAATATGCTGTTGCTTTAATTTTTGGACCTCCTTTTAATGTAATGAATCATTTATGTGAGTCATGTTGTAGGTGTTGATTCATCGCTCGCAAATGCTGTGTTTTACCAATAAGGCTGCCAGATATATACACAAACTCTGTCTCGGTTTATCTCATACAAGTCTTTTTGAGAAGTCTTGTTCAAACGTAACCATATTGGATGAATTTTGGTAGCGTGGATTGGTCGGTGCTCCTCCTATGACTGTCCTAGAGCTGGCATGCAGTGTCCATTTGCATCAAAGTGGCTGGAGTAGAAATCAAATCATTTGGCAGTCCTAATGTGTTTTGATTTTTCCATTAGCAGGCCAGTCGTTCTGGCGTTCACGCTGGCATGATCATAATTAGTGTCTTCCATTTGCATTATTGCAGTCAATTGAACCGGTAGAGCATTGATCCCATGCTGATTGGCACTACCTGCACCGCTTTACAACACTGATCTGACTTACAAGCCAGAGTTGGTTTCTGAACCCTGACTGCATTAAACCTGCTTGTGTATGTCGCTTTCCATTTGCAGGGCTAATGTGTCCCGGCTTTGGAACAACCTCCCAACATGAGGCCCTTGATGGTGATGGGCGAATTAAGGTTGACTTCCAATCGATCAGGGCTTGGCCTGGCCCGCAGCGCAGGGAGATATTCGCACGCAAGGATTATAACCCCTGCAACCCCCCGCAGCCAAACAGCTGTTGACCTCCGAACGGATGTATGAACTATTTCCTATTTCACAGTCCACCTTTTCTCTTACAATACCCTGATGGCTGCTCTTCAAATGATACTCTGCCTTTTTTCGGCCACTCTTGATACTTTGTAGGTCATCTGCTATGGGCATAACTGTGCTTGATGCATTTGACATTTCATTTTCCTTTGAGACACACAAAAATAGAAGAATGTAGCTGGTTGGTAATCTTAATAAGAGACAAAATGTACACTGTAATTTTGGCTTGTTAACACTGAATGCCAAATAGTTTTATGCAGTGTACCAACAATTAAAATATCTAGAATACAGAATGCACTTCTCTTCTCAACACCCCTGGTGTTTGACAACTGACTGTCCTTGATAAAAAATAAAAAAATAAATAATAATAATATAAAAAAAAACATGACTTAACAGGGAGAAATGTGATTTTTAATAATAAATAAATATTTTTCTATTCAGATGTTTTGCATTGTCATTTATAATTCTTGAAATTCCAAGACCACAAATGGCATGAGTCATGTCTGTCTGATTATGGCTTTTTTTTTATGCAGATAATCTTCTTTATAAAAGTAAAACTCTCCAGTCTTGCTTTTTATCCCTTTCTGACATATTCAGGATTGTTATGAATAAGCTGCAAAGGAAGCAATGAGTCAGCATGCATTGTGACATTGTTCTTAGGAATTACAGAGAAAATTGAAAAGGAAATTGTTTTTATGATATCATAAGGACATCAACATCTGAGCACATTAAATGAACACTGATGGGTAATGATAACAGTTATCACATTTGAATGTGCACAAATATCATCATATAGAACTCATCGGATACCCTGCAAGGCTCATACAGTATATTTGAGTATGAGCACTGATAGATTATATAATTAGGTTATGTAAAAAAAAAAAAGATTACATAAAGAAAAAATGTGGTTTAAAATCAAAGAAAAGTGTTGTTTTAAAGACCTCAGCTAAACTCTAAAGATAAATCTAATATCAATGTGAAAGCAAAGTACTTAGAATTCATAAAGACAACAAACTGGATAGATAGATAGATAGATAGATAGATAGATAGATAGATAGATAGATAGATAGATAGATAGATATAAAAGTATAATCACATGGAAAAAAAATTGCACTGCATAGTCTAAATTAAATATAGATTAATTCTTGTTAAAACTACAAAGTAATTCAGTCAAGAGCAATCATTCATTTTCTTTTATTCATTTTCTTGGATCAACATAAGGACACCGACAGCAGCTAGTAAATTAGGCGCGGTCACTTTAAGAGACAATGCATCCAATATAATAAAACACATGCAATTTCTTTCTCAGCTGTTTACTTTCACTTTTCACATAACCGATTCCGAGGATACTCTCCAAGACGAGTATTTCGACATCATTTTGTATGTATTTGTCAGTTCAAGAGCAAGAAGAGGCAAATTCGATGCTCAAGCGCTTTGAGACGCGTCTCTCTGCGTGCGTCCTGTGCGCCGCGCTTTCACATCTTTTTGTTGTCACCTTTAAACTGGCAATTTGTATTTGTTCGTTTAGGTGCAGGAGGACGCGAAGGAGAGCTCGGTTCGGTGTTTGCGCGCTGTTCGTGAGACGCGGCTCTGATTGCGCATTAAACTCGGCGCGCGAATACTCGGATGAGTTTTTCCACATCTTGTATTTAAATGCTTTAAACTGTTTTGAATGTTGAAACTGGCAAGGCTTAAAACACGTGCAAAGTATAATCTTTGGTCCTGTGCGTCTTTTTAGGCTGACCTGCCCCTATAATCGTCACCACATTTCACCCCACTAGCGACGGCCCTGGATAGATAGATAGATAGATAGATTTTGGAACCCATGTTTTCCAGCGTTTTCTATTATTATTATTATTATTATTATTATTATTATTTATTTTATTTTTTATTTATTTATTTTTTTGTCGAGCACCCTGTTGAAGAGTTTTTCCAGGGATGTGTGTGCTTTTGATTTTGTTTTTACAGTTACATTCATAACAATCAAAAACAATGTCAGTCATAAATTAGTGACCTTAAAACAGTAAATGCTCATAGCTACAGATATTATGCTTCAAATGCCTAACTTTATATGTGACCATGGACCACAATCTCAATAATAATAAAAAAAAAAATACCCTTATGACTGGTTTTGTGGTCCAGGGTCACATATAGTAAGTCTTATTAACTTAAATACTGGAAAAAATATGTATTTAGGCTATCCATAAAATATTGATTTATACACATGCATATTGACGCTCACTAAACACATTTTGTACCAAAGAAATAAGACAATCTTTCAACTGTTGTGGTGACGGTCTTAAAGTTTTGATTAATATGTATAGCTACTACTACTGAAAAACGCACGTAACCAATTTGGATAAAACGCAGGTTCTTGTTTCTTGGCAACCCGCGTATTTCTAATGTCTCCGCCCATCCATCCCTCCCTCCACCTCTCTCTCGCGCTCTCTCTCTCGGTGCTGTGCGCCAGCTCTCCATCCACCTGTGCCTAGGTAACGTGATCACGCAATTAATAACGGGAGCGCGCATTCTGTTTTAGTGGTCCGCGTACCCGCAGCGCATAGGAGGTTGGAGTGCAGTATTTACCTCGTGGAACTCAGGAAATCTGAATAGCTGTTTCTTTCATAAACCACCGGATTGGGATTTGTTTGTTGTTTTTAATGTTTCTGAACTGTCTCAAGATATCAAAAGTAACAGGTAAGCGCAAACTGTCTTAGTTATTGTGGTTTGTTTACAGACGTTTCCGCTGCAGTATTTCATAACTCGCTATTGAACTTTGTAGGATAGGCTACTTTGTGTTGTCGCAGGAGCGGTCAACAGCTCTAAGTGTTTTAAACACCACAGGTTAAATATTTACAACTTTGGTTTCATTAATGACACTTTATGAAAGCAGGTGGAAAAATGAATCGGTGATCCTGTGCGCTGTTAAGTGTAACGGCATGTCGTGAGCGAGGGAAGCACGCCCCCTTACAGCAAGTGCGCGGTCCCGTGACTTGCCCGTTAAACCTGGCTGAGTTAAAACTGTTACTCTCGCGCAGAGCTCCGACCTTGCCCACTACGAGGACACGTCAAATCACAGTTGTACTCTCTCTTTTCGCAGGGTCAGACCAGCGGAGTCCAGCATCTTCGCGGCATAACAGAAGCGGTTCTGGAGCGGGAAAGAACGCCTAAGTCATTTTATGGAGGCTTGTGGGACGCAACGAAACATTTCGTAAAGTGTGGGCACTGAGGATATCAGTCCAGATCCCCCTTTATTTCGGAGCGTCTTGTTTGGATTTCAGCCTGTTTGAAATGTGGCGTTATGTGATCGAGATAAATGTGCTATGTGTGTGATTTGGAGAGGATCTTGTGGAAGGTGTCCAGTGGGAAAGAGACTGGGTGGACTCATCTGCAACTGATCCCCGTTTTCTGAGCGCAATGGACTTGGAATGAAGACAAAACATGGATATAATCTGGGAAATATTTATTATCCTTCAAGCCAATCTCATCGTTTGCACTTCAGGTAAGAACGCACATTATGATTCCTTTGGCAATAAGTGCTTTATATTCGTTTTAAAATAGCGTAAGTTGTATTAATATGATAACATGTATTCTAAAATAATTAACGTAGGTTGCCTTTATTTTTAAAAGTAAATTAATATTTCAAATCTTTCGGAAGGCGCAGAATTCTATACAAATTTTATATAGTTATAGATTATATAAAAATCACTTAATTGCTGCCTACAACGACCCACGTCGTTTTATGTTAATTTATCATCTTTTTTAATTATTTCGAATAATGTAAGTTAAAAATAATGTATTTTGCTTAATATTTGCTTATATTAGTATTTTATGGATAGTCCGTTTGCCATCAAATAGGCAAACTCATTCGTGTTGTAAATGGGCTAGGCATACAGTAAGTTATGCGTAAATTAAATTACATTAACATTAAATTACATTAAATTAGTCATGTGCCATGAGTATTATTTTCTCCACATTACTAATATAATATAAAATAGTGATTTTGTTTTTTTGAGGTGGTCATCACTGAACAGACCAAATGTAGAATCAACGGAACCCTGAATTACAGCACGGATCCCTGACTGGTCTACTGTCACCACTATTATCACTTTAGTCAATCTAATGCGGAGCCGAATGATCTTGTAATGTCGAATATAGGTTGTTCTCTCAGACATCATAGTGTTAAAAACCCGAACAGCCACGGAAATAACTTATTGAGTGGGCAGAAGTCTGAATGACTGCTAGGAGCCGTCCAAATAAGCATCACGAATATTATTAAATGACCAAACAAATCAAGTCCGTTCTGGTTTAACTTTAAAGCTCCTAGTGAGAGGTTTATGGAACGCGTCCAGTAGCGTCGCCCACGCCAAAACTGGACATTGATGGCAACGCAGCGCGCAACACATCCGTCTTTCTCGTGATGCGTGGGACAGGCAACGTAAACGTCCTTGACCAGTGTTTATGGCCTCTGAGAGCTTCCCTTTTTAGTAGCTTCATGTAAATGTTTACCATCACTTTATATATGGTTCCTAATGTGGGAAGTCAGATTGTTACGTTGCTTCGGAATATTAATTTTTACCTGTGGATTTGTTTAATAAAACACCTTTTTACAGAAAGGCACAATTTAGTAAATGTGATTTTTTTTTTTTTTTTTTTTTTTTTTTTTTTTACTTTGTTAGGTATAAAAAATAGACAGGGTTTATAATGTGTGATTCAGAATACTAATTAAGGATCATTGGATGTAAGGATGATTTCCTCAGCCATACTGATCCCAAAATTCATCTCTAAAGATGATCAGATGTAATGAACATGATGATCATATGTTTAGTAGAGCCCTTGTGTCTGATTAGATTAGTGCCACTTTTGCCTCTTCTTCCACTTACAGTCAGTGTGAACTATTGTTCACAACTCATTTTGCTTGTGTAATGTGTAGTATCCATTGGCACTTGATTGGATTATGAAAAGTGGGCATTGCATTTCAAAGTAGAGCCACACTGAATGTGGGTTTGCTTCTTGGCATTCAGTTAACGTTGCCCAGTAGCACACAGCCCAAGTGACGTCAACGGAAAGGATGTTTCCGAGGAAGAGCAAGTTTTTAAAAATTTGATTAATGATTATGGCGGCAGCCTTTTTTTTTTTTTTCTTCAGAATGGCACACACAATGAATCATTCAAAATAAGAGCAAAATGAATGTGCATTGAATAAATTGGATACATTTTGTCACTTTTTTTTTTTTTTTTTTACATTGATACATGGTGTAGCGATGGTGAATCATGTTTCATTTTCATGGTGAAGCACAACATTTAAAATTTTCCACTGCCATTACTCCCCAAATAGCAAAGGTCTCTAATGTGCTTTCAACTCTGTTTTCTCCAGCAGTTTTCTTGATGACGTGTCTTTTGTCAGCAATTGCATTGTTTTATGACAGATGGAAAACACTTTACTGTTTAATCAGGGTTTTTTTTAGTTTGTTTTGAAGATCAGATTTATCTCTGTCTTTGGTATATAACAAGGAAGCTCTCAGTGGTTTTGTTGTTTGTTCAAACATGTTCACAAAGATCAAAGATTCTATTTTGTCCCCACTTCAGTCATAATTGGACCATAACAAGTGCCATCTTCCTTAGCGCTTTGGTTTCCAGGCATTCTTACCGGAACATCATAGATTTTAGCTGACATTTGCAGAGCATAAGCATTTGTTTAGTTATGGCAGTTAACATTTGCTTTGATGCCACTCTGGATCCAGCATCACAGTGATCGCCTCATGAGCCCCCATTCTCAAAAAGTGAAGAGCATCTCCTTGTGTCAGCGTGTGCAAGTCCTGCATTTTTAGAGGGTCTGCATTAGGAGTTGATGTAAAATCAATTACAGTTTGATCAGTTGGGATTCTCATTGGGACTGATTTATTGGTGTACTTTCTGGTTCTTCTTGATGAACTGACTGATCATGCTGTTTAGGACATACAGTGAGGTGCAAAAGTCTAATGCTTAAAATTCAGGTCATGTGATATATCAAAAATCTAAGTAATTTGTGACATTTATCATGTGACTATTGCAGATGTCAAGTGGTCTTGTGTTATTAAAGCTCAAGATGCTCTGAAATCATGCTTAAGATAAAATATTTTTTAAAGTAACTTTTTAAAAAAAAAAAAACAGATTATGCTGCCAATATCATTATTTAATAAGACTAATAATAACTAACTACTTCTATAGTGGATTTTAAACCTCATTATATTGGTATTGTGTTATAAAATGTAATTTAGTTATTTGAAATATTTAATTTAGTGCTTAATTAACCTTTGACATCCTTCAGATGAAGTCCAGGGAAATTATTTGGTAGCCATACAGAATCTTTTTAGAAGATAATATTCCAAAACACTGAGCAACCTTGGAAGTTACAGTAAAAGTTCTGTTTTCATATCAGAGCAGCAAGGGCCCACTGTTGTTTTTGTCAAATTTCTCAGTCCAGTCAATCAGTTTGGTGTGCACAAAAACATTGTGCCACCATTATGATAAACAGACTTGATTATGTTGTTCAGGTTTGTTTGAATAGGACTGAGAATCCAAAAAAAATCTCAATTGCGACACATCAGAGGTTACAGCCCTGCTATGTTGCACTGTGCCTTTGCTTATTATGAAAACACAGGAGTCTGCATTCATCCAGGTAATTGGAAGAATGTGTGTGAAAGTCCAGTCAAAAGCATCTAGACATGTCTAAATATTTATTTGAGTTGTTTTTTTCACTCAATTCATTAATAGCAGCCTGTACAAATTTTGTGCATTGTAGTTCTGAGCAGGGTTGGAAATTAACAAGGGCGAAAATGCTGGTTGCCACAATTAAAATAAAATATGAAAATGAATGAAGTGTCAATTTGCGAAATTACATTTAGATTTGCTCACACTGTATCAGATTGCTTTTATGCACTGTTTTGTGCAGCGTTGAGCCTTATAACCAATCAGATGTGTTTCTGTTGAATTTAGAAATGCATTGACCAATCAGAAGTGCTTAGATTAGATTAGTCAGTGCTGAAAACACCAGAGCTGTTGATGAGTGCGCACATTCACACATTCTCTCATCATAAACAACACAGTGCATATACAATGTAAATAAGATAAATGTATTAATTTCAGTGATTATGACAGTTGTTTTTGCATAACTTGTGCCAGATTTGGTTAACCGACATGTTTGTCTATGAAGCAAGAATGTGACGTGCCAACAAAGAACAAAGACATTTTATATTGTTTCTGTAATGATATTAATAATCATTATTACAGTATAAAGAGCAATAATCTGCAATGACTTTGGAAGTTGTTGTTTTTTTTTTTTTTAGTTTTTTTATTCATTCTGAGTTTTTAGCAGGGTTGGAAATTGAGGGCTTGTGGCAAAAAATGGTACCGAAATGAACAAAATGCCCCATAAATTCAAGACAAAGGGGCAAGAAATGCCCCTGCACAATTAAATGATGCATTACAGTTGTTGCAATTAAATAAAATGTAAAAAAGAATGAAGTGTCAATTCGCAGAATTACATTTAGATTCGCTCACACTGCATCCGATTGCTTTTATGTGCTGTTTTGTGCAGTGTTGAGCCTTATAACCAATCAGATGTGTTTCTGTTGAACTTAGAAATGAATTGGCCAATCAGAAGCATTTAGATTGGTCAGCACTGAAAACGCTGGAGCTGTTGATGAGTGCGCACATTTGCGAATTCCCTCATCATACACAACAGATACAATGTAAATGTATAAATAAATAAATACATTTTGTAGCTTCAGTGATTTATAATGGTTGTTTTTGAATAGCTTGTGCTAGACTTTGCTAAAGCCATGGCCTGGCAAGTTTATCTATGAAGCTACTGTTTTCTATATATCGATATTATTAATCATTATTACAATATAAAGAGCAGTAATCTACAATAATGATTTTTGTCATAATATTGCAGCTCTTTAAGCTCCTTTTTACATTTATAATTTAGATAAAATTATAGGGCAATTTGGGCAGATGATTTTACGATCGCCGTCTTCCTCAGAGCGTATTTCCACAGTACATTCAGCATCTGGTTCATATTTGCAATCTCAACCATATTCTCAAAACTATTGTTTTCAATGTCTTCAAAGTCAATATTTTGATCGTTGGCAGCTTATCCACCACATCCATCATCAAATAAGTGATATTTATATTTTATTGCGTGCAGTAATTGCTCTGCATTAAAGCCATTCAAACCAGTTAATTTTTTGCTGATTATATTCTTTTGTTTTATGCCTGAGTGAAGGCATAAAGTGAAACATCACACCATTACTGTCCATCAAACAGTGCCACCTTGAGGAATAAAGGTAAATTGCACGTATTGAGTCATCAGATATTTACATATTTTTGCGCATGAAAAATATTCTTACACACCTCCGGTCTCCAGTGACACTATACACTTTTATTTATATTTTTTTTTTCCAAAAAAAATCAGAAAACATACTCTTTTCTATTTTATTTTGTTGTTTTTATATTGTTTATAAGGCATAGATTGAGGAAATTTAATTGGGTAAATTTAAGTATTTGATGTTAAAGACAACATATGTTTTTTAGAATAATAAGGTGATTATAAAAATTGCCCTCGCAAATGTTAAAAAAAGTTAAAACTGAAATCAATTCCAGGGGCAAATATTAATGGAAAAGTTAATTTCTGACCATGGTTCTTAGTTATACATTTCAACCCTTTTGAAAATGAGAAAAGTCAGTTATCAAGAACTCAATTAGACAGAGCTGAATACTGTGTCCAGTGTTTTTGTTTTTTTAAAGAGCACCTATTGTTTATTGAGAGTGAGGCATTTGCGGTGGCATTATTAAGATGTAAAGAGGTTGTATGCACTTTCATCCATGGTGGCTAAATGTTGTAATTTATCAGTTCCTAATTTGCATGTTTCTTGTGATGTTTAACTCATTAAGCAGTTTTGAGCACAATATATGTGCATGATTTTTATATATAATATTCAAATTAATGTTTTTTTTTTTTCCTTGGACCTAATTTTATAGATTCACTTATAGAGAAAATGTGATAATACAGATGACAAGATAAAATCTTAATTAATTAAAATAGACATGCTTGTAATGTTTTTAATGCCATGCTCTCTATAAAATGACTCTCCCTTTCCCTGAATCCTGATAATTTTAGTGTGAATATTTAATTAGCCTGAAGAAGCATGTCATTTAATTAAGCATTTGATTCATTTAAACTGCCAAATACTAGCCATATTCATTATCAACTGAAAGGATGAAATCCTTCTAAATCTACCGTGGGTCAGGAGCAGCTGTGTTTAGCTAGGTCTTTCCTGATGGGTGGGTGTAGCTAACACTATTGACTGTCACATGCGACGAGCATAGCCATTTGTAAAAACCCAGCCATGAATCTTGTCACAAACCCACCGCAGCGCGACACCATGACATGTTTGCACTAGCTCTCGGGTGCCCCGTGGCACATCATCCACAATGTGCACCTGGCCACTCTTAGCTCAACAAGCAACGCTCGCCACAGCCTGACAGCGATCTTGGCTCTCTTTGCAAGGGAGGCCTTGCTGCTGCCATGCCGTGTGACGCCGAGAAGGTGTTTTTAATGT
Source organism: Cirrhinus molitorella (assembly GCA_033026305.1). Lineage (NCBI taxonomy): Eukaryota > Metazoa > Chordata > Actinopteri > Cypriniformes > Cyprinidae > Cirrhinus > Cirrhinus molitorella. The sequence goes on along the minus strand of CM065136.1, from coordinate 19,114,694 downwards.
TTGGGCAATGACACGACTGAAGGCTGGAACATTAAGCGCTGATATCTATAGTACCGAGGCTTTCGCTGTGTCTGGGTGATCCTGCACGCCCACACTGGGCAACACTGTCTCAGCCGACTAATCTGATAATCCCATGCAGATGTGTCTGTGAGTGAGTTTGCATCTGTGCATGTGGACCGAGAGAGAAGAGAGTGAGAATTGCAAGACTGTCAACATCCTCCTTACGTGATTTGGTTGTTTATCCATTTGCCTTCCGGGATGAGGGGCTTATGTCACAGTTCAAAACGTTTAGATATTACGGAAATTGCCAAATGAATTGTTCTAAGTGTACCTGAATGCATAATACAGATGCAGATTGTGTTCTTGTTGATAAAAGTGTGTGAGTCTCTGAGGAGAATCAGTGCAAATGCTCCTGTAAAACTGAGAAAGTTTATCTGCTAGTATGCAGTTCTCGAGGGAAGTGTGAAGTTCTCAACGTTGTTTTGCTGGTCAGGGCAGTGGGTGTGTGTCTCATACCATGCCATCTGTCATATAATTTATTTATAGTAGAATAACTTTTAAGACTGTGGTGCTGCTTGGGTCGCGGGAAGGCCATCAGAGCTAACAACCCCCTCCAGTATTAAATCACAGGATACGGACCATTAAGGACCCAATATACTCATTGCAAAGTTTTGTTGTTTATTCGTTAGGGGTAAAAAAGAAGTTCAAATCTTTGGAGTAATATACTGTAAGGAAACTTTGTGATGCCACCCAGAAACACTTGCATGCAGTGTTTAGATGAATAGGTAAATATTTGTTGCACACTTCTTCTCAATAAAACAAACTTGCAACAAAAATGAGAAAACGGCGGTTAAGAAAGCATCTGGTCATAGTAGGGATGCACCGAAATAAAAATTCTTGGCCGAAACCGAACAAAATGAAACACTGGGCTGAAGGCCGATTACAGAATACGTTTTTTTTTTTTTTTTTTTTTTTTTTTTTTTAAGTTTTGTCTTGCTTTTCAAAGAAAAAAAATCTATTACAAAACAATTTTAAATTATTATTTTTGTCTTTTTTTTTATTTTATTTTACAGAGCAACTGTAAAATTACAGTACAAACATTTATGAATGTTGACTTTTATCTTGGCAGAAACCCGCATAAGATGTCGGTACTTTTTGTTGACAGGAGCAGATTTATGAATGATTCTCTCATTAAGCTGTTTCAGTGCAGATTTTCCTTGCGCTTTGGACTTTGAACCTTGGCTAAAGAGCTCATGCAGCGCTGTCAGAATACATACAATTTGTGCGTGAAATTAGAAAAATAACATTCTGTAGTTTATTTACTAATGGTTTGAGGCCATTTCGCGATTTTAGTCTTCATACAGTAACCAGCAACAACCACCCGTTCCTCTTCTCATCGAAAACATGCAATGCGGTATTAAACAGCCTTTCGCTGTTGGTTCTTGTAATGATGTTTGCGTCTTTCTCTGACAGTTTTAAATGCTTCCACACTTTGGATATGTTTGCTACATTAGTGCACACCTCTATTTGATTGCGTCACGTTATTGTTTGTATCATTTGTTCGGTCTTTTCGCTTATTCGGAAAAGCATATATTTTGCTATTTTCGGCCGAATAATTTTGGTTGCCGAACATTCAGTGCATTCCTAGGTCATAGTGATTTGGATATTATTGTATCAGCTCTGCAATTCGGCACTCCAGTCAAGTCACGTTACGTTTATTTGTACAACGGATTGCTTTAAAGCAAGCAGCTTTACAGTGGAGAACATGGGAAAAAAGAGTGTCAGTGTCTCTTTTAATTAGGATTACAACTTTATACCATTAAGCAGCTCTTCAGTGTATTCATTTTTTTACTTGTGGATGTCTGACTCGACAGACTGAACAGAAGAAATGAAGCTGAGAAGAATTCCACATTAAAGAAGGCAGAGCCTCAGAGCACTTTTTTTTTTTTCCCAGAAGGTGCACTTTGGCAAGCTGTTTTAAACTGAAATGAACTTTGATTTGGCCTGATTTTAACTGAAATGATGTCACACCCGTTGGTTCTTCGATTTTGACTTCAAGTACAGTTGAAGTCAAAAGTTTACATACACCTTGCAGAATCTGCAAAATGTTAATGCTAAGAGCAAAATAAGAGGGATCATACAAAATACATGTTATTTTATATTTAGTACTGACCTGAATAAGATATTTCACATAAAAGATGTTTACATATAGTTCACAAGAGAAAATAATAGTTGAATTTATAAAAACGACCCTGTTCAAAAGTTTACATACACTTGATTCTTAATACTGTGTTGTTACCTGAATGATCCACAGCTGTGTTTAGTGATAGATGTTCATGAGTCCCTTGTTTGTCCTGAACAGTTAGGCCCCGTTTACACTAGTGCGTTTTCGTTTTAAAACGCATAACTTTTGCTACGGTTACGCCTGTCGTCTACACTACTCCGGCGTTTTCGACCCTCGAAAACTGAGACTTTTGAAAACGCTGCAGAGCCCGTTTTAGTTTGCGTTTCAGTGTAAACGGACAAAAACGGAGTCTTTTGAAAACGATGGCGTGTCTGCCCACGTTCGCCCTGCGTATCCCTGACAACCGTAAACAATAAACAAAACATGGAGACTGAATTGCAATCTCTGCTGGCTTTATTGTCTTGTCTAGCAGCCATTGTAAGAGTTCAACCTCATCATCTGTCCACACAAACATGTCCTTGCATTTTCTCGCCATCATGGTCGTTGTTGTACTTGCCGGTGGCTAGCAACAAACTTCCTGTTTACAATTGTATGCGCATGAGCCGTGTGCATGGATGGTCATGTGACATGCGTTTTCGGCCGCGTAGTGTAGACGGAGATCGTTTCTGAAACGCTGCGGAAACGCCAGTGTAGACGAGGATCGTTTTTATTCTAAAACGCCGTTTTAAAACGAAAATGCACTAGTGTAAACGGGGCCTTAAACTGCCTGCTGTTCTTCAGAAAAATCCTTCAGGTCCCACAAATTCTTAGTGTTTTTTTTTTTGTGTGTATTTGAACCCTTTCCAACAATGACTCTGTGATTTTGAGATCCATCTTTTCACACTGAGGACAACTGAGGGACTCATATGCAACTATTACAGAAGGTTCATGCACTTGAGTGATGATAATTAACATTATTATAACACGGTGTCCTGAATATTTCCATATATATATTAGGATGAACACCTGGCAATAGATCTGTTGCGGGACAGTAGACATGATTTTGTGGGACAATGTGGGACACGTGTGAGACCGATACATTTACTATGGTTCTGCTGTGTAAATACTGATTTACATCCGTTGTCATATACGCTTATTTATGTTTCTGTATGTTTTGTATGAGGATTTGTGCTTGTGCGTTTTGATGTGCCCTCTTTACAATAATGCGCTCTGGACATTTGTCATTAAAATAACGCCATAGAAACCGAGTTAAACTATTAAAATAAGAAGAAAGTTGTGTCTGAAAGCTGCATTGATTTATTAATTGGTTAAAATTAATGGAGAATATCGCGTTTTTCCATGTGCACTCGACCATTTCCGTCAATAGTGCTAGATCGCTTAATGGGGTCTGCACATTCTTGCGTGGAAACTACGCTGCAAAATAACATATGTACTCTGCCCAGAAATTAGAATAACATAAAATTAGAATAAATAAAATTAGACAAAATATGTTGATAATTGGATAAAATTATAAAATTGGAGTAATGTTAAAATAACCATGCTTGTAACGTTTCCAATGTTGTGTTTGTTGTCTTCTTTTTATAATTACTCCCACCTTCTCTGAACCCTGATAATTTTATTGTGAATTTTAATTGAAGAAGAAGCATTTCATCTAATTAAGCATGTAATTCATTAAAACCAGGCACAAGACAATATTTTAAAACACACTGATATGCTGAAAACCAGCTGATCTTCTAAATCAACTGTGGATCAGTAGCAGCTGTGTCTGAAACGACATGACATTATGTTAAATACATCAATTTGCATGGAATGTGTTGTAAAGTTTACGTTCATCCCTGGTCCCTTTTCATGTTTTTCCTAGAGCAAAAATTCTCCTGGCTAGTATGGCTCTCTATTCTATTCTAACAAGCATGACAACCACATTCTATAGCCATACCTGCGCACTTTCATCAGGATCTTAATCACTGGACAGCTAGTTGTCTGCCATGTCATATAATGTTAGAGCCACAGTGAATTGTGTAATTGTGTTAATTAAGTCCTGGTTTATAAGTCCTGTGTTATTCATGACGTTTTTGTTTACTCACAGAGGAGAAATGATTTGCGTTCATTTGAAGATGGATGAACTTACGGTTTGATTATATTCATTTAGCAGCACACTGTCAATTGCGATTAAAACTTCCCAGTGTAGTGGCCATCAGCATCTTTAATAATGTTGCCAAGGTTATCAGAATTAGAATGTGGTTGTGACATTAACTGTTCATTAATGCAGCTTTATATTCAAGCAGCCACTTTAATCTTTTTTTGCAGCCACTTTTTTGAAAAATGTATAACATTAGTATTTTTATGAGAAAACATTGAAAGATAAATGGCAGAAGTTATGGTTATTTATTTATTAATTAAATCTAAAGGACTAAGTCTAAATCTAATTGACTAATCAGGAAAAACATAAAATAAAATGAAAAACATACATGGATTAATCATCCAAACACAGAGTGTCATTGCTGCTGGTAAGTCCTTATATTACCTCTAAAACGATTCCGCCATGGCTTTGAAGAAGCCGATTCAGAGGTCCGTTCAGTGGCACAGAGGAATGATGAAACGTATCAAGGGTGATTACACATACAGCATATCGCCTGGCCTTTTTATATTGATAAACGGTTCAGGATGCTTGGGCTTGATTGAAAGAGTCCACCGGGGATGAGCCCTGCAACATTACACTGGTGCAGCTGGATCCATAATGTGGTGCCACAAACAGGCCGAGTGAAAGACAATTATCTCATAAGTCAGTAAGCACAGCTGTCGGCAAGGTCAAGTTTCATTTATGGACGGCATTTGCGCCTCTTTCTCGTTTCACCCTGCATGGATGAGCCCCGGGACTGCCTCGGTTCCATGATGAATACTAATGGTTGCCTCTGACAATTAGTTTCTGATGAAGTGTTTATTTACAGCATCACCTAGTTTCTCTGAGACTTCTGGAAGTGCCATGTGTAGGACGTTTATCACTTGGGTTTGAAATGCTCAGAAGGATCAGGGATATAAATGTATGCAGTAATAGAGTACCAGTTCTTTTCTGTTATTCTCCACTTCCATTGAGGAAAAACACTTTGAGTTGTGTACTGTGTATAAATGTCCTTTTTTAAACCAGTACAAACAAAGTGTTAGAAAGTGTGAATATAAAAATTAATCTGATTCTGCTAGTTAACCTTGTAATCATTTTGTTCTTTTATATAGGAAGAAAAAGGAGAAAAAAAAAAATTTGTAGGATAAAAGATATTAGATTTAAACATGCACTCTAAAAAAATGCTGGGTTAAAAAAAAAAAACATTTCTGGGTTATTTGGAAACCCTGCTCTGTATAAATATTGAACAGAACACATGCTGGGTTATTTTGACCCAGCTTGTTGGGTTTTATACATTTTGACATAGTGCTGGGTCAGTCAATCTTATATATATATATATATATATATATATATATATATATATATATATATGTGTATATATCATATAATATAATATAAAATACACACATATAATAATATAATATAAAATACACACATATAATAATATAATATAAAATACACACACACACACACACACACACACACACACACACACAGAACAGTTTATTTTTAATTCAATGGCAATCATAAAATACTCATAAAAAACATTCAGTATATGTTTTAGGACATGACAGAAGCAGCAACAGCAGCCAATGGGAATCTGTGGGAAAAAAACTGGCATCAGTAAGCTGTTCCAGTTCATTAAATGACAATCTTATATACTCATGATTGAAAAGCTACATCAAAATTAGCTTCATCACCTGGAATCTCATCTGTCAGACATTTAAGTTTCAGTTTTAACCCATCAAATGCATAGCTGCATCACTAGCACACTAGGATCAATAGCGCTCAGTTGTAGTCAGTGGAGCGCATGGAAACTTTGTTACATTTAACAGCCACAGCATTAGCTATTATACTTTTTTGGCTAAAGGTTGCAGGTTTGCTTTCCAGTGGCTGGTCATGTTTGGTAGGAGATGAAACGTCCATGGTGGCGCCAGCGCATCATTCGGTTTGAGCAGGGGCGTCCAAACCCAGTCCTGGAGGGCCACAGTCCTGCAAAGTTTCTTCCTTCCTGGAAGTTTCGGGTATGCCTAGTAAGACCTTGATTAATGCTTGAGCTAAACTTTGCGGGACAGTGGCCCTCCAGAAGCAGGATTGGACATCACTGGCTTTGAGTATAAAGCCAATGAGAGGCTAGCGTTTAAAGCACATGTTAGCTGCAACATTCACTGTCGCTCAAAAGTTTTGGATCAGTAAGATTTTTAATGCTTTTTAAAAGAGACCTTTCTGCTCATCAAGGCTACGTTTATTTAATTAAGAATACAGGGGAAAAAAACGTAATATTGAATTATTCATTTTGAATTGCAATAATATTTCATAATATTACTTTTTTCTGTATTTTTGTTCAAATAAATGGAACTTTGGTCAGCATAAGAGGCAAACAAACAAACAAAAAAATCTTACTGATCCCAAACTTTTTAGCAGCAGTGTACATGTAAATAAAAAGGATGAAATGTGAGACAACAATAATTGTTTTTCTATTTATGCAGTAAGCATTTGATAGGAATACAATGTAATGCAAACCTTTATTAAGGAAGTTTCCCGCCAGTCAGAACACAGAATGGCTGCTGACCAATGTATCCAGTTTTACCCAGTTTGGCACTATTACCCAAAATTGGGTAACCCTGACCCAGCGCTGGATGATGGGTATGTGAGGGGGTTCATCATTTCTGTTGACCCAAAATGGCCCAGCAGCAGACAGAGAAACTATCCAGCACGTGAGTGAAAATTTAAAAAATAACCCAATAAAATGACCTAATTGGCTGAACCCAGCATTTTTTAATGTGTGGGATTTTCTCACACTATGAGTTGAATCAGTAGCTTAATGAATCAATTCACAGTATGTGGAAAACGTGTCAGAAACCTTGTAAGTTACCAAAAGAAGGTGACTAAAAATAGATTTTTAGAACAATAATTGGACTGTAGCAAAGGTGAGAGTCTGAAAGTGTATAGCCTTAAAGGAAAAGTTCACCCCAAAATGATAATTTGCCAGCTTGGAATTATAAGGTTTTATCTGCCTATTTTTTTTTTTTTTTTTTCCTGTGACAACTTATTTACATTATTATTATGGTTCTTTTGTAAGCCTGTGGCCTTTAAGAAAACAAAAAGCATTCAATATACAGACATCTATGGAACGGAAATCTTTGAAGTTTAATATCTCAAAAGTGCTCAGAATGCATGTAGAATCTTATAATTCCAAGGCAGCGAATTGTCTTCATTTACTCACCTTCACACTCTTAACTTTCTTCTGTGGAACACAAAAGGAAATATTTAGAGAAACTTCTTGATGTCTTTTGATCATTGCACTTTTACCACATCTCAGACTTGACATATCATTCTAAGAACGTGGTAGTCAAAAAGACCTTTTGTTGTAGTAATGCTACCTTTCTCAAAATAGTTTTTGCAGAGTGGGATGTCTGAAAACAGTCAAAAGTTAAATATAAGCGGTTAATGCAATTTATTTGCTGAGGAAAGTTGTTTTGAGTTGTACTTTTGGCTCTGCCGCTCTGCACGAGTGAATCTGCTGGCTTGAGGTGCACTTATCAGTTTGAATCTCACTAATGACATCAAAACCTAATTACAAAACAAAAAATGCATAATCTGAAAAATGTTTTTATGAGCAGATAAGTAGTTTATTAGCCTGCTGTTGTTTTGACTATTGAAATCAATTGTTTGGAAATGTTACAAAAGTTTGGCAAGTTTTTTTAGGTAAAATTGTTGAAAATATTAGTAGCTAAGGAAACAGACCAAGTTTGTGAAATTTTTGTGAACCTTATTCAATGCACAGCAAATTTGTTGCTATACAAACTAAACGCATTTCTAAAAGGCAGAGCCAGTGTTCCACTGCACAGAGTAGTAACCTGACTTTCTTTTCTTTATTTATGGATTTGACATAAGCATGCGTGGATATACTGTGCAGTATGACACAAGTATGTAGTTTCCCACAAAATCTCTCTTGACGGCTCTAAAATTACATCATTATAACAGGTTTACCATAGTGATTTGAGGTAAGGCAAAAACAGAGTTTGGAATACGGATTTGTGAAAGTTTGCTAATTTCAAACAACAAAAATGTTGCACAGTGTAGCTTTAATGTTTGAAAAAAAGAACAGTTGTGTATAATCATCTTAAATAGAGTACAAATGTCCATTTTATACTCTTGAGTAAAGCATCATTTAGTCAAGAAACATTAAAAAGCAGAGTAAACTAGTGGAAACAACACAACTGTAAATTAAACTCAGGGGCAGCCTTATGGTGCCCTTATTAAATTGTAAGACTTAGATGTCTGTCAGCTTGTTCTGTTTCTAAATATGCTGTAACTAAGGGAAACTAAATGTGGAAAGAAAATGCCCTGCGCCCAAATGGTACTGCCTTATTTTCATGTGTATCAAGGGCACAATTGCATATGCTCCCACAGGTCCTGTTCTCTCTGCAGCTGTGTGGATGTTTTAGTTTTTGCAGTCTCTAATATACACATTAAGGAGTCCCTCATGCCAGATAGATGCTAATAATAATGAGCATCACTCGTATCTGAACATAAACAGAACTTCTGCTACACCAAATAAGTGCTATAAGACCATTTGGTCGAGTAATGTTGTTTCTCATCCAATCTTTTTACTGTGGATGGGCGTTTTGAGCAATTCTGTTGGTCTCTAACGCACAAATGCTTATTATACTTATCAATACTTATTATACTCAGTTCCTCTGGTCGTATTGCAGGACTTCTGCAGAAACTAATATTCTGTATATATGAAATCATCATTTTTGTTTTCCCAAGGTTGCTTGTCCACATTGACATGTCTGAAAACACTTATCACCTTGCTTGTTCATGCTTTAAACGTTATAAATGCTCACTGAGAGACCAGACAGAATCCAATTCACTCTGTTATTCACTCTATTATTCTTAATTCATTCTCACTCTATTCTTCTGACACAATTTTTTTATTAGCAAAATACTCCAACTCACTGTTGCATCCAGCTCGCACACAAAATCAGCTATCAATGTATGATCTTAAAAGCAGCGGTCATCTAATCAATATTCTGACATCTTTTCAGGATGTAATATGAAGATTGTACAATGTAACGTTTATCTTCAGCAACATTATTAAAGTGAATAGCAGACAAAACAATGGTGCTACAACCACGTATAAAGTGCCCTCCACTAATATTGGCACTCTTGGTCAATATGAGCAAAGGGGACTCTGAAAATAAATCTGCATCGTTTGTCTTTTTTGAACTTTCATTCAAATATTTCACAAAATTCTAACCTTTCATTGAAAGATTGGGGAAACTCACATTATGAAGTAAATGTTTTTCTCCAATGAATGTTAGCCACAATAATTGCCACCCCTAGAAATTCCTATAAGTAAACATCTCAGTAACACTTTACAATAAGGGTACATGAATAATCATGTACTAATGCCTAAATGAATACTTAATTTATCACATACTAATGATTCGTAAAAGTGTTAACTAATTATTAACTAATGAAGCGCTATCCTTAACTATGACTGATATATGAACTACGAGTCTCATGGATGAATAATGGCAGCATTAACTGCATGTTAGTATATGTTTGATAATTAATGCATTAACATTTATGGGTAAAGTAAATTAAACGGCCTATTTAAGAAGGAATAGGAAATACTGATTTTGAAATTAATTTAAATCATTTAATGCTATCATAATTTGAGCATTTGACATCTTCAGCTTTGTCATAAACATTATTGGGTGGCAAAGTATTAGTTGATCTTCCTCATTAAGTGTAGAAATACTAAATACACTAATGACCGATCTTGCCTGTTTTAGGTTTTTCTCTTTCCCTTTAAACTCACCCTATTGTGACTTATACACAGATTCATACAAAATAAAAACCCACAAAGAACATTTGTAGAACAATTCCTAAAGAAATGCTCAAACTGGAAAGTAGGGCTGGGTAAAAAATGTCGATTCTCCGATTTTAATCGATCTTCAGTTTAACGCAACGATATTCTTAATGCGCGTGCTTCACGTAAGAGGATGTGAATATTCACCTCTCGACCTGAAGGTGTCACCGCAGACAAGGGCTTTATGATGGGCCTGTTTTGAACGTTTTGAATTTAGAAAAATGTTTTATTTCTTAAACATGTTTGAAGTTCTTAATAGATTTCACTGTTGCACATTTACAGTGTTTTTATTTTTTTTACAGTAATGTGCATTTTGCAGTTTGTGTTTACATGGTGTACAATAGATGCACATATTTATGACTTCTTGTTACAGTGTTTATTTAAAATAAAAGTTGTTTAACATAAACAACTGTGTGCACCCTATTATTAATGTAGATGTGTATTTCAGTAATAAAGTTAAGTAGGAGAGTTTCAGTTACCAGCATTTATATCAAAATATGGATCCCATGTCTGCAAAACTAACATTTTAAATGAAATATTGATAACTAATCGATATCGAATCGAATCAAATCGAAATCGAATCGAAACCATAAAAATAAGAATCGAATCGAATTGCCGAATTGGTCACAATACCCAGCCCTACTGGAAAGAGTTCACTCCTCATCCAGACACAGCTGTGATGTTCCTGTACCTCCACTCTCTGACTTCAAAATCCACACAGTATCTCTTAACCGGGCTGAATACTCACTGTGTTAGTACATGTGCATTTGATAGAAAATATAACACAAATCATGAGCTGAGTTTAGTAAGTAGTTAACAGTGAATACATTATAATTGGGCCCCCTTAAGTACTTAAGTAAAGTCATACCCAATCATAATTAATTCACTGTTAACTACTTGCTAAACTCAGCTCATGATATCAAATACACATGTGCTAACACAGTGAGTATTCAGCCGGTTAAGAGATGCTGTGTGGATTTTCAAGAAGTCAGAGAGTAAACTCTTTCCAGTTGGAGCGTTTCTTTGGGAATTGTTCTACAATTGTTGTTTGTGGGATTTGGGGTTTTATTTTGTATGAATCCGTGTATCAAGTCACAATAAGGTGAGTTTAAAGGGAAAAAGAAGAACCTGAAACAGACAAGATCAGTCATTGGTGTATTTAGTATTTCTACACTTGATGAAGAGGGTCAACTAAACCTTTGCCACCCAATAATGTTTATGACAAAGCTGAATATGTCAAATGCTCAAATTGTGATAGCATTAATTATCTATCAAACATGCACTAACATGTAGTTAAGGCTGCCGTTATTCATGTATGAATTCGTATGACTTCAGTCGTAGTTAATGATAGCTCTTCATTAGTTCATAATTAGTTAACACCTTTAATAATCATTAGTATGTGATGAATTAAGTATTAATTTAGGTATTAGTACATGATTAGTCATGTACCCTTATTGTAAAGTGTTACCAATATCTCTGAAGGATATTCTCATTCATATATATATATATATATATATATATATATATATATATATATATATATATATATATATATATATATATATATATATATAATTTTTTTTTTTTCACACCAGGGTGACTAGGAGCATGACATTGTCCAGCCATGACTTCCTGTTCCACAGGATTATAAATATGAGGAACACGAAGGCCAGAATCCCTTAGTTATCAATCACAAGGATTAAAACTAAAGAGTGTAGTTCTGATGTTTAAAACAAGATTGTTGAGCTTCACAAAAAAGAAAGTGGCTGTAAGAAAAATCCCAGTTTCCACTATCAGAGCAATAATTAAGAAGTTCCAATCAACTAAATGTGTTACAAATCTGCCTGTAAGAGCTTGTATCTATATCATTGTAATGCATGGTGAAGAGGAGAGTTTGAGTGGCCAAAGACTCTCCAAGGATCACAGCTGGAGAATTGCAGAGATTATTTGAGTCTTGTGGTCCTGGAGTGCCGATGTCCTGCAGAGTTTAGCTCTAACCCTAATCAAACACACCTGAACAAGCTAATGAAGGTCTTCAGGATTACTAAGGCTACGGGCAGGTGAGTTTTTTTTTTTTTTTTTTTTTTTTCCTCAGGGTTGGAACTAAACTCTGAAGGACATCGGCACCCTAGGACCGACGTTGCCTAACCCTGTACTATGGGATCTTTAATGTTGTGGGCCTATTTTTCTGCTGCAGGTCCTGGACATCTTGTTCAGATATATGGCATCATGGATGATATCAAAAACCAACAGATAAAAAAAAATCTAAACCTGCCTACCTCTGTTAGAAATTTTATAATGGGCCAAAAAGTGCAAAAAGAACCTTCTGCCATTGTCGTCCCAGTTCCCTGACTTAAAACTTGTAGAAAATGAGTGGGGTGTACTGAAAAGAGGCAGCACCAACACGCAGCTGGGAATCTAAAGGATTCTGGAGAGATTCTGTATGAAGGAATGGTCTCTGATCTCTTGTCAGGTGTTCTCCAACTCTTCAGGCATAACAGTAAAAAACTGTTATCTCAGAACTGTTATCTTGGGAAAGGACGTTGCAATAATTGGGTGCCAATAATTGTGGACAAAGTTGACTAGAGAAACGCATTTATTTCGTAATGAGATTACACCTCCAATCCCCTCCAACCACACACACACACACACACACACACACACACACACACACATTCCATTGTTTTACTTCAGCCACCTTCGCTCATATTTACTAAGGGTGCCATTATTAGTGGAGGCTACTGTATATTGTCACATTACTAAAGTGTCATTGTTTTTGAATATCTTTTGTTTTCAAATTTACTTCAAATAGCTCAGATTTTGCAGTACAAAAATGCCATCTCGGTGTGGACTATAGAGGCCAAAACTAAAGATGTCTTTACAAATTTATCTGGATTAATGTGGACTGCGAGAGAAATGCATCTGTTTAAAAGGTGTAAGTGGACTACAGTAGTTGGTACAGAACAAATACTCGCCTACCTAATTACTTACGCACATCTCTAACCTCTAGTAGTGACAAATGTAGACAAATTTGCCTCTGTGCCTTTTATGTTTAGCTGTTGTGAAGTGCCTCTTTGAAAATCCTTTACCAAGTAGGGGGGTCCCTCCATTGGGAACAGGGATCAGAAAATTAGTGTTAATTACTTTTTGATCTATTGACACTAACTCTACAGACATTCAATAGGTTTGTTACCTCTGCGCTGCAACCGCCCTCATCTATTCATTTGATTACCAACTTTGAATAATGCATGAGCAAGTCAGCTGCTGGGAAGCGGCGCCATTTGTAAAATGCTGAAAAGGCAACGCCAGCAGCATTCAATCATTTGAATGATATTATTAAGCCAATCATTTGAATGCCATTATTAAAATGCAAAGTGTAAACCCTGTTGGATCCAAGTTGATACTATCGCTTAGAGGCAGTTCAGGCTTAATATGGCGATTATATATTGTCTTCCATCGAATGTGGGGCCATTGTCTATTTAGTAATTGTTGTCCCTCCCTTTGATTAGTTTTGATGGGAAGCAAAGCGATGCAGATGCCACTGCTAACATCCCGACTGTGGACCTCTAGCATGCTGCCAATTACTTGAAGTCTTTCAGACAGAACGTTGTGAAATTAACAGCTTTAGATGTCTACTTGGTATGACCTCCGACTTAGTTTTCGCTTTATAGATTTGAAGCATTTCTTTCTGCTGAAGCCGGTAAATATGTTATTGGGGCATCGCCAAGCTGTGTGGGAAATGGAATAGAACTTAGCTGCTTTGCTCAAACTGCTGTCATAATGAAATATGTGATGTCTCATTTTCATGCAGCCCTGCACATTCAACTGGGACACTCATAAGATCTGAGTGCAACGAATTACATTCAATCACAACAGTTCTTTGGTCCCTGTAAGCTTACAGCCGTATACACACTTACATAAAAGCCAACTCTCATTTTAATCACAATAGGCATAAAAACACTACACTTGGATGTTCTGTGAAAAGGTTTTGTCGCATAAAGTCTGGAGTGCTTGAGTCTTATGCTTTCAGAAATGATCAATTGGCGTTATGTTTTCCTATCCTGTCTCTGTCCCGCTAATGACGGCAGCTTTGAGCTGCAGGGATGGGAGCTTTGTTTTCCCCACTGAGAGGGAGAGAGATGGTTTGATGCAGTGTCTGATGCTTGTCCTGGAGCTTCCACTAAAGCTCTCCTGTATTATTACGCCCATGTCCCTCAGGAGAACATGGCTGATGAATTGTTATTGCCTCTCACTCCATACTAACTTCTGCTTGAAGACAGATCCTGACAGGATACCTGTGACAAGGAGAGGGAGAGAGATTTGTGATGTTTAGCAGTTGGTGATGAAATAGAAAGTTTAGTCATATATATATATATATATATATATATATATATATATATATATATATATATATATATATATATATATAATAAATATATATATATATATGGTCAATATTATGAGCCCCCTTAGTTTGATTAGCTATGGAACAAACCACTGTTGTCCAATGACTTGCCAAATTAACCTAGTTAAGCCTGTTAAGTCATCATGGCAAAGACAAAAGAAATTGGTTTGGACTTGAGAGAAAGAATTGTTAATGCTCATAAAGATGGAGAAGGATACACACGTTTATCAAAGCGTTTTTAAGTGTCAAGAACTGCAGTGAGATGCATTATCAAGAAGTTTAAAGAACCAACACAGTGGAGAACAAGACGGGCAGAGGCAGGAAGCGAAAGATTTCAAAAACTTTGGGGGAAAAAAAAAAACACTAGTGAGAGAGGTTTCTAAAGACCCAAGAACAACTGCCAAGACACCAGTGAATGACCTAGCCAACTCTGGAATTGATGTCTCAACGAAGACAGTCGAGCCCTGCACAGGAAAGAACTGCGCGGTTGCCGACCAAGAAAGACTCCACTTCTGAAGAAGAGACGCGTCCAAGCTGGAATGAAGTTTGCTAAGGACAACCTGGGGGAATGTGATGCATACTGGAAACGTGTCCTTTGGTCAGATGAGACAACTAGATCTTTTTGGGCATAGAGATGTTGCCTATGTTTGGAGAAAGAAGGGAGAGGCATTCAACCCCAAGAACAACGTTCCCACAGTGAAACATGGTGGTGGGAGTATAATGCTGTGGGGATGTTTCTGTGCATTTGGAACTGGAAATGTGGAAACATGAAAAAGGAAGATTATAAGAAGATTTTGAAAGATGACCTCAGACAGCCTGCATGAAAACTTGGTTTGGGTCGACATTTTGTCTTCCAGCATGATAACGACCCAAAGCATACCATACTTCTGGTGAAGAAATACCTCCAAATGAGCAAAGTGGGTGTACTTGACTGGCCTGCACAAAGCCATATATATATATATATATATATATATATATATATATATATATATATATGTGTATATGTGTGTATTTTACTATTTGCAGGGTCATGAAATGTCTGCAGCATAAGCTCTGTTCACAGTGACCTGTTTCTTTAAATGATAATAAGCTACTGCTCACTCCACCCGTCTTCCATTTTTTTTGTGTGTATTCTGTGGCACGTCACCATGGAAAACAAAACTAATCCACTGTGTACTCACTGCTTACAAGACTTTTTCACTACAGCTGCTCAAGTGCTGAGAAAATGGTGGACAGCGTACAACTTGCTGAGGGTGGAAATATAGTGAATGGATTTTTATCATTGTATGGTTGTTTTGTCCACACATTTTTATGCAAACATCAAAAAGTCCTTTAACTTAACTTGAAACCTAGGTTATAATCTGTGTATTTGGGGAGAAGCAAGACACATACCAATAAAACAAAAATGTTTCATTAAGCTTTATGCAAAGAGATGGTTCACCCAAAAATGTAAACTCTTTATTTACTAACTCTCCAGTTGTTCCAGACCTTCCAGAGTTGCATTCTTTTGCTAAACAAAAAAACATATATTTTGAAGAATATAGGTAACTAAATTGTTGCTGGACCACATTGACTAGCATATGACCAAAAAAAAAAAAAAAACCAGTGGGGACCAAATGTTTTTTATTTTTTAGATGCTGGAACCACTCCAGTAGGTGTCACTGTAAATCTAATGCATTATGTATTTTAGCTGTTTTAAAGGACAAAAGACAATCTAAACAACAATGTCCTCATTCATTGGGATCTTTAATCAAGCAGTTTTAGCTTTGTAGTCAACAATTTTAACAGCATTATGTTCAGCTATAGTAGTACTCAGTTAAATCGTTAGCTTCCCTGAGGTGTTTGATTTTTCCAGTAGAGCCTGTAAGAGGAGGAAGCATTTTCACCTCTCCAGCCACCTCCTCTTTTTGTGAAATTGAACCACTCTCCTGCATTAGTTCTTGTCCTTGATGGAAGGATTAACCCTCCTCCAGTTCCATTAAAAGGCAGCCTTGCCACCTCTGGCCCCATAGTCATGTTTTCCAGTGGCAGTAAGGACAAGAAAGTTTAGGTGTAAAAATGCAATATCCTAAAATCTTGCCTTGTAATTTCAGGCCGTGACCTCCTTTAGCGGAGGGATCTTTACTTGGTCACTTCAATTATAAACTACAGCCCCGGTTCAATCGGATCTCTTGTCGGGTTCACACAGAATGAATCTCCATTCTAATGTTTGAGGAACAAAAGTGGAAGCTTTTAATTCCAGTTTTGTTTGTTTTGCGCTTCTCTTGCAGGGCTGTTTGCCAGAAATCATTTTTAAATGGAGAGTGACAATGAATGGTCATTCAATAAAAATGTTTTTCTATAATTAATGCTAAATCACTCCAATTTTTCTCTTCTTTTCTCACAGCTCAGCCAAATCCACCCAAAATCCACGAGGGATGGTGGGCTTACAAAGAAGTTGTTCAGGGGAGCTTTGTTCCAGGTAATCAGTTTACAACAGCTTTTTATCAGTGTTCACGAGTGACATTCTCTACGCACATGGATTCTACATTAATTCAAATTAGAGAACAATTATTTCTTTATGACATAGTCACATTTTATTTAGTCCTTCTAAATATTGTCACTAACAACACATTTTATTTTTAGAGCTGCAAAACGATGATGTGTATATATAAATACACACATGTATATATTTAAAAAACTATATGTGTATGTATTAGATGTATTTGTATGTAAACACTTTTATATTATATATGAATATAAATATTTTACATCTAAATCTAACATTTTTATTTTAGGGTTATATACACAGTACACACACACATAGTCACCCTAAGTCCATCCATGATAAGTTTGTGGATGAATTTGTTTCTTAATAAGGGATAGATTTTGAGATCACTTGCTCAGCAATGGATCCTCTGCAGTGAATGGGTGCCAAACAGCTGATAAATGCATCACAAGTAATCCACACATCTCCGGTCAATTAATAATTAATATTTTGGAAAGGAGAAAACTGTGTGATTTAAACAAATAAACAAATTCATTGGATGTTTTACATCTGGCTAAAATATGAGTCCTCTATCTATAATATTGCTTTCTCGATTAAAAAAGTCATCAGTCTCAGTCAGGAGAAAAATATGCACAGATCAAACAACATTTATAGTGTCCGAAACAGTTCATAACAAATGTTTGTGGATATTGAAATCAGAGGGTAACAGGGGATGGACTTTTTCCACTGGAGGAAATGTTATTATGGATTATAAAGAAACTAATTCATCTACATATTGAATGGCCAGAAGGGTGCATTTTTGGATGAATTATTCCCCTAACAGTCGAAATCACTGAATGTGTGTGTGGGTTTTTTTTTTTTTTTCTTCCTCTCCATATTTACAAAAACCACAGGCGTGAGCCAGTTTGCTAAAACGATTCTGATGTTGATTCATTAATTCTTGTAGAGATTGTTGGAGATTCATTATTCCCTTTGCTTACCTGGAAGTAAACCTGCATGGATACAACGTGACATTAAAAATCAGTGTTTGATCACGCTGCTACTTGTGCTTACAGCATGATGCATGATTAGAGCTCTTTAAACAAACAGAACCAGTTAAAACCAGAAATTGAAATGCCAGACACGTTAAAATGTGTGTAGGATTCTTCTTTTGTTCAAAAAATTCTGGCCTTGGTTCTATTTTTCATATGTTCAGATTAAGGATTCTTCAAACTCAAGAATTTGTTCAAGTATTTCCTGATGCTTGAGAATGAGTTAGACTTGAACACATTGTAAACTCTGCTGCTAAAGATGATGTTCTGACATGAGTCTTTTGCCTGGTGTTCAGAAGGTTATAACAACTGCTGAAGGGTTGTTTTTCTTTCTATTCTATGTTCTTTTTAATTAAATGTTTGTTTTTAACTTTGAAGCAACTCATTTGTGTAACGCGTATTTGAATCAAATGAAATGCTGTTTTAAAAATCAAGAAATGTTCACCACATTTATTATTAGTGCCACATTTCTATGGACCTCGGAGACATTGGGTCTTATTTACTAATAATTGTGCACAAGTTGAATTATGTAGACCCAAAACATTCTCCACCTTATTCAGGTGCATATGCACAAGATTTTTAAGGAAAACATTCCAGGAATTTTCTCCATATAGTGGACTTCAGTGGAGACCAATGGGTTAAAGGCTTCAAAGGGCTCTGCATGATCGCAACTGAAGAAAAATGGTCTTTTCGGCCATTTTTTTTTTTTTTAAATACAAAAAAAAAAAAAAAAAAAAAAAAAAAAAAGAGTATATACCTTTTAACCACAAGTGCTTGTCTTGAACTAGCTGGACTTCACGCATTACGTAGTCAAGTTGGAAATTTTACAGGTGATGTAAGATGTAAGATGTAAAATATTGTTTCAAAGCGAACGTGCAAAGAAAGTCAAACGCCCTTTACAAAAAACTGTAAAAACAACGTCTGATAATTTTGAAGTTTGAGGAGAAAATTAGTTTTTCACCCTACCTTTCTGAACCATAGTACACAGATGAAGAACTTGCCATTCATGACCTTTCCAACATAATTCTGTAATATGTGAAGTCATAGACGTGCATTACAGAGCTTTTGTGGTTAAAAGTGTAAACATTTATATTTATATTTATATATATATATATATATATATATAGGAAATAACCAATCATGCTAGATAAGACACTTATTCTTCAGCTGGGATCGTGTAGAGCCCTTTGAAGCTGCACTGAAACTGCAATTTGGACCTTCAACCAATTGGCTCCCATTGAAGTCCACTATATGGACAAAAATCCTAGAATGTTTTTCACGAAAAACACATTTATTTGGAATAGAGATCATTTGTAACATTATGTTGTTACTTTCGCTTTCAGCCAGTTTAATGCGTGTGTGTACGCACAGTTAGTGAATGAGACCCATTATCTGCAGATGGAATTTATTTTTCACCGATTGCTCTTTCTGTCTCTCTCTATAAGCTATAAACCTCTTTGTGGAATAGTGGCGTGATAAGAGTCTGTTGGGGTCAGCAAAGGGCCATCAACCTACATAACATGAGCAAGCTGGACGTCCAAGCTTATAGTTTATGATACCTTATTTATGTTTATGGTTTTATGTTCTCTTTGATCCTTTTTTAGAGGATTACACTGTTCAACATTATGAGGGAGGGTAAAAAGAAGGATTTTAAAAGAGATAAAGCTGGAGAAATGTTTTAAACCTTTGTCTCTGAGTCAGAGTCACATCCTGTGGAATATCACGCTGGGCTTAGATGCACACCATCTTGAGCTGCTGAGAGGGGTGTTGGATTGGCAATCTGGTTCCTGTTTATTCACCAGAGGTGTGGGAAGGACTTCGTGTTAGGGAAGGGGCAGCTGTATTTTGATGATTGTTTAATGCTCTGTGCCCGGAACACTAAAGTGCCTGTTATCTATGAGCCCCAGCGTTCGTGTTTCTGAAAAGCTGTACTGTATGTTGCATCAGTGCGATCTGAGTGTGCCTGTGGGGCAGTGGAATGGATGGTGCCCCTGACCGCTGCTGGCTGATGAGCTACAACATGTTCTACTCTCACCAGTGTTCTTAGCATGGATTTAATATTGCACACTGAAGCCTGGTTTTGTTGTAAAAGAGTGAGAAATGAAAGAAATTCTAGTGATTTACACTCTGCCATAGACCTGTCTCCAGTTCAGAGTCGAAGTGGGTGTCATCATGTTATATTCGATATTAAAACAAATCATAACCAGAAAACTGTGAGCCTCTATTGGAGATCACTTCATGAATTATACCTATCGATGCACAATATATTGTTACCATACTGGTTATCAGTCTATATTAGAGGTTTATTCTATTTATTTTATCACTATTGAGCAATATTGGATATTTGTTGTAGTAGTAGTAGTAGTAGTAGTAGTAGTAGTAGTAGTAGTAGTAGTAGTAGTACTGTAAGATATAAAGTCCAGTTCTGAAGGAAAAAAACTGTTTTCTCAGAATTGCAAGATTATATCTCAAAATTCGGACATAACTTGCAATGCGTGTTATAGAGAGATACAAACTTTACTGAAAAAAGCATTACTGAGCCCGAAATTGTGAGAAAAAGATTGGCAGATTCAAATTCAGAGAAATAAAGTCACAATTGCAAGATATAAACTTAAAAAAAAAAAATCTGAATTGTTTATATTTTGCAATTTTGTGTGTTTTTTTTTTTCCTTCTTTCTTTCTCACAATTCTGAGGAAAAAAAAAAAAGTAAGCTCACAATTATTATTATTATTTTTTTAGTGGAAACAGACTTCCATAGAAATGCTACCTGAGAACTAAATGAGTATATTAGTTTGATTTCTGAAAAATCAGAAGATGCTGAAGACTGGAGCAATGCCTGTTGCAAATCAAATGAATACATTTTAAAAAAAATATTTCAGCGGTTAAACGCTAATTTTTAGTATTACTTTTTATTTCGCGTTTTATGTTTTTTAATATAATATTTAGATGTTAATAATACTCCTTTTAATCATCCTTTCATCAGTCATCTTCCATAACTCAAATAATAATAATAATCTGTTGGTGTGTCCTCTGCATTTAAAAAAAAAAGTGGTCTCACTCTCTAATATTAATTAAAATATTAATTAAATAAATTCAATTTAGTTTGGAAACAACAATGTATAAGATATTATAGGGATAGTTTACCCCAAAAATTGACATTAATTACTCATGTCGTTCCAAATATGTAAGACCTTCGTTCATATTCAGAATGCAAATTATGATATTTTAGATGAAATCCGAGAGGACCATTTTAACAATGTCCTTACTGCATTTCTGTGCCTTGACTGTGACCCTTGCTGTCTGTGGAGGGGCAGAAACCTCTCAGATTTTATATTTATAATTTCATTTTTATATTTATAAAAATATCGTAGTTTGTGTTTTGAAAATGAACAAAGGTCTTACGAATTTGGAATAACATAAGGGTGAGTAATTAATGACAAAATTTTCCTTTTTGGGTGAACTATCCCTTACATTTTTAATGAATGTATCTTTCATACAAGTGTGTCTCACTTGTTTTAAGTATAAACAAGTTAAAAGCAAGTAATAAAAAAGTAGTCATGTTTGCATGTGCCATGTAAAGAAGCTTGGACTAATTTGTTGTTGACATTTGACCTTTGGCTGACAGTATGCATGTTAAAGCGCTGTTTGTACAGTCATATATCGCACATCTATCTATCTCTGTATGTAATGTTGGAGAGTCACCAAAAGCTTTCATTTAGGCTGTGGTTAAGCTACACAAAATCAATGAAGGATGCTAATAGGCAGGTAGATCCTGCATGTCAAGCACTTACAAGCGGTTTACGGATTGACACCCACTGGTCGAAAAGTAATTAAGGACATAGAAAAATGGCCTTTGGAGCTCTAGTTGAGCTGGGTGTGAAACAGAGCATGTGTAGCCACTAGAAATAAATTGGACTGCACTGAAAACTGTTTAATTTCTGTTCATATGCTTTGAAATTTATTTGATGACTTGTGAAATTGTTTCATGCGGCAATAAGTTCCATGCGTATTATCATAAACGATTTTGTGCATCTCACAGTGCTTTTGAACCCTCTCTTGCATCACATATCATGCACATGGCTTGTGTCAAATCTGCAATTGTCACAACTTTCAAGACAGCCAAAACAACTTCTGTGCATTGCCAGAAAAAAAAGGGGGTGCAGATGGAGGAAGTCGTGCTAAGCATCTTTCTCCGTGAATTACTGAAGAATCTCTGCACATTTTCATATAAATGTGTCTGAGTCAGTCCTGATCAACACAGATTTTATAGCTGATACAGTGTTTCAATCGCAAATGTTGACACCACAGGAAAATGACTGCGATACAACAGTTTGATAGGAGAATGTTTGATAGGAAAACTTATATACACCATTAGTTGAATTTTGCATTTAAAAACCAACTGTTTCTATAATTTCAAGGCAAAAGGCTAGACTTTTTAGTACCAGGACATTTGCTTTTCCTAAAAGAGTTGTAGTAGACAGTGTTGATGTACTGATGAGCGTTATCATATGATGTCTATTACACAGACATGGATTCCCTTTAACACATACATCATTGGGTACTAAATGGTCCAGTCTCCATTCACTTTTGGCTGGATTTGCCATTAGGATATGAAAATTGGGTACCCATCATTACCTCTAATGTACTATTATAGGTATTATACTACATTCTCATCTGCATTCTGGCAAGGATTTTAGAGCTAAGGGCAAATATCAAGACTGAGGTCAAAAAACGTTTGAATAGTTATAACAAGGGTAGGAATCGGCAAGGATCTGGTCAAATTAGATGATCCTTACCTTTCTGGGCCTTGCACGTGGTAGTTATGTTGCTGTTTATGCAAGGTCAGAAAGGCTTTGGATTTCATCAAAAATACCTTAATTTGTGTTTCGAAGAGGAACAAAGGTCTTGCAGGTTTGGAACAACATGTAGGTAAGTAATTAATGTCAGAATTTTCATTTTTGGGTGAACTAACCCTTTCTAACTAAAACTAACTAACTTTTTCACAAATGGTTTTGCTCTGTTTTAATTATCAATGCTTTCATGATGGATTTTAGTAGTTTTGTATTGCAAGTCTGTGACAAAAGTAAGATAATTTTAGTTTAACATCTAGTTCGTTCCAACCATTTGAAAGCATGTTAATAACCTACAATCCCAACACAATAGCACAGAACGTCAGCTGAGATATATGTGATCATTATGTACCAGGAACTGCTTTCAAAGGGTAATGGTGTTGCCCCAGCTATCCTGGCCCCATTTTTACTGTGGTCTGTTTAATGATGGTCTCCTAATAATCCCCATGTATGAATAAATGATCAGTGTCTCTGCTCGTCTGACTGATAAACGGGTGTTCTTGCACACATTAAGTGCTGCAGTACATAAAGGGGATTCAGAACATTTAAGAACCTTATTTAATGTACAATGCTTTAGGTATTTACTAAAAAGCTTAGACTTTCACAGTATTTCTTAATTCCTAAACAAAAATATAATGAGTAAGAAGTATATTATTCAGAGAAAAGAGGAAACGATGCATATTCAAACAAGATGAAGATTCCAGTCATTTCCATGCCCTAGAAAAAGCTGTTGAACAAAATGTTTTGTTCCATATAAGGCGGAATCCCCTCATGGTCTCTGCTAAAGTATGTTGAAATCACATCAGCAGCTGAATATACTACTTGCTTTGTCTTGGTCTATTATTGGAAAAATTCATTGTAGAATAGATTAATCATGTGACAAAATATGCCTGTGAGTATAGGTAGCATAAGCAAAATTTTACCTGCACAATGCTTCATCCACGCCAGAAGGTGTCACTGTAAAGCCAATACCATCATTATATCGACTGTTTTGATTGACAAATTAGAGAAATTGACAAATTAGAGTCTACAAAGCCATTCAGAAGTACTTTTAAAGGGATATTACACCCAAATAAGAAAATAATCTCATTAATTAATCACCTTTGTGTTGTTTCAAACCTATAAGACCTTTGTTTTCAAACCTATAAGACCTTTCATCTTTGGAACAAATTAAAATGTAATATTTAGGAAACCATTTTAACGATGAAGATCTTGTCAGTTGTGTTGCTGTCTATGCAGGGTAAGGATGCGCGGTATAACGGTACTGGATAAATACCGCTATATATATATATATATATTATTTCAAACTGTTCAATTCTGTATTTTATACGCTGTTGTTCCGAATTTCGCCTGTAGGTGGCAGTACTTCCCAAATTGCTGTGAAATGGGTAAACGTGACAACAGAACAACGCCATTGATCATCAAACAGATGAAATTCCATCAACACACTCTAAACTAGTATATTAATTCAACAGTAGAAGTGAAATATGGCATTTTTTTTTGCATACAAAACAGATGATGAAGGTGAACAAGCTAACCTTACTGTACCTGTATGCAAGCACTGTTATAATAAATAATTTGTTGCCACAGGAGGCACACATCTTGCCAAGCATTTTTCACTTGCTCATGCTGATCTTTAACACAAATTTAGAGATCGACAGGTGAGTGCATCATTCATAAATTTAGATTTAATTAACTTTTATTCACAACTGATCAAGGCACATACTTGAGATGTGATGCAGAGTAAACATGAAAGCTCAAATGTGCGTGTGTGACACGATCAGTTTAGCTTTGGTCACATAATATCAGCACTTTCATTTCAAACAATCAAATATTAATTGAATTTAAATAAAGCAAGAGTTTTGATGTATTCATTTTAGAATCAATAATATGAGGGAATGCTTTATATATTTATTTATTATATATTTAATGCTTTTTGAAAACATTTTGGAGAGAGAGATAACAACGTGATTTTTAAATGCTTTAACTGTTAGAATAACACTTTACAGTAAAGCAACCTTTGTTCAAATTCATTAGGTAAGCTGACCTAACAGTATTACAGCACTTATTAATCTAGGTCAAATAGTTTTAAATGATAAATGAACTAATACATGTTTAGTATGTTAACATTACTTGCTAAATTGTTTTCAATTTAATTATCTTTTGAGGCTGGTTATTTGTCACCTATCAATTTAGTATCGATACCGAGGTATTACATTCTGGTATCGTACTGAAGCCAAAATTATGGTATCAAGCCATCCCAAATGCAGGGTCAAAAAAGCTCTTGGATTTCATCAAAAATACAGTGGTGGCCAAAATTATTAGCACGCTAGTATTTTTTTAATAATCTTTTGCTATAGTGTGTCAGTAGGAAATATTAGTTTACATTTGCAAACATTTAACTTTGCCATTTATTGTAAAAGATTTTTCTTTGCACAAGGATTGCTTCACACAGAGATCTGATCTCATCATCATCCAGTCTGTCTGGAATGACATGAAGAAACGACACAAACTGAGACAGACTAAATCCAGAAGAACTGTGGCAATGTCTCCAAGATGCTTCAAGAATCCTACCTGCAAAGATACACTACTGTTAAAAGTTTTAAGCATTTGTGTAAAATGCTGTAAAATGAGAATGCTGTCAAAAATATAAGAAATAGAAGTGAATTGCTAAATATATATATATATATATATATATAAACTAAATTAAATCAAGATTTGGTGTGACCATCCTTTGCGTATAAAGCAGTTTTTGTTCCTTTTTTTTTTTTTTCCATGTCATTCCAGACAGACTGGATGATGATGAGATCAGATCTCTGTGTGGAGCACTAGCTGTTGTCAGACTCCTTGTGCAAACAAAAATCTCACTGAATTGTTACAATTCAGTGAGTTATTTCCTACTGACACCTTGACAAACCATTTTTTAGCTGGTGAAAATATTAGTGTTGTATTAATTTTGCCACCACTGTATCTTAATTTGTGTTCCAAAGTTAAAAGAATGTCTTAGGGGTTTGGAATGACATGAGGGTGCGAAATTAATGACAGAATTTTCATTTTGGGTGAAATATCCCATTAAGAATTCTTAATACAGTTCAAGACCGTTTTAATGTGACCTTCATATAACCAAAAAAAAAAAAAATTGTAATCTGTTAGCTTTAATAAAAAATCAACCCCTGGGACCTACTGTAAAATTACCTGAAGTTGAAGAAACAAAAATAACATATTCCACGGTTTTACAGCTTTAGTGTTTTGCACATTTATATTCTTAGCAGTTTCTGAGTTCAGATTTTGGTCAAAGAGTTATAGTGTCAATTCTTTTTTCTGTTAACATCTCATCTCGGTTTCCACCACCATCCATTCACTCGGCCATCAAACAGGACACAGTATAGTAATTAAAGAAAACACACAAGCAGTTCTTGCTTTTTTGTTTGCGAGTGAACCGTAGAGGAAACGCATTATGCTGCCGCCGTAATCTCTGGGTGCAAGAGACCCGACAACAAAATCCCCACCACAGCTGAATGGTAATTCATCTCATTGACAGTCATCCCCGCTTTTTCCTGAAGGCATGCAGGAATGCTAAGTTTAGGCGGCAAAACATATCCAGAGCAGCTAATTTTCTCCACGGTGGTGAAATACATCACACGGCAGTTCCTCTCAGAATGGGTGACAGCTGTAGGTATTAAGAGACTGGCTGATGGATGGGGTGCAGAGAGGAAGACTCTCATAACCTGCTCTTTATTTACTGCTGCTTGACTGACAGGGACGAGTACGAGCACGATAGGGTCTGGCGGAGAGGATGGGATGGTTCGGGACGTCTGCTTTGGACATCTTGGGAGCGAAACTATAGTCACACCTTTCTGTCACTCAAGCTTGAATGCTCTGTTATCACCCATCAGTCAGAACACCGGTGGGAAGCCAAAAGGGCTCCTAGTGTGGGTAGAAACCTGAAAGCTTTAAATTACATTTATATTGTAGGTTGTTTGAAATATGGTGGATCATCCAAAATTCGCAAAACGTATACCTAAGCCATTTGCATACGAGAGCTGCCGCCTCGTTAGTGAAGATAAATGTGCTATTCGTTTCAGTTTCTTGGAACTTATCGTCGTTTTAAACGAACTTTCATGTCTGGTTCACAGGTGGTAGATTTTTGGTCTGTTAATATGGTGCATTTACTATTCACCGTGTACGTCAGCACTATCTGCTCCAGATCAAACCAATTTCACTCCAGGGGGTGAAGAAAGATGTAAGTGATTTTTGACACCACCCTCATTTAAGAGAAATACAGAGAGGTTGGAGTCTCAGGGGTGTGCTGAGGAGTCTTGCAGATTATTTTAAAACGCTGCTGTTCCATGATTTTACATGTGCAGTTCAAACAAGACTCTTTTAGAGATGCACTAAAAGCAATAGAAGGGCTAATGTTATGGCTTCTATAAAGATTTTATGTACGTCCTTATAAATTATTTGGTAAAAAGGCAGGGCTCTTAATGAAAGTGAACCAAGATGTTTCAGTCTTGGATGGTAGACGACATCTGTTCATAATGTGATTGTTTTATATGGGAACGTGATGCAGTTTTGGCATTTACTGGTCAGTTTATTGCTGTCTATATTGGAAATGTTGGTGTTTTCCCCTCTACTACATAGTAGAAAATTCCCAATTACTTGCTGTTAAAAAAACAACAAAAAATAAAGGGTTGGGTGGTCAATAATTTAAAAGGGTAGTCGAAAAAATAAATATATTTGATTGTCATTTGCAAAAATTAATGTGGTTTTGTGTTTTGGACCCTATTGACTTTCATTGTTAGGGCAAAAACGGTTCTTTAAAAATATTTATAAAAAATATTACTTTATTATATGTTCTGCAGAAGAAAGGTGTTGGTTTTGTCATAATTCACTCACCCTTGTTCATTTTTGGGTGAACTGTTTCTTTAAATTCTCATCCAAATCATGATCTCTTGGTTTTACATGGAGGAACTGACCTATTGGCTTAAAGGATGCTTGATGTTGAGAACCTCTGAACTTTGTGAGACCTCCAGACATCATTAAGAATATCTGACATTTTACCTAAAGCCACATACAGTGCAGATCAAAAGTTTACATCCCCCTTTTAGAATCTGCAAAATGTTATTTTACCAAAATAAGAAGGATCATATAAAATGCATGTTGTTGTGTTTTTTTTTTTTTTTTTTTTTTTTAGTACTGACTTGAATAAGATATTTCACATAAAAGATGTTTACATATAGTTCACAAAAAGTTTACATCCCCTTGATTCTTAATAATGTGTTATTATCCACAGCTGTGTTTTTTTTGTTTAGTGATGGTTGTTCATAAGTCCCCTGTTTGTCTTGAACAGTTAATTTGCCTGCTGTGCTTCAGAAAAATCTTTCAGGTTCCACAAATTCTTTGGTTTTCCAGCATTTTTGTGTATTTGAACCCTTTCCAACAATGACTGTATGATTTCAAGATCCATCTTTTTACACTGAGGACAACTGAAGGACTCTCAGCATAAGCAACTTTTACAGAAGGTTCAAATGGCTCACTAATGCTCCAGAAGGAAAAACGTGCAAGTCAGGGGTGAAAACTTTTGAACAGAATAGAGATGTGTACTTTTTCATTTTTTTTTTTTGTTTTACATTTTACCTAAATATCATTTTATATATATATATATATATTATTATTTTTTTTTTCCCATTAAGTATGGAATCAACAACACCTATGCATCAACATCAGAAAGATCAGGCCCTTTCTAACAGTGCAGGCTACACAACTTCTTGTCCAGCCCCTTGTCATCTCCAGACTGGACTACTGCAATGCTCTTTTGACTGGTCTTCCATCATGCACAATCAAACCTCTACAAATGATTCAGAATGCAGCAGCACGGCTGGTCTTCAACAAGCCCATGTTACACCTTTCTTTATCTCCTTGCACTGGCTCCCAATTGCGGCTCGTATCAAGTTCAAGACTCTGATGCTTGCATATAGGACAACCACAGCTACTGCACCTGCTTATCTGCACTCGCTATTGCAAATCTACACCCCCTCCAGAACTCTGAGATCTGCTAGTGAGCGACGCCTTGTGGTACCATCACAGAGAGGTGCGAAATCACTATCCAGAACATTTTCTTTTACTGTTCCTGGCTGGTGGAATGATCTTCCTACCCCTATCCGGAATGCTGATTCCCTGACAAGCTTCAAGCGACAGCTTAAAACTCATATCTTTCAACTCTATTTACTGTTACCATTTAAAAAAAAAAAAAAAAAAAAAAAAAAAAATCTCTTTATTCCTTCCCTTTCTAGCTTGTACTTGTTTGAAGCACCACTTGAAATCTGGTATTATAGCACTGCCTGTGTCTGTTTGTCTCCTTAAGAAGAATCGCTCTGTGTTCTCCCAACTGTATGTCGCTTTGGACAAAAGCGTCTGCCAAATGCCTAAATGTAAATGTAAGTACTGCCATTCAGGCTACAGAAGATACAATAAGTTAAATTTACCCTGATATTCAAATTCCAAAAGTTTTCACCGCTCAGCTCTTAATGCATGGATTTTTCATCTGGAGCATCACAGCTGAGAATCATTCAGGTAAGAACATAGTATTAAGAATTAAGGGGATCTAAACTTTTAAACGAGGTCATTTTTATAAAAACTATATGTAATTAAATTAAACTTTTTTTCAGATTCTGAAAGGGGCCTCAACTGTCTACACTGCAAAGTTTTAGAAATTCATCTAAGAATAAATTCTGTTAAATGTGGCTGTCACTCCACTAAATAGATAGATGGGATTGTCACAACTCTCTCGTTCACCCTTAACTTAATTGCTGCCTGAAAGCTTGAATTTCATCACAAATGAAATGTTCTTTTACCTGAGAAACATTTAGCCTCCAAATTGTGCTAAAGAGTAAAAACGTGCAAGCAGAAGTTTCCAAAAGACTTGTCATGGCATTATAAAAAAAAAATCACTACCTGCCTTCTTGCAAATTCCTGTCAGTCGTTTATATTATTTTTTACGCCAGGATCAATTTATCAAATAATAGGCACAATTTCATATAATACAAAATGAGAAGCCCATTTTAAAGGTGCTGTGCCATGCATAAAATGCCGCTACCACCTGACAGATATCACTGAAATGGGTGTCATGTGAAATCACACCTGTCTCTGTGACAGCCCAAGGCTCTGTAAACAGCAAAAAAATAAAAGAGTCAGGGGAGACTTGCTTTTTTATATATATAAATCGGAAACGTTCTTTGCCCATCAATCATTATGCACATGGGTGTCATGCACCTGTTTTTTTTTTTTTTTTTTTGCAGGGCACAGCTCACTTGGTGCTTTCTACAAAAAAGTGCAAGACGTTAGTCTAATGGTACAGTTTTTGTTTAGCCTTCAAGGGGACCTGTGTTCAAATCTTTTTTTTTTTTTTTAATCAAATGAGCACAGCTGAACTTGACAGCTAGTGATTACCATGCATTTCTTTCAAAAGAGCAGCTTTGACATTTGATGAACTACTTTTGTGTTCAATTAGGGAAAAGTTGAGTTTTGAGTGACATGAGGGTGGGTAGATGGTGAAAGACTTCAGTTTAACGTTAAATGACCTGCCAGTGGTTAAACTCTATTGGACTGACCAAAGGTAGACGTTGCAATATATGAATTTTAGGGCTGCCACAAAAAGTCAGTGGATCGATTCAGAATGCGTCACGATTTTCTCTGGAATTGATTCCA
This sequence comes from Cirrhinus molitorella, assembly GCA_033026305.1. NCBI lineage: Eukaryota > Metazoa > Chordata > Actinopteri > Cypriniformes > Cyprinidae > Cirrhinus > Cirrhinus molitorella. The sequence goes on along the minus strand of CM065136.1, from coordinate 19,084,024 downwards.
AGCTTAGTTTTTAACAGCAGATGGCACTCTAATCTAGTTTTTAATCGCACAGTCAAATATTCATATGAAGAAGAGTGCTGAAGAGCACTTGTGTGTTCGGCTGAGTCGTGTAATTACACCTCCGTTCAGAATGCTTTTATGACACAAGATTAATGTAAACAGCTCACCGTGTTTCTCACTCGCTTCAAACTTTATGAATGGTTGTTTTAGGTTCAAGTGTGTGCAAGGAACAGGAAGCAAGCAGAGCGCGGCTGTTTCTAAAGCATGTAGTGCCATCGCCTCTTTACAAACTAACCTGATTCCGGAGAGAATCGCAATGCATTCAGAAAATCTCAGAATCAGTGCAGAATCATTTCTCTCTCTCTTTTTTTTTCATAGCCCTAATGAATTCTGCCACTGATTTTGAGACAATCAAATACCGTTCGAAAGTGTGAGGTTGATAAGATGTGTTTAGAAGAAGTCTCTTATGCTTTTTAAATTTTTGTATTTGAATATATATATATTTGAATACAATTTATTCTTGATTTATTACTCCATTGTTCCGGTCTACAGTGCCACATGAACCTTTAGAAATAATTTGACAATAATAAGGGTTTCTTTCACACCAAATCAGCATATTCAATGTTAAAGCGGTCATGACATGTTTTTTTTTTTTATTTATTATTTTAATGTTCCTTGAGGTTTACTTATAATGTTAATATAGCTTTTTGCACAAAAAAACGTGTGGAAAATGTATTACTTTTAATCCTCATTCTGACCCTCTGTCCGAAACGACTTGTTTTAAGGGGTGGGTCCTTTAAGGCTTATCAGGAATCTGCCATTATGATTGGCTAACGTCATCGCATAGGTCATTTCCTGTCAAAGCATTATGAAATCATTTACTTATAGTTTGTGATGCAGCTGCAGTCAGATTTAGTACCGCTTCATCTGTCAACAAATGTTTCTTTGTAAATTCTCCATGACACTGTGTTTTGTTTACAAAACAAATGCTCAATCCAATCAATCCTCTAATATGATCCGGGATGGCATTTAAAAATAAACTATCCACTTGTTCCTTATGCTGGGATCCTTTTGGATATCTGTAAAAAGACACAGACAAGCTGTTTAAACCAAACGTGTCAAAGTGAATGTTCTTTCACTTCATTTGTCCTATTGACGACAGACTCAAAAGTGTGGAGTGTGTCCAAAAGTGAATGCACATGTATACTGTATCCAGTGTAGACAAAATAGCAGCAGTGATTGTAATTTCTATTAGCTATACTCACATGCAATACTCACATTCAGCGTGTCAGCTGTTATGCTACTGAACACCAGTGAATGAGTCTAACCCTATGGTGAGAAGATTCGTCAATGCCTTGCTCTGGAGGCAGTGTTTATCCAAATGTTTGGTTGGGTGACGTCCACGAAAGCAGTTTTTAAGCTTGATTAAATAAATGCTTTGTTTATAATGAGGAGGATGTTTAAGCTGTGAAAGTTTTAATGGCACAGAGACGTTCTATATGCCAAAAAATCAAAGCAAATTTGATTTCTCAGGTAGTGACCCCTTTAAAAACTTTATATACATGTATGTGCCCAAGGATTCATCACAGGATTCATCAATGAATAGACAGTTCAAAAGAATATATATTCTTTTAACAATTTAAAACTCTTTACTGTCACTTTTGATTAATTATTAATGTGTCTTTGAGTATTAATTTCTTTAAAAAATCCTTTTGAACAGTAGTGTAATTATCAAAAATGCCTTTTCTTTCTTTTCTTTCTTCTTGGAAATGTAAAATCAAAGTCAGTTAATTTTAATATTTAATAATATACATTAATAAATGTAATACTGTTGTTAACGTTTCACTAGCTGCGCTATACTTTCATCTCCTTCATCACCTGCTTTGTATTGTCTTGTCCATATTGCCCTTGTCTATCATTGAGTCATAACCTCAGGTAAACATGACATAATGATTATATTTAGAAGAGAACTATAGAAGTCCTATTAATGCATTAAAGCTCACTCTCTATAAGCTGCTCTGTTGGGATCTGGAAGTGAATATTCCTTTCCAGTTGGGCATCCTCTAGACATGAATGCTAAAAAGCTATGAGTCCTATTATGAGAAATGACCCCTACTGCTTAGGAAATCTTCCTGGAACATCTTAGAAAGACAAGATGATAGCTTTGTATGAATAAAGTTATTGGCTTTGACTCGCCGTGGTGATAATGGCAATTGAATTCAGTTGTTCTTGTACTGCTCGATGGCGGTCATGCCTAGCTGGGTAATACATGGGGATGACACACAGGGAAGGTGTATAGTGTATATAAATAGAAAGTCTTGGAAATGTGAATTGGAAGTGGGTTTACTGTGGAGATGAGAAAATCACACAAACTGAGACATTTGGGTTAGCTAGCTTCAGTACAATTTTATTTTTTGTGAGGTGGCCTTTGCCTGACCTTTTCTTTCCTCTGCATGGACAGGCGGGATAGAACAACATTTCAATCCCCTATAAAGACAAATTGATCTTTCTAAAAGATGACAAATGGATGGGGTCTTGTCATGACATGCTTTTAACAAGTTGTTTATCATTTTGAATGCGAGTCACTCATAGTAGATAATAAGGAATTATAAAGGCCAAACTAATATCTGATTCACATTGTGAAAGATCAAAACCTTTCATCTTAATTCCAGCCAAATTTGCATCAAAGACATTTACTCAACACAAAGGCTGATCCAAAAATTAGGCAACTTAACAGGATAGTTCTGATGTAGAACCTGGATCCGCTGCACTGAAGACTGACACGGAAGAGAGAAATTGTTGAATAAAGTCGTTATTTTTGTTTTCTTTTTGCACAAAAAAAAAAGAGAAGAAAATCATAAAATTATGGTTGAACCACTAATGTTACATGGAGTGTTTTAAGGATGTCTTAAGTACTTTCTGGGCTGGGAATGTGGCAGTTGTGCTGCTGTCTATGCAGGGTCAGAAAACTCTTGGATTTCATCAAAATATCTTAATTTGTGCTCCAACAAAGGTCTTATGTTTTTGGAACAACATGAGGGCAAATAATTAATGACAAATATTTCATTTTGGGTGAATTGGGAGTAGTTCACCATAAAATTACAGTTGTCATCATTTACTCCCCTCATGTTATTCTAAATCTGTATATCTTTTTTCTGCAGAACATAAAAGATGTTTTGAAGAATGTTTTTGTTCATTAAATGAATGTCAGTTGTGTCCAATGTTTTGACACTTTCCAGGCATTTTAAAAAAAATCTTTTGCCTGAAAAATAATGTTGAAAAATAAAAATAACCTTTTTTGTTGAGCTTCAGTGATGCTGCTTTAAGAAGACTACCCTTTGTTTGGGAAAGGGTTCATATTGGAAACCTTTTAAATGGACACATACTTACTCTGTCAGCCATAAAAAAAAAATTCTGACCTTACGTGTTAAATTCTGGGAGCTGTTGTGTATATCTCTGAGAAAGTGAGGATTCTGTGATCTGGTGTTGAGGAAGAAGGCAAAGATGGCTGCAAAGATTGCATCGATTTGTGCCATTTTATTATGGGGTGTGAGCGGATATCTTGAAGGTGTGAAAAGCAAGAGCATGTAAAATGTCTCTCATGGCAAAACTCTGTAAATACTCCTAAATGATGAAGGGGAAAAAAAACATTATTTAATAGGTGGGGATTGCGTGATTAAGATGACTATGATATAAAACGATTAAGTCATGTGGCCTGGTGGTGCACTTGCTATTCTGAGGAGAAATCAGTAGATGTAAACTGAAATCAGTCATTAATTACTCACCCTTATGCCGTTCCAAACCTGTAAGACCTTCATTCATCTTCGGAAAAAACAAATTAAGATATTTTTAATGAAATCTGAGAGCTTTCTGACCGTGCATAGACAGAAACGCAACCATATTCAAGGCCCAGAAAGGTGGTAGTAAGAACATTGATTACAATAGTCCATGTGACATCTATGGTTCAACTGTAATTTTATGAAACCGTGAGAATACTTTTTGTGCGCAAATAAAAGCAAAATAAGTACTTTATTCAATAATTTCTTCACTTCTGTGTCAGTCTTTGACGTGCATTCGTGAACACTTTTCTGGGCTTTGAATGTGGTAGTTGCATTGCTGTCTATAAAGAGTCAGAAAGCTCTCAGATTTAATTAAAAATGTCTTAATTTATGTTCCGAAGATACACAAAGGTCTTACAGGTTTGGAACGACGTGAGAGTGAGTAATTAATGACTCATTTTAAATTTTTGGGTGAACCTTTAATATTTACCATTTTATCAATATGGTTATGGGTCAGGTTACTAGCCCCCCTCAGTGAAACTAAAGCTAAGAATAATTACAGGGACAAATGGTGTCATGACTGTAACTGGGACAGGGGACATGGAGCATAAAATTAAAACTGTCCCAAATTTTATTGGACCGTCTGGTCACCGTAGTCTTGCGTAGCCAAAGTTTTGACTATCAACAGTATGGTCCAGTTTTCAGCTTATTCTGGCAAAGAAAGAATCTGATTGGCATTAAAAGCAACCAGTCACAGCATGTCTTTTATGTGCTGTTTGAAGATTTTTAGAATTTATGTCTGTCCTGCATAGGGATGGGTACCGGAACCTGGTATTAATGAAAAACCCAGTACTGGAGAAATTAAGAAAACACACATACATTTATTACTGCTATATAAACATTATCTTGCAAATTCTGTCTCCCCAGAGTTGTCAGCCTGTTTTTATATGCAATAATATTGTCTATAAAGGACATTTGTCTATGATGCATTTTTGCTATTCGCAATTCAGAAGAGAGATCGCGCTCACGCTGAGGAGCGTGCAGAGCGCACAACAATAAAGCTCTGTTTAACTGTGATGATAGAGAACAGAACTAAACAATCAAACGTTTGCTTGCACTTTAGGACTGGCTGTGATATTAAGCCACTTTTATTGTTTGATTTTGATGTTGACTTTCAAGGATCACAAAAAGAAGTTATGAGGTAAAACTATTCTTTCAGCTTCTTTACCTTCACAGCGGTGCACATTCATTCCTCCCTAAAACCCAAACTTAGCATCAGAATCAGCACAAGCGGTGATTGTTTCAAAATGCAGTCTTTACTGTTGCTAAATTGCAGGACATGTTTGAAAATAATCTGTGCAAAAGATGCAGTTCACCATGCTGCACAGCACTTAATCTGAATACGTTAGCATTTGGTTATTTTATTAGATTTCTTTTGCAGCCTATATTATACCTGAACAAAAATGTTAGTAGACCTCCATGAAAAAAAAATAATAAAGCACTGTTTATTTCATTTGTATCTTTGTTATTTGTATTGTATTTGTCAGTTTGTTTTACTTTGTTTCGTTTTTTGTTAAAAAATGCATTTTTATCAGGCTCCGATGTATACGTTTCTACCTAAATACCGGTACTTCTGATTGGGCTGAGGTTGGGATTTTAGCGTGTTTGTGATACCCTAGTCCAGCATAAGATTAGGTTGTCATCCTGTGATTTACAAAAGGTAAGCAAGAAAAAATAATCTATGATTAAATATTTAAAAGTAACAATGGACATGAAAAAGACATCAATTTATTAACCTGAAAAATTTGCATAAAGCTATGTTGCAAACACTGCCATTAGATCATTATAATTTGAAGATGATTATCTTGTTCAGATGAGAGATGAGGGTGTCAAAGCTCTTGATAGTTAATAATATTAAGATGCATTGCCAAATAGGGCTGTATTTAAGAGTTCTGGTGGCTTGAGAAGGCATTTCCAATTCTCTATTATTTATTTATTTATTTATTTATTTATTTATTTATTTGTATGCAGTGGAAGGCCAGTACAATTGCAACAACTTTGTGACCATCAGCAACTACTGATAATTGTTTAGCTTTTGCTTTTCTCATATACAGTGTTGTTGGAGTTGCGCCACCATGGACTCTGGCCCGTTTTGCTGTGTTGTTGCTCACTGTCAGATTGAAATGGCTGATCTGCTTCACTACTGTTTCACTATGCAGCTTTTCTGCTAAGATAACATTTTAAGGTCCCCATATGATAGTCCACCAAAAAGGTCATCGTTATCATACAATAAGTACAATAAAGCATCCCAAGTCTACTGAAATCAGCAAAGCCTGATGGGATAGGAGCAAAATCTAAACCCACACTCAATAACACTGCTGGAGGAAATATGCTCTAGTTTTTTTTTTTTTTTTTCGTCCATTTTCTGAGTTCTCTTTTAAATGGTAATACATGAGAGAGACACGGAATGCTATCAGAACATGTCTTTTAACTGCATACCAGCAGTGTTTGATTCTCTTTGGGCTTTATCTTCCCTTTTAACTGCTGCCAAACAACCAGAAACCCCAAGAGAGGGCCAGGCACGTCTGCCTCTGGCTCCAGATTTGGATACACACACTCCACATTCTAATAAGCTGTGAGTTGCTTCCCAGATATTAATGCATGTAGCGTCATACATCGCTGATATATTATTTTTAGGGCTTTAAATCGACTAATCTAATTCATTACATGATATTCCGTTACACTTGATTATTCAGTTTAATCTGCAATTTAGAAAACAAAGGCAAACAAGGGCCTGTGAAAATATTCCTCTTTTTTGGCCATTAAGTTTTTAAAAAAGTAGTTCACACAAAAATGTTGTCATTTTCTCACCCTCTTTTTATTCTAAACCTCTATTTTGTTTCGTCTGTGGAATTCAAAAGAACATGTTTAGATAAATGCACCGGTGTGATTTTTATTTTATTTTATTTTATTTTATTTTATTTTATTTTATTTTATTTTATTTTATTTTATTTTATTTTATTTTATTTTATTTTATTCGCATTCAACAAAATACATTTTAAAAGAATAGTTCACCCAAAAATTAACATTTTGTTATCGTTTGTCATTCCACAACTTCCACAATTTCTTTCTTTCTTTCTGATGTGGAATGTAAAGGCACGTTTAGCTAAATGCCCCAATGTTTATTTTATTTTATTTTATTTTATTTTATTTTACATATAATGAAAGTCAGTGTGGTCCAAATCATCATAATTTGCATTCGATAAAAGAACTTTGAAAAGAATAGGTCTCCCAAAAATGAACATTTTGTCAATTTTCTTACCCTCTTGTCATTTCAAACCTCTATTACTTTCTTTTTTTCTGTGGAATGTAAAAGCACATGTTTAAATAAATGCCCCAATGTCATTTCATTTCTAATGAAAGTCAGTGTGGTCCAAATCATCACCTTTTACATTCGACAAAAGACATTTTCATAGAATAGTTCACCCAAAAATGAATATTGTGCTGTTTTCTCACCCTCTTTTCATTCCAAACCTCTATTATTTTGTTTCACCTGTGGAATTCAAAAGAACATGTTTAGATAAATTCAGTGTGATTTATTTAATTTAATTAATATATATATATATATATATATATATATATATATATATATATATATATATATATATATATATATATATATATATATATATTTTTTTTTATTTTTTTTTTTTTATTTACCATATAATGAAAGTCAGTGTGGTCCAAATCATCATCTTTTACATTAAACAAAAAACATTTTCCTAGAGTAGTTCACTCAAAAATGATTTTCTGAATGAATTTTTCTCACATTTTCTCACACTCTTGTCATTCCAAACCTTTTTATTTTATTTTATTTTATTTTATTTTATTTTTATTTTGTTTTATTTTTTGTTTTGTTTTATTTTGTTTTATTTTATTTTCCATATAATGAAAGTCAGTGTAGTCCAATTGATCATCTTTCGCATTCGACAAAATAATTTTTAAAAGAATAGTCACCCTTTTGTCATTCCACAACTCAATTTCTTTCTTTCTTTCTGTCTGATGTGGAATGTAAAAGCATGTTTAGATAAATGGCCTTATTTTATTTTATTTTATTTTATTTTATTTTATTTTATTTTATTTTATTTTATTTTATTTTATTTTATTTTATTTTATTTTATTTTATTTTATTTTATTTTATTTTACATATAATAAAAGTCAGTGTGGCCAAATCATCATAATTGATTAGGGGGTATTATGATAAAATGATTTTCTGAATGAATAATTTTCTCACACTCTTGTCATTCCAAACCATTTTATTTTATTTTATTTATAGATAAATTTATTCAGCTGGAATGCATTAGACAGGTTTTTGATAAAATTCTGTTCTTTTGAAATTTCTATTGATCAAATAATCCTGAAAAAAGGTGTTTTCTCAAAAAAAGATAAAATAAAAAAAATAAGCAGCACAATTGTTTTCAACTTTGATAATATGAGAAATGTTTCTTGAGCACCAAATCAGCATAATTAAATGACCATGATGAAGGCTGAAGTAACAATGTTAACACTTTTATATTAATACAGCCTTGGTGAGAATGTGAGACTTTGACGTTCACACATTTGAACATTATGTACTTGTAGTTTCTTCTGAACTTTCTGAAAGGTAGATGCAGCAATAGCAGCAGTATTATTGGACCAGCTTGTTATTTTTCAGACCTGGACTGTCAGTGCAAATGCAAAGCCACTGTTCTTTGCAGATGTATGTTAAACACTTTGTTCATTTACAGCTTTAGTTATGGTTCACAATAGGCCATTTCAGATTTTTCTGTCATCTGCTGTAGCAAGTGCACAAGCTTTTATTTAGCATACACTTTAAATCTGAAGTGTGTAATTTTTTCGATGTTAAAGTACTTCCTCCTATCTTGGCTTGATATGCAGAGACAACCATTTGTTGACTGCCGAAAGAATAAACACTTTAGTGCTATCAAAACATCGCAAACCATCCCAATCAAGCTGACATGGAATAACTCAGCCGGTTGCAGGACAAAGATTTGGGGCAGGACTATCCATTTGGCCAACTAATAAAAGATAAGGAGAGGAATTTGGGTAAAACCTGTTTTTGTTTGGTTTTGTTAGTGGCGAAAAAAAATCATATCTAACATCTAAGGATGTATTCTTAGATGTTGCCTTCCAAGAACACAACAAAGCTTGACCAATCAAAGACAACCACGACCACCTACATAGTCATGTAACATATGCTTCAACCGGTCCGTTTCGGTCTCTCAGAGCGTGACTCGCTGATCTCAAAACTGATCCATTTGCCACCGTGGGCCTGCCAGTCTCCTCCACAATTACAGCTCTGCTCTCTGACAGTCGCTGCATACCACCCTCTAGGCATCTGACAACCTGCTTCCTCCCACACATACATTTATAGCCCTGTCACCAAAGAGCGCCGTGTAATGAGGAATATGCTTTTCCTCGGTGTAGCGCCAATTCCTGGCCTGTGTTACGCCATATTTCTTTGTTCTACAGACTCAAGAACACTCAAGAGATTAGGCCGGGAGAAGACGGTCACTCGATTGATGCTGCCGCACCCATGAATCATGCTAATCTAGTGCTGGCTTTACCCGTTTGCTGTGTTTCCACAAGATGAATCTTTTATGCGCTCATCGGATGTCAGTCTTCTGTTGCTTGATGTGTTTTCGTGGAGGCTGGTGGTTTCAAACTTATAAAGTTCTGTGCAGAAAACTTGGCTTGTTAAAGGGAGAAAACGAGAGGAGAGATGCAACACTAAACATAATCCGCTCAAAACCTGACAAGACTGTTTACTTCTCTTTGGTATTTCATCCTGGAAACGATTTGTTTTATCAAACACCTATATATTGATCTTTTCGTCTAGATATGTCAATAGTTTTTGATATCTGTCCAGATTGAAAAGCAGATATACAACCAAGAAGTCTTCCAAATATTGTTAAATCAATAAAGCACAATAAGTTAGAAAGGTGTGTACTGTACAGTGGGGTCCAAAAGCCTGAGGCTTTGAAAATCTCTGAATTTATAGGGATGGTTCACCAAAAAATGAAACTGATGTAGAACGTAGATGATGCAGGATGTAGACGTAAGCTCCGGTGAGAATTTGCTAGTCTCACGAGAACCAAGTTTTGTTTACAGCAAAGGAAAATCTGTCTCCTCTTGGCTTATATTGAAAATTCTTTACAAATCCTCTTTTTGTACTTCTAATTTGTGAGCGGTGTATTGTTTTGCTCTCTCCACTGCGCTTTGTCACTGCGTTCGCCTACTTTCTCGTGAGATTGTTTTTAAAATGTTTTAAATATGGAATTTTTTTTGTACACAAACGCATCGATTCGCTTCAGACCTTTATTAACCCCCTGGAGCCACATGGAACACTTTTTTTGATGGATGGATGCACTTTATTGGAAAATCTCAACACCCATTCACTGCCGTTATAAAGCTTGGAAGAACCAGGACATTTTTAAATATAACTTATTGTATTAGTTTGAAAGAAAAAAGTCATATACACCTAGAATGGCTTGAGGGTAAGTAAATCATGGGGTAATTTTCATTTTTGGGTGAACTATCCCTTTAAACCTAGAAATTATACATTTTCAAAAATATGAAATATTATCACAATTTATTCTTTATACTCTTTATTGTTCACAAATCATTCCAATATGCTGATTTGGTGCTTAAGAAACATTTCCTATTATTGTCATAGTTGAAAGTGGTTGTTTTGCTTAAAATTTTGGTCTTGGTCTAAACTATGATTCTGTAATGAATAGAAAGTTCAAATAAGCATGCATTTAAAATAGAAATCCGTAACATCTTACAGTAATGTCTTTACTGTCGCATTTGATTAACTTAATATGTAGTTGTTAAATAAAAGTGTTAATGTTTAAAAAATTGTGCTGACTCCATCAGTAGTGTGCTATTCACTTCATTTTTCAAATTAACTTGACACTCAGCTTCTGGTGATAATGTATTTAGCATTGGGGAAAAATGCAAGAAAGTGTTCTCATGCCCCACTATATATGCGTAGCATTATAACTCATTTTGGCCAAACAGAATCTTGAGAACTAAAGTTGTGAAGTTCCTGATAAGCAGCAGTATTTGACGGGGCTCTGCAGGGCTCTGGGTGTGCAGTCAGTTGGATCTGGTGATAGCAGCCTGCAGTGCAATAAATTTACTACAGTAGATAGGGGATTACTTCCACAAAGCCTTGGCCAATCACTGGCCTGTGTTGCTGAGTGTCTGTTACCTTTTGCCGCTGATTTGGAACCAGTTTTTCTGCTCCTCTGATTATATTTAAGGTTAAAATGACATTGGGAACAGGCTGTATGACTGCAGGTGAAATGAAGAATGAATCGCTCGTACTCTGAATAACTCACTGATTGTCAAAGTGCATCTTCAGGGTTTTCATTCATTTTCCATTTCCTCTGGGGCACTGAAAGGCCAATACATTAGAGTTTATGTTCATCTAATTTCTTTAGAATGGTAAACAGATTTTGCTGAACAGAATGGAAAAATCTTAAGAATCAACTTTCTGTGTTTACCTTAATAAAGGTTCGATAATAGAGGTATTCGAAGTTGGACTGTCATTTGATTTTAAAATATTTAATCAATAGTTTTATTTTCCCTCCGTAGTTCTGATTTCTTTTTGTTTTTGTTTTTGTTTTAAAGAAACAAAATACTTTGTGTGGGTCACATTTACAGCAGACAGAAAGTAGTGTTCTTAACTCTTTTTCTGCGACTAGTCGGGTTTCCATCCAAAGTTGGAATATCGCATAAAACATTTGCGAGTAAGCTCTGTTTCTATCCAATGAGTCAAAGAGAACAAATGAATCACTTCCTGATAAACTGGCACTATATATCACTAATAAAGTAGGAGAAGCCACGGAATATTCAATTTTCATATATAATAAATTACTTGCGCCTCGGAGCAAGCAGACAAAACACATTAAATGCGGCCATTGCTTTTGGAGGTGGATGCCTGCTGTTTGGTAGCGTAGTCGTGTAAGACAGTTCCTGGATGATTTTATACATTTGCTCGGGCATTTCAGAATGACCATAGCAACATTTCAGATGCTGTGGAATGAGATCAGTCCATTGGTTAGTCAGGTTTTGTGGTCCCATAGCACAAATGCATTTCCATCTCCTATTATTCGCATTAACCATTTTTTGCACAAGTCAAAAACCACCTCAAGCGAGCGTAAAAGTTTTTTGCGAATTAAAGGGTTTTTATTCAAAATGCGGCATTTCCAGCACTCGGTTCTGATGTGATACGTGCATTAAAAACAGGGTGATGGAAACTATACTATATAGCTATGCATTGATCTAGTCTTTTATGAGAAAACTCTTCGCTTTCCGTGTTTTCACTTTTGAATGCTTGAGGACGCTATTACGCATCTTATGAGGGAGAAAAAAAGAAAAGCACAGGCAAAGGAACACACATAAATGAGCGATCACTTATGTATATAGATGCATATGAAAAATAATGTGATAAACAGCATATTAATCAAAACCACCTAATGTTACAGAGTGAAATTTCGATCCAGAAAGTGGTAAAAAACCATGCAAGCTTTGGGGTTGTTGATGGTAGTGATCATCTGCATCTCAGCATTAAACTACATTTGATCCAAATATAGTCTTTGATTTAAAAACATAATTTTCTCAGATTTTCTTTTTCAAAATAGTGTTTTTTTTTTTTTTTTTTTAAGCAATAAGTTAAGTTTTGATTTTAGAAAAGAAGGCTTGAAGCTAGAATAAAACGTTGTTGTTGTTGTTGTTATTAGATCTTTTTTCCATTTATGAATAAATAGAAGTATTGTTTTTTTTTTTGTTCTTCTCTTTATTTTACTTTTTATTAAACCTACTTAATGAACTGCATTTTTTTACATGTTAAATTTGACAGCCCTAATTAGAAATAAACATGTATTAAGGGATGGTTGTTTGTTTGTTTGTTTGTTTATTTATTTATTTACTTCTTCTTCTTCTTCTTCTTCTTCTTCTTCTTCTTCTTCTTCTTCTTCTTCTTCTTCTTCTTCTTCTTCTTCTTCTTATTCTTATTATTATTATTATTATTATTATTATTATTTCGGCAATATGAAAATAAGACTATTCTAACTAGGTCACAATGGCATCTTCAAATATTCCATATAATGTGCCCAGCTAGGAGGATGAACATGTCTGTTATAAATTACATTTCTATATAATTATATAATATACAGTTATATTTCTTTAAAGTATTGCTTCTTTTGAGTATTGTACTCATGCTGTGCTCACAAGAGTTAAGCTCTTTTATTACCTTTGTAACAATAATCAGTTAAAACCAATCAAGGTGCTGGACAAAATTAATTCTGTATGATTTAAATTTAGCGACTGTATTAAGTGAGTTGAGATGAGCTGTGTAGTAAAATGAAATGATCTTCAATGAGATCTTATTAGTCTAATGGCTTATTACTGTGTCACATCTTAGGATGTTCTTGCATCAGACGGACAAGAACTATTTGTACCGTATTTTCTAGATGAAAAGTCATTTTTTTAACATTCAAATGTTGAAACTTAGGACCAAAGTATACTTAGCCCATCCGCGTCTGCATGCAGCCCAGTTTTTGTGTCAATGCAAGGTGAATGTTGAGACAGAAGAGCCCACTAGGTGCTAATGCGCATGTTGCGAATTGATCGATCTGTGCTCATCCTTGGTTGAGTATATTTTGAAAGCTGTGTGCGGACAGTGCTGTGTAAGAGTGGAATGTGGAATATTATGGCCTGAGTATACTTCATTTTTCAAAGTGACTTTTTTACTAAAACTTTCGTACTAGAGCAATGCATAATATAACTGCTACAGTGTCATATGGAGAGAACTTTAATGTTTGCTTTCTCTTCTCTTTTCTCTGTGTTCATGCTGTACGGCAAATATGTTGTTGATTCTAAAGTGGAAAAATAAATATAAACATTGGTTCAGAGGTGTTCTTGAAGATTATGTGCAGTATATTAACAGGCGAAAATGCAGTCATATTGTTTCAGCTTCCCACAAAGCCTCTGTGATGATTTTTTTTTTTTAAATACATAGCTTTTGCATGCACTAAATTGTGATGCATTTGCTACTAAATGCCTTGTTTATAAGGAAGACTATGCAATCAAAAATACATATTGATGAGTGCTGTCAATAGAAAAGACAAACAAATCTTACCACTGTAATACTGTGATCTTTTTATACCTCTTTATTATTTTGTTTGTATTCTTTTTTTAATTCACCTTTATTCAGAATGAGTTAGACATGAACTACTCAAACTGATGAAAATACAATGGTAATGGCTTTTTTTCAGGAATGTGTGGTTTTTCATTTACAAATACGTTGAAAGAGAAGACTGCAAATGAGAAGAAAAGGGAGAAAATGTGGTGTGCATTCAAACTGATTTCACCTGTATAAGCACCATGGCAATTTTTTGATAATTGATTGCTGAACAAATACTGAAAAAAATCAAATTGTTAATTTCAAATATTGAATGAGACTTTGCTAATGAATTGGTTCAAGAAATGAAAGGAATATGTTACCCAAAAATGGAAATTGTGCCATCTTTTAGTCAAGTCTCATGTGATAACCCATCATTCTCTAATAACATTTTCTCACTATTCTTGGCCTGTATGTAATTTAGGGAAATTAAGAAAGTCAAACTGCTAAAAGTCCTAGAACACTGTTTTAAAATATGAGAATGAAAAGAAATGCTATACTTTTGAAAAACTTATACAAAAAACCTTATAAATCTTATAAAGCTATATGACGTTCATGAACAAATCATTGTTTTTGTTTATTTGAATCTTTTCAGTGAATCTAAATGATCCAGTTCATAAAACCCTTTTGAATCATTCATGAATCTCACTGACTTAAATTTGGTCACTGTGGTATATAGTTATTGCTTGGGTTTGTCTTAAATCTTTTTGTTTTTTTTAGTTTTGTTATCTGGATGCAGTGACATGTATTAGTCTTTGTTGATGTAAAGGCTGGTTTTAATCAACTTTGGCTTTTTAGCATTTGAATTATTATTCTGACTATCACCCACTCATTATTTTTTTTTTCCTGGGACTACATCATTCATTTTTGACACAACTAACTCGGCAGTGGGTGTATAGTTCCAGGCATGCATGGAACTGCATTTGAAGAGTAATTGTTAAAATGAAGTGTAATTGTATGTGTTTTTCAGTAAAGAGAACGACTTGTTAGTGTTTAATGTCCCGTTATGATGGAGATTTAGCATTATGTTTTTGAGTTGTGTTTATCATTGTGGGAGGCTGTGGGAGATATTATGACCATGATGTTGCTTTACTCGGTGAGCAATAACTTGGCTAATGCCAGTACTTATTTTTTTTGCTCATGTAGTAGTAGTAGTAGTAGTAGTAGTAGTAGTAGTGATAAAAAAAAACAAGCATATTAAGGAAAACCATTAAAACCGCTTGCTCTTGGCGGTAAATTGAGGTCTTCTGAAGCAAAATGACCGGTCTGTGCAACAAACTGAACAGTATTTACATCATTATTACCTGTAATCCACAGCCAAAGGGAAACTGTCTGGAGTTATGACTGGTTTCAAACAACTCATACTTTTAAGCCAGTTTTTAGTTAAACCAGTTCATCGAATCAGACTGAACCATCTGAAACAGTTCGCAGCTCAAGCAGCACAGAGTTACTCAACCAAATCTCACTTTCAGACATGCCTGACAGTCACTCAGACTTCAATTTAGCGCTCTAGCTCTTTCAACAGTCACTGAACTAAGGAAACCGTTAGACTCGGACTAAAGACCAATGAGCCAGTGGTAAGCATGTGTGAACCGAGCACTTAAATGAAGGGGCAAAATTAAAGTTTTTATGGTTTCTCATATAAATAGTGAACTGATTAAGTCAAGTTTATTCACTTTACATGCTTTAGACATGTAAAACATGCATGTTTCACATTATTTCATATTATTTGGTGCTTTAATAATATAATTGCGTACAAGTTTGGTCATTGTTTGTTTGATTATGTAAACAAACTAGTGAATCAAATCACTTTGAAACTGGTTTGCTGGAAAAAAGAAAAAAAAGAAAAAGGATTTCCTCCATTTGCCTGAGGCTGTGGTTGTTCAGTTTCCTGCACAGATAATTGTTTCACTTCATAAGATCTCAATATGTTGTTTTCTTTAATAAGCTTTTTTTAATTCTCAAATACTCTGCCGCTGACTTGAATTTTATGAATCACTAAGGACCACAAATCTTTCCTCATATCTACATCTCAGATGGCCTGAGAGTGAGCAAGTTAACAGTAACTTTTCATTTTGGCGTGAACTATCCCTTTAAGTTGGTTCAACTTGGTTTAGTCTTGTTGTGTAGATAGTTTTTTTTAATGATTTTTTTTTTTTTTTTTTAATGAATACTTTCTCACTGTTGCTGGTGTGTATACAACGTAGGGGGATTTACAAAGATTGCTGAAAGACCTACAATGCTGTTTTAAAATATTTAAAAGAAACCCTCTAGGCCTCATTTTGTATGTTGGACAGTAGGCAGACCTACTTAAACTGGAGAAAATATGTGTAAACTGTATGTAGAAATGCAGATGGGACAGTGTGGCATCCTTGTGGATATCCTAGATGAAAGTGTGGTTGCTGCTGTGCTGCCAATACTTCCTCTGCTCTAAACTCCTCCAGCAATGTGTTGTGATGTGAAAACTAGAGCACTAAATACAGATCCTGTCTGGATTGTACCTTATCAGGTCACAGTAGGCCCAGAGCTGCTAAAAAAGCACCAAAACAAAACAGAAAAGCACAGAACAATTGTTTACAAAGCTGTGTGTGAACTGCTATTGTTTTGTCTGATCCTGAGGGCCAGATGTCTGGGAGCGGGCATGGAAGGGTTATGTTTTCACAACACACCTGTTAGACCTGAAGCTGTTTATAAAGTTGAGTGTGTATTGGTGTGTGCGCGCATTTATATAGGTGTTTTGGTTGGTTGTTTTCCCTGAATTTGGATGACGCATCAGGGTTAATATGACCGACACTGCCTAGTGAGTGGGTCAGAGGGGATCTCTAATTGAACTCTTGGAAGTGGAAATTCTATTGCTGTTCTTTCCTAATGTTCTTTAAGTTATTTATGTCACAGGATTTGCGCAGAGTGCCTTACATGGAACATCTTTTATACAAGCTTTTAACTTTGTGTTAAACTTGTAGCTTGCTCCACTTGTATGCTCAAATTCTAATATGTGCCTTTCTGGAGGCAGATGGGCTCCTAAGTCTGATTTCTCTCAAGGCTTTTTTCCTGCTTTACTTAAATATCTTTACTCATCATTATTCATTCTTTTGGCATTTCAGGCGTTTTATGATGTTATTCAATGAAAATCTAGCTCTTTAGGGTGTGTTTATGAGTAGCAATACTTGATTCAAGATTGTTTTTTTTTTTTTTTTTTTTTTTTTTACTTTTTCAATGAATCCAGTTGATCTAGTTCACCAAACTAAATTGGATGATTTATTTATGAATCAGACTGATCTTCAGCCCCTTAGAGGGGATGATTGCCAGTTGTGACTGACATCAGTTTCAGCTTATTTTGTGTGATTTCTAAATAATGGCCTTAGATATTTAAAATATAGGGCACAAGTCATATGGATTTAACTCAAATTGTGTGTTCCATTTGGAGAGGGCTATAGAGGTGGATGCAGAGTAAATGACAGACACACACACACACACACACACACACACTGGAGATCAAAATTAGAGAACAATTTACAGGTCCTTCTCAAAAAATTAGCATATTGTGATAAAGTTCATTATTTTCTGTAATGTACTGATAAACATTAGACTTTCATATATTTTAGATTCATTACACACAACTCGAAGTAGTTCAAGCCTTTTATTGTTTTAATATTGATGATTTTGGCATACAGCTCATGAAAACCCAAAATTCCTATCTCAAAAAATTAGCATATTTCATCCGACCAATAAAAGAAAAGTGTTTTTAATACAAAAAAAAGTCAACCTTCAAATAATTATTTTCAGTTATGCACTCAATACTTGGTCGGGAATCCTTTTGCAGAAATGACTGCTTCAATGCGGCGTGGCATGGAGGCAATCAGCCTGTGGCACTGCTGAGGTGTTATGGAGGCCCAGGATGCTTCGATAGCGGCCTTAAGCTCATCCAGAGTGTTGGGTCTTGCGTCTCTCAACTTTCTCTTCACAATATCCCACAGATTCTCTATGGGGTTCAGGTCAGGAGAGTTGGCAGGCCAATTGAGCACAGTAATACCATGGTCAGTAAACCATTTAGCAGTGGTTTTGGCACTGTGAGCAGGTGCCAGGTCGTGCTGAAAAATGAAATCTTCATCTCCATAAAGCTTTTCAGCAGATGGAAGCATGAAGTGCTCCAAAATCTCCTGATAGCTAGCTGCATTGACCCTGCCCTTGATAAAACACAGTGGACCAACACCAGCAGCTGACATGGCACCCCAGACCATCACTGACTGTGGGTACTTGACACTGGACTTCAGGCATTTTGGCATTTCCCTCTCCCCAGTCTTCCTCCAGACTCTGGCACCTTGATTTCCGAATGACATGCAAAATTTGCTTTCATCCGAAAAAAGTACTTTGGACCACTGAGCAACAGTCCAGTGCTGCTTCTCTGTAGCCCAGGTCAGGCGCTTCTGCCGCTGTTTCTGGTTCAAAAGTGGCTTGACCTGGGGAATGCGGCACCTGTAGCCCATTTCCTGCACACGCCTGTACACGGTGGCTCTGGATGTTTCTACTCCAGACTCAGTCCACTGCTTCCGCAGGTCCCCCAAGGTCTGGAATCGGTCCTTCTCCACAATCTTCCTCAGGGTCCGGTCACCTCTTCTCGTTGTGCAGCGTTTTCTGCCACACTTTTTCCTTCCCACAGACCTCTTGCTTGAGGGTGTCAATGATGGCCTTCTGGACAGCAGTCAGGTCGGCAGTCTTACCCATGATTGCGGTTTTGAGTAATGAACCAGGCTGGGAGTTTTTAAAAGCCTCAGGAATATTTGCAGGTGTTTAGAGTTAATTAGTTGATTCAGATGATTAGGTTAATAGCTCGTTTAGAGAACCTTTTCATGATATGCTAATTTTTTGAGATAGGAATTTTGGGTTTTCATGAGCTGTAAGCCAAAATCCTCAATATTAAAACAATAAAAGGCTTGAACTACTTCGAGTTGTGTGTAATGAATCTAAAATATATGAAAGTCTAATGTTTATCAGTACATTACAGAAAATAATGAACTTTATCACAATATGCTAATTTTTTGAGAAGGACCTGTATACACAATTGAACAATTCTGAAATAATGTCATCTTCACTGTTCAACAGTTGAAGGAGTTTTTGTGAAGGTTTTTCTGAAGGTTACAACAGTCAGCAATTAGTAGGAAGTGTACAGGCCTCTGCTCTGAATGACTTCAGCACATCTGCGGCCACAGGACAGCACTAGTCTCTCACACTGCTCTGGTGTGATTTTGGTCCACTCTTCTTCCAGTCTCCTCAACAGTTCTGTGACTGTAGTGGGTTTCTTGGCCATAACTTTGTCGCCAAGGATTTTCCGGAGGTTCTCTATTGGGTTGAGATCAGGACTCTGGGCAGGCCATGTCATTATTTCAATGTTTTCAGTTTCAAGGAACTGCTTTACCCATTTTGCTGTGTGACATGGAGCGTTGTCCTGCATGAACACTGTGGGCTGATTGGGTGATGAACGCAGGGAAGGAACCATATGTTGTTGAAGAAGGTTCTGATAAACATTTGCATTCACTCTGCCATGTAGCTGTATAAGAGGCCCAACTCCTGCTGCAGAAAACATGCCCCAAACCATGACACTTCCTCCTCCACTTTTCACTGATTCTTTACACACTTTGGGTTCAGTCTTTCTCCAGTTTGTCGCCGAACATAATGTTTCCCATCGGACCCAAATAAATTAAACTTGCTTTCATCACTGAAGTGAACTTTGGACCAGTTCTCCTCTGTCCACACAACATGCTCCTCAGCAAAGCTTAGTCTAGCTTTTTGATTCTTTCTGCTAATGAGAGGTTTGGTCACTGCAGAGTGTGCTTTCAGTCCAAATGCTCTTAAACGTCGAGACACTGTATGACGAGACAGATCCTTACCCCGTTCAGGGCTGAACTGGTGAGCAATTCCAGCTGCAGTGTGGAAACGATTGCCCATTGAGATCCTCCGCAGTATCCTGTCCGCAGTAGTTTGTGATGTTGTAAAGATTCAATATTCTTGAAATCACAGATTTGGAACGTCCAACTTGTCTTGCTATGGCTGATAGGGTCATCCCTTTGGCCTTCATCTGGACAACCTGCTGCCGGAGGCTTTCAGTCACTTTAGAACGGCCCAGTGAAACTGGTCAGTGAAACTGGAAGTTAGGCTCCCAGTTAAATAGGGGTTGACAGATAATCAAGGAAATTAGCACCAGGTGCCAGATTAACACCAATAACTGGGAGGTATCTGAAAGTGTTCTCTAATTTTGATCAGTGTGTTTTCTGCAAAATAATGGTTTTTGTTGAAATGCCTTAGTTATTTTGTGGAAAAGGTGTTCTGGTAGCATGGTATAGACAGGACAAAACTCCTTCAACTGAGTAGTGAAGATGACATTATCACATACATGTATATATTAAAACAAAATATTTATATGTGTATATATATATATACAGGTCCTTCTCAAAAAATTAGCATATTGTGATAAAGTTCATTATTTTCTGTAATGTACTGATAAACATTAGACTTTCATATATTTTAGATTCATTACACACAACTCGAAGTAGTTCAAGCCTTTTATTGTTTTAATATTGATGATTTTGGCATACAGCTCATGAAAACCCAAAATTCCTATCTCTCTAATTAGCATATCATGAAAAGGTTCTCTAAACGAGCTATTAACCTAATCATCTGAATCAACTAATTAACTCTAAACACCTGCAAAAGATTCCTGAGGCTTTTAAAAACTCCCAGCCTGGTTCATTACTCAAAACCGCAATCATGGGTAAGACTGCCGACCTGACTGCTGTCCAGAAGGCCATCATTGACACCCTCAAGCAAGAGGTCTGTGGGAAGGAAAAAGTGTGGCAGAAAACGCTGCACAACGAGAAGAGGTGACCGGACCCTGAGGAAGATTGTGGAGAAGGACCGATTCCAGACCTTGGGGGACCTGCGGAAGCAGTGGACTGAGTCTGGAGTAGAAACATCCAGAGCCACCGTGTACAGGCGTGTGCAGGAAATGGGCTACAGGTGCCGCATTCCCCAGGTCAAGCCACTTTTGAACCAGAAACAGCGGCAGAAGCGCCTGACCTGGGCTACAGAGAAGCAGCACTGGACTGTTGCTCAGTGGTCCAAAGTACTTTTTTCGGATGAAAGCAAATTTTGCATGTCATTCGGAAATCAAGGTGCCAGAGTCTGGAGGAAGACTGCGGAGAGGGAAATGCCAAAATGCCTGAAGTCCAGTGTCAAGTACCCACAGTCAGTGATGGTCTGGGGTGCCATGTCAGCTGCTGGTGTTGGTCCACTGTGTTTTATCAAGGGCAGGGTCAATGCAGCTAGCTATCAGGAGATTTTGGAGAACTTCATGCTTCCATCTGCTGAAAAGCTTTATGGAGATGAAGATTTCATTTTTCAGCACGACCTGGCACCTGCTCACAGTGCCAAAACCACTGGTAAATGGTTTACTGACCATGGTATTACTGTGCTCAATTGGCCTGCCCACTCTCCTGACCTGAACCCCATAGAGAATCTGTGGGATATTGTGAAGAGAAAGTTGAGAGACGCAAGACCCAACACTCTGGATGAGCTTAAGGCCGCTATCGAAGCATCCTGGGCCTCCATAACACCTCAGCAGTGCCACAGGCTGATTGCCTCCATGCCACGCCGCATTGAAGCAGTCATTTCTGCAAAAGGATTCCCGACCAAGTATTGAGTGCATAACTGAACATAATTATTTGAAGGTTGACTTTTTTGGTATTAAAAACACTTTTCTTTTATTGGTCGGATGAAATATGCTAATTTTTTGAGATAGGAATTTTGGGTTTTTATGAGCTGTATGCCAAAATCATCAATATTAAAACAATAAAAGGCTTGAACTACTTCGAGTTGTGTGTTAAAATACAACATTTTAATAACATCTACTGCTAGTTCTTCAAAAACTTTGCTAAATAATTGACATTTTAAATGATTAAAATATACATTATAATAACTATTCTAGATAATATTATTTCACATTATGAATTTTTGAAATACAGTAAAAATAAATGCATCCTTCGTGAGCATAAGAGACTTCTTTCAAATGCATTAAGAAAAAAAATCCTCCAACTTTTGAGCGGGAGTGTATATCATATGTTCTATAATATATTGAGGATTCATTGCTTCGGCTCATCCAAGAACAAGAAGAGAACAAGATCTTCTACTTGCTACTTATATAACATCCTATTTTCTCCAGCAGTGTTTTTATACAGATCCCTTCAACGTGATTATGAAAGCAGACAGAGAATATACTTCAAGAAGAGCATAAACAGGAAATGAACTCAAGATATCTTGCTTCTGCCTTTGCAGAAAAAAGAGAAAGCTATATAGAATTTGATTACTCGTATACCTTTCATTTTCAGGCAATAGTAACAGTGTTTGGGTTCACCTCAACCTTTCTCCCCACAGATTGCGGAGGTGAATTGCAGAAGTGTGCACCTGTAAAACATGTTTTGTATGAATAAAAGAAGTCTGATGATGTCAGACATCACTTGAATTGCATTGTGGTGTAGCTTCGCTGCAAGGCCACGATTATTATGCTAGAGGCTCGAATTCCGTAGCTTTTATTAATGCATCAGTCCCCAGCGCTCTGGCCCTTTTCATATCATTCATGAAATGACTCTGAAATCAGCCCCCATGGATAAGGGCCTCAGAAATTCTTCCCAAGATTTCTTTCTCACATTAATTACCATTTTTTTTAATTCCAGAATCCCAGTGCTGATGAAAGACCTGGATAAAGTCTTCTCAGTGCTGTCCTCTTGAGTACACATGTCTCATCTCCAAGACATCCTCTGAAGAGCTCTCGCTTCTTTCTTTCTCTCCCACACACTCTCTCCTCACTTGTTCTGTGGAGAGTGCTGCCATCACATCACTTACACATTAGCACATGCATATAATGTCTGTGTTGCATGTCTTATGCATTGTTTCTAAGGTTCTTTATGTGCAAGATCCAAAATATGTGGTGTTAAAGATGTTCTGAAATTTGACACATTGATGCTTGTATGTATTACAACTTAGAACTGCATAAAGTGAAATAATGTCAATATTGCTACGCTACTTGAACTTCCAAAATCTTTAGATTGATTAGCTGCTGTAGATAAATAACTAGAAGATTTTTGTGATTGCATTAATAATTACACTGTTGACTCATTCCATACATCTTACTCTACCCTTAAACCCACAGTGGTGGCCAAAATTATTAGGACACTAGTATTTTCACCAATTAAAATAGTCAGTTATTTCTGTCTTTTGCTGTAGTGTGTGAGCAGGAAATATCAGTTTACATTTCCAAACATTCATTTTGCCATTAATTGTAATAATAAGTGAGATTTTTGTTTGCACGTGAAGAACAAACTGAGACAGACTAAATCCAGAAGAACTGTGGCAACGTCTCCAAGATGCTTCAAGAGGCCTACCTGCAAAGCTATCTGAAAAAAAATAGGTACAAGTGCACCAAGGGCAAAAGCTATTTTAATGGCAAAGGATGTTCACACCAAATGTTGATTTAATTTACAGTCAAAAATATTGGCACACTGTCAGAAAATGCAACTCTTCTCTCAGAAAATTGTTGCCGTTGCAAATGTTTCGTACTTGCATGTTTTTTTTTTGTTTTTTTTGCATTGGAACAAACACACACACACACACACACACACACACACACACACACACACACACAAATGCACTGGACAAAATTATTGGCACCCTTAACTTAATATTTGGTAGCACCCCCTTTGGAAAAAATAACTGAAATCAATCGCTTCCTGTAACCATGCATGAGTTTCTTACACCTCTCTACTGGAATTTTGGACCACTCTTCTTTTGCAAACTGCTCCAGGTCATTCAGATTTAAAGGATGCCTTCTCCCAACTGCTGTTTTGAGATCTCTCCACAGATGTTCTATGGGATTCAGATCTGGACTCATTGCTGGTCATTTCAGAACTGTCCAGCGCTTTATTTGTAACCATTTCTAAGTGCTTTTTGAAGTGTTTAGGATCATTGTCATGAAGACCCATGACCTCTGGTAGAGACGCAGCTTTCTGATACTGGCCACTACGTTGCGCCTCTAAATTCTTTGGTAATCATCAGATTTCCTGATACCGTTCACACAGTCAAGGCATCCAGTGCCAGAAGCAGCAAAGCAACCCCAAACATCTTTCAACCTCCACCATGTTTGACTGTAGGGACTGATTTCTTTTTCTGTAAACAGTGCCATGATGTCCTTTACCAAAAAGCTCTACTTTTTTCTCATCTGTCCACAGTACGTTCTCCCAGAAGGATTGTAGTTTTGTCACATGAGTTTTGGCAAATTACAGTCTTTCTTTTTTATACCTTTGTGTGAGCAGTGGTGTCCTACCATAGTGTCTCTTTTCATTCAGATGGCAACGGATAGTGCGAGCTGACACTGTTGTACCCTTTGTCTGCAAATCAGCTTAAATTTGTTTGGAAGTTAATCTGGGTTTTTTATCCACCATTTGAACAATCCTTTGTTGTAATTTTTTATTAATTTTTCTTTTCCGTCCACATCCAGGGAGGTTACAGTGCCATGGGCTGTAAACCTCTTGATGATATTGCACACAGTGGATGCAGGAACATTAAGATCTCTGGAGATGGACTTGTAGCCTTGAGATTTTCCGTGTTTTTCCACAATTTTTTCACTCAAATCCACAGACAACTCTTTACACTTCTTTCTTTTTTCCATGCTCAGCGTGACACACAACACACAGGTTGAGTCAACTTTTCTCCATTTTAACTGGTTGCAAGTGTGATTACTATATTGCCCACACCTGTTACTTTTGAGGTGTGTCAAAAAGTACAGGAGCATCACATGCTGAAAGCAATTATTTCTTACAATTTTGACAAGGTGCCAATAATTTTATCCAGTCCATTTTTTAGTTCTGTGTGGAATTTTATCAAGTTTGACTTGACTTTTCATCTTTTTTTTTTTTTGTTGTTGTTCCAGTGCAAACAAAAACAATAAGCATGTGAATACCAAAACATTTGCTATTGGACAATTTTCTGATATTTTTGGCCATGACTGTAGCTTAAACTTTTAACAGTACTGTAGCTTTGTAGGTAGGTGTTGCCACATTCTGGATTTAGTCTGTCTCAGTTTGTTCTGTTTTTTCATGTCATTCCAGACAGACTGGATGATGATGATGAGATCCAATCTCAGATGGAGCACTGGCTGTTGTCAGATTCCTTGTGCAAACAAAAATTCCACTGGATTATTACAGTAATGCAAAATGAATGTTTGAAAATGTAAACTGATATTTCCTACTGACACACTACAGCAAACGATAGAAATAACTGACTTTTTAGCTGCTATAATATAATATAATATTATTTATATATATATATATATATATATATATATATATATATATATATATATATATATATATATACTGCTATTGAGGTGGGATACAGGTAAGGTTCGGGACAGGTTTGGTGGTATGGGTGCAGTGGTGGCCAAAATTATTAGATTGCTAGTATTGCAGCTAAAAAGTCAGTTATTTCTATCTTTTGCTGTAGTGTGTCAGTAGGAAATATCAGTTTACATTTTCTGTACATAGTAGTTACGGCCACTTAACATAAACCATTGTGTTAGATTATCTTAATAAATAAATAAAAAAACAAACAGATGAAGCTCTTTTTGAAACTGGAAGCAAATGATATCGGAAGGCTTGCATAACCATGTTACAAATGGCTGCACCCACTCATCCATTAAAAATATGGTGGATTACATATCACAAAATAATAAGTGGTCATAAATTGCATTTGATAGTTGGTTATAAATGCACTTCTTCCTTTCTTATTTCAAGTCCATACTTTTGGCAAATGGCCTGGTTTGTCATTGTTGATAAATCTCAACCAGTGCCAGTATGTTTACTAGTCCTTTAGCCCACATTTCAAAACCAGACACCACAAACAGCTTTCCTCACTCACAGAATCAGCTTCTCAGCAATTATCATACAATACATAGTGACATAACTTCTCTATCGTGCGTGTCAGTCATCCACAAATTGCTGGATTTGCCAAGTATAGCTGTGTGCAGACTAGGTTCAAATGGTATTTTTTTTTGTTTTGAAAGTCAAATACAATCCTCCAGGAAGCCTATAATTTAGTGGACATCCAACATAAGGAAGTTAGATGATCCTTCTGATGCCTCACGTCTGTTGCACTGAAGAAACATCTGAAACAATAATGCATAGCGTCACTTAGATCTGTATCAGACAGTTCTTTTAATCAAATGCTACAACCCAAGCAAGTTCAGTCAAATTAATTAAAAGAAGCTCCTTAGTAGTAGTATCATATGATGATCACTGATAGATTTTTAACAGCCGTTATCCTTATCAGCCTGGGTTATGAATATTAATGAGGTGATGCAATGCTCGTCTAGTAGTCTTAACTGATGTAATGAAGGTAGGTGCTACAAGTCCTGTTAGAATTTCTGCTTCTAACATAGTTCGCCACCAGTTGCTGAAGCTTTTCCTTAGTCTTACACCAGTCATTTTATATGGCTCTTGAAGTGTGCCAAAAGTATTTCCCCCAAAAATGGGCAAATACAATATGTAAACATAAAAAAAAAAGGTATAATATTTGCTAGTACACCTTAGTCTGTCATAACCCATAACCCAGCATCAGATTAAATTAGAGATGTGAGAGATGTCTGCCTGTGATTAGTCCTGGCAGCATAGCACAACCTCCGCCATCGCCGTAATGCTTTTTTTCAGCCACCAAGGTAAACATTATTATCGCCCTTTCATCTTTTAAAACCCGCTGAATGTGAGACGCATTGCTGTGTCCTCTGTCACGCCCTGCTCATTTGGCACGGTGTCATTCTTTTTCTCCGCAATTAATGAGAGCAAAAGAAAACAAAGCAGCGGGGTCTATTGAATTATTTGATTAAGTAGCTGCAGCTAATGGAGTTTCAGGATTTAAGAGCAAATGATGTATTGCAGATGACTCATCAAGGCATTTAATTTGCCCACTTACCCATTTATGCATTGTCTCATTCATATGGCCATGCATCTTCATTTCATCTTTGAACAGCGGGTCATTCGGGGGCTTGGAACAGGGAGGAGGAGGATGCTCAGTGCAACCCATGGGAATTGATTTCTTCATTGCGCTGCCTTTCTCTCGCTTTTGCTCTCTTTCTGATTAGTGGTTATGCCACTGTAAAACAGTGTCTGTGATAAGTACAAAGGGCTCGGGATGCAGTTGAGCCGCCTCTGAAATCCTTTCAGAAACCACATGCTTGTTTATTGCTTCTGAGCTTAAAGGATTCATGGCTGGGGCACATAATCAGTATTCTAATCAAGGCATTAAACCAGCGTTTTTTCTCACGCACAGCTGTTTTCCTTACAAAACATGCAGCGTTCTTAAATCGTGCGGCGTCACATGGGCTTGATTCGTGACATATATGGCAGAGGGTGTGTGGCTGATTGAAGTCCTTCCTTTCAGCGTTCATAAGGTCATTCACTTAAGTTTTATTTAGATCTGTGTGATTAGAGGGGAGGCTTAAAGAGATGGTCCGTTCTTACGCAGTGATTGCGCAGTGTTTTTTTTTATGTATCCGCTGCTTGTTTTTTTTCTGAGCAATCGGGTTGGATAGATAAACTCAACCATGAAAGGCTCCACATATGACCGTAATCCATTTCGAAGCGAGTCATTTATCAGCGTGGTTCACCTTTGAAAGACGTTACTCTCTTCTTACAACCGCCACAGACAACTGTCAGGGTTGGAGGTACATCAAGAGACATCAAGAGACTGCTTTTCATAAAATGGCCTCCTCATTCTCCTGCTGGGTCGAACGTCCTCAAATATTAATCAAGTTCAGCAAGCATGTTGATGCGTTACAGCCTCGGCGAATATAAGCACTGTACTTACGCCCCGCCGCATATTCCTTGCACATAGACGCTGCTGAAAGCAGCCTCAGGCAACCCTCTAGCATCCAATACCATGCACAAATACAGAGAGGCTCCAAAAGTGATACCTTGGACACGCACACAAAGGAAACTAGCAGGCAACCTTGAGCCATGCCTCACCCACTTCTCATCATAGCGCATAGAGTTTCCCTAATTCGCAGACATCTCCTGGTTCAGTCCAAATGGCAGCGGATGAATAATTCAAGTGATGCATAGGAAACACATCGACAGCTGCACGTGTTTTGCAGTGGCGGTTATAGCTGCTGTCTGGCACGTGGACCTCCTTGGTACCATCAAGTGATCAAAAAGCACCAGTTTCAATTTTGATAGACTGTGGTCAATAATGAGAGAAAATTGAGCTGTTAGCACACACAGTGTTGAGAAATTTCACTATGGTGTTTTGGAAACATTGGTTGAATCTGGTTCCTGATTTCAGTCTTTTCTGCTTACCTGACAGGGTTTGATCTGCAATAGTGACCAAACTGGCTGTACATTATCTTGAGTAAATTAAGTTACTACTTGTTAAATAATTAAATGCACTGAAAATAAATACTCAACATTACTTTTTTTAAAGCATTTACATATCAAGGTTAATATTATTTTATACATACTATTGTTAATTATTTTATGTTCATTCAGAATATGTTACCCTGGACCAAAAAAAAAACAAAAAAACAAAAAAAAAAAACAGTTGTAAGTAGCAATAGCCAACAATACATTGTATGGGTCAAAATTATACTTTTTTCTTTTATGCCAAAAATCATTAGGATATTAAATAAAGATCATGTTCTATGAAGGTATCTTGTAAATTTTCTAACGTAAACCGTGTTGGGGAAAGTTACTTTTAAAAGTAATGCATTGCAATATTGCGCTACTCCCTAAAAAAGTAACTAATTACATTACTTGGTTACTTTGTCTGGAAAGTAATGTTACATTACTTTTGTGTTACTTGCTTGCTTGTTTTTAATATAAAAATTTAGATTTTTAGCAATTGTAAAAGCCCTTTCATGCCAAAAAGTGAAATAAATATGCCTAAGGCTGAAGGAAAAGTAAATGCCCGTCTGTACAGTAGAACTGTAAGAAAAGGAAGGTCAACACTCTTCAGCAATGACAAAAATGAAGCACAAATGTTAATTTAAAATAAGTTTTGCTTATTAGTATGGTTGAATTGGATCAACAAAGTTCAGCAGCAAAGACACTGGTTAATAAAATAGGTTTAAATGCATAAAAAAAACAAAGTTTTTTGAAAAAGTAACTCAGATATTTTCTTGTAAATTAAAAAGTAATGCATTACTTAAAGTAATCTGATAACGTAACTTGCGTAATCAGATTACCCCCAACGCTGACCGTAAATGTACTAAAACCTAATTTTTTATTTTTAATATGCATTGCTAAGAACTTCATTTGGACAACTTTAAAGGTGATTTTCTCAATATGTATTTTCAAATAGTTGCATCTCGGCCAAATATTGTCCTATCCTAACAAACCATACATCAATGGAAAGCTTATTTATTCAATTAAACTCAATTAAAAAATGGTCACAGGGTGACACATTAACTTGAAATTTAGTTTAAATTGTTAACCTATTTTAATACAATCCTTACAGGATTGCTTATCAATTTGAACAAAATTGAAACCTTTTTGTAAAGTTTGGCATTATTATTACTCTGCAGTTACATTTCTATGAATAATCTAACATGTCTGCTTCTAAATATATTGTTTTACTAAACAGTTATTTATTTATTTATTTATTTATTTTTTGCTGTACTAGTTCTGTGTGTCAGAAAATGGTACCAAAGGCTTTAGTTTTACAAAAGTAAACTCCTTTGTAAACTCATAGAAAACAAGAATACTAAATCAGATTTATATCAGTTGACACATTTATGTGATAAAGGGTGAATGTAAGTGACCAAGTGTAAATACCCCCAAAGTAAACTGAACAGAGCTGTGTGCTAGGGATGACTCGATACCATAAACCAGAATGTAATACCTCGGTGTCGATTTAGGTGACAAATTTTAGACTAGGCCAAAGAGTATTAAATGACTTAAATAAATGGATTAAATAGATCTCTTTCTCGGCTGCTTCATATTAGCAGTAGGCGGCGCAGCAGAAACATTTCCTCCATATTATTGATACTAAAATATAGCAAAACTCTTACTCTTCAAATTCACTTAATATTTGATTGTTTAAAATGCAAGTGCAAATATTATGTGACCAAAGCTAAACTGATAGTGTCACACCAAAATTTGAGCTTTCATGTTTTCTCTGGGTCACATCTTAGGTATGTGCGTAGATCCGTTGTGAAAAAAAGTGAATTAAATCTGAATTTATGAATGATGCACTCGCCTGTCAATCTCTAAATCTGCGTTAAAGATCAGGATGAGCAAGTGACAAATGCTTGGCAAGATTTGATGACATAATTTATCGCAATGCTTGAAAACTGGTGTACTAAGGTCAGAATAATGCCATATTTCACTTCTACTGTTGTCTTTATTTACTAGTTTTGAGCGTGTTGAGTTTAATCTGTTTGATCAATCACGTTGTTCTGTTGTCACGTTTACCCATTTCGCAGCAATTTAGGAAGCACTTCAATTTACAGGTGAACTTCGGAACAGCAGCATCCAAATATAAAATACAGATTTGATCAAAATTATAGTATTAAACCATTTGAAATAAAATATATACCTGTATTTTTAGAGAAATGACAGTCATATTTAGCTGTGGCATGTATGCTGCCACATATCAGAAGATAATTTGCTATGTTTTTTATTCAATTTTCACAGATAAAGTCCAACTTTATTCCATTTATGCAGTTGACAAGATGTGGTGATGTGTGGGTATCAAACATTGGCTCCAAATACATTTACTGTAGCTGCTGTCGGAATTGCTCTTAGAACTCAAATCTGCACATCTGTCAGTCTCCCAGCACTGCGGCATGAAGCCCAGAATTGTCCTTGTCGTTAAGACCTGATTAATATTTTTCCCCCGGTGCTCGGCCAGAGTGCTCAATAACACAGTGTTTCCAGCATCAGAGCTGCATGTCAGGCTGTACCTTTCCTCTCTTTATCATAGTCACATTGTTCCATTATAGTTGATGGGTTGGATGTTGAAGGTGGAGGTTTTTTTTTTTTTTTTTCAAAAGTGGATCTTGTCAGTGGAGACTACAGAAAATCAAGAATGATTGGTAGATATCAGAGATATTGGTATCAAATGAGTTTGCCACAGGTATTCATTGGCAGACTACAAATGACACCTTTTTTTAAAATATCCATTTATTTTGCCATTACAACGCCTATATTTCCTAGTCTAGTGGTGGTTATGTAGCCTCCATTCTTTCCCATCACATATTTCATGACTGTTCGAGTACCAAAGGTGTCCACCCACAGCTGAATTTCCCCACAGTGTTGTTAGAGTGAACTATATAGGGTAACTAACCAAAGATATACCTGGAGAACAGCTGTGAAGAGATTTGATTTACTGAGGGGAAGTGGAACTAAGTTTTGTGGGACATGAGACTACTGCTGTGGTGAGAAATCATATGCCAAAGTACTGTATGAAATACTATTTAGTAATAATTATTATTTTTTTGTCTTATTTTTTAAGCAGATTGCATTTTGGCCTGTAGCAGTTGAAATTAAGAAGAGGGGCATTTTCATTCTATAGAGAAGTGGTTTTCAATCCTGGTCCTGGGGACCCACTGCTCTGCACATTTTGTATGTCTCCCTTATCTGACACACTCAGTTCAGTTCATGGATCTCTCTCCTAACGAGCTGATGATCTGAATCAGGTGTGTTAAATAAAGGAGACACACAAAATGTGCAGAGCAGTGGGTCCCCAGGACCAGGATTGAAAACCACTGCTATAGAGCATTTGATTGGACTCTGTGTAGTTCAGGATGATTCATGAATGTTTTTGCACATTTAAAATGTAAAAAGTTTTAAAGAAAATCTACAAAGGATTTCTGCTTACAGTTTACTCATTTACTTATTTAAACAGTAGAGGTCGACCGATATTGGATTTTACAGATACCGATAGCTAGGTTGCACCACACTGGCCGATACCGATTAATCGACCGATAGTTTCAAAATGGATACTGAATGGAAACAGTGGTCTACTATTTAAAAAAGGGACTGAACCATACTTTGTAAAGGAATAAATGTATTAATATTAATTCTACAGCTTTTATTAACCTTAGTTAATGTACAAATGGACTCTTATTGTGAAGTGTTACCATCTCATATCAACAGTCTTTAAACATCTACATGGATATTGTATGTATACTCTTACATTTTAACAGCTTCTGTTCTAGAACACTTGATGATTATCTAATCAAAATAACAAAATATTTTAGTCACAAACCGAGCAAAATCCCAGTGCAGTGTCCGGAGATATCATATCAGTTAACACACACACTGGACGCTTTGAGTTCAGTTCAAACAGCGGTCCAAAACTGTTTATTTAATCACCAGACGGACATAACTTAGCATAGATGGCGTAGATGAGTTTGAAGTTCAGTGTTTAAAACAACAGAGCAAACAGAAAGAGAATGCACAATCTGTATTATAGCTCTCTATATTAGTGTTGTCACAGTACCAAAATTTCCGTATTCTGTACCAATACCAGTGAAAATCTACAGTTCTCTGTACCAATTTCGGTACCAAAGCACAATAACATATTAACTGAACAACACACTATTTTTTTTTATTAATAAAGTTAAACAAAAATAAAATGTAGAAAAACCAATGCCATCTTTTATACTTATTTAAAATTGTGTTTCAAGTTTTTCCACAAGTAATGAAAGTATTTCAAGGATTGTAAACATTTGATTTAATAAGAACTAAATAAATGACAAGCATTGAACAAAAAATGTTGCAACAACAGATCAGTGACACCAGCAAAAATCTAACTTTTCAGTAAATTACAAAGCTTACCTTTTATAATTTTAAGATTTTCTAAATTTAGATTAGATTACATATACTAAGTGTATATCATAGATGGAAACTAGTATTAAAAACACTTTACAATAAGATTCCATTTGTTGGATAACATGACCTAACAATAAACAGTAGTTACATGGCAATTTCAGGCATTTCAAAAAGTACTAATGCATAAAATCATTTTAATCTGTTAAACATGAACAAACATGAATGATCAAGTGTTTGTATTAAATAACATTCACAAACATTAATTAATGTTGTAGAAATATATTGTTCACTCACTCTAAGTTGATGTTAGATAATACATGAATTTTATCTTATTGTAATGTGTTACCAAACTAAACAGGAGACAAAGCGTGTTTCCTTTGACTTTTATTTAATCTAAACTGCATTTATGCGTATATTTAATTTTAAAGGGCTTTATAAACCTGCTATTAGTTATCCAGCCAAGAATAAGTCTAGAACATTTTCTGACAGATTGAAATTAAGGACATAAACATTGCTAACGATACATTTGTACATTCTCTCACACACATTTTTGGTTACACAGGTCATTTGTGTGTAAAAATAGTAAATACAAAGCTCTCTTTTTGGTTTTGTTGAATCATTTGAAATCAATCTGTCTACCTGTCCTGTTTCTGTCTTTAAAAAAAAAAAATCAGCGATGCTTTAAATTGACCAAAAGTCACAAAAGAATCCTATTTCAAATAAATGGTCATCAAAAATCTTGGGGAAATTTTTTTTTTTTTTTTATAAAGCAGCACAACTGTTTTCAGCATTGATAAAAATATTAAATATTTTTTGAGCACCAAATCAGCATATTAGAATGATTTCTGAAAAATCATGTGACAGAAGTCTGGCTGCTGGTAAATCAATTAAATAAAATATATAGAGAGACTTTAGATTGTAATAACATTTCAACATATTATGATTTTTACTTTATTAATCAAATAAATGCAGCCTTGGTGAGCATAAGAGACCTTCATTATGGCTTGTGTAATACAATCAAATCTTGATGGACAAAATCAAGCCCAATCCTATATAATTGCCCACTGAAAATAAACTTAAATACATCATTACGTAAGGTAATTGTGTTGTGAATGCGTGTTGCACATGTGTTTTCTGCTTTTTATATATCTTTATGCCTCTGTTGTTTGTGGATAAACACATGTAATGAGCACAATTTAGATCTCAGTGACAGAGGAATCCTCTCTGCTGACAAGCATAGCCAAGATAACAGCAGGATGACTTGGGGATTATTTTCAGATTCAATGAGAGGTTTAGGCTAAATCCACACTCTGACATGCCTGACATGGTTAACGGACAGCCAAAGAGAGCTTAAGTGATGGAGAAAACAGGACAGAGACCGAGAAAAAAGAGAAATTGTGTGTAGCGGTTCAACTGAGGAGAAGGCTAGCCTCAGGACTGCCTGTTCAAATGAGTGTTTACACACCAAATGAACACAAGTCTGCTAGTAATTTTGTTCTTCACACGTTTATTTAGATATTATCCCCGTGGTGAATTATAAAGGAATCAATAAGTCTGGGTTTCTAACCTGCAGAGATGTTCCATGCGTCATGCCTGATACATCTGAATGCTGTTTACCTCAGAAATTGGATGTTGGAGCTGGGAATGATGTCAGAGCTCATTCCTCAGACGTCATGCCCACAGATCGTTGGCTGAATGTCTAACGCATATGGCGTTCTGTAATATTCCACCTAAAAAAAAAAAGATACTATGATGCCCCTCATGAAAGAAGAAAGCTGTTGTTTACAACTGTGACAGTAAGCGCTTATCAGGATTAACTTACCATAGGATTTTCAAAAGTACATCAAAACACATCCAAGAGTTTTATACACCTATGCGTTATTGTGGCAATATTTCCGCACCCCTAAACATGACGTGGCACAAAACAGGATTGGTTGCTGTACCTGTCAGTCATGTGGCCTCTTGGGTGGTCTTTGGCCTTTCAAAGCAGTCAAGATTTACAGAACTTCTGCCATTAGTCTGAAGATCTGGCTGCGCGAGGCTAGACCTGAGTTGACCGTGTTCAAGTGTTTAAAGGATTAGTTCACTTTCAGAACTAAAATGTACAGATAATGTACTCACCCCCTTGTCATCCAAGATGTTCATGTCTTTCTTTCTTCAGTCGTAAAATAAATAGTTTTTTGAGGAGAACATTTCAGGATTTCTTTCCATATAATGGACTTCTATGGTGCCCCTGAGTTTGAACATCCAAAATGCAGTTTTAATGCAGCTTCAAAGGGCTCTAAATGATGCCAGCTGATGAAGAAGGGTCTTATCTAGCACAATGATTGGTTATTTTCTAAACAAATTGACAATTTATATACTTTTTAACCTCAAACGCTCATCTTGTTTAGTCTCTGTGATCCGCATGCATAGTCTGTGTGATCTGGGTCAACACAGTTAGGGTATATCAAAAATTTTTTACTTTTACTGTTTTTTTTTTGTTTTTTTTTTTACTGTTTTTTTACTTTTTTGTAATGGTCGTTTGATCTTCTTTGTATGTTCACTTTGTAAACACTGGGTTGGTACTTCTGCAGCAATGGAGGATGTAGGATTCTGAAGTTGGGGAAGAAAACAAGATGGGAGTTTTTTTTGACATACCCTAACCATGTTGACCCGGATCGCACAGACTACGCATGCACATCGCAGAGACGAAACAAGACAATCATTTGAGGTTAAAAAGTATGTAAATTATCAATTTGTTTTGAAAATAACCAAACGTTTCTCTAGATAAGACACTTCTTCCTCGGCTGGGATTGTTTAAAGCCCTTTGATACTCCATTTACACTGCATTTTGGAATTTCAAACTCAGGGGCACCATAGAAGTCCATTATATGGAAAGAAATCCTGAAATGTTTTCCTTAAAAAAACATAATTTCTTCACAACTGAAATAAGAAAGACATGAACATCTTGGATGACAAGGGGGTGAGTACATTGTCTGTACATTTTTGTTCTGAAAGTGAACTAATCCGTTGAAAAGACAAAATTGATTTGTCCATAGATATTTATACTAGTCGATAAACACTTTTAAAAAGTGTCATGCCCACAGATATTACGACTATTTAAATTCTATTGACGCACTGAATAGAAATTGAAATCGAGGTTTGCTGTGGCTTCTCTGATTTCCGAATCAGAATTCCATCTTGAGGTGGCTTTTAGTTAAATGTTCCTACTGGGAACACAAACTCAAAGATTTCCAACTTATGAGTACAAATTTACAGAGCCCCAAACATGATATGCAGAAAAGAAGAAATGTAGCAAATGAAAACTATTTAATTAAAACTGCCGCTTCTGGAACGTGCCGCAACATGGTTGATATAAACACAAGCAATGACTAGAGAGACCGCATCAAAGCTGTAGTGTGCTGCAGATGTGTGTGTAAATAAGGGGTTATACAAGCATTAATGGCAAGGAAAGCCATTTTGCAAAATATTCCTTTTTTGAACTGCCTGAAAAACCACCTCATGTGAATGTAAAAACCTTTTTTTTTTAATACAGTTGCAATCAAAATTAATCAACTCCCCAGAGACTGCAGTACTTTACAAATACAAGCTTTTCAACAGTTTACTGGCATATTAATAGTAAACATGTCAATATATAATATAATGTTTTTGAGTTATAGGATTTTTTTTAAATAACACAGCTATGTCATAATTATTCAACCTTGCTGTTTTTAAGTCACTTATTTTTAT
Organism: Cirrhinus molitorella; assembly: GCA_033026305.1. NCBI lineage: Eukaryota > Metazoa > Chordata > Actinopteri > Cypriniformes > Cyprinidae > Cirrhinus > Cirrhinus molitorella. The sequence continues at coordinate 19,047,389 of CM065136.1, read as the reverse complement.
GGTGGAGAACACAATTGTCTTGAAACACAATTAAGCCTTTAGAAACTATTTTAAAAAACAGAATTAGCTTGGGCTGTTAAACATGCATACATTTAGCCCATGTATGTAGTGAAATTAAGTAGCAAGTATGGCAAAGTCAACAAAGCTCTCACAAAAGCTATAGAAAATAAATAGTTATATTAAGTATTAGTTATAAAATAACTATTTATAACTAATATAATTAATATAATTATTATATTAAAAAGTCTAAGGCTACATGAATATTTCCAAGACATTAAATGTTCCTAGATACACAGCTGGCAGCCGTATCCCTTAGTTTAAAATGTGTTGTACCAGAAAACCTTTTTGAACAAAAAATCATAATGTCATTAAATGTTTGATTTAGAGCAACTGAGAAAAACCTGCAATGTACAGCCAAACACTTTTAAGATGAAAAGAGGAAAACATTTCAATGCAGTGTATAAAAAGAACACTAGACAAGTATGGTCTTCATTTTGAGGCATTTGACCAAGAAGAACAAAAACATGCTTGAACATGCTAAAATTCATTTGGATAGACCTGTGGAAGAATGTTTTATGGAGTGATGAGACCAAACAAACTTGTTTTACCCGTGGATCAGCGGTATGTTTGGTGTGCAAAAAAAAGGCAAAGCTTATAAGCAGAAGAACACCATCTCCATCGTCAAACTTTGAGGTGGACGAGTCCTGTAATGGGGGTGTTTTATTGTTTCAGAAAGTGGAAATCATGACTGTATGAAGGACGTCATGAATTCTTTGAAGTATCATGCCGTTTTGGCAAGAATTGTGATGCCTTTGGTGCAAAGAGTGAAACTAATGATCAGTGGACTTTCCTGCAGGACAATCATCCTAAAGTATAGATCTAAATTTACTTATGCAAATCTAAATATTTGGTTGAATTTGAAGAAAGCAGTGGCAAAGTGAAAACCCAAGATTATCAATGATTTGAAAGCTTTTCAGGCAAGGAATGGGCCAAGATTGCAGTAGAGAGGTGACAGAAGCTTCTAAGTCCTTCCAAGCAGTGTTTATTGGTAGTTTTATAGAAAAAAGAATTTGCCCCAAAATTGACTTTTAAACCTTGAATAATTTTGAACATGTTTTTTTTTTTTTGTTTAATTATTCATCAATTTACATTCTCAGAATTACTCAAATGTGTATAAATAAACTTTCTCTAATAGTGTACTGATGCCTTTGTTGAATTGTTTTCACAAAATGTTGCCTGCAGGAAAATGTCTTGCGAGTCAAGGGGGTTGAATAATTTTGATTGCAGCTGTTTGTAGTATGTAATTAAATGAACTTGCGTTGCATCTCTCAATTTTAGGGAATGCGATCGTGGTCATGACTGTGTATTCAGGGCAGTGAGACCTGGTACAGTCTTGCGTATACACTTCCTGTCACATGCACATGCTCTGAAGTGGCCAAGAGCGCAAGTATGGGTATTAGGACAGGCCCAGCTTCTGTCCACTCCTTCTGATTTACACAGATCATCATCTTTGCATGTTTTTGGATCTGGAGATGTTGTATTTTTTTCAGGAGATTTGTAACAGTGCCCCCTACTGTATAACAGTGAAAACATGGATTGCCAGAATAACTGCTCAATGGTGGGGAAGCGATGTGTCATAAGCAAGTAAGAAAAAAAGCTTGTAAATGGTGGACAAAGCATTAAATGCCACTCTGCATCCAGTAGCCTGAATAAATACATCAACAGTGCTTCAGTTAAAATCCTTCCTGTAGCATTTCATTTTGTTCTGTGGGGTTATTGTCAGCTCAGAAGTGCTCAAGGATAAAGCTGCTCTTCAGCGTATCCTGTGGAGGCCAACACTGAAGGACTCCTCAGAGATGCGAAGCCTCCTAAACAGGCGGGCGACAATTAGCAAGCGAGAGGAGAAGGTCCTGTTGAGTGTTTTGCTGTTGATGTTTCTGTGGCGGAGGAGCCAGCGTATGTGTGCAGCCTGTGGAGAAACCACAGAGTTTGAGGTGACCACGGTTTCTCTGTGTCTGCTGCACCACGGCGGTTTTATTCTCATTTGTATTCTGCTTTGAGAAGCCCTCTTTGCCGCCAGGTCAGATATCCCTGCCCATTAACAAATGACAGGAGGAGTTAACTTGACTGACATGTTTATTGTTCTCGAGATGGTCCGGCCTAATGAGGCCCATCGGCCCAGGGTGCTGAGATTACGCCGGCATTAGAGGACACGTCCAAAGAGGTTCAGCTGTCCTGTGCCATTTAAACATGCCGACTGCACACTTGTCCCGCCTGACGCTACTTTACCTCTGGAACTATTTACCTAGACAATGATAGCTTGTGAATGATTCGTGGTCTTGGCCACTAATCATTACGTGAGGGTTGATACTCCTGTTTTCTCTAATGCTACACCTGATAAAGCACTGCTTTGATGAACTGCACCAATTAACGGACAGAGAGCTGAATTACTCACACGACATTCTGACTTTCCAAGCGCAAAACAGCTGTCCTTTGCGATTTGTGCGGAAAAGTTTGCTGCAAGATTGCTGGGGGCTTACTAGTTGCAAAATGACTTGAATATGCCAGATTGGTCTGATCTTCCAGTTAATTTTTAATGCTGTTTATAGATGACTTGAATGATAAAATTACTTAAATACACCTCTTCTGTAGTGAGCTTATTTTTAATTTATGATGTAAAAAAAAAAAGGTTAAAACAACTGTGCTAATATCATAATTAATAAAAAAAAGTCTTAATATAGAAGGAAATTCATAGTTTAGCATAGCAAGTACACTACCAGTCAAAAGTTTTTGAACAGTAAGGTTTTTTTTTTTTTTTTTAAGGGGGGGTACAATGGTGTTTCGTATATTCAGAGTTGTTTACAGTGTTAAAGAGTTGGATTCTCATGCTAAACATGGCCAAAGTTTTAAAAAAATAATTTGGACAAATGACAGAGAATTTCTTTGCCGAAAATCTTACTTCCGGGTTGGTACATGACATAATCGGTGGTGGAACTCCTTATATGAGCATTTCTCCCGGAAAAACGCGTCCGCGGCACCCGCGATCACGTCGGCCAGACCGTGAGAAAGAGAGCGCGGCCATCAACATGCTTCATTCGGCTGCACTCAGTGCACTGATGCAAGGGAATTTCCTCGGGAAGAATGTCTCTAAAGAAGTATGGTTATGACTGTAAGGCAAATATACCTTTGCTCAGCTTCCCAAAGAAGCCAGCGTTACCTGAACAGTGGATGCAGTTCATTTTTCTGGGGCAGCAATGGAGTTTTACAAGTGTTTGTTTGCTGACAAATGTTTCATATACGAGGACCAGTTCGACGCTGGATTTGTGCATTGTTTGATACTGAAAGATGGAGCGGTCCCAGCTATAAAAGATCCTGGTAATGATTCAGAACTGCAGATGGTAAGTGAAACAATATCAAATGTCTGTTTCATTGAAAATCCTAACGCAAGTGATCGTCGAACTTAGCTCCGCCCACGGCGCGCCTCCAGAAGTTTGGCTTTTTCCGGAGAAAATTGGAAAGCTGTATTTTTCTTTTATAAATATAAGAGAACTAAAGACTTTTTAGAGATATTAAGGATACATTACTACTCTATAGGTACTCAGGATTAACATGAGATTAGGTGAAACTGTGTATGTTATGTACCCTTTAAAGAAGTCTCTTCTGCTCACCAAGCCTGCATTTATTTGATCCAAAGTACAGCAAAAACTGTAAATATATTTAAAAAAAAAAAAAAAAAAAAAAAAAAAAAAAAAAAAAAAAAAATATATATATATATATATATATTATTTTTTTTTTTTATTTTTTTTTTTTTTCTATTTAAAAACTCTTTTCTATTTGAATATATTTAAAAATGTAATTTCTTTCTGTGATTTCAAAGGTGAATTTTAGCATCATTACTTTTAGTTTTTCAGTTCAGAAGAACAGCATTTATTTGAAATAGAAATATTTTGTAACATTATAAATGTCTTATCACAATTTAAAGCTTGACTTTAAGCTTTTGAATTGTATAGTGGTAATGGTATAATGATACAAACGCTTTATTTCAGATAAATGCTGATCTTTAGATCTGTTTGGAAATCTATTTGGAAATATTGATAATATTATTAAAAAAAAAAAAAGTTTCTTGAACAGCAAATCAGCATATAATGATTTCTGAAGGATCATGTGACTGAAGACTGTAGTAATGATGCAAAAAAATGTAGCTTTGATCACAAATTTAAAAATATATTAAAATAGAAAAGTAATTTTTAAGTGGTAAAAATATTACACAGTTTTACTGTTTTTGCTGTACTTTGAATCAAATAAGTGCAGGCTTGGTAAGCAGAAGAGATTCTTTAAAAAAAAACATAAAAAAAAAAATCTTACTGTTCAAAAACTTTTGACTGGTAGTGTATTTTGAAAATATTTTGCCACATCACTGCTTATTAATAATAAAAATAAAATTGTTGCTGAAAAATGTAATGTGTATAAATTAATAAGATTTTTGTCAAATTAATTTTTAAAATACTTTGGTGCCAGTTAATTTCAATTTAAAGTAACTGTTTTTAATATTAACACATTTTAAATATTATTTATTCTTACGATGACAGTTTAGGAATTCAGCAGTCTTCAGTGTCACACAATCCTTCTGAAATCATTCTGATTTGGTTCTTAAGAAACATTTCTTCCTATTATTAATGTTACCTTTTCCAGGCTTTCCTGTGGTTTTTGTTTACTGCTTAGAGATATAAAGCAGATAGCCAAGGGTTTTTATTATAAAGCTGGTATCCAAGATTTTCATTTCTTTCATTTTCACCATATGCTCGGGAAAGAAATGAACCCTCCCCCACGACGTAGTCCTGTTGTGAAGTTTCACTGCCGCCTTCAAGATGAAGTATTGGTTGCACATTTGAATGCAACTTCCATGCATTTAGCATCAGATTTGTTGCTAAGATATTTTCCCACCCTTTCTTTTATGTATTTATTGCCAATCTGTTTGTTTTCCTGCAGTATTACTATTATATGCTTCACCACATCAAAACAGACGGTAGTTTTTGATGTTTATCCAAGATACCCAGGGATATGTCTAGATACACTGTGTGTTTTCAAAACTCACTGCTATTCCACACATGTTCCTGTTCCACTCTTTTAAGAAATGCTTCTCCTGCTTTCATTTGAATGGTAAGTGCATAGCTACTCTCCTGCAGTCTTGGGGCAGAGGCTCTATGGTTTTGTGGCAAGATCTGGAATGGAGGTAATTAATAGGCATCTTAATTGGTGCAAGTGTGTCTTCTTTGTGCGTGTCTTCGCTCGACCCTGAACTGTAGTAAACCTTGAGGGTGGCCAGAACACAGGCTTTAGCTGTTACAAAGGGGAAGGCAATAATTATTCTGCAAGTGCTAATCTTTTCTTCTTCACTTTTTTAATGTCAAAGAACAAGATCCAACCCTTGTGATCATGGGAATAGATGGAGTTCTCTGTCAGTGAATAACATTGGGAATGACCTTGGTTTGATATAATTAACAAAACCTTTCCTGTGCTTGGTGCTTGGATTGTAAGGGCAAACGACAAATCATTTATTATGGCTAAACAAAAAAAAAAAATCTTTTATGAGGATAATTGCTGTAATGATTGAAATGTTTTTATATTTCTCCTTTCATATTTCAGATATATGAAAAAAGAAACGTGGCATGCAGTGGTGTTCTAAAATGATGAGGCCAAGTCCATTTTCCATTTATTTTAAACTAAATGTTTTTTTTTTTACATTAACAATGTAATTTATATTTATATATTTTATTCTGTTTATTAAAACTTGAAGTATAAAATTAATTAAAACATTAAGTATAAAAATAAATTTATTTTGGATATTTATCTAAATTATGAACTGATGTTCAGCTGTTGTTTTTCTTTTTTTTTTTTTTTTTTTAGCAGTCATCAAAGTTCAGTAATCACTGGTTACAACAAGCTGAATGCTTACAAAAAAAACCCCACAGATCATGTTTTCAGGTCATTTGAACTTAGATTTTGACTTCACAAAGTAGTTATATATAAGTGTGTGAGTTGTTTACTTACTTTTTGTTATTAGTCTTCCTATTAACACTATTATGTTGTTTATTCAGACTGATTCATGAACGCGGAACATGTACAAACACAAGAGGTGGGATTTATCTTGGGGATGCACAATTTATTTATTTTTTTTTGCAGATATCTGATATGCCGATTTATTATTTTTTTTCATTTTGGCAGATACCTATACCGATAAATTCAACGCTATCTCACAACAAAAAACACCACCAAGTCTCTCCTGTGCAGAAATTATGAACAACATATTTTTAACAAGAACTTGTTTGTTAGAATTAAATAAACAATAATCAAGTTTTTAACATTCAATCCCTTCTTTTTCATCAGTAGTATTATTTGTAATTTGATTTTTGCAAATGGAAGTTCCTCCTCTGCTATGTTATAAGCCGGTCTTCGGATGCTTTGCTTTCGAATCCGCGATCTTGTTGTCAAGTTTTACAAGAAAAGATAATTGTCTGTTTTACTTACTTACTAAAAAAATGTAAAAGAAAGCCTCCATAGAGTAAGGTGAGGTAAACAGCAAAGAACAAAGCTTTTCAAAATGAAAACAAGAAAGAAAAAAGAAAAGTCAAACTAAATTAGTTGACAGTGACAGTGCTTGCATGTTGTGTTGTTGTTGTTGTTGTTGTTGTTGTTTTGCACAAGAATACCAACATGTTTACCTTCTCTTGTTTAAGAAGCGGTCTTTTACTTTACTTGAAAACCAGAATCCATCCGTCATCGTTTCGCATCATTTTTGCCGTGCAAATAAGTCGCAGAAACAAATAATCACAAAATCTTTTATTTCCCATCTGCATGTTTACCACAGTAAAAGATATGAAAACATGGATTAAAAGTGAATGACAAGAAAATTAACCTGTGACATTTAAAGGGTGAAATGGTGAGGATTTGGGAAAAGACACTACAAATATTACGTTCTTGGAAATTTGTGACCAACCAGCAAAACAGAACACCATAACCGCATATTGCTTTATAGACTCGAACGGCATGAATCTAAAACCATGGTCGCCATGTAACATTTGCCTACTAACCAATTATTTCTCTTATAAATAAGGCTTTGTGACTGACTTGTGTCATAATATTCAAGTAGAAATGTTTCATATGAGCAACAGTGTGTTTTGCCGTAGCGCCACCAGTGAAAGAGGTTCACTGACCGCATGCCATAATTAGGGATCATTTTTTTTTAAATGCAGATCATGTGAATTGCAAAAATTGCCATTGTGTTTTAAAATACAACAACGCTCCATTAAACCATTTAAAAAAGGCGCATTCGTGACTGGATATGAAACAGCCAACAGTCAAATGATCCCAAACAGAATTACGGCACACTCTCTTCATTATTATCAAATGATTACAATTGATATTAGGTTGCTATTAATTGCTATAAGCCTTTTATTTAGACACACACACACACACACACATAAAAAAAAAAAAAAAAAACACTTTAATTCCGGTTAGGAAGCTGGCGTTTTGAGTGGCATTCCTGTCATGCCGGTAACTATTAACAATTAATTGATCATTAATTTAAACGACCATTCATCATGAAAATTATCAAAAACTGACATCCCTACTTCTTACCGAAAGGGCATTAGGGCTGCCACTGCACGTGTTATTACTCTATCAAGTGCATTCTCAGTGTAAATGCAGCGATCCAAAACAGTGAATCTAATCACCATTCAGGCAAAACTTTGCTTCAAGAATGAGCCACACTGCTGACGTGATCTAATCGCTAGCACACCCTGAGCACATGTGAGTTAACATAGTCCTTTTATCCGCAAGACATATCAGCATAATTTTTCATATCGGGCTGATGCTGATATTTACATTTAAAGCCATTATCGGCCATTCCGATATCAGTCCGATAATATTGTGCATCCCTAACATGAACCAATCGCAGCTGAACAAAACCAGTCATATCCAATCATATTGCAATGGAGGCATTGCCTCCTCTCATGTGACTTTCCCCCATGCATATTTAGTTGACCCCCCCAAACCCAGCGCATACTGGTCTGTTAAAACTCAATGGGCTCAGGGGAGGCAAGAGAGACGTGGACGCCTGATGTAACTTTACCTACTGGTGTCGCTGTTGGACAGTTTTACTTTAGAAAAATTTGTGATTTTGTGTTGTTTTTTTTTTTTTTTTTCATTTTATTTTTTTTTATTTTTTTTTCCATGTCAAATGTCGTAATATTTGCTCATTTTTGTACTATGATTTTTTTTTTTTCTTCTCATCCAATTTTTGGAGGAGAATTGCTTTGCCTTCTTGGAGAAAACACCCGAATGGATGGATGGTGAAGGAAAAGTGGCCATGATAAAGAACTGAGATGGATCTATACAGTATATGCTTATTACATACCCATGATTGAGCCTTTTTAATTGTTATTTTTGATTGCCAGTGTAGCTTTCATGTGTCCTGAGGCCTTAAAAGATAAAAAGCTTGCAGCCTTGCACTAAAGTGGATGTTTGAATTTTAAGTGAGTTTATACAGGTCATTAAACAGAACAGCCTCTTCTGTCTTTTTAAAGACTAGCTCTGATGTGTCCAGTCTCACTGAGAGATAAGCTATTAAACCATGCATTCAAAAATGTATTTACTTACACTGATGTCATTCCAAAGCCATACAGAGGCTTTTTTTTTTTTAAGAAAAAGGATGCAAATTCACCCAAAAGTCCTCTGAAGATATACAAATCATTTGACTGAGGAACGGACTAGTTGTTAATCCCTGAAAATCTTCCCCTCCAGTGATATGTTAACTGCTATCCTTTAAGGGTTCAAAAGAAATCTCAGTGTTATTCAGATTAGTATATTTTAAAAATGTCTTCAACATACAGCATATCTAAAGTGACGATTCAGCTTGGTTGTGTATACAGTTTTATTGCCAAAGGTTAAAAGCTGTTGACTGAGGTTGTTCTTTTAGATCTACCAGTAGGTAATAAGTATTTACCATTTATGACATGTCGCCTGTGTTTAGCGGATCGATTCCATACACTGCAGCCCCATTCCGGTTATAGATTTCCTGTCGTTTCAGTGACTGATGTAGAAGGATCTGAATTATTTCCCATTCTTTTGCCTGCATCTTGGAGGACATTACAACACAATTCAACGCTTTCCTAAATAAGAGATGACTCAACATTTTTTTTTTTTTTTTTTTTCCGAATCCATTTTCATTCTCTACGCAGCACCATCCAGTGCAGAAATAATTCTTATGCCAGGAAATGAGAGTGGAATAGCAGCCGGCTGTTAATTTTGAGTTAAGACCGCTGAAGCGATGGCCGACCACACCAACCAGCCGTATTCTTTTATTAATCACAAAGCTACTCAGTCGTGGCCTCAGTTGAGCCAGTTTTGTTTATCAAGCATTGTCCCCGAACAATATACAGGCCTTTTTAGCATAGCATTAGGGGGTTGAAGAGATTACACGTCCAGTGCGCGTGTGTGTCTGGGTTTGTGTTCGTTTTTCGTGTACGAATGTGAGGGTACACGCTACTACTTTGTCAAGTTCTTTTCTCAGGGAGAATTGTTGAACGCTCACATGACAGGAAACAGCAGGTGGTGCTTGTTCAGGAAAATGCAGGCTCAAATTATGGCGACTCACAACATGAAAAATATGGTGTGGAGACCACCTGCTTCTCTCAGCATCAGGACAATGGGAACAGTGATTTATGAATAGTCTTTACTTATTTGGAGGCCTGAAACGAGGGCAGAAGTGCGGATGTCATTGTGGTGGGATAGACATTATGAATTGAGTTACGTGTCATCGCTTTTCTGCAGAGCCAACTGGGTCAAAACACCCGACCAAAATGTTCCAGGAGTGGAATTGACTTGATAGAAGATGCAAGCTTGGAGGACCTTAACCACACCGCTGACTGCTCATAAATTATTAATAAAGAATCCTGTTTTGCAGGCTGCCAATCATTTCATGTAATGGTTGTCAGCTGGAGGTGCATGTAGCACATTGCTGTGAAAATGCCAAGGCGAACACTTTGTATAAATCGTCTAAATTGCTTGAAAATGTCATGGGCTGCTGGAACTCAGATGTTGAATAAAGTTATTTAAAAGAATATAGGGATATTGTTGCACCGACTTTCTTATGGTATCAAAGAGTTATGAGAAAGGGAGACCTGGGGCAGTTGTATCATTTTTAACATTTTCCTTCAAAACGGACTGCTACAGATCTAACTGCCATTTTTTGCTATGAGACATTTGAAACTAGCTGTGTGCCGTAGCCATTAATAGACTTTTAACAAGAGAGACTAGATCATAAAATTGAAATTAATAGAAGTTAGAGTGTTACAGTTGTAACATTGATTGCTGGTAATTATATTAACACACACTATCTGAAATAAGAGCGTACTTCAAAGTAATACAATTTCCTTAATACCTATTAATATCCCTTAATCATTTTCACTTTTATGTGGTGCTGTTTCTTTTAGCTGTTAGGGGACATCAGATGCCTAATTTCCACAAGTTGGTATGTTTCTTTAGGGCCTTTATGAAATGTCTGCAACATAATTTGGTTAAAATTCCTTAATAGTTGTGTGAAACAACACCTTTTTGCCTTCAAAAACAGCTTTGTTCAGAGTGACCCATTTCGACGCGTATCTCTTTAAATGCTAATAATTCCTTTTTCTGTGTGTGTGTTTTTGGTGGTGCATTACTATCAAAAGCAAAACTAATCCACTGCATCCTCAGTGGCTCTGATGTCTGGAGAAAATGAAGACTGTGGTGGACAGTGTACAACTGACTGAGTGTAGGAATATGCTAATATGGGACAGTCCGTCAGTGGTTGTGGGCGGGGCTTGATATTTGAGCAAGTGTTTAAATATTATCTTATAGTTTATCCACAAGTTTCCGGGGGGGGGGCGCTACAGTAAACAAGAATGTGGGTACAACTTCCAGTGAGGTGGCGGATGTGGAATATTGTGTGCTAGTTAGCGAAGAGGCTAAAAGTTTTCGGACCATTGTTTGCACACCTTTATGAGAGATGTCATTACAGTGCTTACAGTGCAATGTTCCCAGATCGTTAGCAAGTTTGGATCACTAAATCTTGAATGACTGTCAACTAGTGATATGACATTTGAACCGATGGCATCAAAGCTTGTGTTAAAAGGCAAGCCAAATGAAGCCTCGATTTAAGGCTTGTGTTGTTAATGTAGACTTTACCAATTACAAACGAAGCCTCACTTTCTGTCCGGTCATGTGCATGATTCACTTTGCGTGTCAGACAGTTTGAATCCACAGATTTTCATTGGGACTTATTTTTAATAATTATATCTTTAAATACCCAGTCATACAGGTAATATGAAAAATACAAATTATTTCAGGAAAATTCAATATTTACCATACGCAACTTATATATGTGTACATTATTCTTCTATTACATCATATTGATATTCGTACTGCCATTTAATGACAATGTTTAATGGGTAAATTAATTTATCAGAGTCAGATATTCAACAAATAAACACACATACAGTTAGGCTTTTATTTGTGCATGTAACATGAGTTGATCTATGGAAATTGTGGTGAATGCTTCTTCCGACGGAGCTTCACAGACTTTTGGCTGTTTTATTTTTTTTTCTAGCCACCAGATAGTGCTGTATTCGACACTCTTGAAGCATTGAATCTTTTTCCTGAAACAGTCAGAAGAAAGTCTCTGTGCTTCATTTGCCTGTCACTCCTGTCAACTGCTGAATGAATGTCACGTCCCGCTTGTTTACTTTGAACCGGAAGATGCTCCCACTTTTGACGCAAGGCCTCATGGGGTGTAGGAAACTTGTGGATAATTATTACATCCACAAATAAGTAACTTGTGGCTCTTCATTCATTCATTCATTCTAAATTCAATCTACGACCATCTACTTATGAACAAATAATCTGTTTTTCTTGCAATGAGTATGAGCATTTGATCATTGTCCTAAAAATCATCTCTTTTTTTTCCCCCTGTTGCAGTGCCATCGTTCTGGGGGCTTGTAAATTCTGCCTGGAATCTGTGTTCTGTGGGGAAGAGACAGTCTCCAGTCAACATTGAGACGAGCCATATGATATTTGATCCCTTCTTGACACCACTGAGGCTCAACACTGGCGGACGAAAGGTAAACCATGTCGTTTGTGATGTCTGCATGGCTACAGTTTCAGTGTGATGAGCTGCCTGAGAAAAGTAAACATTGTTACTAGTGTCAAAGTGTCATGATCAACTGTGAAAATGCCATTTTGTTAAAAAATGCATCTAGGTCAGTGGTTTTGCTAGATTCAGAATGGTTAGTATGGTGCATAGTTTGAATTATACAGTTTTCCAGTTTTTTTTTTTTTACAGTAGCCAATACCCTGCAGCATGTCATGCAAAACTCCACCTTAAACTGCATTTTTATTACTATTATGCATGCATTTTTAACTCGTATCATTTTGAGATAGTTTGTCACATTGCAGGACGTATTAAAATTAACTAGATATACACTCTTGTTCAAAGGTTCTGGATCAATAAGATTTTTAAAGAAGTTTCTTATGCTCATCAAGGCTGCATTTTTAGAACAAAAATACAATTTTATGAATTATTATTGCAATTTAATATAACAGTTTTCTATTTTAATATACTTTAAAATATTATTTATTCCTGTGAAGCAAAGTTGAATTTTCAGCATCATTACTTCAGTCTTCAGTGTCACATGATCCTTCAGAAATCATTCTAATATGCTGATTTATAATCAATGTTGGAAACAGTTGTGCTGCTTATTATTAGTATATTTAAAGTATATTAAAATAGAATAACAATATTAGAAATAGCTAAATATTACACAATATTACTGTTTGTTTTTTTTTTGTTGTTTTTTTTTCAGTATTTTTTCCAACAAATACAGCCTTTTAAGCTTAAGAGACTCCATTTAAAAAAATAATAATAATAATAAATAAAAATCTTACTGATCCCAAACTTTTGTATATACATTAAGGGGGAAAAATTGTTGGAGAAACGATTTTCACTCAGAAATTGCTAGCACATTTCACAGGCATTTACAAAGAAGTGGCAACACTTTGAATTAAACATTAAAAAATCCATGCGCATGTTATGCATCAACTAACCACATAAAAGTGCTTTTGTTTGTCAATGGAGAGAGGATGGCATGTTTTGCATATTAATAAATCCTCTCTTCAAAGGCATCAGCAGTGGGTAACTGAGGTTGTGCATGTGGAGGCACTAGAGGAAGAGGTTCATACTCGTACAGATCAGTCAATGACTAGAGAGCGAATCAGGCAGAGAAAGAAGGATAATAATCCACTGCATGGTAATTTGGCCAAAGCACTCTTGACATGCCAAGTCTTATGAAATAATTAGTTGGATTCATTATTTGTTATTTAAAAGAATAGCAGTTCAAACTGAAACAATTTCATTAAAGGGGTTTGTCCTAAAAAAAAAAAAAAAAAAAAAAAAAGATTAAAAAGATCAAAGATTAATGGCTGTTTTTAGTGGCATGTTTAAAGCCGTTTTCTAGATTTTTGCTTGATATTACTTGAACTGCATGGGTTGAACCGTAAGGACAAAAGTTTTGATCTTTACAAAGCCAAGAAACCCCTGTCCTCTGATTCCCTGGAACATGTTATATTAATAATTTTTTCCACACTGATATTTTGGCTTCAACGATGCTGGACTTTGATGAAGAGTTCAAATGTGTTTGAAGTCACACCATATGTGTTTGAGTTTCTGTCAGAGTGGAGTTTGCGTTGCCAGGCTCTCCACAGCATGATAAATGGACTAATGAATAGTTAAAGGAAATTAAAATGACCTCAGAATAGAAAACCAATTAATCAAGCGCAGACATGCATCAAGGTTATGTGCTTTGGATTGAGGGAATCACAGTTATTAAATTGTCTGTATTAATTGAATATTTGCTCTGCTGTAGATGAGCCGCAATTACTTGAAGAGCTTTTAATGAATTTAATCGCTCTGACAAGGGAGGAAGATGACAGTATCGTGTCCCTCATTGAAGTCTCCAATCAGCAAAGTGGAGAATTTGAGACATGAATATGAAAAGATGCCACATGAAAATATTTTCTCCCAACGTCATTAGCTTTGGGGTGCAGTGGATATGAGATAGGGCTAATTAGCGAAACGAATCAGGCCACATGCCGTTTAGCATAGTGTAGATGTATTGTAGATCATAGCGTAGTACTACTAAGTGTCACCTTCCTTTGTCAGCGCTGGTAAAACGGGACAGAGTCCCGCCCAGAGACAAACAATGACAGATACGATCTGCACACAGATTTTATTCAGTTACATGAATATCATATTAGATTACTCATTGAGTCAGCCTTGTCATTGCGATTTCATTAGCTTGGATAGTTGACAGTGTGAGATACATTCTTTGTATAAACTGATGGCATCAGTTCGGCTATCAGTCAGCTTAAACAGGCCGAAGTTTGAACTGAGGCACAACACAAACTCTCATGCAGATCACACAGAGATTCACAGTGATAAAATTTAAATGAATACCAGATTTGTTTGTTGTCCTTTTTTTTTTTTTTTTTTTTTTTTTTTTCTCAAATGACTTGTTCTTGAGGGAACTTCTGTAAATCTGTTACTGATAGTAATGGTAATGTAGTCAGCCGGTTATTATCATCTGATTATACAGGAGTGATCAAGACCCTAATGCAAAATATGGGGTGTTTGGATCTCCCTGTTGGGGTTTGTTTTGCAATTAGCATTAAATTACTGTCTATTATTCTACTTTTCATATGGCTACATGGTTAAGCAAATACATGGGCATGAAAAACTGATTTGAGATAAAACAGGCCAGGATTTACCAAGGGTTTGTGAGGGAACTGCAGAGGATTCTTGAGTTAAAGAAAAGCTTAAAGAAATCATAAAAATGTAAAAAAATCTAGTCAGTGCCAATAGCCTTGTGGACAGTGCACTGACATATAGCACTTTTGCTCTTTGGGCATCCCGAGTTTGAGCCGTGGCTCACGGACCTTTTCTGATCCCATCCCCACTCTTTCTCTTCCACCTCACTTTCTGTCTGAAACACTGTCCTATTCTAATGAAGGCAAAAGTGGCAAAAGAAAAAAGTAAAAATCACAATTAATTGAAATAAACTGATATGGCTGTGATTTTAGTCTACATTTTGTGTGTGTGTGTGTGTGTGTTTCAGACTATTATTACAATAGTAATATGCTTTTGTCTTCCTTTTTGTATAATTAGAGTTAAAATATTATAGTTAGTTATAATAGTTGTTGTTGTTAATATTATTATTATTATTATTATTATTCAGAAATATAATTTTATAATTAGTGAAAAATAATAAAAACTGTTGTTGTTATCATTGTGATAATTATTTTTATTTAAATTATAATTTTTGTAATTAGTGAACATTTATATAAGCACTATTTATTATTATTAGTTTTATTATTATTGAAATTATAATTTTATAATTAGTTAAACATAAACTTTATTGTGGTTGTTGTTGTTGTTGTTTATTATTATTATTATTATTATTCAGATTATAATTTTATAATTTGTGAAAAATTAATTTATTATTATTATTATTATTATTATTATTATTATTTAAATGTTAATTTTATAATGACTGAAATATAATATTAAAACACTAATGTTGTTTGTTGTTGTTGTTGTTGTTGTTGTTGTTGTTGTTGTTGTTGTTGTTGTTGTTATTATTATTATTATTTAAATTATAAATTTATATTAGTGCAAATTATATAAAAATATAAAATGTTTATTATTATTATTATTAGTAGTAGTAGTAGTAGTGTTGTTGTTGTTGTTGTTGTTGTTGTTGTTGTTGTTATTATTATTATTATTATTATTATTATTATTATTATATTCACCATCATTTTATTATTGTTTTTATTATGAATAATATATTATTTATTATTATTATTATTATTATTATTATTATTATTATATTCACCATCATTTTATTATTGTTTTTATTATGAATAATATATTATTTATTATTAATAATTATTATTAAAATTGTAATTTTATAATTACTGAAAAATTATATAAAGTAAAAATTATTAATATTATAATATTTTATAATTAGTGAAAAATAAGAACTATTATTATTATTATTATTATTATTATTATTATTATTATTATTATTATTATTATTATTATTATTCAAATTATCATTTTATATGAGTTAAAAATATAAAAAACTAACTATTTAATGTTCTTATTGTTGTTATATTTGTATGTACTGTTGGACTATTAACGTAAAATCTAAGGGGGTACTTTAAGAAAATATTTTGTGTTAAAGTGGTTTGATTTCAAGAAGTTTGGGAATGCTCAAATTTGAAATACTACTTTGAATAATTTATAGAATTTATGTGTTTTCGTTGTACCAAATAAGTACTACTAGGTGAAATCAATTGTATCTCAGTTTCAAAGTAATGTACTGGTATGATTGATGTTCTTTTCATTAACAAAAAAAAAAAAAAATCAATTGTATAAAAGTTTATATAAAATGAATTTATTTTGTCTGGTTTTGTCTCGTTTGGTTTTATTTGGTATGGCTTTGTGTTTTGCTTTGTTTTTGTTGTTTCTTTTGAGTTTTGCATCTTTTTGTTTGTTCACTAACACATTTTGGAGTAGACGTTACAGAAGTTTGGGAATGCTCAAATTTGAAATACTACTTTGAATAATTTATAGAATTTATGAATATTAATTGATTAATTGAACATTTATTGTTTGTTCTAGTTGTAGGTGTTAGCGTAAAAGAATAGTTCATCCAAAACTGAAATGTTGTCATTTGCATACTCATGTCACACTTGTATGATTTCATTTTTGTCTGAGGAAAGCAAAAGAATATTTTGATACTTTTTTTTTTTATTATTTTTTTTATTATTATTATGAGGCACAAGTGTTGTTCAAAATATCTGTTTTGCAGAAGAAAATCATAGGGGTCACCATTTAAAATATCTGATTGCTCAGTGGAGCCATTTAATAAGAGGTGATTGCAGTGTCAGTTAGATATAATATTCTTTTCATTTGAGTTCAAGGATCAGTGATGTCATTTTTCCTGTAATCTGGCCAGCAGGGGAAGGAGATTGAAACCGTTTAACATGCAAGATGCATGTATGACCAGATGGGGAGTTCTGCTGCCACAGGGAGAAAACGCTCCTCTAGCGGCACTGAATAAGTATAATTACACTGGGAACACGGTGGAACGAGAAACACGGAGCCATGGGATGACATCTGTAGTAATCTGTGGGAACACACCTCCTAGCTTTCACTTCTCACACATGTGACTTCCATGTTGGCTTTGTACCTGCATGTTTCAGCTCTTTTCACTGTTTGTTGCAAATGTTTGCATTTGCGTACTAAATGGTTTCTGTACCCTTGTTGCTAGCAGTTTCATGCCAAGTCGCTCCTAGACAAGAATTTACATCCGTTGTAATTCTGCAACTCTGCAGAACATGCCGCTTACAGGCATGGCTGCTTCATTTCCTTAGCAAAGTTCTCGTGTTGGCAAACCCAGGGGAACATTAGCATAAAATATGGAGTCAAATATTTTTGAACAAAAGTGCGAATGTAAAATATTTATTAGAGAAAGCGTTTGCATCATACACGTGCGTACATAAAGCTCAGCTATGTTTTTCATGGTGAATGTAATAAACCACAAAGGACACAGCTGTTTATTGCTGAGGGTGAAACGCCTCGTGATTATGAGAATTGATTTAGTTATGCAAATTACTGATTCAAATTAATTAGACTCAAGTTTGTGTTGGCTGAACCTGCTAAGCTGTCACAGTATACAAAGCAGTTTGCGCATGAATATCTCAAAGGCTGCAATTATGTCTGTCTCGCCGCGGCCTCTTGCTTGTCAAGGCGCTGGATTTAATTACTGCTGGATGGCGAGAGCTCCGAGCCCTGATTCGTGCGTTCCGAGTCGGAATACGCAACCTAAGCCTCCGTTCGTGGCTCGTCCATCTGTGTGGGTGTATAAATTTGAATCATAAACATGCCGCTAAAAAAGGATTAGGGAATAATTAGATTCAATCGCTTGTGTCCACAGGATGGAGTGTTTGTGGGGTTCAGGGGTTGCGAGGCAATCTCCCTGTAGCATGAGTCGCAGGAAAATGGGTCACACGGAAAGAGGAAATGGATCAGCAGTCTCCTGTCCTCTATTCTCAGATCAAAGCCTGCGTGCTCCACCACAGCTGAGATTCTGAGTGCGCCTTCATGTTTGTGCGGTTCAGATCTACCCCAACATTATGATAGCAGGGTTTTAGTCAAATCTTCAGATCACTTTGTGCTTTTCGTTGAACTACTGGGTGAAATCAAATCAAATCTCAGTTTCAAAGTAATGTATTGGTATGATTGATTTTTCATTAACAAAAAAATCAATTGTATATATTTTTATATAAAATGAATTTAGTTTGTCTGGTTTTGTGTTTTGTTGTTTCTTTTGAGTTTTGCATCTTTTTGCTCACTAACAAATTTTGGAGTAGACGTTACAGTTAGGTCACTTGCAGCTCTGTGTGGTTTGTGGTGGCATTAAAACACTGGTAACAAGTGGAAGAAAATTGGTAAAATTCATTGGAATCAGAGACTAAATGTATTGTGCCTTTTGGATGTCAGAATTTGAATGCATTTTTTATAGAATACTGTCAAAGAAATCTGCTATGATTACTCTACTTTTAGAACATACATTTGATCTAAACAATAGGTCTACATAGTACATGGGGGAAATATTGTAGCCCTGCAATTACAGCATGAAATACTGTTTAAATCTTTAACATTTTACATAACATTTACCTAATTTATCTATTTTGTTTTGTCCAGTGTTGGGGAAGCAACTCTGAAACTGTAGCTGAACCAGCTACAAGCTACACTGTAAAAAACAATTTGTTGAGTCAACTTAAAATAATTTGTTACCTGGCTGCCCTAAAAAGTTACGTTCTGTCAACTCAAAGTAGTTTAGTCAACTTGAAATGTTAAGTTGTACTAAGTTACAACTTAGATATTTGAGTTGATTCAATTAAAAATTTTAAGGCAGCCAGGTAACAAATTATTTTAAGTTGACTCAGCAAATTGTGTGTTATTTTTACAGTGTACTCGTAAATTAAAGTAGTTAAGCTACATTCAAGCTACCCTTATGAAAAAGTAGCTAGCTACGTTCAAACTACTTAATTTTTATTATTATTTTTGCAGTTTACATTTACAAATAAATGAATAATTGTTAATGAAGAAATATAATGAAGTTAAGTAAAATATAATAAAGTTGTAAGTAGAATATTTGGGGTTTAAAACAACATAGTGTAATACAATCATGATTTCAAAGAGTAGGGTGAATTTAGGTTGATTGGGACACTTTTACCAAGTCATTTCAGTGACGAAAAGTGTCCCAATCATTTGAGTTGGTAAACTATCCAATACACACAATAATAAAATATAGTAATATCATCTCAAAATGACTGCCAAAGTGCAAAATTGCTACAAATGTCAATACAAGAACAAAGTGTATGCAACTAACTGGATACGGAGGAGTCATAAAATAAGTAGGTTGAACTCGCAGCACATGCAGTATTTACTGACTGAATGGAGCCGCTCTGAGACATCAATCAGCATCTGCGCTTTACGTGGAATTCTGCTCCAACTGTCCTTTGCCGAAAGATAAGCACACTACTTTCGCAATGTTATTTTCTGTTTGATTAGCGTTTATTACAAAACTAAGGGGGAACAGATTATTTTATGACGGTTCATCATTGTAAAATAGACCTTAGATATAGAATGCACTAACATTGTGCAGGAGCATTAATTAGTTTGAAAAGGCTATTATTCACCACCTGAATGTGCTTTAAGTCTTCGACATAGGGCGCATTTTAATCTTACTTTGCATAAATTGCAGTTGATTCTTGTGAAATATCCAATCCTGTACATCATTTGCAAAATCATCAGACAAGCTCTTGTCGGTGGACAGACTGTAAAGCCACCAGATGCGTGATATCTCAACAGATGGCGGTAATGAACGGATTTAGCTTGTGATCTAGTCAGAAGACGACGCTGCACTGCTTTAATGCACTGCAGGCTGGTGATTCGCCAGAATGTAAAACGGAATGTAGTATTTGGTTGCGCTACACCGCTATTTGTTGGAAAAAGTAGTTAGCTGCTGAAAAAGCTACACTGTCTGAAAAGTAGCTGAGCTACTGAAAAATGTAGTTATGTTAGTTGCGCCGCTACTTGTAGCTAGCTACTTCCCAACACTGCTTTTGTCAAATGCAAGTTCATATTTCCTCCTTCGGACTTTATAACTCTATTTGTCTTGTAAGGTCCACGGAATTGGCCCAACGGAGGTGTCCAATGGTGGATTTCTTGCGTGTTCAGTCTTTTCGGTGCGCAAAGTTCAAATTCAAATCTGACTCACATTTGGGTTAGAAAGCCAATTATTATTGATCATTCACAGGATAATTTATCTAGACATCTGATTATTCTATTTATTCTTTAATATTATTGTACTCGTTCATTTGGGTGCTCTATCGCTTTGGCCGGAAGTGTACTTTACGGTCACATTCTCGTCGGTCTTGGTTATTAGACGGAGGTAATTGACTAATACTTTAGATGGCCATTCCTATGCTTGCTCATTCTTAAAAGTATTAATTAAATTGTGTCTAAATTTAGTCCCCCTTAGATCTGTATACACTTGAATAAAGCGACATTATCTCTAGTTATAGGTCATGACCATAGATATAAGACGACCAACATTATTTCTCTATAGTAGCTTTGGTATGGTTATGCCATGGTTTCCCACGTACACTTAGGTCATAGCTCACCCTATTTAGGTTGGTCAAACAATATCCAGTTGACCTATATGGAAATTCCCTATAAGCCCCTACAATCTAAGTACACTTGAACTAATACCAAGTGCTAGCCGGATCTCTAAAGATACAGTCGGTGTGCCCTATGCTCCATCTCAACTGAATTTTAGTCCGTTACTAACCTGACACAGGAAATACGAGGACACAGGAAATACAAGGATACAACTTAATCTACTAGAGTCAATAGTTACAGAGTAAATCAGAATAAAATCAAATGTAAGAGTTTATTATCTGTCAAGTAAATATGCATTATGCCAATTACATAGCCAATTCAAAGATATCAAATTCTCAAAGATGAATCTAAGAGTAAAGGATGCTTACCTGACTTTCAAAAAATACATAGCATAGAATGTGTGCACACTTCACACTACAGGCTTCGGACTACAGAATCACCCCGATCTTCCTGCAGCATTTCCTTAAATACCTCAGACCAAAACAAACCTCATTCGAATGCAGACAGGAACTAACAGTTGGAATTTGCATTGATCAAGTCCCAGACATGATAGTTTTGGGAACAAATGGCACCCTGGGAAATGGGAAACCGTTGAATTTACTTCTTGTAAGAATGAGACAATTGTAAAAATCAAATTTGTAAAAATTTCATACAAAAAAAATCATTAGGATAATAAGTAAAGATCATATTCCATGAATATATTTTGTACATTTCTTATTGTAAATATACCAAAACAAGCATCGCTAAGAACTTCATTTGGACAACTTTAAAAAACACATCTTCTCAGTTACAGCGATAGCTGGATGCTTTTGTCTATATTATGGATTTCATGGAGCGTCATTAGTTCTATTATTTCTGTGTGCATATGTGGATTTTCTATTCAAGGGTGACCTCTGGCTTCCAGTATGAATGAAACAGACATTACATACTCATAGTGCTCAACAAAAGCCAGTCCATCCTATCTTGGGTAAAAATAAGAAAAATAATACTCCTCTGAAGTAGACACATGATAATCCATGTTTTTTTTTTCCTCCAGTGTACAGAAGCATCTCATCTTCTGCCTGTACTTCTTTTAGAACAGGTTATTGTAGTGCGCCTATCACTAGGTTTTGGGTCAGAGCTAATGACTGAACTAGTGAGCATGGAGAACAGGCCAGTGGTTGGTTTTTAAAGGCTTACTGTTAAAAATGTACATGACTATGAAAGATGCATGACCGTCCTCCCCCAGTAACACCTACATTTGTTCTCTTTCAGTCTTTTCTAAGTGCTATATGCATTGCTTTAGTGGTAGATTCACTAAAGGAATTATGCAACTCATGTAACGGCACAAACATGCAAAAATCAGTGCTGAATCAAATTTGCATAATGCAAAGTTCTGGTTCTGAGTACTGTTGTGGAGGATGTGGCCGACTACAGTGATGATACTTTGATCAACCAAACAACTAAAATTAATCAACCACAACTGAACTGTACATTAGCTCATACATAGTTTGAAATATCTTGTTTTTTTGTTCCATGAATTGTTCCATTCCGTAGTAAATGTATCTCAGTACTGCGGTATTTTCATTGCAGGTGTTCGTGTCTATGAGGCTTATACTGGCTGTACACTAATGAAATAGATATGTAAACATGCCGTGGACATCCTGCTGTGACTACTCTAAATCCCTCATCTCAGGGATAATCTAGTTAAGACCTCCTCCTTGATCTTGTTTTAAAGATGCTAAGTAATTAAGAACTAAACATTGGGTAACATCAGCAGTACTGTATGCGGTCGGATTTTTCATTATCCCTGGTCTTTAAACCACAATATGAAGTGTTTAGCTAATTAACTTGTGGTCAAAATTAGACATACTCTTGGTCAATTTGGGGTCAGTAATCTCATTTAAAAAGATTCTCTTACAGTGTTACATATGTAACAATAGGGCATGGCAATATATTGAAAATTAACAATGTATTCACTAGGATTTTGAAAGCGTCTTGCATTTAAAATCACTTAGCCAAAACTGATTTTGGGTTGATTAGTTAGTTAACTTTTGTGTATCAGTTCAAACTGTCATTGCAGTGAATTGATTTATATTTCTGATTTTGATACAAAAGCTAAAAAAGGCAACATGTAAAGAAGCATAGCTGCTTTTATGTTTTGATGTATTGGTGCTTAAAAAATATTAACTGTGTTCTTGTGGTTAACATCAGTGTGGAAAACATAATTATCAAGATACTGAATATTTAGTCAAAAAGGTATGCTGTATAGCTCTGACCTAGTTCACAATCATCATCTTTGCATGCCAAACACAAATGACCCAACATAACGTTTTTGATTGCTGAAATGTTTTATTGTTATGAAACTGGACTGGAGTTGTTAATCTTGCATCATGTAATTTCATAAATTCTGCAATGTAATCTGCTAGCTGCTCTCATTCGCTGCTGTATTTTTTTCTGAATAGCTCTTTGGCAATTCATAATAGACATGGTAGCTGCTTTAGATTAGCCATCAGATATGATCAGGAGGGAAATGTAACATATGTTTAGCATGTTTATGTTTGCTAACAGTCTGACAATGGAAGAGAATGACATGCATAACCAATAGTGACAAGGGGTAGCGCAGTTAAGCTGTGAGTCAGTGAAGGGAATAGTGTGTTCTCACATTGACGCTAGCTACTAATAAGGTCAATGAACAACCTGATTTAAAATGAACACATTACAGCAGTTTCGTACCGCAACAGTTAGCAGACAATTCAGAGGTCTGTGTGTCTAAAGGGCCTCATTCATTCCTATTAGTTTTCTATAGAGTATTGATCTATTTGCCTAAGTGTGGAAAACTGTAGCATGGCTTATGATGTAATGTAAATAAGTTAGTGGTGTACATTTTTCAGCATTCACCATACATATGCATGAACTGTGCGGTATTCCACCCAAACAGACTCTGGAGCACTAATGCATTTCAGTAAGTGTATATTAAAACCATGCATTTATCTGAATGCACATTATAATAATTATACAGAGATGTATTGTTCCATAAAACTCAAGTTGAAATTAGCAAACAATGGAGCGAAGCATTGTGCTGTTGGTTGTTTTACATCAGCTGAGTTTGAGGGCCATCAGTGGAATTAATTCAGACGCAGTGTTTTTTAATATGGAGTGTCATCATTTTATGTTTTTAATGTCCTTAAAATGCAAATAGTCGTATAATAAAAAGGAATACACACACTAATGCTTTATTTAATGCCGTGTGGGTATGTGTATTTATATGTGCAGTTAAAATCAAAAGTTTACATAATTTTGCAGAGCAAAACAAAAGTTTTGCAGAATCTGCAAAATGTTAGTTATTTTACCAAAATAAGAAGGATCATACAAAATAAATGTTATTTTTTTTTTAGTACTGACCTGAATAAGATATTATACATAAGACATCTACGTATTCCACAAAATTATATTTGAGAAAATTATAGTTGTTTATAAAAATACCCCTTTCATAAGTTTGCATACACTTGATTCTTAATACTGTGTTATATGAATGATCCACAATGATTGATTTTGAATGATTTTTGTAAACTTTTGACCTTAATTGTATGTATGTATGTATGTATGTATGTATGTATACAATAGTTATTTCTGCTCCTCAAATCTGATTGGCTGAGAGGAGTTTGTATCACCGAGCTTATGGTAGCGAGTGTCACGGTGGTTGCCAAAATCCATTATAATTTTATAAATAAAACTGATTTTGTGTCACGGAATGTAGTTTTACGAGTTTTGTTAGGCGAGAATGTACTTATTTAGACTTCAAATAAATAAAAAATGAAGAAAGTTTTCTTTAATATTTTCTGAGATGTGAGCTCCAGGGCATCAGTGGCCATTCAGCGCTCATGAAACTGCAGAGCAGTGTTGCCAAGCCTGCGATTTTTCCCAAATTGGGCTAGTTTTACACTGTTGCCGAGGGTAGT
Organism: Cirrhinus molitorella; assembly: GCA_033026305.1. Taxonomy (NCBI): domain Eukaryota; kingdom Metazoa; phylum Chordata; class Actinopteri; order Cypriniformes; family Cyprinidae; genus Cirrhinus; species Cirrhinus molitorella. The sequence goes on along the minus strand of CM065136.1, from coordinate 19,022,603 downwards.
TTTTTATGTCCGTGGGTTGAAGCGACCCCAATAACATCATTTTTAGCCAATAAAAATATGAATTTGCCAGGGGAAACCTGACAAAAAAAAATTTGTATTTTATCCCCCAGAGCACAATTGTTTAATGGGCTAGTTTTGGGCTAATTTTGAGTAGCGATTGGGCGGGTTTTGGTGTGAAAACCTGGCAACCCTGCCACAGAGAGCAGCCTTACTTACGGTCAGTTCTTCTGGAATTTGCCACAGACTCTGATGTCTCTATAGTGGTTAAGCATAAGATAGAATTTTTGGGGGGTAAATCTAAGAGGTCACATGAATCTATTATGTTTTCCAGAGCAAATAGTTTTGGCTGAGTGCAAAATCTCTCATGTTATATTTTAAGTAACTTCAATGCTGTATATCAGAGCGCTGCCTTTGTACTTTTGACTGAATTGCCTATAGCAACTTTTATGATGGCTGTTGTTGTTTATTAAATATTATTCAATAAATAATATTTTATTTAAATAATAGTATTTGGTATAGTACAGAAACTGTGTGTGTTTGTGATGGTGATTTTGGTTACATTGTTCCGCTATATATTATGATTTTAAATTTACCAAATCAAATCCATGCCTCAGATTAATTATTTTTAGTTAAGTTCAAACACGGTGCATCATAAGTAATATTGATCTAAATCTAAAAATATCTCATAAATTCATAACACTGTATATTCTCTGCTTCACCTGAGCGTATGTAATCAGTGGCAATCGTGCTTAGTGTGATGATGCTAAAGTGTTATTGATCCCCATAATGCATGGTTTTCACCTGCAGCCACTCGTAATAAAAATATTAACGATGTAGCAGAGAGTCTGCTGAGGTTATAGTAACTTCTGTTAACATATCACCATAGCACTGATATACTGAAAGTGCATTAATTAACAAATCATAAGAGCAAAACTAGATGACAGGGATATCAAGTGACAACAGAACAAGATGTAAAATCTCACTCTATATTAGCTTGCTGAAGAGCCTTATGGTGACGCCTCTCTTGTCTGTTGATTGACACATGGCCAAGAGCCCTCTGGCCAGCTGTCAGGATGACTGATTGGTTCGGAACGCATAGAGGCCTGCTTGAAAATGAAGTCTCAGCATACAGTGCAGTACACACTACATCACAGCTTTCATTAGTTTGACTTTCTAAAAAAGAAGATAAAAGAGGGAATTTTATGAGAATATATTGCATGACTAATAGCATTGTTTATTTTCACATGCTGTGTGGTGCTGTAGAACCCAGTTCAATATTATGAGAATCAAGTGTCGGCACTATTTATATTATTTAGTTTTGTTTTATTTTTTATGTACCTCAAAGGGATACTTCCACCCAAAAATGAAAATTCTGTCATTAATTGCTCTCCCTCATGTCGATCCAAACCAGTAAGACCTTCATTCATCTTCAGAACACAAATTATGAATTTTTTGATGAAATCCAAGAGCTTTCTGACCCTGCATAGACAGCAACGCAACTTCCAAGGCCCAGAAAGTTAGTAAGGACATCATTAAAAGTAGTCCATCATCAGTGATTCAACATTAATTTTATGAAGCTATGAGAATACTTTTTGTGAGCACAGAAAACAAAAATAATGACTTTATTCAACAAATGTCTTTTCTTCTCTGTTAGTCTTTGATGCATGTTTGTGCAGGGTATGCAGAAAGCTCTTGGATTTCTTTAAAAATATTTTAATTTGTCTTCCAAAGATGAACAAAAGTGTTATGGGTTTGGAATGATGTGAGGATGAACTTTTCCTTTAATTAGTTTGTTATTTGTATTGTATTGAACGATAGGTTTCAGGCAAGTAATTTACAGGAATCAGGACATTTGTTTTCTAGTATAAGTGGTTTAGGATTCACACTGGCAGTCCACAGGGCAAACATTATTAAAAAGAAAATAAATGATTAGTAATATACTAAGTTTCATGAAAACAATTTCACTTTGTATCCTTTATTTATTTTAATTTTTTTTATGTGGTCATTACTTTTAATTAAGGAAGTCATAGAAAGTTTTAAATCAAGATTGCCCTCGCTGTGTTTTTAGACATATTAAAGTTCGTTCCCATCTCTGTGGTTCAGTTTGTCCCTCTTATTGCTAGTAAACATGTTCTCTAGCTTTCAATTATACTTGTTTTTCCATCCCTTTAAAAGTTGGCCCCGAAATAGGGTTGAAATGCCACAAACAGGCTCTGAAAATTCTGCCTCAGATCTATTCTGCCTCTGTGTCTCTCTGCGAACGAAGAATTGTGAACTGAAAGCACCTTTTATCTCTTTTAAAATATCCTCACATTGAAATATTAGTCATATCAGCTGTTCTTTGCACTCAGCCCTCAAAAATTCCTCTTTCTCTTTAGTTTTTACGCCTGTCATTTTGCTATCCAATATTTTTTGCCAGAGTCAGGCAACCAATGTATCAGTGTCTGAAATAGCCTCTTAACTTGTCAGTTGTGCCTCTTCCCTTTGTGTGCTTCGACAGTGCATTTAAAATCATCAAAGACTTTCTTTTTCAACTTTTTAAAAATACAGTCTGTTTCCTGTGAGTAACGTCTGCGGAAGATGACTACTATTAAAACATAATTTCCATTCCATTTATGAAAAGATGGCAGTAGGAAGCTTCTGAAAAAGCTTGTAATTTTTAAATTATTGATTCAGCTCTAGAGTTTGGAGAGACGCACTTTGAGGCAGAAGAGAGAGGTTGGATCGAGGTGCTTCGTCGACAGAGATTTGGATACAAAATCCCACCATCAGGGCCAGGAGAGCCTGTTTTAATGGTTTTCTCACACTGTCATTCTGCTGCACTTCTATTTTGGCTCACACTGTGTAGGTGAGCTGTATTGATCTCAAGAAGTATCAAGGGAGCATTTTCTTCTAAAAACAATTAGCATAAGTCTTCAGCTAACTTTAAAGTTGCAACAAAGCTGAGAGTTGAAGTGTATCCAGAGACATACGTGACCTTGTCCTGAAGCCAGACATGCCATGACATGTTTAGGTAAATTCATAACTCGTGTATTTGATGAAACGCCTCTGTTCCCAGGTTCTGTAACTGCAGGACTTTTATGCATATCCCCGGCTCCTCTGTGCCAAAAGATCAATGCAGACCTTGATGAAGGTGCGCTCAATGGATTTCTTTGCTGTCATCTTCATCAAAGTATTCATCTCTCTTGGTGTAATGATGCTTAACCTAAAGTTCTTATCTTCGGTACCTTAATTTCTGTCTGGCCATTACAGGCAGGCAGTTACTTAATAAAATGCAAATGGATGAAGAGAGGAGTATAAATCATCTCCCTCTTGTTCCACATAGAATGATTATTATGCCTTCCTCATCATTATCATGGAGCGCACACTAGAAATGTCCTTTCAAATGGAATATTTTCTCTGCTTCAGGTGAACTTGAGTCTTTTTTTTTTTAGTACGATATGTCTAAAGTTGTCTAATTGGATGTTTTAAGAAACTTAGAAAGACTTTGAGTTCATACAAAGACTATGGATATGTGTGTTAGGCCTTTCTTAAGCTAACCACGACAGAATATGCCAGAAAACTCTTTTCTCCGAGGAGGCTACATAAGGGGGAAAAAGAAAAAAAAAATCAGTAATAAGAAACTAATCAGTTGTACAGAAATTCAATCCTTCAGAAATCATTCCTTCATATGACACTGGAAACTGGAAGAGAACTATATACAGTTGAAGACAAAATTATTAGCCCCCCCCCTGTGAAATTTTACTTTTTTTTTTTTTGTAGAATATTTCCCAAGTGACGTTTAAACAGAGCTAGTTAAATAATGTTTTCACGTAATTTCCTATTATTTTTTTTCTTCTAGAGAAAGTCTGATTTCTTATAGTTGTTTAAATAAAAGAATTAAATAATTAAAAAAACTGCTAAGGTCAATATTATTAGCCCCCTTAAGAAATTTGCCTGATTAACCTAATTAACCTAGTTAAGCATTTAAATTGCTCTTTAAGCTGAGGATTAGAATCTTGCGAAACAACTAGTAAAATAATATGTACTGTCATATTGGCAAAGACAAAATAAATTAGTTTGGACTTGAGAGAAAGAATTGTTAATGCTCATAAAGATGGAGAAGGATACACACGTTTATCAAAGCGTTTTCAAGTGTCAAGAACTGCAGTGAGATGCACTATCAAGAAGTTTAAAGAGACCAACACAGTGGAGAACAAGACGGGCAGAGGCAGGAAGCGAAATATTTCAAGAACTTTGAAACTATTTTTTTCAGAAAACTAGTGAGAGAGGTTTCTAAAGACCCAATAACAACTGCCAAGGCACTAGTGAATGACCTAGCCAAGTCTGGAATTTATGTCTCAACGAAGACAGTCACTAGAGCCCTGCACAGGAATGAACTGCAAGGTTGCCGACCACGAAAGACACCTCCAAGCTAGAATGAAGTTTGCTAAGGACAACCTGGGGGAATGTGATGCATACTGGAAACGTGTCCTTTGGTCAGATGAGACAAAACTAGAGTTTTTTGGCCATAGAGATGTTGCCTATGTTTGGAGAAAGAGGCCTTCAACCCCAAGAACACCATTCCCACAGTGAAACATGGTGGTGGGAGTATAATGCTGTGGGGATGTTTCAGTGCGTTTGGAACTGGGAATCTCGTCAGGGTTGAAGGAAACATGAAAAAGGAAGACTATAAGAAGATTTTGAAAGACAACCTCAGACAGTCTGCAAGAAAACATGGTTTGGGTTGACATTTTGTCTTCCAGCTTGATAACGACCCAAAGCATACCTCACTTCTGGTGAAGAAATACCTCCAAATGAGCAAAGTGAGTGTGCTTGACTGGCATGCAAAAAGCCCAGACTTGAATCCAATAGAAAATCTGTGGGGGACACTAAAGTCCAGAGTTTGTGCCAGAAGACCAACAAATCTGGAGGAGCTTGAGAGATTTGCTAAAGAAAAATGGGCTGTCATTCCTCAGGAGACATGCTTGAAACTTGTTAAGAAATACAGCAAACGACTAAAGGCTGTTATACACTATTGACTATCAACATCTAATAGGGCTAATAATTTTGACCAGTAGACTTTTTAAAATTCTTGGTTAGACATTTATTTCGATTTGTATTACAAACCCTAAAAGCTTCCTGAATAAAGTATTATGTTTAAAAATGCAAATAAAAGTTGATAAAATCATCTTTCTGTTAAACAACACTTGGGAGTTATTTGAAAAATAATGAAATATTTTATAAGGGGTTAATATTTTATATATATTATATATATATATATATATATATATATATATATATATATATATATATATATATATATATATATATATATATATATATATATACACACACACCAGTCAAAAGTTTGGACACACCCTGTCATTTAATGTTTTTTCTTTATTTTCATGATTATTTACATTGTAGATTCTCACTGAAGACATCAAAACTATGAATGAACTTTATTTTGTATAAATCCCCAACAGCAAAGCACCCCCACACCATCACAGCTCCTCCTCCATGCTTCACGGTGGGAACCATGCTGTAGAGACCATCCGTTCACCTTTTCTGTGTCGCACAAAGACACGGCGGGTGGAACCAAAGATCTCAAATTTGGACTCATCAGACCAAAGCACAGATTTCCACTGGTCTAATGTCCATTCCTTGTGTTTCTTGGCCCAAAAAAATCCCTTCTGCTTGTTGTTTTTCCTTAGTAGTGTTTTTTTTAAGCAGCTATTTGACCATAAAGGCCTGATTCGCGCAGTCTCCTCTGAACAGTTGATGTAGAGATGTGTCTGCTACTAGAACTCTGTGTGGCATTAATCTGGGCTCTTATCTGAGGTGCTGTTAACTTGCGATTTCTGAGGCTGGTGACTCGGATGAACTTATCCTCAGCAGCAGAGGTGATTCTTGGTCTTCCTTTCCTGGGGCGGTCCTCATGTGAGCCAGTTTCGTCATAGTGCTTGGATGGTTTTTGCAACTGCACTTGGGGACACATTCAAAGTTTTTGCAATTTTCCAGACTGACTGACCTTAAGTAGTGGACTGTCATTTCTCTTTACTTGGCTGATTGGTTCTTGCCATAATATGAATTCTAACAGTTGTCAAATAGGGCTGTCAGCTGTGTATCAGCCTGACTTCTGCACAACACAACTGATGGTCCCAACCCCATTAAGAAGGCAATAAATTCCACAAATGAACCCTGACCAAGGCACACCTGTGAAGTGAAAATCATTTCAGGTGACTACATCATGAAGCTCATTGAGAGAAGGCCAAGGGTTTGCAGAGCTGTCAAAGCATAGGGTCGCTACTTTGAGGAATCTAAAATATGAAACATATCTAGAGTTATTTCACACTTTTTTGTTTACTACATAATTCCATATGTTCATTCATAATTTTTGATGTCTTCAGTGAGAATCCACAACGTAAATAGTCATGAAAATAAAGAAAAAACATTAAATGAGAGGGTGACTGGTAGTGTATATACAACATTTCTTTCTGATCCACGAATCTGATTAGCTGAGAGGAGTGTGTTGTTCTAGTGATATCAGAACTCCAACCGTTCCACCATTTGTATCACAGTGTTTCTCACAGTGAGTGTCATGGTGGACGCCCAAATCCACTATAATTTTTTTTAAATAATAGTGTTTTTGTGTCATGGAATGTACTTTTGAGAGTTTAGGTGAAAATGTACTTGTTTACACTTGCCTGTGGCCTAGTGCTTATGGCTGAATCACAGCCGCTCCGATATACAGCCATAATAAGCATATGAAAAAACAATATTTTAAAAAACTTAGAAACCACAATTTTATGCATTTTAATCTATTGTTGCATAGTTGTTTTGAGGCAATAAATAAATAAAAATTGCAATAAAGATTTCTGGGGTTTTAAAACTAAATGTAGATACAGATCATTTCCAGGATCTAAAGGCATAAAATCACCTGAGAGACCGATAGAAGTGCATGCTAGGTGAACAGGCGGTTAACTGCTCCCCCGAGGTAAATAGTAGGGCCTCATATTCCACCGCTGTCTGTCAGGTATCGCCGTGATTCGGTTTTCTGTCAGTAATTCCATCTTGTGTTGATATCGAAACCACAGCTGCCTGTTCGACCCCCCCCTTCCAGATATCATCCTACGTACCATATCAATACCAATACACCATTACCAATGACAGGTGTCTCCTCGAGGAACTCATATTACCACAAGCAAAATTACTGCATCGCAAGAACACTTCCTCTTATTTTATGTTGACAGTTTTGGGCTAGATTTTGTTTTAATGTGAAGTGTAGCGGTTAAAGCTCTGGATTGTAACTCAAACGTGTAAGTCCCAGAAGGGGTGAATCGTATTCTTGTGAACTGCTGAGTTTCACTGTCCCTATTCTGTCCCATTGAAGCTCAGGCTGCTCCAGGTGTGAACTGTGAGGCGTGTTAAATGAAAAGCGGCTGCTAAATGGCAAATACGTGATTAATTAAGCTAAATGTAATTAGTTTTGCACCATTTTACACATTTTATGTGTCGACTGATGTTTTGACAGTTCTTAGGAATAGACCACTGAGAGCTGGCAGGTTAGGAAACCGGTGTAATGCAGATCAACTGTCGTACAAAAAAAAAGGTATAAGAGCCTTACAATAGGTTAAATAATACATGGCAGGGCATTAACGAGTGGAGAATTACGTCTGAAATGTGAAACGCTTAGTTACAGTTGCCTGTGGCACAGTCTGCCAACCTACGCACAATTTCTTGTGAGTTTACAGACTGTTTAAGTACCTGTTGAAGCCATTCTGTGTCACTCAGTTTTTTGCGTTCCAGATTGACATGTGCTATATTTGTTATTCATGAGGTAAAACTTTGTGGTAGACTAATAGAGAATTATTGGTTGTGTTTTTACCTTGACCAAACATCTCTCCGGGTCAGTTTTTGTCACTCTGTGCTGTACAGGCAGGTGCCAGGTGCTGCGTCTGGGTGCACTAGGCATAAGATTAAAGGGACACTGCTGCTAACCTGTCATGAGACTGCGTTCTCTGCCCTTTACGCTTCACTTCCTGTGCACAGCACTATCAACACATCAAATGGGTCTTCAACCTGCAGCAGCAGGCTTAGCGCAAGGCTCACTGGCCACGCAGTCCACTCAGCTGAATGTCTTGTTGGCAGATCCACCTTTCTGTCACTTCACCAATTTGTTTTTCTTTTTTCCCCTCATCAAGTGACTTGTTTTGCTTGTCTGAAAATTATCTTTTATTTCCTTGCCTTATGTTGTAGTCCATACCTGCAATACAGATGCAATATAAAGGCACTTGATATTTCTTTTCACCTTAGACATTTGGAAATCTACAACCCCAAATTTACAGAGAAGTATCTGTTTGATAGACAAACAGATTAAAGAGATTTCATCCAAAAATAGAGAGTTCATCCAAAAATGAAAATTACCCAATGGTTTACTCAACCCCAAGTCACCCTAGGTGTATATGACTTTCTTTCTTTTAGACAAAAACAGTCAGAGTTAAATTAATAGATGTCCTGGCTCTTCCAAGCTTTATAATGGCAGTGAATGGGTGTTGAGATTTTGAAGTCCAATAAAGTGCATCAATCCATCATAAAAAGTGCTCCACACGACTCTGCGGGGTTAATAAAGGTCTTCTGAAGTGAATCAATGCGTATAAAATTTATAAACCATAATCTCTAGCTTCCACTAACAGTCGTACGCATGTTCATGAGAGAGTGGGGTTTCAGCGGATGACATGGGACATAGCCATAGCATAAGCTCCAGTGAGAATATGCTAGTCTCCTGAAAACCGAGTTTTGTTTACAGCAAAAAAAAAAAAAAACTCTTGGTTTATGTTGAAATCCTCTGATGTTTTTCTTTACAAATTCTTCTTTTGTACTTCTAATTTGTGACCGGTGTTTTGTTCTCTCCTCTGCGCTTCAGCCTTCATTACTTTTTACCGGAGCTCCTGGAATGCCACTTTCTTGTTAATGTGTGTACAACCATTAGCGAAAGCTAGAGATTACGGGATATAAGTTATAAGTATAATATAAGTAAATATGCATATTTTTCTCTACACAAATGCATTGATTCATTTCAGAAGGCCTTTATTATCCCCCTAGAGCTGTGTGGAACACTTTCTATGATGGATGGATGCACTTTTATTATATTCAAAATCTCAGCACCCATTTACTGCCATTATAAAGCTTGGAAGAGCCAGGACATTTATTAATAGAACTCTGATTGTATTAGTCTGAGAATGAAAAAAATAAAATAAAAAAAGTCATGTACACTTGGTTTGAGAGTGAGTAAATCATAGGATAATTTTCATTTTTGGGTGAACTATCCCTTTAAAAAAGATTTGATTAATAAAGTGCATCAAGGTTTCAACAAAAATAATAAGCAGCACAAATATTTTACATTTTATAAGGAAAAATCTATGCTGAAAAATCAGTTTTGCCATTACGGAAAACATGGCATTGCAAAATATATTGAAATACAAAACAACAGTTGTTTTAAATTGTAAGGATATTTCACAATATAACAGATATTACAGTATTTTTGATTAAATAAATGTAGCCTGTATGATCTTGAGACTTATTTCAATACAATTTTTAAATCTTACGAACCTCAAACTTTTAAACGGTAGTATACACTACCAGTCAAAAGTTTTTGGACAGTAAGATTTTTAATGTTTTTTTAAAGAAGTCTCTTCTGCTCACTAAACCTGCATTTATTTGATCCAAAATACAGCAAAAGCAGTAATATTGTAAAATATGTTTACTATTTAAAATAACTGCTTTCCAGTTGAATATATGTTAAAATGTCATTTATTTCTGTGATCAAATCTACATTTTCAGCATCATTACTCCAGTCTTTAGTGTCACATGATCCTTCAGAAATCACTCTAATGTGCTGATTTGCTGTTCAAGAAACATTATTTTTATTTTTATTTTTATTTTTATTTTTATTATTATTATTATTATTATTATTATTATTATTATCATCAATATTTAAAACTTAAAATATAAAATATTTAAAATTTAAAAGTATTTTTTTCAGGATTCTTTGATGAATAGAAAGATACAAATATCAGCATTTATCTGAAAAATCTTTTGCAACATTATACACTATACTATTCAAAAGCTTGGAGTCAGTGATAATGTATTTATAATGTTACAAAAGATAAATTAGATAAATGCTGTTCTTCTGAACTTTCTATTTAAATAAACCTGAAAACGTTATACTCAGCTGTTTTCAACATAATAATAAATGTTTTTTGAGCAGCAAATCAAAGCATAATTTTAGTAATGATGCTAAAAATTCAGCTTTGAAATCACAGGAATAAATTACAATTTTAAATATATTCAAATAGAAAACAATTATTTTAAATAGTAAAATTATTTCACAATATTACTTTTTTGTTTGTTTTTGCTGTACTCTGGATCAAATAAATGCAGGCTTTATGAGCAGAAGAGACTTCTTTATAAAAAACTTAGAGTGGTAGTGTATGTACTGTACATTTTATTTATTTTAATTAGTATTTTTAGTATCTAAAAACCTATATTATACACCTATTTACCAAATGTTTAGTGAGACAGGTGTGCAAAAGGCAGCACATTATGGTTGATAGTCAGAGATATCAGTTCGGAAGATCCCACATCCGATTTTGAATGAAATACGGCATTAGTCTCTGATATGAAACTTGTTTGAACATGACAGTGCAGACAGAGTGAGGAAAAACTCCAGGCAGCAAAACAAGACTTGGACATTCATCATGTCGCACAGTTGTTTAGATGCAACTTCGAAGGCTTATATTGCCAGCCAAACACAATGCTATCTGTTAGCTCAGATACCACAGGGGATCCAGGGAAAGGCAGTTATTTTGTATGTTCTGACAGCTGAGGTAAATGATTCCATTACTACGCCTAACACCAGGTGTACAGCACAACTTTTGTAGCTTGACCCAGGCTACTTTACCAACATCACCTCCATCTACAGAAAAAAATTGTCTTTGTTAGTGTCATTTTGGTTTCAATATTTGATTAGCAATTCTGCACTGGAAATTTGTATACATGTATGGAAAGATGGAGCATTTTAGGAAGGTGCTGTCAGGCACTCATGCACCCCAGCCAAGCATCATCTGGTCTTCTGTCCCATTCAATCACATTTCATCATTCGATATTTGTTTTACTTAACTTCCTATCAGAGTTTTGGTCAAACCCCATCAAACATTCCCTCAGTGGGTTGTTTTCCCTCAGCTGACGTGAACTTTGAGCAAATTGACAAACAACATTTTCAATTTTGTTTGGTTTGTGTAATCCCACAACTGTAGGAAGCCAGCAACCCTAATGAATATTACAGAAGCTATTCTGTCCCGCTAGGAAAAGCGGCAAGGAAAGGAGCTGTTGTATATGCACTGTGACCTTTGTCTGGCACTGCCTGCTGCGGTTAGCCTTGTGTCAGAATGAAGCCTGACATGGCTACCTCTGGGGGGTCGAGACTCACTCCCGGGGATGTTTAGCACCTTGGTGTTAGAAATGAGGCTTAAAGGCCACAACCCCTCAAAGAGGCCTGTATACACTTCTAGCCGCCTTTCCCTGATGGGTATCGACGATATAGCAGCGAATTTGCATAACCAACGGCTCGAAGCACTGTCGTTTAGTATCACGAGAGAGCCATATCGCTAATGTGTCACACGCTTGGGGAGATTGGAGATCTATATAAGCCTCTGAGATGTACAAGGGCAGAGGGCAATCAAGCCAGATTCCCATCAGCCATCAATCCGTCAACCAATAAGCGTGTCGAATAAGGATGTTCTAACTCAAGCAATTGTTTCTGGAAGTAACTGGATGAGGCGAGTTCTTGCTCATCGACATTCTATTCTTGACATGTAACCTTACTTCTTCGAAAAGAATGAAATGCTCAGGGCTTATTTGACATCAGCATAAACTATAATTAAAAATGTGGAACTACATATTATGTCTGTTAAAATGCATTTCACCCTTTTACATTTCAGACCTGAGAGAGTAGCTGCATAATTGCCATCCTTCTCACTTGCTTTGCTCTTATTTTTCGACGTGTGCAACTCATCATTTATAATGCTTATTAAAAATCCTTGAAAGTAATGCACATTGTTGAATCCATTTCTACTACACTTCAGAGGAGATTTAAAGATTTATACCATCAGAAACAAAGAGGAAAAATGAAAAATAAATAATTAAATAAATAATCCCTTCTACTCCTTTCTGGAGTGTTAGAGAATGTTGTCACATCAGGCTGAAATATAACTCTTGTGTTTGTTGCAATTTAAAATAGTGGCCAGTGGCCATTGAGTAAAATAATTAAATGCACAATTATCTAATTTATTTATTGACGTTTGACTATTTTTTTTTTCTTTCTGTACATTTGAGTTTAGTCTTTAGTCTTATTTTAATAAATTAAATCTACATTTATGAAATGGTAATGAAATAAATTTTAAATCTGTCTGTCTGAGTAAACTAAATAATAAAAACAGCTTCAGTGCCTTAGGAAAAATTGGAGTAATCTTTCTTTTAAACAATGCCTGACAATTTCCATAATTTAAAAAGCACATCATTTTTCATCATTCCATTCATATTTTTTGTTTTAGTTTATCTGTCTAACAGTAAAATTGTAAAATATTTGTAAAGAAGTCGCTTCTGCTCACCAAGCCTGCATTTATTTATTTATTTATTCAAAAGTAAAGTTAAAACATTTAAATTAGTTAATATTTTTACTAGTTAAAATTACCGTTTTCTATTTGAATATATTTTAAAATGTTATTTATTCCTTTGGTTTCAAAGCTGAAATTTTGGCATCTTTATTCCAGTCACATGATCTTTCAGAGATTCAAATATTCTGATTTGCTGCTCAAAAAACATGTATTATTATTATTATTATTATTATTATTATTATTATTATTATTATTATTGATTATGATGTTGAAAGCTGAGTAGAATTTTTTTCAGGTTTCTTTGATGAATAGAAAGTTGAGAAGAACAGCATTTATCTAAAATAGAAATCTTTTGTAACATAAATGTCTTTAGCATCACTTTTGATCAATTGAAAGCATCATTGCTAAAAAAAAGTATTCATTTCTATAACATCATTACATTTCAATGTTAGAAAACCTTTTTTATTTCAGATAAATGCTGATCTTGGATCTTTCTATTCATCAGACAATCCTGAAAAAAATGTGCTCAACTGTATTTAATATTGATAATAATAAAAATTGTTTCTTGAACTGCAAATCAGCATATTAGAATAATTTCTGAAGGATCATGAAAATTTAACTTTGATCACGAATAAATTACAATTTAAAATATTTTTGAATATTATATTCGAAAATATCGAAAGCAGTTATTTAAATAGTAAATATATTTCACAATATTAATGCTTTTGCTGTGTTTTGGATCAAATTGATAGACGCTTGGTGAGAAGAAGATACTTCTTTAAAAACACGTAAAAATCTTACTGTAAAAACTTTTTACTGGTAGTGTATCAATCTGTCTGTTTAAACTGACTATAAAAGAACAAAAGAGAAAAAGGAGACAAAATAAATCATTTAGAAGAAACTGACCATCCAAAGCCCTCAGCAGAGAAAACGTTTTACTGTCTTGGCTGGAAAAAACTGAAAAAAATCGTTTTGTTTTTAAAACGGCGGCTGACAATTTCCATAATTTCAATTACATCAAATACCATGGTGCGGTCCGACCGAGATTGATGTAGTATAATTATACAGCACTCGTCTCCAAAGCAGTGCCCTTAACATCAATAAAAAGCCATCACAGTCTGATGAGGTAAATGGCTCTGCCTTGCAGTAAATTGCGGCCTTTACCTGCTTCTACCGATTTTCTCCAGCTTTATTGTTTGATATAATTAAAATGTAAACCAGCTCCTTCCATGGGTGGTTTCTCAAGCGATGTTCAATCACTCTTTATTGCATTGGGCCTTGGCTGTACAAAAGATTCTCGGAGGAATGCAGGGAAGATTGAATGGGTCGGCAGCCTAGCTGGGCTATTTCCTCTAATGTGCGGTGGGCTTGAAGGCTATTCAGGAGATTAATATGGCTTCAGTCTTTTTGGAACAGTGACATTTATTCTTCCCCAAAGTTTCTGTTGTTTGGAGGCACTTCCTTATTTTTCCCGCAAGCCCGCGTTCCTATTTCTCGACTTTCCTTTTATTCCACCTTCTCTCCTATTCTCTTGTTCACTGCCTGATACTCTTTCACCTCCCTCTCCTTTCCCGTTCCATCTCATTATCTTTCTGTCTCCTTTTCTCTCTCTCAGCTTCCCATTTTTAAGTTGGGAAGCTTCCAAAATCCTGCCTTTCGCAGATGCGCTACACTACAATCTGTCATTTCTGTCACAGACTCGTTTATTATACATTGTACCTCAAAAACACTGGAGCGCAATACATGACCAGAATTTGAACAGAAGTGCATGGGGTATTTGGTCTCTTTCAGACAGCTACTGCATGCAAAACGCTCTGCCACTGAGGTTATGCTTTACTGTACAGTTGAACTGCAGAGCAGAAGTTTCACATGAATAAACCCTTGCATGTGCCGCTGTCTTTGTAGACTAGAGATTTGGTGTTCAGTGAAAAGCATGTGTATAGAGGATGTATTTGTGAGGCCCGCTTATTTTTAAATCAAAACAGCTCTTCATTCTGAGATATAGGGGTAGACTGGGGCTAGCTGTCACTTTTTATTTCTAAAGGTTGTTTATTTTGGAAATCATTTTCTGTTTAGGCACATTCGTTGAAGTCTTGGCTATAAAAAGCTATGACATAATTCAACCATTTTTGCTCAGGAAAAATTATATGATTCATTTAACAAGCATTGACCTTTATGGGGTAAGTTGGAACCTTAATGGAATCTGTCATTGAAGATGACAAAATTTAAACTGTAACATTAAACTATAAAATCTATTTGAGATGCTTTTAAACTTACACACAAAACCACTGTTAGAGAAAGCGAGAATTTGTGCAGCTGCACTTTCCATCTTCTAGATAGCGAGATATAATCTTGTGAACATTCCCATGTGACTACTAGCCCTGGTCTCTCCTACTATCTAATCTATTGTACAAGTGATACTCTAGTATTCGCAATGAACCTGCCATTTTTGACATTGCGAGCTGTTCCTGATGGCTCTTCTCTCCTTATCAGAAGCCGCTACTGCAGTAACATTGAATACGGTAATTATTTTGTCGCTCCAGTGAATATGACTCACTTAGCCAGAGAAAGTAGAGTTCTAGAGTTGAGCAATAGAATGATGATTCAGCCGAGACGGTCGGCGTTCAAGAATGTAATGTTTATGGGTCAAGGTTAAGAGAAATTAGACATCTGTTTGTATTACATGATTTTAGTGGCAGTAACACCCTTCACGCGAAATAGAAAATTATGATCGTTCTAGTTTAGCTTTAAACAGAAAATAGCATTCACAGACATGATTAGACATTTTCCGCCTAATACAGACTGTCTGGTAAATGCTAGTAAACATTAGTGGTCAGCCAGGATGGGTTGTTGTACGGCTGATATCGATACTGATACCTTTTTTAGGTTTTAATTTCATACGAGTGCTAAATTCAAGCCCTTTCCAAAAAGGAAATTTTTATTTTGTCCATAGCTTGAATGTCACAAAAGTTGGCTGATAGCTGTGATTTTCAAGAATGGAATTTTGAGAAAAACGGGTTTAAAGTGAGACGAGTTTTACTTTCACTTCACGGGGTTTAACCAGGAGCGCTATACTGCATCATTACACACACTAATGTCTGTTTTCTGTTGTTTATCATGGACATAGTCTCTGAACTTTTGATCACTCCTTGTATGTTTAAATAGGACAAATTGTGTACCTTGTAGTTTACATTTAGAAAAGCGAGCACAGTGCAACTGTTCACACACCTGTGCATATAACAGACTGTCATCAGACTCCTCCTCTTTATAATTCATCATCCGATCCTTCATCTCTGGATGTGAAATCGTCAGTTATAACATTGTTTAGCAGATTTGAAACGAGTAAGATCATTTAAGTGAGCAGCTACAGTACTTTAGACTGTTTTGTTCTCTTGCACTCCACCATCTCACGATATTAATAAATAAACAAAACTTTGCGTGCCATAGTTTACACAGGACTGGCGGGGAATTTGCACTGATACACCTTTATTAAATACATTACATGGTTTATTTTGATAGGTTAACTGTTTTTGTAGTGTTAAGGGAAAGCACCTCCGCAGCGCGTTCAGTCTTTTCTGCTTGCTGCAATAAATTGCTATTTTTCTGCTCTAAACAAGTGAATTTTGCCTAAATATTTTGATGATGGACAATATGTTATGGAATAATAATTTAATGAAAACCTAATTTTGTCAAAAAATTGACATTCAACCTATTTTAATGCCACTGCTTAGTCCTGTTTGAAGTTATCCTAACAGGAGTAGAAAGTCAGTTTTTAAGCATATTACATAAATTAATTGTATTCTGAAGCACTATATAAACAAAATTAAATGAGATATTTGAAAAATAACTCTTATAGATACCTCCAAGTTGTTGGTGTTAATTTGGTGCTAATTTACTAGACAAACCCTATTTAGCATTCCTTCAATTTTCACCAAGATTGCAAAATGGTGAGCCGCTCTAAGGTAACTGAAACCCTGCTACAGTAGGTTCAGGGTTCCCACAGGTCATGGAATTTTACAAGGTCTATTCCAGACATTAAAAGTCAGGGAATTGGACATTTATTTTGTCCAAGTCATGGAATATCAGGGATTTTTGATTGTTGCTTTAAATTTTTGTTTCCAAAATGTAATTTTTATACAGCCTATTTTGTATTATTGTGTTGTTTCACGCATTTTGCCTTTTCTGTGGAAATAGTACAGAAAAATATCAAAGTGCATTAAATGGGTAAAAGACAAACAAACAAAAAAGTAGTGTATATGTGTGTTTTGCACTGAAAAACATCTGTGATCAAGTAAATAAAGCTTGCAAATTGATTGATCTGTTCATTATAGGTCATGGAAATTCAGCTTTTTAGTCAGTGAAAGTCAGGAAAAAGTCAGGGAATTTGGCGTTTGGCTTAGAGTGGGAACCCTGTAGGTTGTCCAGATGAAGACCAAAGGGATGACACTTTCAGCCATTGCAAGAGAAGTTAGCCATTCTAAGAGCTTTACAACGTCACTAAATTCATACAAGTCTCCCAAAAAGGCTGCTCGTCCATGTACGACAAATGCATGAGAAGACAGGATAATGCAGAGAATCTCAATAGGGAATCAGTTTAACACTGCAGCTGGAATTGCTAGCCAGTTCAGTGTTAAACAGGGTAAGGATTGGTCTCTGTATGTTTAAGAGAAGTTGGACTGAAAGCGCAGACAAAAGCTAGAAAAAGCACCTTTGCTTAGAAGCATGTTGTGTGGAGAGAGGAGAACTGGTCCAAGTTCACTTTTGTGATGAGAACAAGTTTAATTTATTTGGGTCTGATGGGAAACATTTTGTTTTGTGTCAAACTGGGGAAAGACTGAAGCTTAAGTGTGTAATGAAGTCAGTAAAAGGTGGAGGAGGAAGTGTCATGGTTTGGGTTTTTTTTTTTTTATCTGCACCAGAAGTTGGGCCTCTTGTACAGCTAAATGGCAGGTGAATGAAAATGCTTACCAGAACCTCCTTCAGCAACATGCAGTTCCTTTTATACAAGACATTGCTCCCTATCACACTGCAAAACAGGTAAAGTAGTTCCTTGAAGCTAAGAACACTGAAATAATGAAATGGCAGGCCCAAATCACTCAAAGCAAAGGGCCTCTACTACTAATTTCTGACAACTGTAACCCTCCAAAATTTTAGTTGTAATGCTACAGCGGTTACTGTTCTCTCTCTCGCTCTTTTTTTTTTTTTTTTTAAACAAAATAATGTTTTTGAAATTCTCTAATTTTGTAAAACAGTTAGTACACAATACACAATTAGCACCTCCTGGTTATCCAGAGGGTTTTGGCAACCTAAAGGACTGTAAATATCTGTCTATTTCTACTGTGTTATTGCTGACATGATGGTGTCATGATGGTGTTGCCAGAATGAGTCAGAAGAGGTTTAGTTATTTTCAGGTTTTAGTTGTTCATTCAGTAGACTGAGATGCAGGAGGGGTGGGTTTGGGTGATTGCGTTTCTAGATGTTTCACCAGTCTTCATAAAGCAGCATCTCGGTCTGCCAAACCACGTTACATCAAACAAACCTTCAGGCATGCTCCATATGGCTGCCTGCTCTGAAATATCAGAAGCACTTTTTTTTTTTTAGATTTGACAGAGAACGTACATACAGTAGATGTGCGTCACCTATATGCTTCTCATGATGTGAGAAAATCTGGTGCTGTTTATATTAAAGCATTTCATGTGGCTTTGACCTTTTTTTCTTTTTTTTTATCTGAAAGTTTTACAGAACCGAAAAGTTGTATTAATTACGCAATTGGAAGACATTAGCCATACTTATATTGACAACTATATCCTGTAGTTCTTTTCAGTAAGCATAAATAAATCCCCCAAGTCTTATTGTGACAACATTGATCAGTTCAAGCTGTTTACAGTTTCTAATGAATGTGTCTGGTCTTATTGTGCAAGATTCATCAGTACACATTATTTATTACATTGTACTTTTTTGTTCTGCTGATGTAACCAAGAATGTACAAGTGGAGGAAGTCCTGCCCTAAGTTATTTCTAGCTGAATAATTAGAGGAGTGGAATGTGTTGGGAATGCTGTTGCATGTTGTCTTTAAGTGCTGGTTCATTGTCCTAACGCCCTCCAATCCTCCTCAGCGACTGAAATCAGAGGCAACGAGCACACCCAGCAGGACCCCTGTGCATTGTTGGGAGACTCAAATCCCTAGGCTTTGGATTATCTACGTGCTTAAACTGATTCAGGATCAGGGGATGCTAGTCACAGCTCACTAATCTCCCTGTGTAGGGTCAGAGGAAAGCTCTCTGGAGTCAGTGAGCCAGCACTGTTTGGACTCCGCTGAGGGCTATTAATTCCCTTTCTTGCCACAAGCCTCTCTGTCAGGAATCGATTGTGCTGAGAAATTGACAGCGGAGGCTCCTCTACTCTGCCTGGCTTTCTCTTTTTCTCTTCTTGCTACTGTCTGCGTCTTCCTCATGCTCTCTATCCCCTACTATTATTTATCACTCCTTTTTTTTCAGCTGTGCCTCTCCTTTGTCTCTCTCTTTGTTTCTCCCTCTCTAATTGGCATCTTTGAGGTGGTTGTTAGACACATTGTATGTTGGTTTGATCAAATCCAGTGTTTGTGGTATACAGTGACTTTTAGAGGGATGATTGTTTCAAAGGAGTATCTGTAGGGAACTTTAAGGGCGCAAGTTGAGGTCCGTCTCCTGCAATGCAAATTGTTATTTGGGGTTGTTAACACAGTAAACTGAAAGTCAGTTATCTGAATTCTTTTAAGCAAAACACACAACAAAACAAAACTCTATTTAGGCAACATATTTGATCATATTGTAACATCAGTACAATATGATCAGTAAGAATTGTATCATTTTTATTAGTAGTAGTAGGTGTTCAGTGTTTTTTGTTTGTTCGTTTCGGTCGTTTGTTCGTTCATTCATTTACTTTTATTTATCAATGAATTCTACAAAAATTATCAGTCTTCACAAAAAAATATTAAGCAGCACAACTGTTTTTAACATTGATAATAGGATTATTTTATTTTATTTTATTTTATTTTATTTTATTTTATTTTAAGCTTTATTACTTGAAGAATTCTGAAATGGTCAGTATCCAAAAAATATTAAGCAGCACAGCTGCTTTCAATATTGATAACAATAGGATTTTATTATTATTATTATTATTATTATTATTATTATTATTATTATTATTATTGTATTATTTTCTATTTATGCATTTATTTGAACTCTTTTATTCATCAAAGAATTCCATAAAAATGATCAGCCTCCACAAATATATTATGCAGCACAACCGCTCTCAATATTGATAATATGATTTATTTATTTTATATTTTATAATATTTAAACACTTTTATTAATTAAATAATTAAATAAAATGATCACAGTCTCCAAAGAAATATGAAGCAGCACAAATTATTTCAATGCTGATAAACACTTTTATTCATCCAAGAATTCCATAAAAATAAATATTATGCAGCACAACTGCTTTCAATATTGATAACTATAAGATTTTATCTATTTATTTATTTATTTACACACTTTTATTAATCAATAAATTTTATAAAAAATTATAAGTCTCCACAAAAAAATAAGCGGCACCACTGTTTCCAACATTGATAATAGGATTTTTTATTTTATTTTATTTTATTTTATTTTATTCATCAAGTAAGTCTATAAAACTGATCCGTTTCCACAAAATTAGGATTTATTTTATTTTATTATTTTTACTAGGACATTTTAACAAGGATCAATCTCTACAAAAATATTAAGCAGCACAACTGCTTTCAACATTTGTTTTATTTTATTTAAATACTTTTATTCATCAAAGAAATCTATAAAAATGACCACATCTCCACAAAAATATTAGGCAGAATATTTGCTCTCAACATTGGTAATAATATATTTTTTTCTTTAGCATTAAATCGGCATATTAAAATGATCAATAACATTTTAAAATGTATTAAAATAGAAAACAGTTTGGGACCAAGTTGTGTTTTGTAGTTATTGATAAAGTTACATTTTCTATCTATCGTTTTCTTTGTTCCTATACTAATTTGGTTAACAGGTTAATGTGTTTATCAAACTATCAGCTTTTTCATGCTACACTGCACTATATTAATACTAAGGAATTAAAAATTATGTTCTCTGTATTTATCTGTATGTATTTATTTTACAGATATTTTACTCCTGTTTTGAATTTTGCTCTTCACTTAATTTTTGGTCTTCACAGATAAATTTTATGTTAGTTAATGGTTTATTTTATTTATTTATTTAATGATAATGGTTTCCAAAAGTTACATTTTCATAAAATTGCTCTATAAGATTTGTTTACAATTCCTTTGGAGAGGGTTGGGGGGATTTGACACTCACAAAGCCCCCCACACAACCTGCATCTTCCTACCTACTATAGATAACATCACAGTGGCCTTTGGCTGGTTAGCATGGCTCCGTTAGCATCTTTTGGTGGGTGACACAACTACGCTATCTGACTGCATAAAGCATCTCCCTCATTTGACAGCCATTCAAAATTATTTATGTATTCTGATAGAGACGTATTCTTCCCTTCCTCGGTCTCGCTGGATTAGAGCACACGCAGTAAGAGCAGCACGTGGCACGGGCTGCAGAAGAACACTCAAGTGTTTTCATGTCCATAGCTGAAGCTCTGTTTCCTCCTGTGCAGCCTTTACAGAGAGTGCTTTGAGAGGAAATATGAATGGAGCTCTCATAAAAGTCCTTCATACGCTGAGAGAAAAGGAAATATGGCGCACACACGATCGCACGTGTGTGCACGCACGAACCCACACACTTGGACTCAGATGGAGAAGAAACGCAACGGCGGTCTGAGAAACCAAGTGTGACAAGTGAAATTAGGACATGAAGTTTGCATCAAAGCGCAGCTGAACAAAGCCTGGGTCTTGCAGCGAAAGTGTCCTTCACCTCTTCAAGTCAGTGCGGAAAGCGCCAGAGGCCACTGTTAGTGTACGCTTTGATCTTCTACCACTCCAAACTTTGTCCTTAGTGACAATAATAATGATGTTTGGTAAAAAATCCTTTTTTTTCAGAAGATCTTTCATGTGTTAGTATTGACCTGAAGCAGTGTACTGTATTGAGAAACAAACAACCGGCTAAATCGGTGTAGTCTTTGTTATAATCCAGTCCAAGTTTACCCAAAAATAAACCTAAGGAGTAATGCACTAAGAATGGCTAGCGTGTGCTGTTTAAGCAGTTTCCGCAACTCTGTTTTCCATCTTACAGATCGGTTCTGAGTTGTGGAGGATGGAGTAGATGTGCTCTTTAAATGCAGAATTTGGATTTATGTGGTGTTAGAATGCTTTTTTCCATAATTTGATCATTTTTGCTAAATGACTGATCTATAGACAATGTATATACAGTGCATACAGTATACTGGCTGGTCAAATTGAACTATAAGTGGGAAGTGAATAATACTCCTTTCAAGTGGAGTCAGACATATCTTAATTATAATTTATATTCAAATAAATGACCATTTTTACCAGTGGGAAACTTTTTCAATGGTACCCGAGTAATTGAGTTGAAGTGGCATTTCTTCATGAAACATGGCAAACAGCATGTCTGCAGCAGAATGGTTAGAAGAAAGTGAATAGAATAGTATTGAATAGTTTTGTGAAGTTTTTTTTTTTTTTTTCTTTTAGTAATATCAGGGGTTATTAATACTTTATAATGCCAAAGACATCCAAATATGAGTGGATATTAGGGTGGCCCTTATTGGGCGGTAATATTCGTTTGTTTTTTATTTTTTTGGAAAGGTTAACCTCTCACCCCCTCATTTGTTCCTCCACTAGAAGTATGTAATGTGTGCAAAATTCCACCCAGATAATTTGTAATTTAAGGTATGCTCAAAGAATGTCTCCTTTTTTTAAACAGGTACTTCAAAGTACAGCACTCTCTTCCACCTTCAATATCACAACTTATCGACTTATCAACATCATGACTTAAGTAATCATGATTATGCAGATTTTTAGAGAGCAACGAAATTTGTTTCCAGCAGCTGAAGCACACGTCAGATTATCATTACGATCTAGATCAGGTCGCAATTTTTCAGGAAAGGTCCTTGCGCCGGGACTCAAACTCGGGACACCTGAAGCACAATGGCACTACATGTCAGTCCGCTGCCCACAAGACGGCAATGTAATTGAACAGTTTAAGACTAACAACACTGTGTTCTCAGCAATCCAACCTCAGCTAAATTTGGTTTGTTTCCATTTCTCGTTAAGAAGAGTTGACTGGGAAGGTGAGAGCATTAGATTTTTCAGAAGTCCAAAAATAAGGGCCACCCTAGTGGATAAAAATATAAATAATAATAATAATAATAATAATAATAATAATGAACAACAATTGGTATTTATATTGTCACAAGACACAACAAAGTAATAAAATATTTACTTTTATATAATTACCTAGTTAAGTACTTAGTAGTAGCTGTTGTACTTGCATGAAACAAAGTGTACACTGTAAAAAACAATTTAATAATTTGTAACAGTAGCTGCTTATTACATGTACGTAATTACAAACTGTAATTACAGGCTGTTCCATAACTTAACTACATGGTAGGTACACTGTAAAAAAAAATAAAAACATTTGTTGAGTCAACTTAAAATAATTTGTTACCTTGCTGCCTTAAAAAATTAAAGTTGAGTCAACTCAAAAGAAAGTTTAGTCAACTTGAAATGTTATGTTTTACTAAGTGACAACTTAGATATTTGAGTTGATTCAACATACAATTTTAAGGCAGCTGAGTAACAAACACAGCTGTTAAGTTTAACAAACATTTTTTTAGTTTAGTCATCTCGAATATCTTAGTTGTCACTTTGTACAACTTAACATTTCAACTTGAATAAACATATTGTTTTTTTACAGTGTACTTTCCATGTAGCTAAGTTATGGAGCAGCCTGTACTTACAGTTTGTAATTATGTACATGTAATAGGCAGCTATTGTTGCACATATGTAACAGACCAAGTCTGTTACACAGCTAGCTACTTATCTATACTGTACACCTTATCCAGCTGCAACTTAGTTTGAGTTAACCTACCAGTACACAGCTTGTACATGTAACACCTTTCTAATTACATTAAAATTACAGAATATTACACAGGCATAAGCTACTTAAAATAAAGGGTATCAAGATTGTACAAGTGTACAAGTAGCTGTGTAACAGACTCTGTTACATATGTGTAACAATAGCTGCCTATTACATCGGCATAATTACAAACTGTAAGTACAGGCTGTTTCATAACGTAGTTACATGGTAAGTATGGCTTGTTTCATTTAAGTACAACAGCTACTACTAATTACTTAATTAGGTAATTACTCTGAATTATGGACACTTTATAATAAAGTGTTACTGTATATTTTATCTACTCATTATATTAATGCAATCCTTTAAATCTCCATTCATATGCTGCTTTATATTTAAATGGCTGGTTAGCATTCACTAGAGCATTTTGCAATTCCTCTGAAATCCTCCACCTCCCTAGCTCCACCTGTTTAGATCTGCTAAAGGTTATAATATATGCTATTTGTGCAGCAGCAGTATGTTTTAATACTCACAGCACTGTATCAGGGTATATATGTTGGTAGGCCAAGACCAAATACAATAATATTGCCATCTCCATTTCCATGCTAAAATCTTGGGAGAGTTGTCATGATAGAAATAATTTCAACATTAACTTTGACAACCCATACACACTTAACCAATGCACACTTTTTCAAGTGAAGTAATCATTTCTTAGATGTGTAAATAAACCACTGTAAAGAGTCAGTCCACTGGAGGCGAGTTGAAGAAGCAAAGTGCAGTTTATTAACAATCCAACAGTGAAATGCAACAAACAAATGATAATCCAGACTTGAAACAGAGACTTGAAACAGACTTGACTTATGGAACAGACATGACATGAACAAATAGTGACAGTGGCAAAATGAGGGCTACTTATAGTGCACAATAAGGGTAACACGAGACAAACCAACCAATGAGAAACAAGGAACATGACATAGCAACCAATGAACAAACAAAACAGAGAAAACCATGGCTAGACATAAACCAATCCAAACATGATACATACACAGGCAGGAGAACATGAGGAACAGGGAAGCAAGACACAAACAGGAACCATGAGTAAACTTCAAAATAAGAGACATGAAAACATGAACATGAATCAAACCCAAAACAAAACCCAACCCCATGTTACAACATAGGTTGAACACAATCATGCAGACATGTGCTGCAACTGTATGCTTTTGTTGTTATGGTTTGGCTACCTGGGTAATTTGTTTTCATCTTGAATGCATGGCACTTCGTAATAACGGCTGCCCAACTTGAAGTACACTTGAAAGCACATATGACAGGTTTTTGAGCTGAAATACTTAGTGCTAAAGTGCTGTTGTTTAGCAAATTCGGGCTAAGCATCTCATCAAATGCTAACTATAGTGCTGAAGCACATGAGCCCTTCTGAAAGTTTCTAGAAAGTAACAGAGTGTGATGAACGTGCTTCAGTTTCTGGAAAAATGCTTTGAGCTATTAAAATGTGTAAAATTGTGTCTGTGTATATGGAGTGTTATCTTTGTTTTCCACCACTTTGTATTCCTGTGCTTATTGAACTTGCGTGTCTCTCGCTTAGATTTGCCTTCGTTGGCATGCTGAAGAAAACAGGGTTAAGTTTAGACATAAACACTCCAGCATCTAAATGGAATTGCCAGCTCCCATTACCTGGAAACATATACCTCTTACACCTTCCCCTGATGGAGTCTGGTAATACATGCTACTGGAGCACTTTAGAGAGTGTGTTTGTGAGCAGAGAAAGTGTATTATTGCACACATACTTTCAATGTCTCCTGTAATCTCGAATACGCATGACCTTGATGTGGAAAAGAGAAACAAAAGATAGCAGAAGGCCCTCCTTCTATTCTTTACCAGCCACTTATGGTTGAAATATGAATAATAGATCTGTGTTCTTCTCTTGTTATCTGCTAAGTATGCTACACGTCTCACTCACATTCCATCAGATAATCTTTGAAACAAGAGAGCATGTGATGTGATGGCCGATATTGGGTGCATTTGAAGCTGTTGTTTGGCATACAATATCTTTGCTTGTTAAGTGGCACTCCTCCGCAAAACTGTAATGTAAACCTTCTCAGGCCACTCGCCACAAATGTTGTGGCTTGACGAATTGCCGCAATACGAGCCTCAAAGTGCTTTCTTGATAGCTTTTATCTAAGTTTGGACTAAGTGCTTAGTGATCAAGCTAGACATGGACATTTTGAATCTAGACCAGGGATGTCTTGTGAAATAAGAAAAAAAGCAATCGAATTTTAAATTAATCAATCTGCTCATACAATCATTCCATTAACATCACTTTAGTTCTCTAGTTCTGCAATACATTTCTTAAGGCAGTCACCTCGGTCAGATTTATATGAACATTGTGGATAGAAGGATTGAGGATGATAGATTGAGGATACATGAATGAAAGGCAGGCATTGAGAAAGCAAGAAAGATTGAATTGGTAGTAAATTGGCCTTTTGTTCGACTAAAAGCTTTGACCTTTGAGCCTTCATTGGCAGACTGATCTGTTGACACTGCTGATAGGTTGCAATCATACCAGGAGTGTCCCAGAAATAGCACAGCTGTTGTACTGTATGTCTGAGCGGTGACCCTTCTCTGCCATTAAATCGTGCTAAAGATTGAAATGTGAACTTGACTGTCCCATACAGATGACCCAGCAGTGCTATTAAAGCAGCCTTAGTTTATGGGGAAAAGTTTATTATCCGTTGGAATTCCCACAACACAGCTTGTAAAGGAAAGACTACATTAAACAGTGTGCATTTATTTCTGAATTCTACAGGGATATTTCACCCAAAAATGAAAGTTGTGACTCAAATTACTCGAAACACAAGTTAAGATATTTTTGATAAAATCCGAGAGCTTTCTGACCCTGCGTAGACAGCAACGTAACTACCATGTTAAAGGTCCAGAAAAGTAGTAAGAACATTAGGGCTGTCACAATTTCTTGATTCAATTCGTCTACTTGATTTAAAAAAATAAATGATAAAAAATATAAAAATAAATATTTGATTGCATTTAATGAACGCATTTAATGGTTCCATTTACATTTTAATAATCAAAAGCATCTCCAATTAATTGTTTTTATAAAATATGTATCTATTTAAATATTTCTGGTAAATACTCTTTATAAAATAATGTTTTGATTAATAATTGTATTATTATTATTAGTAGTAGTAGTAGTACTATCATTTCATTTAAGTACTATATTTCTGTCACAGTTTGTTCAAGTTAACATGAACTTTTATGTTGATGGGTTGCTGTGAAGACCTTCAAGTTTTTGTTCGTAGCCTATATGATATGATGTATATGTTTTTTTCTCAAAATAAATGGCAAAATGCTCATGAAATGACTCTGATCAGTTCTAGAGATTATGTTCATGTGTTCATGTACTCATTCAGGCAGAAGTGGCTAAAAACACTGGGAGCATCACACGCACTTCAGTATGTGTGTAGTAAACAGAACTGCATTCCTGCGCCATTCATTCACACAGAAACGCGCAGAAGATTCTGACATTCTGTATTATACAATTATATAATGGTTTATACAAACCAATTTTATGAATGGATTCTGTGATTCCATCCGTGTTTTCCCTGTAATTATCGAATTACTAGAATAATCATCAGAATAATCGACAGATTACTCGATTACCAAAATAATCGTTAGTGACAGCCCTTTAGGACATCGATAAAATAGTCCATGTGACATCAGTGGTTCAACCTTAATTTTATGAAGGTACAAAAATACTTTTTGTATGCAAAGTAAACAAAAATAACTTTATTCAACAATTTCATCTCTTGCGTGTCAGTCAGTGTTCACGAGTATTATGACGTTGCGTTGTCTATAGAAGGTCAGAAAGCTCTCGGATTTCATCAAAAAATATCTTAATCTGTGTTATGAAAATGAATGTAGGTCTTGTGGGTCTGGAATGAGATGAGGGTG
This sequence comes from Cirrhinus molitorella, assembly GCA_033026305.1. Lineage (NCBI taxonomy): Eukaryota > Metazoa > Chordata > Actinopteri > Cypriniformes > Cyprinidae > Cirrhinus > Cirrhinus molitorella. Next base: position 18,994,912 of record CM065136.1, on the reverse strand, counting down.
AGTAATTAATGACAGAATTTTTGTTTTTGGGTGAACTATCCCTAATGCAGTTTTTTGATGTTTCCTCTTGACAGTTTCAATGCATTTTGTGCTCCTTTAGACCATTTTTTTTTTTTTCTATTTCCTAAAAAGAAAATATTCATTCATGGTTAAATTAATGTATTGTTGTAAAGCAATAATAGTTCAAAAGAGTAAATCAAATACAAAAATGAGCTTGAATGACCAAGCATTTTGTGAGCCAGTGGCAAATAACTGCTTTCTGTCTCATTCATTATCAAAAATTATTGCTTTTATTTAAGCTGTGAAGCCTTCTACTCTGGAGAAAATGTTGAAAATTGTGAAGAGGAATAGGGCTGTTAGCTGACTGAGTCACTTAATGTTGAACGGTGTAGATTAGTTGCCCTTATATTTCTGACAATCAGAATTATTGCAATGTTTGCATATATATATATGTTTATATGGTACACACACACACACACACACACGCATGCATACATACATACATACATACATTTCAGTAATCACGTAAAAAAAAATGCTACACGTGTGTCTGTACATATGTGAAAGGAAAATGTCTTTTGATTTTTCTGTTTGTATTTCCTCTTATATTCTTTGTAAAGGGTAGGTGAACCGTTCTTTCTGAATGGACAGTAATTAATGTGGCAAGTGCTCTCTTAAACCTGAAGTAGATCTCTCTAGCCTGGTTGTACTCAGAGGAACCCACACACGGCTTTGTTTGCAGCCCTGAGTCCAAGGCCGTGAGCACCAAGTACTGACTATTAACCCAGCCTTTTCCACAAGAATGAAAGCATACAGAAATAAGAAGCTGCTTAGACTGTAAAGCTGAGCGTCATAATGTTCATTGCCGTTTGAGAGCTGTTGGAAATGCTCATATCCGATTGGCTCTTTGTATATGGGCACATGCAATGCCATTGATGTGTTTTTTTTCATTTTTTGTGAGTTGACTCTCGACCTCAAACAGCAAGCTGAAGGATATGAGGTTGTCCTAGCTTTGATGCTTGACTATATTGACAGAAAGAATATTGCAGCTCAGTTTGTTCTACTCTTCAGTATATATAACCGTTCACATCAAAGGAAGCGCACAGGGTCGGATGATGAAACCGCTGTGTCAGAGGAGACGTGAAGCCATCTCATTCCATTGTGTTTACTTTGGAGAGGTGCATTTCTGTCCTCTCGCCGGTCTCATTGCTTCTCCTTGCATTGTTTATGGCATGTTATTAGTGGCACTCACGGGTTGAATGACAGCTGAGTGAAGCCAGCTCAAACACTGTTTTAGTATTGATGGAGATGCCAGGCAGCCAGTGTAAACTGACACTCGGACCAGCCCGGGAGAGACGAAGAGCGACGTGCACGGTGGGTTAGACTATGTTAACAGCTTTACTTGTCTGATTTATGGAAGCTAGCCTTCTAGTTCTTCAGAGACCATGGGGTTAGATTGAGTGGTTGAGGTGTCCTGAAATTATTAGAGGAATGGCTCTGTTTGTACCTCTGGTGAAGGGGAGAATTATAAAACAATAATGGTTTTTACAGAGGTTCTCAGTGTGTACTAAAATCTGGTGAACAGTCTGCTCCCCCTTTGGATCCCATTATTCTGTCCTCCCACAAAACAAACCTCAGGCCTACAAGCCCACATAAAGAAATGTGTAAAGAGGCTTGTGAATGGGCTTTGTAAATGTTTCAGGATGTCTGGCTATTAGGGCTGAAACTGTTCCTGTAAAAAAATTGGAACTGCATGGTTCACCGCCCACGCTTCTGTACGCATTTGTGCCACGGTTCGTCTCCATGTCCAAGGATGCCTCTGAAAATATACATTTTAAATGTGTTGGAATTGTAAGCTGCCCGTTTTCAAGAGTCATTACTATACTTGGCTGTATAGGTCACGCTGCAAACGGATGCACAAGGATGTAAATATAAGTGTAATTGCAGTCATGTGCTTTGATAGTAACAGTGACAGCTCTAGTCAGACCCACAGGACAGAAGTACTGCACTCAACAAAAAGATTGCCTAGGTTTGTTGCAAAAACAGCAGAAATGGTTTCTCGTGAATTAAATGAGCCATCCTCTTTCAAAAGTTTGTTTATTAGTGGTTAACCTAGATGGTAAACAAATCATATACTAATGATTGAGCTAGTGTATATAATATATGCTATGTATACATCACTGGTTTGCTCCAGTCATTCTGTAAAAACATCTTAAAGATGATCCAGAGAAATGGCATGCACCTGAGCTAAGTGTCATAAATGTGAAATGTCACAGGGTTTGATAGAATAGTTATGGATATTTTGTTTTTGTGTGTCATTATGGGGTGTAATATGGAAGCCCATTCCCACCACTGAATAAAAAATAAAAAAGTAATGTGTGACTTTTTATCTTGTAAATCTGATTTTTTTTTTTTCTGACTTGCGAGTTGAGTCAGAATTGTCTCAGTTCTGAGAACATATCAGTCTTTTTTTACCCTTGAGAATTGGACTTTATAACTTACAACTGAAAGTTTACATTTCACAATTCTGTGAAAAAAAATGTCAAAATTGCGAGTTTATATCTCAATTCTGGCTTTATTACTCGCAATTGTAAGTTTACATCCCCTAATTTGGACTATATATTCACAATTCTGAGAAAAAAAAGTCAGAATTGCGAGATTAAAAAATCAGTTACCTTTTTTTTATTCAGTGGCAGAAGAGCTTCCATAGTATGAAGTGTAAATGATGTAACAAAATATTTTTTTAACATTTTAGCATAAGGCTGCAACATAACAGAATGTGAAAAAATGAATACTTTTTGAATCCATTGTGTATATATAAAAATCCAAACACAGACAAATGAACTCCGAAACACCGAACTCAATGAATTTCCTAAAAAAAAAAAAAAAAAAAAAAAAAACAACTCTGCTGCCATGTATTTACCATGTCCACTACTAAACTATGATACAAACTGAACCATGCGAGATTTAAAACCCTAGGGGCTATTTAGTTTATCTGTATGGTTACCGAGGGATAATCATATCAGAGTTTTATGAACATTGAGATATCATCGGTGGTGGGATATGTGGTCAGACAGCATTTCTGCACTGCTAAATGGCCTCATGTTTGCCTCTATAGTAGGTAGGGGACTTGATGAACATAATCTTTCCTGTACTTTCATCCATAGCTAGGTGAGGTAATGAGGTAATTTGTCAAAGTTATGGAAAGCAGACCCGTCCAATGTGTATTTCTATCCTGCTGAAAGATGCGTTTCCCAGACAAATTGCCTCTGAGTGCTGATAGCAGTAATCCCTTGAAACAGACGTACCTCAATGCCGCCAACAGCATTCCATTCTGGGCGAAGTGCAGAAGCCATTAAAAGTTGAAAATGTGCTCATAATGTAAACCTGAAGAGAGACATATTTAATGTTCGCTTCCTCCCGCTAAAAACCTTTTCTCTAACATGTTCCATAACACGAGCCAGATTGGCCTCTTTCTGTTCTGTTTAAGATGTCCAGCTCAGAGCAACAAAGCTTGAGACACAAAGAGCTACACAACTCACTTACAGTAAACACTGAGTGATAAAGAGAGGAGAGAAATCAATAGAAGGGAGACACCACAAATCTGTCGATGGAAAGAAGTACTGGAGCTTGGCTGTGGGATTAAATCCGCAAAGTACTGCCTGTTAAAGAGAGGCCATAAACACTCCATGTGCCTCATGTTTGTCAGTGCTCTATATTCTCAGCTCTGGCCTTTTAATTCCGCTCTGCCCAAATTAGAGGGATTTATTGAACAAAGCTGCACTGATTGGGAGAGCTTGGAAAAGCTACCAGCAATAACTGAACTGTCCTAAGAAGATGTGATGGCATCCAGAGAAGACTATATGAGCTATATAATTTGCACTGAATGATATAGTTTCCAACAATACTGGAGTAGCACCACTAATGAATTTACAGACAGCACTTTTTGAAGAATCAAGAATATGCAATGCAACTGATGTAGTCTGATTCCTACATGAATGATCATTATAAGCTCATTGTAGTGAGTTAAAGACATACAGCACTATTCACTTTTTTTTAAAAATATCAGTTTACATTTCCAAAATTAATTTTGCCATTAATTGTAATAATCCAGTGAGATTTCCAGTGAGTCTGACAACAGCCAGTGCTATACCAAAGGTATAGTACTATTTTTTTTTTTTTTTTTTAATGAATTCACTTCTATTAACTAAACCTTTGCATTTAAAACAGCTTGCACATAGTTTTTAAGGTAGCAGGTAGATCTCTTGAAGCATCTTGGAGATGTTGCCACAGTTCTTCTGGATTTAGTCCGTCTCTGTTTCTTAATGTCATTCCAAACAGACTGGATGATGATGAGATCAGATCTCTGTGTTGAACACTGGTTGTTGTTAGACTTGTGCAAACAAAAATCTCACTGGATTATTATGATTAATGGCAAAATGAATGTCTGGAAGTGTAGTTTAAATTGCTTAAACTTATTTTGATGAGTTCAAGTAATGTTAAACCGTAAGTTGCCATGACTCATTTTTACAGTGTAGAGAAATTACCATAGTAGATGCTGGAGGCTTCCCAGGAGGTGCTGGTGGAAAAAAAGCAGTGACGCTGTTTCCTATCGACAGCTTCATGTAAAATTCAGCAGGGCTCCAACCAGCCATCCCCTCGCTATAAGCCCTCCCCTCAATAGGCTCATTCAACCTTCCCTTCTCTTTTGCAGCCTTCCTGTCTGCCCTCATCACAATAGGTGACTGCCGCACAAGAGACAGTTGCCAGAAACACTTTGCCACACCTTTCACTTGTTGTTCTCCCTTCTCGCTCCACAGAAACATACGAGCTTCGATAAGAAGCCAAGTCCTTGTACGAACAGCCAGCTTCTCCAGATGGCAGCGAGGGAAGGGAGGAACGGGAAAAAACAGAAACACCTTGTATTTGCTCACGGGGCGAGAAGAGATCCGGATTTGATCAGTTGACACCGAATGAAATGACAATTATTTCACAGATCAGAGCATTTAAATAGGACCTGCCTGTTCAGTCAGTGTGCTTTTCTGAGGAATGTTGTCCCTGCTTTTTGTTATTCCTGCCAGCTTGATCAAGGTCGTCGTCCTGTTAGTTATTAGTCTGCACGCTCCCTCTGCTGGCAGCTCAGGGGGAAATAAAGGAAGAAAGATGGGGGGCTCAGTCAGCAAATGTATATGTGAGGGGCCTGGGGGCAAACAAGCTGTGCCTGACTGGTAAGGAGAGACCTGAAATGAGCCGCTAATGATAGGTGAATCAGCATTTCCAACGGGTTTATGGTGGATTCTCAGTCAGACTCTAATAGAGTCATTAAAATGAGAGGTCAAGTGCTCCCTGTGCTGACTGTTAGTATCAGATAGATTTACTGACTCTCAGAGACACTTTATATAGGGGGATAGTGCATGCCACTAAGCATTGTTTTCCTATCCCGTTGTGTCCTGTGAAGTAAACCTAATTTATTTTAACGAAAGATAAGTTAACACTGTTTATTCTTCAATGAGTTCATCCACTGCTTAACTCTGGCTGCCTCTGATAGTCTGTCATTGCAGGCCTGCTCTGAGCAGACATGAGCATCTGGGTGTCTTTTTGAAGTTCCCAGGTGTGAGCTCACAAGCAGCTGCACTTCCTCCCCTGGTGGTATCTGCAAAAACGGAGGAGGATGATGAGTTGAAAGTCCTTCACACTCTCGTCAAGTTGTTTTTACAGCGTTACTTTTGCTATAATTCTTTCTCCCCACTCTACCGTGGCATCCCTCACACCGAGCTGCCTTAAAAAGCAGACAGATGGACTAAACAGCAGGTAGATAAATGCTGATAGCGCCTTGACGAGCCCTCAGACAAAACAAGGGGTCTTGTGAAAGAGAGCGCTTAAATGAGGCAAAGCAGCTGCTTCCTAGGGGCTGCGAGAATTGGTTTGTTTCGTCCCTTTTGCGGCCTCCACATCCACTCTGTAATTTGCCAGTCAGCCCTAGTTTAATAGCATTTAAGAACTGCTAATATGGCAGCGTTTTGCACTTGAGTGATGCTAACAACCCCAAACCTTGTCTGTTGCAGAAAAGAATGGGCCATTGAATAGCAAAGTAGCATTGTATTCAAATGAAACTCTTTCGAATTAATTTCTGCAGTTCCGTGGTGCAGGTAATTAAAGGTAGATTAATGATCAAGCTAATGCAGTCGTCTGCCCAGTTCAGCACCTTGGAGAGTGCCACCTTCTCTGCGCAAATGTAGGGCAGTGATTTTCAGCACCACGGACAGCGGTCATCAGATCTTGCTGGAAAGCCTATATAGTCGGTGTGCTGTACTAACTGACACGCTCAGACGAACTGCTCCTCCGTGTACCCGCCGTTCACCTCTCAGGGGCAGTTTGTCTGCTCCTCTCACAGTTCCTTGGCAGAAGTCCTTTGCCTCTCAGCTCTCTAGGCTAAGAGTGATTGAAGAAACCTCCCAGTGCTATTAGACCACCACGCTCAATTGCCCCATAAGTCTCCACCCTGACCACTGACTCAGTGTAGCATTAGATTATGTGATACATCACCGGAAAAAAAGAAAGTGTTATACTTTTCCTTTTAGTTTCACCCAGCATGCTCTGGAATGTTCTTGAACTTGTCCTTGACAAAGGGTCCCTGTCTCTTTACAGTAGTAACTGTCATCCACTTGGGAAAGAACAAGCTGTAGGCTGTCTTTCTTCTGAAGGAAACTGAACAAGTGAGCAGCAAGGCTTTTGTTTGGGATTTTGCCTCTGGCCCTCTAGGGGCGACGAGACGCCCTGGACAGGCTAAACACAAGGTGTGTTGTGATTCAGGAACGGTACTTACTGGGGTCAGCTCATGGCCAGGGATTACGCTGGAGAAACGTGAGTAGCTTTTCAACCTTTTCACCAGGCCATAAAACAACACTGAGCTGGATTAGGAGCCTCATTCACCCTCTCGTCGCTTCATTGTCTAGCCAACTTTACTGTTCTTATTCTTCACTCAGAACATTTTCTATGCATGTTATCTGTCTGTCTATCTATCTGACTATATCTGAATAAATTTCATGTTCTTTTATGTCTTATTTTGACATATAACTACTTTGTTATACAACAAAGTAGTTATAATCTAAGTGTATGTTGTTTACTTGTGTGATCATTATAGTAAAACCCAAATTAATTTGTGGTTATATGATTTAGCTTAAATTGCAATTTTCGGTTTTATTTGAAGTAAAACCATGGCTAATTTGTTTGTGTGCATCGGTGCTTTTACTCCGAGCCCCTACTGTTTATTTCATTGTTTAAAATACTTGAATGCATGTGCGGTAACTGCCTTATTTAACGATGTCAAACATATTAAATATTTTTTTAACAGTAACACGTTGGCAGGGAAACGAGACTGCTTTGAATATTCATATTTTGGCATTAGGCTGCATACAGTGAAATGATGACACAGAATAGTCACTAAACATATTTAATACAGATAAATAAAGGTTTATTATGAGCTTATTCATCAGATCTCACAAACACTGCAGTGTCGCGAAGCACTGACACCCTGTGGTGAAACAATCACGTATGATTACCAGCCACTGCTTTCTTAGATTGATTTATGTTGGACTAAAACTTCACGTTCCATTGAGTTTGGAAGATTCTGTAAACAGTAATCATCAGAATATGTCTTCTCCTGTCTCTGAAAATTACGGATTTTGAAATCATTCCGCGAACTCTCATTTTATTCGGTGTTTAAGTCAACTAGATGATTACAGCACACTGAAAATGTACGTAACCGTAAATAACTGAGCTGTAACATTTCAAAACAGAAGTGCGTCACGAGGCTCAGTGCAAATAGTCCATTGCATAAACCAATCACAGCCGATCATAACCAGTCATATCCAATGCCATCTCACGGGAATTCGCATGACTTCACTCATGTGATTTTGTACGATTTGCCTAGACCCCAGTGACGGGTAGGTTTAGGGGCGGGGTTAGGAGAAGGGCATTCATACAAATTCATACGAATTGGGAACTCGTAAAATATGTACGATTTAGCCAAAAACGCATGAATTCGTACAAGTGAGGTCGTACAAATTAGCCTCCTCGTAAAATACGTATGAATTGCCGTGAGATCGGGCTGATCATATCACGATGTAGGCATTGCCTCCTCCCATGTGACTTTCTCCCATTCATTCTCAATTACCCCCTACAAAACCCACTGCACGCTTTTAGGGGGTCTGTTAAAACTCAATGGGCTCAGGGGAGGCGAGAAGGGTGCCAACTCCAGCTGTGACTTTACCTGCTGGTGTCACTGTAGGACAATGTTTTCAAGTGATTTATACACTTCTTAATGTTATTTTGTAATATTGGCATAGTTAATTTTTGTACTATGGATTTTATTTTATTTTTTTTCAATTTTTTGAGAAGACACTGCCTCCCTTACCTCCTCAGAGGAAACGCCCCTACTGTATTTATAATTTAATGCACGCTGTGATTATCGGTTTATTTGCGTTATTTGGTTTATCTGTTAAATCCCTTACTGAGAAGTTGGCATCAGTGTGAGTCTGTCCCAGATCTTGTTCCCATTCCGTTCCCCTCTCTTTCTCACCTTGATTTCCTGTCTTCCATTTCATGTATCCATAAAATGAGGCCAAATAATAAAAAAATAAACACCGCTTTTACAGCCATAAACATGCAGACAGACATCTTAGGCTGTTGTCTCTCGCTGTATTGTCAAGTGAAATAATGGTTTTGCTCCTACAAAACATGTCTTGAGACCAGTGCGTTCCGTTCTTCTCTTTTACGCTCTGTCTAGCTGTTTTTAATGCAACAATGTTTTATATTTAAAGGCCCCATAAGAAACTTGTCTGTTCGGGGAACTGAAAACTTAACCCAATTATAACAGGGCTTAGAGCCTAATGGATTTTAAAACTACTATATAGCTTTGCTCATCCCTAGTACTAGTCTTAAATCCTGTGATGCCGGCTGCCGTAAATTCCTCTATGATGCTTTTACAAGCTTCAAACGTCTCTGTCTGATGGAACAGCCCTTGTCTGGCAACACACCCACCAGTGAGCAAAATCATCATGTACAACACATTATGTGACACTTGGCAGATGCTACACTGCCGTTAGAGGTGAGTTACAGAAGCAAGCGTTTGCCAAATTCAAGGATATTCTTCTCATACCCCATTGCTCAGGTAAAGATTTGTTGCTGGCTTTATGCATAGAGCTTTTAGATGTAATCACTTTAATTAGGCAAATGTGGCTAATGAAGCAGGCCATTGGCTGGCAGTAGGCTAATGCTTCAGCAATGGTTTTCAGTGGAACGATCCTTTTTTTTTTTTTTTTTTTTCCCAGGTGATCTGACAAGCACACCGTAATACAGGGCTAGCTCATGTTATCGGAAATCAGACTGGCTGTCAATTTCCCAGCTAATTTATCCCATCTGTTATTCATATGCAGCTGCAGGGGGACGGTGAGGAAGAATGGACAAACAAAATCAATCTGCAGACCCTATCTGCTACACATTTTCACAGATATGATGACAGCAAATAGTGTCATCACATTTCACGGTGTGCAAATCCAGGGAGGGTCTGTTTGGCTGACATGTCAGTACAAAACGACACATCTGCGGCAGTGTAATGAAATCTGTTCTGTTCGACGGTGAAAGCCCTTGAACAGATCAGATTAACGCTGATAGGCAAAAGTTTTGACACGAGGTCAATCAGGAGTGCCGTTTTCTGTGTTCTGTTCACATTTAAGTATTAAGTAAGTTGATGGTTTTCTGTGACCCTCTCTCTATTCCTCTCAGTATTGTCCTATTTTTTGCCTCTTGGGTGGGATTTGTCCTAAATTCTTCACACAACATCTGGTCTAAAAATGTATTCGTACTTTGATGTGGCCATTTTTATTTGCTACACACGGCTTTTTCCTCTGAACGACTTGTTTCAAAGTTACTCGGGCCTTCATTAGTCCCTCAGTGTCCTTATCATGCGTCTTCATACACTACAGCAAATGCTGCCCTTGAGAACCTTCACAAGATCCACTTCAGGCTATTTTTCTCCTTTTCTCAGTTCAGGCGACAGTTAGAACTCCTTTTTTCTCTGTGCCACCACAGCAAAAGAAGTTCCCACTAGGGAATTACAAGCAGAATTAAAATCTAAAGAAGGAGGAGGGGGTACGAAGGGTGAAAATCTCCCACAATCCCTTTCCTCTGCTCAGTACTTAAACATCATTTTAACATAATCAGTTATCAGATCCCAAGAAGGCATTTCTCAGATGTTACAGCAGTTTCTGAATGATGTTGCAGCTTAGAAAGATCCAGAGGATATGAGGAGAACAGAAGGTGCCCTTTGCCCCAATATGTTGTTGTTAAAGCTTTCAGCCTGTAGCCACATGCTTATTCGCTCCCCCTGGGGGTTTCCCATCTTTGTTCACATCCTGAATGGAGCTCATAATAAATACAATTAAAGGACCATGCATACTTTACCATTTGCATAGACATCAAAATGACAGATTAATGTCAGATCCACCTGCAAATGTCAGCAAAAGTTCAGCAAAGATGTGAGCTGACGATGAGTGAGTGAGCTTTTTCACAGCCGATCCCTGCCTATTCCGTTTTCTCCAGCCGCACATTCATTCCTGGACTTTAAGGCAAACAAAGATGTACAACAAACCCAAACAGGTGTTAGAAATCCCAACAATTCACAGAAAATTATTTTGTCAATGGCTTACTTAGTGATCCTCCTTTGTGGGCCCGTTCAAAATGGAGAGAATTTCATTTCACAGCCATCAAGAAGAACAGTGGCTTTATTCCCAGTTGACACTGTTACTTGTTTTTTGCTGCATGATTTCTCGCCTTAGAGTTGTTTGTGTGTTGTTCATAGTCGCTGTGTTTGTTGTTTGTGTGACGGCGCTTTGGGAATGACCCTAATGTGGAGGGAGAGGCAAAGCGGCCTGTATAATCGCTGTGTCAGAATGTTTCATAAACAGCTTAGTTGCGAGATGATGCTTTTAAATATAGATGCAACATAATGAAGAAAGAAAGGGAAAATATAACGCTAGGTGAAAAGATATTGTGTGAGAATAGGATCCGGCATACTGCATTTATTGGTTTTGGGTTTATATTGCATTTTAACTTTTTTCGACCTCCACAGCAGCCTCTCTCACAAGCAGTTTTCTTTGGAAAGTTTAGCGCTGTTTTTCTTTTTTCTTTTTTTTGGTGGAAAAAATAAATATGTAAATACTTTAACACTTTCTCAAGTTTTTCGGAGTGTTAAAATTGAGTGTGCCTAAATTTTGCAACACATAAACTGCATCAGTTACATAAAGCGATATGAGAAGTAGGCCACTGACTTTTTTCCCTCAGAATCACACAAGTTCTTATTTTTTGACCTTGCAAAGATTGAGCGCATGCCAAATGCGTGTCAAAAACTGAAGTTCAGTGTCAAGTGAGCTCAGTGTTTTCTTTCTTAAAGGAATATTTACCCAAAAACGAACATTTGCTGAACATTTACCCTCAGGACATCCAAGATGTAGATGAGTTTGTTTCTTCATTGAAACATATTTGGAGAAATGTAGCATTACATCATTTGCTCACCAGTGGATACTCTGGAGTGAATGGGTGCCGTCAGAATGTGAGTTCAAACAGCATCACACTAGCTGCGTTTCCATTACCCTTCAAATTAAGCAAAAACGTCCATATATCGCAAAAAAGTTTTCATGCTGATGTGAGGTGGTTTTTCATCAATTTGAGAAAATTATTTCGCAAAACTCCAATGGATTTTTTTTTTCTCGCATTTACAGGTCACATGGCGTATGCTAAATATCATATGATCATTCTTTAATGTACTATAACCATCTAAAACACTTAATATGTGGCTTTTAAGTATAATAGGCTTTCCTTCCCATTAATGCTTAGACAATTAGACACTGTACACGTCTGTGGCACATTACGGCTCCAACGCGGACACTCTAGCCAATTGGGACGTTTCAGAAGCACCCTAGTAATGGCTCTCCACACTGCTTCTGTGAAGATACACACATACGCCTTGATAATGCCTTCGATAAAATATAAAATAATCTGTCAAAATCCCACCAAAATCCACTGTCATGACTTATCGTGAGAGGAAAAAAAGTATGTTTTAGTCACATAACATTGGTTAATGGAAACGGCGTCATTTCCCAAAACTTTTTTATCAACATTTTTAAAATATCTCTAAAGTTTTGCACAAATATGTAATGGAAACGCACCTAGTAATTAGGGATGGGTCACGATTTTTGAATATTCGATTAGTTGATTTAATAATAGATTATCGAATAGGTTGTGCGAAATGTTTTTTTTTTTTTTTTTTTGACAATAATTCTCCATGTTTTCGGTACTGATTTTGAGGTGAAGCATTCATTTCGAATATAATTTTTGCCTGAAATGCCCATCCCTTCTAGTAATACATAAGTAATCCACACAACTCTATTACTACTCTGCATGTTTGTAATCAACATATTCATCATAAAGACATTTTTTAACTCTATCCATGATAGTGCTTTCTTATATAAAAGCACTGATCAAACACTGTTTACCAGTGAAAACAGTCCAGAGCAATTTTGATGTGAGAGGACACCAGAAAATGGATGTTTTCATTTCTGGATTATGGGTTATATTGTGGCCAGACATTTTAAATTAAAAACACTTAATAAAACTTTTTTCACTTTTTAAAAACACTTTTAAAAACAGTTTTACCCAATCTCATGTTAATCTTGAGTACCTATAGAGTAGTACTGCATCCTTCATATTTCCAAAAAGCCTTTAGTTTTATCATATCTACAAAAGAAAGGTACAGCTTTACGATTCTTCCCGAAAACAGTTGAGCTCCTGGAGGCACGCCATGGGCAGAGCTAAAGATTGACTAGCACTCGTGTGCTAATTGCCAGTAAAACACAGACATTTGATGCCGTTTCACTTACCATCAGCAGTTCTGAATCATGACCGGGATCTTTCATAGCTGGGACCGCTCCATCTTTCAGTACGAACTGGGCCTTGTTTATAAAACAAAAAAATGTCGTTAACAAACACACTTGCAAACTCAGTTTCTGCCCCAGAAAAACAAATTGCATCCACTGTTCACGTAACGCAGGGTTGTTTTGGAAGCTAAGCAAGGTTTATCTTTGCCTTACAACAAAAACATGCTTTTTTTAGAGACCTTCTTCCCAAGTGAGTCCCTTGCAGCAGTGCAGCTGAATGAAGCACGTTGATGGTTGCATGAAACAGCATTGTATAATAGCATATATACAGCGTATACACCCCTCCTTTAAAGGGTTACTCCACACACAAATACGTTTTCTACGTGTATTTACGCTATTATTCGAATGAAAACGGCACATCCTTGTGTTGTGGCTGATACAGAACAGCGTACGTTGTTTACGTCCAGTGGATACTTTCCAAAATGGCGCTACGGTGACATAGAGGAGACGAATTGTTGAGTAAAGTTTGTTTTCTTTGCGTACAAAAAGTATTCTCGTAGCTTCGTAAAATTATGGTTGAACCACTGATGGCAGATGGACTATTTTGACAATGTCTTTCATATGTTTGTGGGCCTTGACAGTGTAATGTACTTGACAGTCAATGGGACACTTAAAAAGCTACTGGATTTCATCCAAAATCGACGATCGAACCTTTTATGGGTTTGGAACGACATGGGGGTAAGTGATTAATGACAAAAAATTTTGTGAACTATCCCTAAGCATTTTCCATTTATTCCAAAATAATAACTCAAGGCAGTACTCATGTAAATAGTCTATTTTATTTGTGAATTTATGTTCAGCTATTCTTTTTAATATTTAACTTTTAACTATTTTTTCTTTTTTTTTTGGATCATTATTTATGAAAGCTGGAAATTAACTTTAAATTCTCCAAGCTGAAAACTCACAAAAAAAAAAAAGATAATGTTTGAATGCCATTTTAAGTCTTCACTTTTTAAGTTGAATAAGAGGCGTAATTTATTGCCTGAGCCAATCACAGCCGAACATAACCAGTCATATCTAATTATATCGCAATGGATGCATTGCCTCCTCTCATGTGACTTTCCCCATTCATTCTCAATTATCCCCCACCAAACTCACCGCACGCATTAGGTAGTCTGTTAAAACTCAATGGGCTCAGGGGAGGCGAGAGAGACGTGGACTCCCGCTGTAACTTTACCTGCTGGTGTCGCTGTTAGTCAGTTTTACTTTAGAAAACTAGTGATTTATACACTTTCACAGATTTTACATGTTGCTAGAAACAAAATGAATTTTTTGCTGTTGAGCCAGCAAAAATGTTGGCAGCGGCAATAAAAATCTGCCACTATTATTTCTGACCAGGCCAGCAGGAAAAAAAAAGTCTTTATTGTTGAGCCCTGAGCCCTACTTGATTTGAAGATTCTCTTTTAATCAGTTCAGCCTATCCTCAGAAGGCCTGCTGGTGTATTTCAGCTCTGTATGTGCCTGCCAACACCTCCAAATGTGGTCACACAGATCTGAATTAAGTGTCTCCACTCTCTTTTGACATTGCACACACCATTGCCAGTGTCACAGTGTGTCATTAAGTTTCTTGTGTGATTTTTGCAATAGCTTCTGTTGGCTCTGATTCCTCATCCCTTTCCAGAGCGCCCTTCAGTTCAATCAACAATGCAGTATGCCTGGCAGCATCATTACTGAGACTGAACAAGGAATCCAAAACAAGCATTGCACTCTTCTCCTCCCTTCACTGAGTTAATGCAAATCGAACACAGAACATACAATTAACCAATTTGTAAACTGCTATCAGGAAATTGTGCCTGCTATATCGAAATGTTTAATTGCGACAATTTAGCAAATTCATTACGTTCTGAAGTCAATTTGTTGTTATAGTGACACAGAAATGTGGAATGATGTGAACACTAGTCATTCATTTCATCTTAAAGAGAGGAAAGGAGCATAATGATTGTATCAGTCCTGAAACTAGAGCAGATTAAATATTTAATTTTTGTCTATTAATTGACAATCTGCTTGGCCCTTAATGACATATCCTCAAATATCCATATTTCAGGGTTTATTGAAGGCTTTTTAATATAACAGAATAAAACATGTCTGGATAAGTAGAGGAATAGAGGCCCTAAAATCACCAGATAGCTAATTAGATGGCTACGGCTTTAAGCCGAGTTGCTCTATGCCAGTTCACACGTCTCCTACACAAGACTGCAGAGGATTGTGGTGTGCCATCGTGGACCGCTCAGTCCCATCTCATGAATATGCTAATTTGTTCAGAGGCCACCCCTCCGAGTTCCCATACCCCACTTTACATTTAACTTTCGCAGCCTGTCAATGTCATGCACACTGACTAGTTTGACCCGTGCTGACGAAATGTCAAAACCCAAACGTGTGGGATCTCCTGGCTGTGAGTTTAGAGCCATGGCAAATCTCCATGTGTGTTTTATTAGCACAGGGATTCAATATGGCTTTTCTGTGGATTTACAGTGAATGAGATGCTAAGTGTCACACTGCAACCTGTTTGTGATACCATGACATTCTGGCTTACCTTCTCTTTAGCTGTATAGAAACAAATTCAATTACTGATTATTACAGGCCCCAAATGGCCTGATGGTGGCACTACAGTGATCAAAAGTACTTACTTGCAGGCTCAAATGTATTTTATATTGACTAAACACATGCCTCATTTTCGATTGTCACCCAGCAAAAATTTGAGGCATTTTGGAATTAAAAAAAAAAAAAAATGGGACGCCAAAATGTTTGCAAGGGGTGGAGCTGCTTATACTAAAACGCCTAGAACTTTTGAATGGAAAGAGATCTTTTCACCAAACTCGGAACACATTCGTAAGAGCTCAATCTGAGCCACTTGGTGGCACTATAACATGGAAAACACTTAAACGGCTATAACTACTAAACCGCTAGTCTTAAAAAGTTTAGTCAACTTGAAATGTTACGTTTTACTAAGTGACAACTTAGATATTTGAGTTGATTCATCTTAATTTTAAGGCAGCTGACAAACACAGCTGTTAAGTTTAACAATTTTTTTAGTTTATTTTTTTTAAATTAACTCCAATATCCAAGTTGTCACTTAGTACAACTTAATATTTCAACTTGAATGAACTTATTTGAGTTGACTGAACTTGAAATAATTTGTTACCCTGCTGCCTTAAAATTAACTTGACTCAACAATTGTTTTACAGTGTACCTCATACTAAGCAACTTTGCCTCAAGAACCACTGCTGTCAATCAAATTGTTCATTAAATATTTTTGATTATGTAAAAAAAAAAAAAAAAAAAACTACTTTTGTGAACTAGGTTTTTCACTCAGCCTCAATAAAACCACTTCAGTACAATTTTCTGGACTCTCTAGATCAATAATAATAAAAAATATATATAAAATATATAAAATATATATATAATATATATTATATATATATAAAAAATACCTTAGCTGTAATGAACTCATTTAGAAAAGGGGCATGGTCAAGTGCATTCTAAAGCCTATATCTCCAAAGTGCTGATGGAAGGGGAAAAATGCACACATTAAAGAACACAAATACAGCCAGATCATTTCCATAACATCCAGCGCAATCTACCCGGAGCAGTGCAAATTACAGCCTGTTTTAAGATATGTTTTTTTGGGCATTATTTGCAGAGCGCAAACATTAGTAAAACAAGCTGTGTGATTCATTGTAATACTCTCCTCCCATAAATTTTGCGTCTGAAAGGGAAACGCCTACAAATGCATATTTAATAAGGTCAGAAGCAAAAATAACGGTGTCGACTCCTTTTCAGCACTAATTCTACACTGCGTGTCTTTAATAAATTCTGACAGTACTATTTTAATGCCAAAAGGCGGTTTGAGCTGGTGCTAGCTGTTGGCCTATAAACATTGAACATTTCTGTGGTAAACTGAAAAAAGCCTTTTTCAAATGATTTAGGTGGTTACAGATTTTGAACAGATTTTTTGTGCATTTCATAGTGACAGTGACCATTAAGAATGACATTGAAGCAACATATTTGCTTTTTTTTTTATTCTGAAATTGAAGCCATTGTTCACTAATAAGCTGTTCATTCGGGGATTGCTACAACTGGATCTTTGAGTCACTGAGTTGAATTCCTATTTGGGGAATGGACCACCCAGTAACCAAATGAATTAAAAGAATTCTTTTTTCATTATTAATCTACTTTTTGTGTTCAATTCAGTGCCTTAATTTTATAAAGCAGTTGTTTTTTAGCTTGCTTGACATGGTCACTGTGAGCTGTTGTTGTATAATAAACGGCTGCATGAAGATCAAATTCTTCAGAATTTATCCTTTTGTGCTCCCCTGAAAAATGTTAATGACAGAATTTGCTGTTTTAATGCTTCATTTTTCATTGCAAATAGCCATATCATAGCCCTTTATGTATAATTATTTTACATGATTTATTTTCTGATGCACACAGATTACTCTCATGCCACGTCGTCTTCCAATTCCACTCCACTATGTCTTTAGCTTTCTCATTATGCTCTCACCAGACTGCTTGGTAAGACAACCCTGTTTGCTGAAATGATAGACCTCCAGGGCCCCAATTCTGAATTAAGCCTTTTTTTATATAGATGTTTTCATTTCCTGTTTCATTCCACCACACTTCCATGTGGTAAAACTCCAGGGTAAACCCGACAATAATCGAAGATGTGCTGTAATGTAATGTGTTTTTGGAATCAACACAAAGATGATCACTCCTCCTGTCCAGCTGGGAAGGAAAGTCCCAGTGGCATCTCTACTTCATCGAAAATCAATCACAAGGGCACACGGGGCCAAGCATACTGATGAGGGTTGAACACCCCTCATAAACTTTAGCCCAGGTAATGCACAGACATTACAGGATGTTATGGAAGCAGAGTATGGTTGATCTGCAAACATTTTCCTCTTTAGAGACTTTATGCTTATAAAATTCTTATTTTTGCCTCTTATGTTATGCATTACTTTATGAGAGGAGAATTATGTAGAAGCACGCAACAATTCAAGGTGAAGAAAAAAAGACTGAAGTCTGAATAAATGTGCAGGTAACATTAATGTCTTTCACTTTGTGTGTGTGTGTGTGTGTGTGTTTTAATACTGTTAATTCATGAGCTATCGTGTGCCTTCCAACCTGACTCACAGGGCCGGTTACTTACTCACATCTGGAAATTGGAAAATGAATTAGAAAACCGAAAACAGAATGTTTCTCGCCCTCAAACAATTCCCCATAAAAACAGAAATGAAAGATTTACAGTGGCACCTTAAAATTAATTTGGCTGCCATGCCTTCACACCAAATTAGCATACTGTAGTTTTTTTTGTGGAAATATCCTCAATGCTTTACTGTTCGGTGCAATATCAAAATGCATTTGTAATGCTTAATCTTTAATGTACCCAGAAATTTGCCCATGTTTCTGACCTCACAGGAACAGCTCAATTTTTTTTCCTTTGAGAATCTTCTATTGGAAAATAACTAAGTAGAAAATTATTTGGTGCTCATGTGCTACAAAGTACATTTATACAAGCAAAATATTTCAGTTGCTATTTTATTTTTATTTATGTTGTTGTGGTATGGTAAGAAATGATAGCGTAGTAATGTTCTCTTTTCAAGCATTGCTCAAAGAAATGGCTGGACTTGGTTACCAAGCGTTTCAGACTTGATCCTATGAAAGTGTGATCATGCTTAAAAATATCCACAGCTCAGAGCACAATGTGGGGGTAAGTTATCAAGCTTTAAAATCACATGCACTCAGAGTGTGGAGTCAGGCTAATTATTGGCAGTGACTCTCGTTTCAGTTTTTACGACAGTTCCAACTGTGAAGTCTCTGATGATGTCCTCTGGTCTCATTTTCTACCGCTGAACAGAATAACTGTTAATTCTTCAGTTCCAGTGGTTAGGTCTTAGTGCACTTCAGGGGGCGGCAGACTGCTAGCATTAATGCTCATCTATTCACCAAAATTACTGTTGTCATCTTGATCTCGTATTAGTGCTGAAAATTCAAAAGTACAATAGGAACATGAAAAAGCTTTTTGATGATACTGATGATGCTATGCTTTGACTGTGTTCTGACATATCACCTGAATTACCGACTTTACACATCATTGTCTTTTTTCATACTTGTACTTTATACTTGTATTTATTGTACTTCAGATAGATAGATAGCTAGATGGATGCATTTAAAAAATGACAATAAAAAAAGTTTACATACACTTAATCTGTAATGTTACCTGTTGTTACCTGAATAGTTTTTTTTAAGTGAGAGTTGTTCATGATTCCCTTGTCCTGAAGAGTTAAACTGCCTGCTGTTCTTCAGAAAAAGCCTTCAGGTCCCATCTTTGGTTTTTCAGCATTTTTGTGTATTTGAACCCTTTCCAACAATGACTGTATGCTTTTAAGATCTATCTTTTCACACTGAGGACAACTGGGGGACTCATATGCAACTATTACAGAAGGTTCAAACACTCACTGGTGCTCCAGAAGAAAACACAATGCATTCAAAGCCAGGGGTGTTAACTTTTGAACAGAATGTTGTGTACATTTTCTTATTTTGCCAATATCATATTTTATTTAGTACTGCCCTTCAGAAACTACAGAAGATACTTGCATGTTTCCCAGAAGACAAAATAAGTTACATTTACCCTGGTCTTCAAATTCAGAAAGCATCAGTGATGCATTTAAACCTTGTAATAGTTGCATATCAGTCCCACAGTTGTCCTCAGTGTGACAAGATGGATCTTTTTCATCAACTATCACTAAACAAAAAACAGCTGTGGATAATTCAGGTTACAACACAGTATTAAGAATCAAGTGTATGTAAACTTTTGAACAGGGTCATGTTTATAAATTCAACCATTATTTTCTCTTGTGGACTATTATGTAAACATTTTATGTGAAATATCTTATCAGTACTAAATAAAAAAAAATAATAATAAATAACATGCATTTGGATTTTTTTTTTTTTATCTTATTTTGGCAAAATAATTAACATTTTGCAGATTCTGCAAGGTGTATGTAAACTTTTGACTTCAACTGATCTAAGCGTGAGTTTGTTTACTTTATTTTTTAATTAGTCTTCCCATTAACCCTTTCATACGTGAGTTTAAAATATTCTAGTTGAGCCCCCCAAGGTGAGGTTTTTTTTTAAGGTGACCATTATTTTAGAACGTATCGCTTTATTGTTACCATGGCGACACGTCATGCTTGTCACGTGGCACACCGCAGCCACAATAGAGCTGTAAGACAAATGGATTGCGTTTATTTAGTTTTTCTTTTTTTTTTATTATTCATATTTACAAACGTGCTCACTATATTATGAAACATCTGATTTTCCGATTCTGAAGTATGTGCAAGTAAATGTATTTGGAAGTTTAAACACTTTTATTTTGACCCTGTTAGTCGATCTATGCCGGGTGATGGGCGCCGCCATGTTAGTTCACGCTCAATCCGAGTGGTAACACGCAAATTCATCCTCTCCTCAAGAAAGACATTAAAGTAAGTCTCCGGTGAGCAGGGAGAAGAGCGTAAAGAGAACTGTAAAGAGAAACTTTACAGTTACCTACACAAACTGTATATGATATTAATAAAACATGTCGTCAGAGTATATTTGTAAGATCATTATTGCCGGTTCCATAGACATCTGCGTGTGTTTTTACAAACTATAAATGTATGGTTTTGCTAGTACTTATGTGTATTTACATGTGTAGAACCTAAAATAAGCATTATATGGTTGAAAAAACTTAATAGTTGTTAGAATCTGCCAAGAGCTCAGCGCGTCCGATCTGGCTCAGCGCCAGCCAAAGCGCCAAATCGGATTTGAATCCAGCAGCTAATCACGTGACCGGTGTGATCGCACGCTTCAGGGACCAGCCAAGACTGATCATACCGGTGTGATTTGTATGAAGGTAAAATGACGTCAAAAAGATTTGCAAGCGCAGTGTAAGATTTGTGAGAGTGTGTGTGACATTGCAAGCGTAAAATAAATTCGCATGCGCAAAATCAGTTTTGTAAAAGTGTAAATCAAGTTGGAAGCTCATGAAAACAGGACTTGCATCATTGTAATAGGTTTCGTAAGTGCAAATCATGTGTTGAAAAACTGCAACTTCATATTCATTTGAAATAAATATGATCTGTATTCTTCTGACCTACGTTTTTTACGCGCGTACACTTTTGGCACTGTTTTTGCGCTGAAATGCGGCCAAAAGCTTTGCCCTTCGGCAAACGGCAATTTGCAAGCAAGAACAGCGGTGTTAACAACCGCAAAACGGATTTGCTCTGAAGAATATGTCTCTGTGTGTAAAATAAAGATGTTGCAAATGTGTTAACAACGTGTTGCGTACGCGGGGTTGAACTTTTCCCGAGATAAGCCGATATGCGCTGCACCGTCTTTCTTTCTCCAGCGCTTGCAGTTTTGGCACGTTTCTCTCACTGATTTTGAGATGATTGGGGAACCGAAGTCGGGAGGCGGGACTTATTTCTTCTAACCAATCAAACGATACGCTTGTTCACTCTCTGTTTTCTATCATCTGATTGGCTCAATTGCGTCATTTCGGCTCAGCATCGTCCACGAGGCAGCAGAAATGGTACCTTAATGCACTACACAGACAAATATAACTAGACTTATATAGTTACTCGATAATTTAACCATGGATAAATGAAATGTTGGGAGGTTGTATCAAAGCATAACTAAGTAGCTTAGTACATGTAAGATACAGAGATGTAGTTTAATTTGTCTTGGTACAAGGTTTTATTTTTTTAAATATTGCACCGTTTTGTCCCATGTCTCAAGAATGACTGATATATATATATACTGATTAGCTTACACCACTGAACTGACGCCTCATGTGGTAATTTAAACCTAATACAAAGTTAGCTCTCAGAATTATGCAGTGCTCTTTCCTACAATCTACCTAAAACAGTACGTTCTGATGGACAACAAAAAACAAAACTCTGTGCTGATGGACAAGATGTTCTGGTGGTACTGCAATTTTAGACATTTTTTACCACGGATACAAAAATCCCACTATGTGTATGAAAATGTACTCCCTAGACTTTGTCTACTGTTTACCCTCTCCCCCATTTCCAGCCCTGATTACTCAGTTTTGAAGATCGCGCATCTCTATTAGATCCTGCTGCTAAAATGATAGAGTAGGCAGATTAACCATGGTTTTATTATAATAAAAATGTAGTAACCATGTTTTTTTTGGCTGATTGACTTCAATTGGTATAACCAAAGTTTTACTATAAAAACTAGGGATGCTCATTTCGGTTAATTTTCCTGACCGATAACCGCTGCTCTTCAACCGAACATTAACCGTTAAAACGCTGATAAAAATAAAATAATAAATTATTATAAAATAAAAATGTATGATGATACATAAAAATTACAAATTTCATTTTTTTATTGTATTCACAATAAATAATCTGCTCTGTATTCACAAGCAGCATACAGAGCAGCAGAGCAACAAAAAAAAAAATCACATATCCTCAATGATCACGCACCAACCGAGAATATCAGAATAAAATAATATAAATAAAAAATAGGCTTACACTTAATATTTGTAATAATTAAATAATTATTTAATTAAGATGACTGATAAAACACACACTGAATCTTTCTATGCGCTTTTGTTCTTCCCGCCAGACATAAAAACATAGCTATAGCAGGCCTACCTCAGTTTACAACCTGGAGTTCAGGATCGGAAAGGCGCAACATAACACCATTTTGCCACAAAGCACCGGCAAAAATAATTAATAATGAATGTGTCGGGGGAACAGTACGGCGATATTCGAATAATCCATTAATAAACTATTCTGAGATAGAGTCGCAAAGACCCTGACTTTAACGAACCTTTGGAAATACATGCATCTTTATGGATTACATAATGAAATCGATTTATTTTTTATTTGTTTTATTTCGCTAAGTAATAATTTAAAGCTTTCTATTTAGCTATATATTTATCATGTTTGTGAGGCATGTAGGCTATTTGTTGAAAAAATGCAAACGTTCGCGCTGGCGCCTCCATTCCCTGCAAAGACGTTTTAGCTTCCCCTCTCCAAAAACAGGATATGCACCTAATAGCGCACATTTGTCTAGGTTTAACATTTAAACTAACATTGTTTTATAGTTACTTTAACTGTTTTAGATCTATAGATTTTATTTCATGCAGGTCATAATGATTTGAGAAGGCAAATTGATCAGACTATGAAAAGACTGGCCGCTGTTCGTTACATTTAAAAAACAAAAACTTATATTTAACGAACAAAAAAAGCTCAAAATGTTTTTCTAAATTAACTTAATAAAAGAACGAAACGAAATATAATCACTTTGCCATTACATACCAAATGTAACTATTTTAATTGCTGAAGGAGACTTACATGGAGACATGCTGTAGGGCTGGAGCGCTGCCTGTTAACTGTTAGACCCGCGGCAAAAACACCATCACAAAAATCTGCGGTCAATTTGCGGTTCGAAGCTTTTCATCCACTGGACATACACTATATTGCCAAAAGTATTCGTTCACCCCCTTCCGATGAACAGGGTTGACTACTTTACAGTATAAATCTTAATTTACCAAAACTGTGGTATCAAAGATGGAAACATAATTCATGTATTTAAAATTTGTATTTCCATCTCTGTTGCAAACGTTTTGGAAGTGTCTAAAATGACTGTACCCATGTGTACAAGTCAGTGGTGTTTGGTGAGTTTTTGGCTCAAGGTCTTCATTTAAAGTCACACCAGAGGTGTTTAGATGGGGTTAGGAGTTGGCTTTATGCAGACCAGTCAAGCTCTTCCACATTGGCTCAGTCATTTCATTTTGAACCTTGCCTTATACACAGAGACATTGGCATGTTAGAATAAAAAAGGTCCTGTTCAAACTGTTGCTATAAAATTAGAAGCGCACAATTCCATAGAATAGGCTTATATGCTTTAACATTAAGATTTTTTGCTCATGGATATTACTAAAGTAGTCAAACCTGTTCATTTGGGGGTGAGCGAACACTTTTGGCAATATAGTGCATGTTTTTATGTCTGGCTGGAAGAACAAAAGCGCATAGAAAGATTCAGTGTGTGTTTTATCAGTCATCTTAATTAAATAATTATTTAATTATTACAAATATTAAGTGTAAGCCTATTTTTTATTTTTATTATTTTATTCTGATATTCTCGGTTGGTGCGTGATCATTGAGGATATGTGATTTTTTTTTTTGTTGCTCTGCTGCTCTGTATGCTGCTTGTGAGTTAAAATACAATAAAAAATGAAATTTGTAATTTTTATGTATCATCATACATTTTTATTTTATAATAATTTATTATTTTAATTTTATCAGCGTTTTAACGGTTAATGTTCGGTTGAAGAGCAGCGGTTATCGGTCAGGAAAATTAACCGAAATGAGCATCCCTAGTTTTTATAGTAAAACTTTGGTTATACCAATTGAAGTCAATCAGCCAAAAAAAACATGGTTACTACATTTTTATTATAATAAAACCATGGTTAATCTGCCTACTCTATCATTTTAGCAGCAGGATCTAATAGAGATGCGCGATCTTCAAAACTGAGTAATCAGGGCTGGAAATGGGGGAGAGGGTAAACAGTAGACAAAGTCTAGGGAGTACATTTTCATACACATAGTGGGATTTTTGTATCCGTGGTAAAAAATGTCTAAAATTGCAGTACCACCAGAACATCTTGTCCATCAGCACAGAGTTTTGTTTTTGTTGTCCATCAGAACGTACTGTTTTAGGTATTGTAGGAAAGAGCACTGCATAATTCTGAGAGCTAACTTTGTATTAGGTTTAAATTACCACATGAGGCGTCAGTTCAGTGGTGTAAGCTAATCAGTATGTATATATATATATATATATATATATATATATATATATATATATATATATATATATATATATATATATATATATATATATATCAGTCATTCTTGAGACATGGGACAAAACAGTGCAATATTTAAAAAAATAAAACCTTGTACCAAGACAAATTAAACTACATCTCTGTATCTTACATGTACTAAGCTACTTAGTTATGCTTTGATACAACCTCCCAACATTTCATTTATCCATGGTTAAATTATCGAGTAACTATATAAGTCTAGTTATATTTGTCTGTGTAGTGCATTAAGGTACCATTTCTGCTGCCTCGTGGACGATGCTGAGCCGAAATGACGCAATTGAGCCAATCAGATGATAGAAAACAAAGAGTGAACAAGCGTATCGTTTGATTGGTTAGAAGAAATAAGTCCCGCCTCCCGACTTCGGTTCCCCAATCATCTCAAAATCAGTGAGAGAAACGTGCCAAAACTGCAAGCGCTGGAGAAAGAAAGACGGTGCAGCGCATATCGGCTTATCTCGGGAAAAGTTCAACCCCGCATACGCAACACGTTGTTAACACATTTGCAACATCTTTATTTTACACACAGAGACATATTCTTCAGAGCAAATCCGTTTTGCGGTTGTTAACACCGCTGTTCTTGCTTGCAAATTGCCGTTTGCCGAAGGGCAAAGCTTTTGGCCGCATTTCAGCGCAAAAACAGTGCCAAAAGTGTACGCGCGTAAAAAACATAGGTCAGAAGAATACAGATCATATTTATTTCAAATGAATATGAAGTTGCAGTTTTTCAACACATGATTTGCACTTACGAAACCTATTACAATGATGCAAGTCCTGTTTTCATGAGCTTACAACTTGATTTACACTCTTACAAAACTGATTTTGCGCATGCGAATTTATTTTACGCTTGCAATGTCACACACACTCTCACAAATCTTACACTGCGCTTGCAAATCTTTTTGACGTCATTTTACCTTCATAGATTTGCCATTATATTGTTCATTCAGACTGATTTGCAAATAACCTGTATGAACACTAGGTGGGATTTATCGCATTTATAGCCGATCATAGCCAGTCATGACCGATAAAGGCATTGCCTCGTCTCACGTGACTTTCCCCCATTCATTCTCAGTTACCCCCAGGTACCCCCCAACAACCAAACCCACTGCATGCTTTAGGGGGTCTGTTAAAACTCAATGGGATTGGGGTAACGCTGTAACTTTAGCTGCTGGTGTTGCTGTTTTGCCAATGTTTCTTTAGAAAAACAAGTGATTTATAAGCTTTTTAATGTTGTATTTTGTAATACTGGCATTGTTTTATTTTTGTACTGATTTTTTTTTTCTTCATTCAATGGAAACGCCCCTGAAAGATTGATTTGAAATGTCACTTTTTTTCCAATTTTATCTAATCTAATGCTGAAGAGATGTAGTTTAAGCAATTGAGAAATTATCCAAAAATATATAAACCATGTTATGTGGGAAAACCATTGTTAGGCTCTGTTCTGTACAGACCCACCAAATTATTATTAGACTATTTGTCTATATCTCTGATATCCAGAACAGAAAAAATGTGAATATCAAATTAATCTTCAGAGAAGCAGTGTTGATTTTTTGCTTTTGACAATCAGGCTACATCCTTTTTTGTCTATATTGCACACCAGCATCCCTTTTCTGACAAAATATCTCAGGAGCATTTGCTCTCTGTAATAGGGGTTTAAGCAGTGTCAGGCACAGAGGCGCAGTATATGCGGTTTGTGACAGCTCTGAGTCTCTGGAGAAGGCCATGTGAAAGGCGCTGCGGCTGTGTGCATCTGGGAAAGATGGGGGGCCGACAGGAACAGCTGGCTTGTGCTCATGAAACCTCCACAACTGGGAGCCAAAGCTGCCTATACATTCAATATGGCTTTTTGCCAGCGTTCCAAGCTGCCACCAAAGTATCACCGCCACTCAGATGTTCAGTACAGCGTGTTCAGAGACATATGTACAGTCTGATCACATGCATGTTATTGATTGCCGTCTGCCGCCGCATAAGGCCTAGGATGTGTTACTGTAGCGCTTGCTTTCGTTCAACAAAGTGAAAAAGGAGTCAAGGTGCAAAGAAGGCTATTTCTTGACATTCCCAACCTCTTTTAAAAACCCCGCTCTCCCACAGAGCCTGACTCCCTGTTGCTATGCCGGGGAGCGAGTTCAGTGAGGCGTTTCAAAGGTTCGCTCTACCCTTGGCATTTGAGATTGAATAAACTATAGCTTATCCATCTAAAACAGCGGGTCACTATCTCCCAGGAGCGTGACACAGAGTGGTAGAAGAGAAGCAGATAGTTAATCTTTCACCTTCTCTGGAAAAGAATGGAAGCCCACAACCCGATGTACCTACATGATAGTGTGCTCCGTTCCCCTTCGCGCCATATGTCGTCTATGAGTGTGAGAGTGGAAGAAACATTGCCAAGCAGCGTCATGTCAAAGAAAGGAGGAGAAGATTTCCCAGAGGGCAGCTTGGATGACATCCCATGACCCACTTTTCACTTTTTTTTTTTCTTTAGGTAACAAAAGTGTGAGGTATGCAAGTAATTCTCAGGGCCCTGAACTCAACACCCTGCTCCAGTGTGCAGTTCATTGATTTCTTTCACAATTGTCAGCTGTGGCTGAACGCTTCTTAACTTATTTAGTGCCGTTATGGTCGATAGATATGGCATGGGATTGGTTTACGCATGGGGGCTGTGGGTGGATTGATTCTTGACTAATTCACAAGACTGTTTTATCAGTTCAAACACCCTTAACCCCATGTGCACTCCTACCCAAAGGACTGCATTGATGTTTTATTTCACAAAGAATGAAACTAGAGCTCAAAGTGCATTCTGTAGGCAGTGGAAGGTATGACAAGAAGGGTTTTTTGCTAAAATAGGCCAATTTAGAGTGTTATTATAGTGCTTGTGAGGAGAGTTTTGTATTGATATTCCTCTTCTATTACACTGCTTGCAAGACAGCTCTCTATTGATATTCCTCAAACATTATGATTTGAGATTTGTTCTGAAGTATTCATTTTTTGCAATTAATTCTCTGTTCATGTTATGTTTTGTAGATAATTTCAGTCTTTGGTGTTATGTCTTACTAGAATATCAATATGCTTTTATAATGATGGACGGTGTCACGATAATGCACTTGCATGAATTACAGTACAGCGCCACCCCGGTGTGTCTCACAAAATAATTCACAGGAAGCATACATAACAGCTATGCTGTTATCTGATTGTAGTTTTTGTGAGCTTTATACTTTTTGAAGACGTGTAAGTTTGAAAATCACCCATAAAGCCAGCAACAAAAGAACCCTTTCAAAAAAGTACATTTTAGCATACTTTTAAAAGAGAACTTTATTAGTACTTACAGAAAGAATGTGCTTACTGAATGTGAATTACAATTAAATTATTGTATTGTAGTTTCCACTTAAGTACATGTTATTTCATCATTACTTGTATTGTCTTTGAAATAGTTAAAATTTACTGCTGAATGTACAGGCAAACCTTTATAGTAATAAAATAGATACTTTTAAAGGGAAAGTTCACCCAGAAATTACAATCTGTCATTAATTACTCACCCTCATGTCATTCACTTTCAGAACACAAATTAAGGCTTTGCAAATGATAGCGCAAATCCCACATTTGCTCTGCATATCCTTAATGGCCTTGTAAACAATAACACCATTTTTTGGTGTCTCATTTAAGAAAAGTAACTGCAAAGTAAAAAAATAAATGACAGTATTTTTACACCGTCAATTTTATCACAGTTACTTCTCTTAAATTAAAACATCCTTGTTGACGTATGAAGCCTGAATGGTCATGTGACATGCATTTTGTAGTGTAGACAGAGTTCGTTTCTAAAACGCAGTGAAAACACCAGTGTAGACAAGGATCGTTTCATTTTAAAATGCTGTTTTTATGACGATATGAGAATACTTTTTGTGTGCAAAGAAAACAAAAATAACCTTATTTAACGATTTCTTCTCTTCCGTGTCAATCTCCACTGCAGTCACGAGAGTACCACAACGCATATTTTTGTTTTGCACACAAAAAGTGTACTCGTAGCTTCATAAAATTCAGGTTGAACCACTGATGTCACAACTATTTTAACAATGTTTCTGGGCCTCGAACATGTCAGTTGCATTGCTGTCTATGCGGGGTCAGAAAACTCTTGGATTTCTTCAAAAATATCTTAATTTGTGTTCTGAAGATTATTAGTTATATGGGTTTAGAACAACATGTGGATGAGTAATAATGACAGAATTTTCATTTTTGGGTGAACTTTAATTTCCTTCGGAACATGTATGTCATGTATTTAAATATTCATTTAACATTATTGTTTGTCTTCAGAGAACTTGAAAGAGTATATGATTCATATAGACATATGTTTGTCCTTTTTTAACATCTATAGTCACACTGTCATTGTGTGGAGAAAAAAAAAGCAAGATTTTCTAAGAAAAACGTGCGTGTTGCTTAGGAAATTACTAGCAGTTGGCTAAAAATAAACCTATCATCAAAAAGCTCTTATTTTTTCTTTGCAGATGCTTTATGGCTACGCCGGCACATTGCAGGATCATTGATCAAGCCAAGATTCATTGTCAGAGCGAGCCATGTAACATTCATCAGTCCAGAGCCCAAATTCCAATTCATATGTCACATGAGCATCTATTGACCCAGGTTACCCCAGAGCACCACACAAACATGATTACACCCATAATTCCCCATTATCGATCATCCATCGATCTCAGGTAATGCTACCATTAGCCCCTTTCAATTAGACATTTAGTGATTAATTTCAATAATGAAAAGAGCAGACAGTGCATTGATGTAAAGCATATTGACTGTTCTTGCTCTCTCAGGACAGTGAATCTCAGTGTCCTCCCATTCTATTACATTTATTCATTCCAGCTTCTGCTTTATATTATTCACATCGCCCGGGTTTGGAAAATTACAAGTGCTGCACATTCTACCCATTAAAAGACGCTTTATCTCAGAGAGATAATGTAGAGGCTTGTGAGTCACACACTCGCAACAAAGAGAGAGATCCCGAGTTCACTCTCTTATCACGGAGGTACTCCTCACCCAGCCAGCAGCACAGCACTCTGGGTAAAAGAAGCATCTCGAAAGCCCAACGAAGAATCAGATAATGACTCGCAAGCAGTTGTGGTATGTGTTGTTTGCTTCATTATTCATTAGGCCTGAACTCATGAACCTTTTCGAGCTCTTTAAAACTGATCAACCTAGCTGGAAGTTGTCTAAAATAATATTGTTTGATGCAGGAATATGTAGGCTGCATATAAAACTCCATTAAATCAGAATTGCAGTTTTGTGGTTTTAGTTGCCTAATTAGTTGTGGAGCCATTTTAAAGGAACAGTTAACCCCAAAATGTCAATTCTGTAACTACTCACTCTCATGTCATTTCATACTCGTAAGACTTTCTTTCATCTTCAGAACACAAATTAAGATATTTTTGATGAAATTCAAGATCTTTCTCACCCTGCATACACAGCAACGTAACTGACATGTTCAAGGCCCAAAAAAGTAGTAATGACACTATTAAAATAGTCCATCAGTGGTTCAACTATAATTTTATGAAGCATTGAAAATACTTTTTTGTACGCAAAGAAAACAAAAATAACTTTATTCGTCAATTTCTTCTTTTATGTGTCAGTCTTTGTTGCATGTTCACTAGAGTACCTCGACACGTGCGGAGTATCATCAGCATAACTGTGAAAGCTAACAGCATGTTTCCTGATATCTCCCAAGGGTAACATGTAAAATGTGAAAAGCAATGGTCCTAGTACTGAACTTTGAGGTACTCTATACTGCAGTTGTGATAAGTCAGTCAGATAAGTAAGATATGAACCATGCCAATGCACTTTCACTAATGCCCACATAATTTTCTAGTCTATTCAAAAGAATGTTGTGGTCAATAGTGTTGAACGCAGCACTAAGTTCCAGTAACACTAATAGAGAAATACAAGTGCGACTGAATGAGAGAAGCAGGTCATTTGTAACTCTAATGAGATCAATCTTGGTACTATGATATGGTCTATATCCTGACTGGAAATCCTCACAGATACAATTTTTCAGTAAGAAGGAACATGGTTTAGAACTTTTTACTTGATCATGAATATTTCTGTGCATTTTAATTACTCTCACCATCAGTTATCCCATTAGGTTTATCATCTGGCAGATTAAAGCTATATTTTGATTGTTTTTGCTAGCTTGGAAAATATAGGAAATGTTGTGGCTCAAAGAACGATGGGTTTTGTTGTGTTCCTCAGTTGAATTCCCCCCAGATCCTTCGCTCTCTCTCCCACTCAAAACAGCCCCCGATACATAGTGCTGCCTCAAAAAAGACCCTCGGGCCAAGAATGGCAGTTCCTTGAAGAATGAACTCATCTGAACAGCAAGGCAAATAAATAAATCAAATGTTAAAAAATGCAGACAAAGTCTACAGGGCGCTGCAGAAAGCATCTTGGCTGTTTCTAATTTCATAGCATGTTACAGTGACGAATGTGTTTTATGCAGAATACAAATCTTGTGATTTTCCCATTTTTTCTTTGTGACTTGACGGTTGTTGGGATTTTTTTAGATTGAATCTCTTCCAAAACATCTGTTCTTTGTGATTCAGAGTGCAGTGAGAGTTTTGACAGAGACTTGTCTGAGAGAGAAACATGGCTGTGAAAAACACACTTTAAATCTAACCACACCTGTCCACCCCTCAGACTGTGTGTATATTTGGGAAATGGCATCTGTTCAATCTCTATATGAAAGCGCAGTCAGCGTTTGTGCCACTTAGCACTGGTTATTTACCCATTGACGTCCCCTGAAGTGTTACCTGTACGTTGTTTATTCATGCGATGACAGCAAACTCACAAGGGAAAGCTGAGCGCTGGTTTACCAGAACAGCAAAAGCTTCAGGCTACATCCTTATCCCATCCCTCGCTCCCCTCCCAGTCCCACACAATAACTTATAACTGTAAACGTCCCGGTGAAAATGTGTTCCTGCCGTCTTGGCTCACCATGATATGTGGCAAGACATCGGTTTTACAGCTCACCTCTGCTCCTGCATCTTAATGAGGCAGCTTCACTGTCAACGGCCGGGCCAGGATTCTTGCGTCGACGCGTCCGATTCCTGCGAAGTGCTCCTCTACTCTTTAATTGAATCTTCCACCCCCTTTCCTCCCCCTCTGGCTCTCTTCTGCTGCCAGCGAGCCAAGGGTGTGTTTAAGTGTTAATTTGTCAACGGCGGTGGGGTGGCGTCCGGTTGGCTGTGTTGGCATTGGTGCGACGGGCACACAGCGGGAACAGATGGAGTTCAGATGTGGCTTCTTAATCGTGTGCATAAATGCTGCCATTGTCGCTGTCTGAGGACAACTCTTGAAGTTGCATTTGCCTAATGTGGATGTTGGATACTCATTTACAGTAGCTTTTTGCAATAATATTTTGCATAAGGTTAGCTAATTTATTGCTTTTTTTCAAAAAAAAAAAAAAAAACAATAGAAAAGATTTTAAAAGAGCCCAGAAAGCGGCTAACACATGGCATGCAAGTACTAGAGTTGTCATTTTGGTAATCAAGCTATCGGTCAAATATTCTGACAATTATTCAAGTAATTAGATCATTATATCAATATATTTTATATATTATATTATGTATGTATGCATTTTCTTTTTTTGTGGTGAAAATAGCCTTTAAAATTAATACTGACTAAACACTTAATTTAAACGTTCACTTAATCTTTAATGTTTCGCCATTTCTTTATGTCAGAAATGCTGGAGCCACTGTAATTTCTTTTTTTTTTTTGCATTTGCGTAGGTTTATAAATTATTTACTTTACAAATCTGATGAAATGGTGTTTCCAGATGAACAACAACATGGAGAGATGGAGTTTGAGATGGTCAACTGATTAAGAGTTTGTGTGGAGCACCACTTAAATCGTAACGTTTGTGAATTCAGAATAGCAATATGATTTTTAAATGTGTTTATTATATTGCCTCGGAAACAGTCTAATAATACGTTTTATGTATTCTCGTCAGTGAAACACATTATGGTATTTTGCCGTTTACTCGACACAGAGAAATTTCAGTCAAGAAAACAGTACTCAAATTGAATCCCTAGTGAGTACTAAACTAGTTCTCTTTTTATGTCTTATTGCGCTTAAACTGTCAAATACACACAAGTCTATGTTAAAAACACATAAGTTACAAAAATAGTCATGTCTGTGAAGGTAAACGGTGGGGAAAGAAATTGCATGTTTATATTAGATCTGTGTAATATACAGTGTATAAATCAATAAATCCACTGTTCTCTTGTCTCCTCTGAGGCTGGGACTCTAAATAGTGTTCTGTGTTCATTTGTGCAGCCAAAGGCAGAACAGTTAGCATGCTTTGCTCTAAATTTTGCCATGTCGTTAGAACTGGTACGCCGTTGTCACTTGGCGGCGCCGTGGGTGGAAACGTGCCAATTAAGGGGCACTGATATTATAACAAGATCCCATTACGTCACAGGGAAATCTGAGCGGCTAGTTTTTTTTTTCACATTCTTGCAGAGAAAGGCTTACCAAAACAAAGTTACTAAGTTGTTCTTTTTGACGTCTTCTGGTTGGTAGATGCACTGGGGACCTAATTATAGCAATTAAACATGGAAAAAGTCAGATTGTAATGTGTCACCTTTAAACAAAAATATTCACATTGTTAAAATGTTTTAAAAAATGAAGTGTGAATCTTTATCTGTCTTTAACTTTAACTATGCATCTAATATGGATTTTGTATAGAAAAGATGTGAGGGAAAACAATGTATTGCTGCCATTTTATAATTTTACGATTCGGGGGGGTTAGAGAGGCTGCTTCACATCTGGTCAAAGAACACCCCTTACCATGGTAAAATGGCTGTAATGTAGGCCTCCTGGGCCTTTTTCTTTATTAGAGCACCACCATATTCCTTCTCATCTCCTGTCTGGTTCTGCCTCTGAGGCTCAAATTGTCAAACTTCCATGAAAAAACCCTTTGAAGTAAGAGATGATTCTCATATAGGGTTCCACGAAAAATTACCAGACCCTGAGACTGTTCACACAACGCCTCCACTACCTCCCTTGATATGGTACACGAGCCTGCAGTGATTTTTCCCAGCATAGTTTTTAGTTACTCGATTGTTTTCATTGTAACGGCCCTTTTGGGGTTGTAACACCAACTTTGAAGGTTTTTATTTCTATTTGAGTTTAATATGAATCTCTTGATCTAGTTTGCCATTATAAATCAAAACAGATTTGGCATCTAAGAGCTTAAGATTTCACCCTCGGGGAGATTCCGTGTGATATGCCGCAATATACTGATGCCTAATTGCAACACCCGCCTCTGCATCACACATCCTCCCCATGAACAGAAGTTAACACAATAATACATAATAAATGTACTCTGGGTACACATGTATACACAAATGTGCTGTTTTTTTGCGCATGTTTCATGTTTTTCTTCCCTTCTGTTTGTATTTCTTTGGCGACTTACCGGCACGATAATAGTCAGGAAACTGAACCTTGAATCTGGGACACCTGGCTTTGAGTCATTTATTGAGTCAGCAGCTTCAGATCAGCCACTAGACCTTCACAGCCCTTATTTGTCTCTGTTTCCCTCTCCCCTCTTTCTTCTCTGAAGGGTCTCATTATTAAACTCTTTGAACCAACTCTGGAACAAAAGAAACAGTCACTGCAGAGGCACAAGCAGTAGTAGGGAAATTTATGTATGCGCTTTTACTCATTTTAATAAAATAGCGAACAAAAGCAACCTACTGGAAGACAATTTGTACAGCCAGTGTGGACTTGTAACTATAGGTTGCTTTTACACATTTAGAGTGTGTTCTTTCACTGCATGATAGTGTCTATTAAAATGCATTTAGAATGATCAACCGTTTAAATGATTCGGTTCAATCGCAGTGACTCACTTAACAGTGAAATTTTCTTGGTAACAGCCCAAATGTCTTCTTATTCTAATTGACTGGTTAAATGTAAGAAATTGACTCAAAAGATGCACGCTTATAGAAAAAATGGCTTTATGAAGATATACATTTCAATTTAAACTTTCTGGAATAGATTCATTTCTATCACTGCTGTGAACTGACCACACAGAATATGAAAAATATAAAAATAAATGCAGGAGTCAGCTGTCCACAGTAGTCCTTAAGATGCCAGCACAATAACACACTCAGCAAAATATTGTCGAATTATTTTTATCAATAAAATACCAGAAACTATTGAGATATTATCTTCGGCAATATCACACACCCCTATTTCCATCATTATGTATGTGCATTTTAAAGTATCACATAAGAATAAGCAATGGAAACACCAAATTTTGAAAGAAAATCCCTTAATTCGCAAATAAAAATGCAAAAAATGGCTATTGCGTGATGGGACAGCATAACCTGACTAACCAGTGGACTGATCTTGTTTCACAGCATCTGAAATGTTATGGTCATTCCTAAATGCCCAATAAAGGCTACAGTTAGTATTTTTGTATAATTGCTTCCCAGAACTTTATTAAACGACTGCGTTCCTAAACAGCAGGCATCCACCTCCAAAAGCAATGACTGCATTTATTCTGTTTCATCCGAAAATTATTATATTCAGTGGCTTCTCATATTTATTGCCAGTTTATTAGGAAGTGACAGTTTGTTCTCTTTGACTTGGATGGAAACAGCGTTAACTTCAGCGCTAAAAAACTTTGTATGGAAACTCAGCAAATGACTCAGAGTCATTCATTTCAGCAATTGAGCTCTATGTTTGGGTTCACTAAAAATAATAATTTATTTGTAAGTTATATGCAATAATGTTATAACGTATTGAGAAAGATAATGATGTATTCTCCTGTTTGCTTAAGTTTATAAATGATTTACCTTACAAATCTGATGAAATGCCACACGTTGTGTTCCCAGATGAATGTTATAATAAACTCACAGCAATATGCAGAGATGGACACATGTAAATGATAACCGTTTGTGTGGAGCAGCATTTACTGTGAACTGAGCCGAACAAACATTACCTACATACAGTGAATAATCAAAGCGCATATATTAAACCTGCATTTTATGTATATATATATATATATATATATATATATATATATATATATATATATATATATATATATATATTTATTTATTTATCTATTTAACTGAATCATAGCATTTGTGAATTCACAATAGTATTATGATTGTAAAATGGTTTTAATATATCATGCAGCATTAGAAAACAGTCAGTAAAGCGTTTCATGATGCATTCTTGTCTGTGAAAGGTGCCAGTTTTGGTATCTTGAATCAAGGAACCATGAAAGCTTTATTTCGGTATATTTTGAAATTTGGAGGGGTTTTATTCGAGCTTGCAACCCTATGATGCAACCCTTATGTCGCTAAAGTCTCGAGGTATGCTTTTGAGGGTTAATGATGTTTGGAAGAATTCAGACACTCACCATTTCTGGACTTCAAATTTTATTCCAGAAACTTTCAGTTGCTTTCTATTGGGATGGAAACTGATAAAAGTTGTAAGCAGAAAACAGTAACTATATCTGGCAGTCAGCATACGAGCAAACTGAAGGTGAACTAATACAAATGGCATAAAAGAGAACAATCAAGCAAGTAAATGGGCGAGCAGATATGCCTGACTTGAAATGCTAGGGACAATTAAGGAAACTGTTTAAAAGGAGGATACATGAGTCTGGTGAATCACTGCAGCTAACAGATCCATTTAAAGCACATTTAATTGTGCTAGCTGGATTTTTTTGCACATTTTTTGTAATGTGCAGTGAGGTTGCATGCTGGGACTTCTGTGTAATCCATCGCTTAGCAGTGTGTTAGCAATTAAAACTAGGAGCATTGGCATTACTGACCATTGTGATAAACTGGATCAATTCTAAATTGAACCGAGTCTCAGAGGTCAGTTTGCATTTATGTGTAGAGATGCATGGGCGAAAATGGCAAACCCCTTTTAGCTAGCTCAGATTTGACGGCAGCAATCTCTGAGGTAGAATTAAGTTGAGGCAAGACATCGGAAAGAGCAAGCAGAAAAAGGCACGTCTGTCTGGACTCCTGTGACGGTGTGCATTACATAGAGGGCATGTTCAGCAGACAGCATTGCAGATATCTTTGACTGCATCTCATTCCACTCTCTAGTTCCCTATGATGTCAATCAGTATATTGTGACCATAAATTTGGATGATATCAAAGGCCTTGATATCACCAAACACTGGGACTCTTCTAATTGAGAGGTTGTGCATAAAATATAGCTGGTATTTACATTTTTATTTTAGCTGTTAAAAAAGTTCAAGTGCATCTCAATAAATTAGAATGTCATGGAAAAGTTCATTTATTTCAGTAATTCAACTCAAATGGTAAAACTCATGTACTAAATAAATTCAGTGCACACAGACTGAAATAGTTTAAGTCTTTGGTTCTTTTAATTGTGATGATTTTGGCTCACATTTAACAAAAACCCACCAATTCACTATCTCAACAAATTAGAATATGGTGAAATGCCAATCAGCTAATCAACTCAAAACACCTGCAAATGTTTCCTGAGCCTTCCAAATTGCCTCTCAGTTTGGTTCACTAGGCTACACAATCATGGGGAAGACTGCTGATCTGACAGTTCATTGACACCCTTCACAAGAAGGGTAAGCCAAAAACATTCATTGCCAAAGAAGTGTGGAAGAAAAAGATGCACAACCAACTGAGAGAACCACAGCCTTGAGAGGCCTGTCAAGCAAAATCGATTCAAGAATTTGGGTGAACTTCACAAGGAAAGGCCTGAGGCTGGGGTCAAGGCATCAAGAGCCACCACACACAGACGTGTCAAGGAATTTGGCTACAGTTGTCGTATTCCTCTTGTTAGGCCACTCCTGAGCCACAGACAATGTCAGAGGCGTCTTACCTGGGCTAAAGAGAAGAAGAACTGGACTGTTGCCCAGTGGTCCAAAGTCCCCTTTTCAGATGAGAACAAGTTTTGTATTTCATTTGAAAACCAATGTCCTAGAGTCTGGAGGAAGGGTGGAGAAGCTCATAGCCCAAGTTGCTTGAAGTCCAGTGTTAAGTTTCCACAGTCTGTGATGATTTGGGGTGCAATGTCATCTGCTGGTGTTGGTCCACTGTGTTTTTTTTTAAAAACAGAAGTCACTGCACCCGTTCACAAGCACTTCATGCTTCCTTCTGCTGACCAGCATCTTTTTAAAGATGCTGATTTCATTTTCCAGCAGCATTTGGCACCTGCCCACACTGCCAAAAGCTCCAAGTTAGTTAAATGACCATGGTGTCATTTAGCATAGAGAATCTATGCACATACAGTACATGTACAGTAAATGAACATACTTTCCAGAAGGCCAACAATTCACTAAAAATGTTTTTTTTTTTTTTTTTTTTTTGTGGTCTTATGAAGTATTCTAATTTGTTGAAATTTGGTGGGTTTTTTGTTAAATGTGAGCCAAAATCATCTCAATTAAAAGAACCAAAGACTTCAACTACTTTACTCTGTGTGCATTGAATTTATTTAATACATGAGTTTCCCAATTTGAGTTGAATCACTGAAATAAATGAACTTGTCCACAATATTCTAATTTATTGAGATGCACCTGTACAGCCTTTTATGTAATGTGTTATCCTGCATTTTTTATTAAGAAAACAAGTTCATGTATGGCTTATCATGCATAAGTGAACAAATAAAATAAACAGTACCGCATTTTTAGTCTTTTTCTAACAACTCTAATGTGAACTCTGAAAGTTCCTTCTTCATGCACACTAGCGATAAACAAAATCAACATTTGTACATTGCACTTGCCCTCATTTCTGGTAAGTGAATATTTTTATTTGATGCTGCATTTCTGTGCACTGGAATTATTTTGACAATGGGACAGTCCTAAAAAAGGACAAGTGCTCTAACTAGAGAGTAGACTGAGACAGACTCCTTATTTTTTAAGAATATTCATGATAGTTTTTTTAGGCTGGCTCAGTGTGACTTCTATTGCTTTGCTCTTTGCTTTTTCCTTCAGCAGTTTTCTTTTCTTTTTGACATTTTAAACTTGGTTAAAAAGGCTTCAAAAATCTTGTCACTAAAGAGCATCTTGTCGCTGCTTTGACTAAGTAGTTCTGTTGAAATGACATTTTAGACATTTACTTTTCACTTTTACTCTGGCGTGCCTTTCACCTTAATAAAAAAAATAATAATAATAAAATCTTGTCATTTAATGAAATGCATTATGGTCTTATTCTCATTCTCCTCACAGGGTGCCAGAAACAGTATTAAAATGTGCTCATTTCTACTGAAACCACAAGACCTGCTGGGAGTTTACAACAATCAAGTGCAGGCAGTGACCTTGTGAAGAAATACACAAGTGCAGTGCTAAATTTAGATCCAACACAAGATAATGCTAAGATACACAATCAGGCAGGAGTTCAAAACAAGACTAATGGAACCAGAATTCACACATCAAGCCATACTAGACGAGGGAAACCTGAGAGGGTATAAATACACAAGAGCCAGTGATTAAACAAGACACGTTCAGTGATCAGTGAACATATACAACTTTGTATCAGACAGCCGAGAAACACATATAAAGGTATTCTGTCACGGACAGAATCGCATAATCCAGTCATAAAAAAATTGATATTTCTATTCAAAGAATCCTGAAAAAGTACTCAACTGTTTTAAAAACTGGTAATAATAATAATAATTACCATATTGAATGATTTCTGAAGGATCATGTGACAATTAAATTTAGCTTTGATCAAAGGAATAAATTTTATTTTATAATATATTCAAATAGAAAACAGTTATTTGAAATAGTAAAAATATTTCAAAATTGTACTGCTTTTTGCTGTACTTTGAAACAAATAAATGCAGGGGTGGTGAGCAGATAGGAAAGACTGTGCTGTCTATGATGTCCCACAATCCTGTGCATTACTGATTGGTGGAATGAATTAAAGGGGAAAAATGTATTTAGTATGAACATTAAAAAAAATAAATAAATCAACTTATGACTCAATTTCTGAGAAAACGTTTGTAGCCACTTAAATATTCACTTGGTTATTAACACCCACTTGAATATGTTCTAGATCATTAGACATGATGTTATTGTGCCTTGGAACGCATGTCTAGTTTCTCTAGGCCGTACCTTCATTTTAAAACTGACTGACTGGGCAGAAAGGTATTGGCTTAGGTTTTAGAAAAAAAAAAAAACTACAACTTCAAAATAAAGGGCCAACATAAAAAGTGAGAGAGACATAAAGCAAAGAAACCCCAGAATGTTCCTCTCTCACTGATTGACAATACGTGTGTAGTGTGGTAACCCTCTGCCGCTAAGATATTCTGATTCAATTTAGTTACTTTAAGTTCATCAGATACTTTTTGTGTAAGTAACTTTAGTGCAACTGAGGTGTAGTACTTCAGAAGAGCAGCTTAACTGACATTCGGCTACTTGAAATTCCAAGTAGGTTGCATTTAGCTTGTCTAATGATTCATAGACTTCAAGAAGGTTTGTTGGATGCTGAGTTCATACAATGATTAAACCAAGAAGTTTTTTTACAACACTGCCATCAAGAAGTGTTTAAATAAGTCATGTGTTAACGATTTTTTGGTACTTTTTTGGTATATGGTTTAATAAACAATGAATTTTAACAAACAGACTTTTTTTTTTAAAAATAACAAAACATCTTCCCTTTAATACTGTAATTTCCACACTATTGCTGAAAGCCAGTTTTCTCCTTAGTAAACTATGTTCAATGATGATTACACAACTCTTTTACTGACCGATCAGGACAGCACATTGGAGACTGTGAAATAAATTGGTTTACATCCTTTTCATCCTGATATCAGCCTTTCAAATCCTTACAGAATCTCATAATGCCAATCCCCTTGATAAAGCATGTGCTTCTCTAATTTCTTTATTTCTTTGCCATCTCACTGGAGCATTATAATAGCGTTCATGATATTAATTTCGAAGCGTGCAATCGTGATTACCTGACCAGAGAGTATTACCAACATCAAACAACTGGCCTTTTGGCTTTAAGCTAGTGGAAACAATGTTTCATAGATTAAACCCATGCTTATGTGATCTTCACATAAGAATCCCGGAAAAGATATCGCTACACAGCAGTCGAGAAAGAAAGCTTTAGAGGTTTTTATTGGATTATTTGACACACACACACACACACACACACTACAGTACAATGCAATCTCAAGCTCCTTACCCTAAACCTACTCATCAGAACTAACTGCCCTTACCCTAAACCTAACCTTTAGCCAATTATAACCTGATCCCAAGTCTTGACCCTAAAACAGGCCTTTTTTAAAGAGGTCTCAGAAAGTGAGGACCAGCCAAAATGTCCCCACTTTACAAAATTGTCCTCACTCTGTTGGTCTAAAACTCAAACTGGCTCTCACAAATCCACATACACATATATGGGCCATTCTACAGAACTGGTGCATACTGCTGTCCCACAACCAAAAACCACATTTAAAAAGCATTAAAGTATTTAAATCTTAGATGTTTACTAAGATCCTTTTAATATCTATCATTTTGAGGTAAATGTGTTTAAAAGTTTGAAAAATCTGTGTAACTTTAAAGAATG
The DNA here is from genome assembly GCA_033026305.1 of Cirrhinus molitorella. NCBI lineage: Eukaryota > Metazoa > Chordata > Actinopteri > Cypriniformes > Cyprinidae > Cirrhinus > Cirrhinus molitorella. The sequence continues at coordinate 18,953,459 of CM065136.1, read as the reverse complement.
TCACTAACGAACACCATTTTTCTATAATTAAACAATTGTTTTGGGAGTTATTCCATAACTTTTTTTTATGTCTGTAAAACCATGTGCTGAATAGCATGTTTGAGCTAGGTTCAAAAGTATCTAAAATTGTCACTACCAAAACAGTCACGTGTCATATTTTTTAAGGAAAAATTAATTTAATTTTATGTACATTGTTAGTATTTTAGTACATTCAAATTTTGTAATGTGATGTGGTCGCTACCAAAACATGCTGTCACAACTGAAACGGGATGTATGTTTTGTCAAAAATAAAGTATATTGAATTATCATTTTTATCAAGATTTGATAAGTATTTGGTTCAATGTATATTATAACTATATTATATAACTAAGGAATTCTTAAATTTGAAATCAGTATGATCAACTTTTTCCCTTTTACAAACATAAATCGGACTTCAACTAAAATTGTAATTGTTGGTTTACCTCTGAAAACTTTGTAATAAAATAGAAAAAAAAAACATTTATAAGGGAAATCTTAGCAAATCTTAGATCAATATAACCCTCTTCTTAAATTATATATTACTGTGTTTTTTTTTGAATTTCTGAAAATATAATGAGAATTAACTGCACAATTACTAAAAATGTATACCTTTCTAGTAATTGTGCAGTTAAAAGAAAAAGTCATTTTTTAAAGACGTTTCCAACTTTAAACTAATTCTGTAATATGGCCCATATATACAAATAATATAATAAATATATATACAGTCCTCGATTTCAAGTTCAATCCAAAATGTTATGGTGTTTTTGTGCAGCGTGATGCGTGATGCGTCAGCCATAGAATTGTCAGATCAACAAATTAAAGCGCAGCCGAGCATTTACTAGCATGATTTTGAATTCATTAATACAAATTATGAGGTGAAACAGCTCAATGCATTTGGGAAAATTAAAATGCAGAGCCGAAACAATACACAGGCTAATGTTTATGAGAATCGCAGTGCATGAAGTCAAGAAAGTAAGAGTACGTTATCGTTCTGATGATCTTCATACCCTCTGGTAACATCTGTACTGGACTGGCTGTGGGAGGCGTGTTGCAGTTTGTTTTGCCATCTGATTTTTTTTTTTTTTTTAAATCAGTTGGGTATATTGCAAGAAGAAAATACAAAAACACCATACATACATCTTAAATAAAAAGCTCATATATATATATATATATACACAAGATGTTCAGCATGGACTGGCTCATCAATAATAGACAAATGCTCACATTTTGTAAGAAATAAAAACAGCTAGTGGAATGGATATTCAGCTTCTGTGAGACTGAGGTCTATTTGGTGCTGTTGTCGAACAGTAGCAGAAACATCTCCGTTTGTCATGTACACTAGACAGGGATTTTCTCCAGCGAAGCCACACAGTGAGTCTTTTCATTTCGCCATCTGTAGTTCATGAATAATCATTGAGAAATGACCTCTTCAGGGTTTTTCAAATGTCTTGCCCTTTTCTCGGACGAGTCCAGCACCCAGAGGTAACTGTGCAGATTGGTGATCCTTTAAGAGCGGCTATATCATTTCTCTCAAGGATGGTCTGCGCTCCTCCCATTCCCACTCTTTCTTTTCCCCACCATCCTTCCGTCTCTCTTATTCACCTCTTCTCTCTACCCTACACAAATCATTGATTTTTCAGAGGTTCTATAAAATATTTACGATGTGTGGGCAGGCCTCTTTCTTTGGGAATTTGGTGAGGGGAAAATCATTTTGAAGGCAAAGTCGTAAAAGGAAAAAGAGAGAGACAGACAGACAAAAAGAAAGAAAGAGAGAGGGAGAGAAAGGCAAAAAAGAAAAGGCAAGATAAGAGCCATGGAAGCCTTTCTAGCATCGTGTTTGGAATATCAATGTCTCACTTTGGAACAACTCCTGAATATAAATAAATAAGCAGATACACTGATAAAGATTGCTATCCGTGGTTCTTGTATCTCCATGCTCTCCTCTTAAAGCCTCAGATCGAATCGATTCCAAGCAGATTCTCACTCTCTCCGGCTCGGAGGACACACTTCTTTTGTTTTCATTCTTCCATCTGTCACACCAGCTCCTTTCTTTCCACTTCAGTTTTTACATGTTACAGTATCATTGAGAAGAAGAATATAATTTAATTACAGACCACTATCTGTTTTTCAGGAAAAGGATTCGACGTAGAGATGTTTCTTCAGTTATACTGTTAACCCTGTAGACTTTGAGAAAATAAACTTGTAAAACACACTTTCATATTTTCATTAGCATTCTAGGGTCAAACTATATAGACTGCCATTTAAAAGTTTGGAATTAGTACTATTTTTAATGTTTTTCTAAAGACGATTCTTCTCTGCTCATCAAGGCTGCATTTATTTGATCAAACATCCAGAAAAAAACTAATATTGTGAAATATTATTTAAACGTAAAATAATAGTTTTCCATGTGAATATGTTTTAAAATGTCATTTATTCCTGTGATGCAACGCTGAATTTTCAGTATCAATACTCCAGTCTAATGTTTTACATGATCCTTCAGAAATCATTGTAATATGCTGATTTATCAATGCTGCTTAATTTTTAGTTGTAACCTGTGATACTTTTTTTCTGGATTCTTTAATAAATAAAAAGTTAAAAAGAACAGCATTTATTAAAATAGAAATCTTTTGTAACAATATCATAACAATATAAATATCTGTAACTACCATTTAAAAGTTTTTTTGGAAAGGAATTATATTCACAAGAATGTGATAGTAATGATTTGTATTGTTAGAAAAGATTTCAATTTTGAATAAATGCTGTTCTTTTAAACTCTTTGTTCAGCTAAGAATCCTGAAAAAAGAAACATGTTCCAAAAAAAGCAGCACAACTGTTTTCAATCTTGATAATAAAAGTAATAAATCATCATATTAGAATGATTTCTGAAGAATCATGCGAGACTGAAGACTGGAGTAGTGGCTGGTGAATATTCAGCTTTCCATCACAGCAATAAAGTATATTTTAAAATATTTTAAAATACAAAACCATTATTTTAAACTGCAATAATATTTCACAATTTTTTTTCTATATTTTTGATCAAATAAATGCAGCTTTGAGAATAATTCAAACATGCTTGTCAGAAACACTGTAGGGGGAATAATGTTATTAGGTTCAAAATTGTTAGTTGTGGTTGAAAATATGCAACAACTTGGGGAATATTGTTCTAAATACTTTTTGAACATGCTCTTTTTTTCCACATTTAAGATATGAAAGTCTGGGTCAAAGACAAGGGCTACACAAAATCTGTTCATGAAAGGAAAAATAGATAAAACCACCCCTTAAGATTTGATTGGTCAACTTAGGGATCACCCTAAAATTTTCCCATAACCCAAGTCACCGGCTGGACTTTAAGTAAAACATAATACAGCCTTTTTATGGTTTAAATCAAAGCAAAGGCTGCATCAAGATATGACAGTTATTTCTTGATAAAGCCAACAAATAGCAGTACTTGTGCAGCTGGTTGCCATCTGGCTTTAACTTAGCACCTTTTCTAGCTCATTTAGCACATAACCTTTTTTAAAACAAGCACATTATAAATCAGAGAAGCCACACTTAAATGAATCTGTGCCCCACTTGTCAAAAGTCTGGACACATCATTGGTCTTTTTATGGTTTCTTTCCATCTATTTGATTAGTAGTTCTCTTTTTAATTCTTTGGCGACTCTTTTTTTTTTTTCTCTCTCTAAAGGTGGGAGGGACGATGTACAACACCGGCCGCCATGTCTCACTGCGACTGGACAAAGAGCACCTGGTGAACATCTCCGGTGGACCAATGACGTACAGCCATCGTCTTGAGGAGATCAGGTTACACTTTGGAAGTGAGGACGGACAGGGCTCTGAGCATCTCCTCAACGGCCAGGCCTTCTCTGGGGAGGTGAGTGGGCTACAGATCAGATCGTAGAGTGCCAGTAGCTGCTGATATTCATCAGCCTATTGATCTCTTAAGGTCATAATCTAAGTGCAAAGTGTAAAGACAGCAGACCTTGAAGGTCAACAGCGGGTGTAGGCTAAAGGCAAAACTCTCCATGGCGTCGGTCTAAAATATTTAGATGTTTTTATGCCCCGACAGATAGCCATAGTGTGCCTCAGAGCATGCATTTCATGAAATGTTTAACATGGTTTGCATCACAGTTTGCACCCTGCTGAACAGTATCCTTTAACATACTGAAAAGCACATCAATATTTTGGGCTGCAGTAGTCCTAACTGTATTGCTGATAACTTACTGTGCTCATTCTCCCACTAACAGAGCCATAACATTGGGGAAAAGCATCTCAATTACATTGGCGGTGTAAATTTAGCATGCGCTGCACTGCGGCTTTTATCATTTGATAAAGTCACCAGTCAGTGAAGTCCTGACATTTCTCTTTGAGGGTAATAAGACCGACGATTTGTGTGGCAACAAAATAAGCGTGAGCTTGACAGGCAAATCCCCAGTAATTAATGATTATAATTTCTTTCCCCCCCGCGGCAGCCAGCTGATAATCCAACAATAATAAAACAAAGTGTCAACAGTCTATCAGGGCAAAGCGAAGCGTGACCCGGGCACCAAAAGGCCAGCTCTGTCTTTCACTTTTATGTTTAAACCATTAATTCTCAAGGTAGACAACAGTGGCGAAATCTATATTCATTTCTGTGGTAGTTGTTATTGCTTCAGCTAATGAATTTATGCCTTTATCTGGAGAAAGATGTCTGTTAGCATTCTCATTCATCTCAACTGTTCGGCTAATGCAGGGCTCCACAGAAGTATATATATATTGTTTGAATTTTTGTAAAGAAAGTAAAAGCTGAGAAGTAATGGCTTTGTCATAATGTTGAATTACATTTTTTAAATATTAAAGCTAACTTCTTCAAGAGACTTCTTTCAAAAACATAAAATCTTACAGACCTCTTTTCAGCTTTTGAATGTCTATGCGATTGTGTAAAATTAAGAATCAGCTTACTTTTAATTAAATTAAAATAAATGTGAATTTATTAGCCACATCCCAGAGGAAGTTAAATTGAAATGTGAATCTGAATGACAGGAAGAATTTACTGAATTGTAACTGACAGAAATTTAATCCAGGCAATGCATTCTGGAAAAATGTTCCTGCCATGGTCTAAAAAGGTGAATTATATCAACAAATATGTATGTAAGGCCTATAGACCATTCTGGTGTTTGCAAACAGTGACATTTTTTTGTCTGAGTGGCAGAAAATGGCAGTTTTCAAGAAGCAGTCTATGGAATAAAAGAATAAAACTGGCACATTTGGGATTATATTTCAAAATTCTGACTTTATTCTCTCAATTCTGAGATTATATCTCACAATTCTGATTAGAAAAACCAACTCATCATTCTCTTTTCTCCTCAGTTTAGAGTGATTGAGAGTTTGTATCCCACGCTTCCGGCTTTTTTTTCCTCAGAATTGACAAACTCTGTATTGTTGAGTTATAAAGTCCAAACTAGGAGATAGAAACATACATTTGTGAGAAACAAAAGTTGGAATTGTGAGATAAAATAGGTCAGTGTTATGTAAAATAATATAGGTTTAAAATAGTATTTCATGCTATAACTGTAGGCTAATGCAATATGTCCCATATGAACTGCATATATGAATATTATGTAGACTTATTTAAATAAAATTTATGCTTTAAATGTAGAGTAATCATAGCAGATTTCTCCATTTAAACGTTAGTTTCAATTGGTGTCTCTGACGACCGTATTCTATAAAAATGATTTGCATTCCGATTCTGACAAGGCACAAAAATATATATATATTTTTTTCTCTTATTCCATGGATTTTACCCATTTCCCTCCACAACTACCAGTGTTTTCTGCCACCATAACACACGTGCAGCTGCAAGTGATGCAACTCTGACATCTACTCCAAAATGGTCTATAAATCTGCAGGCTTTTCAGAAAATAATTATTTGTCACATCAGCAATCAAAGTTTGTCTGGACAGACTTTACATTTCTAGTTAAAAATTACAGCTATGTGAATTTAAAATTCATTTTAAAAGGGATAGTTCACCAAAAAATGAAAATTCAGTCATAAATTACCCACCCTTATGTCGTTCCAAACCTGTTAGACCTTCATTCATCTTCAGAACACAAATTAAGACATTTTTGATGAAATCCGAGCTTTCTGACCATCCATAGACACCAACGCAACTGACACATTCAAGGCCCAGAAAGGTAGTAAGAACATTGATAAAACAGTCCATGTGACATCAGTGAATGCTGACTTCTGCGTCTCATAAACGTGGATTAAAGACTGACACGGAAGAGAAGAAATTGTCCTTATGACCTTTCTGGGTCTTGAATGTGTCAGTTGTGTTGCTGTATATGCAGGGTCAAAAAACTCGGATTTCATTAAAAATATCTTAATTTGTGTTCCAAAGATGAACAAAGGTCTTATGGGTTTGGAACGATATTGTTTGGGTGAACTATCCCTTTTAATTCAACTTACATTTACATTAAACCTGTAGTTCTGGATCCTGTTTGTTGCCACAATTTAAATTCAGGAACTGAATTGGTATTTAAAAGACGTCCTCATGTGCAGTTTTTTTTTCCACCTAAGCTGAAATTACCAGGTGACTAAAATCTCTAGAGCAGAAAGAAAATGACGTCATGTTTATGAAAGAGCTTTCAGAATCACTCTTCCTAGTGCTCAGGAATAGCTCTGTAAAAAAAAAAAAAAACGTCTGAGAATGTAAATTAAACCAAATGAGCCGGGACTGTGGCTGTCCTTGAAAAGAGAATGGAGAGGCAGAATATTACAAGTTAAAATGACAAACACATTCCCAACCAGTGACTGTTTTGCATTCAAATGCAGCCAAGCTTTTAAGCTTTATTTGGATGTCTGTCTCCGTAACATTCAACACGGCTGCCTTTCTCTTCTCTCATTTGTTCTATAGTAATAAAAGATTATGTTTGACTGATGCTCACGGTACCCAGAGGGAAGTTGCGTCTCTGCAGATGCGTTGCAACACCTCTGACTTAATACACGCCTTGTTCTCCCAGATCCAATATGGGCAGTCTCACGCACAAGCTGAAAATGAAACACTAGTGATGAAATGAGTGCTAAAATATTCAAGGTGTTTTTTAGAAGCATGCATAGGTGGTTTCCCTATATCTTTATTTCCCCTTGGAGGAAAAAGAAAACATAACAGCAGATAAACAATGCGCTGCATTTTAGATACTCTATCTAGCATGCACAAACAACTGAAAAGCATTTCATAAAGATTTGTCTGTGTTGTGTTTGTCTGTGTTATGTTTCCATTTCACATGCTTCAGTGTCTCTCAATAAACCATGTAATCATTTCACAGGAATATACATATTGAGCATTTAGCCATTATCTATAGGTGTATTAAAGGGATAGCTCACCCTTAAATTTCATTTTTGTCATCATTTGTACATTCACACAGGGAGTCAACTTCAACACTTGATGGAGGGCGTGTCTAAATGGCTTGGTGCTGATGTGACCATCATAATGCCAACAGCCAATCACATTCATTTTCTGGTGTAGCATGAACGTTACACTAGTATACTTGCATAAGACAATCTGATTGGCTGACGCCTGTGTTGGCACTTAAAGTTTTCAACTTCTACTGTGAACAACGTACCTCGCAGCACTTAATGTCACTCTATTCAAAATAAACGAGAGGCGCTGACGCCCCATCTGAATGCCCTGTCAAAGTCAACAGGGTTCAGTATTGTTTTTTGGAAGCCTGTTTCCACCACTAAATAAAATTGAATTCAGCGACAAGCCAGAAAGACTGCCACATGAGATACACTACACTAGATATTCTGACTTTTTCTAGCAAATGTGAGTTTGTATCTCACAATTCTGACTTTTTTCTCAGAATTATTATATAAACTCACAATTATGAGTTATAAAGTCAGAATTGCAAGATATACACTCACAATTCTGACTTTTTCTTCTCAGAATTGCAAGATATAAGTACACAATTCTGACCTTTTCTCAGAATTATTACATAAACTCACAACTGTGAGATGTAAACTTGGGATTGCTAGAAATAGTCAGAATTGCTCCTGATTATGATAAACTCACAATTCAGATTTTTTTTTTCTCAGAATTATTATATAAACTCTCAATTATAAGTTATAAAGTCATAACTGCAAGATATGAACTCACAATTCTGTTTTTTCGAACAAATGTGAGACAACAGCGACAAGACAGAAAGACTGAATAGCTATATATAAACAGATAAAAACTAGAAATTCAGTTTTTTTCTGGCAAATGCGAGTTTGTATCTCACAATTCTGACTTGACAGAATTACACAATATAAACTCACAATTGTTAGAAATAACAATTGCGAGAGAAAACTAACAATTCTGACTTTTTTTTCTTCGAATTATAAGGTATAAATTCACAATTATGAGTTCTAAAGTCAGAATTGCAAGATATAAACTCAATTCTGACTTTTTGTCTCATAATTGTGAGATATAAACAATTGTGAGTTATAAACTCAGAATTCTGACTTTTTTCTAGCAAATGCGAGACAGAATAGTGACAAGACAGAAAGACAGAATAGCTGGATATGAACTCACAATTGCTAGAAATAAAGTCAGAATTGCGAGTTTATATTTTGCAGTCCTGACTTTTTTTTCCTCGTAATTGCAAGTTTATATCTTGCAGTTCTGAATTTTGAGATATAAACCTGCATATGCCAGCTATAAAGTCTAGTTCTGAGGGGAAAAAGACAGATTTGTTCTTACAATTCTGACTTAACTCGCAATTGTGTGTTAAAAAGTAAGAACTACCACAAATGAACTTGCAAATTTTATAAAGTTACAATTGCAAGATATAAAAAAAATTATTGTGAATTTATATCTTGTAAGTCTGACTTTATTTCTCAGAAATGCAACTTTAAACAATTTTTAACAGTAGTTCAATTACTGAACTGTTGCTATGTCTGACAAACAATGCCGCTCTCACACTACACGTTCTCACACAGTGAAAAATACATTGTGGAACAATGAGGACAAACTGACAATATGTCGACAGACAAGACAGAGCAGATTACTTTAGGTATGAAACAAGGTCTCCGCTTTAAAATGTTGATGTTTTTTAAGAAATTAAAACTATAAACAGTTTTTTGGCTCTTTTATGTGTTGTGACAGATCAGTGTATTGCCTTATTAGATCAATGACATGTTAACCGATTCTTTTCTTCTTTACTTAAAACGTGAATGAACATCAAAACGTATTTATTTAAACCACGGAAAAAACATCAATATACACTGTTTTAAGTTTAAGTCCAATCAAAGTTAATCTACTCTCCTGTCTGATTTGTTTGTCCGACAGAATGTCGGATTCTGCGTTATGATTGGTCAGATCGCCTGTCAAGTTATGGAATACTGATTTTACAACTTTGAACTGCAAGTTTATATCTCACAATCCTGAGAAAAAAAAATCTGCAATTATTATGCAATTCCGAAAATAAAAGTTAGTGAACTTGCAATTGTGAGAGGGGAAAAAGTCAGAATTAAATTTTGTATTCAGTGGCAGAAACTGGCTTCCACAGTTTTTGACACTACTTACTTTCATTTTATAGACAAAAAATACTCAAAATATCTTATTTTGTGTCCCACAAAAGTCATACAGGTTTGAAAGCTCATGTAAGTGAGTAAATTAATTTTCATTTTTGTTTTAACTACCCCTTTAAGTTCTATTCATACATCACAATGTACAAATAACAACTGCATAAAAATCATTATGCAATGATTCATTTTATTACCATATAATACCATAATCTATGACATAAAGACAGAAATGTGAGGATATGCAGATATATTGCTGTTTCTGAATTAAACAAGTCTCAGACTTTCTTAAAGTAAACAAAAAATAAACATTAAAGAGTTTGTTTCTTTGAAATAATAATAAATAAATAATAATTTGCACAACTGTCTAACAGCCCACACTTCTGTTTTAGATCCCCTTCTCACCCTTTCATTAATTTCTAATTATCAATGGAAGCAAAATAACACATTACCATCACTGTTCAGAGCTTAGATGCCACAGTATATTTGCTCATTAAAATCCCATTTTCATATGTCCTAAATATAGCAAAGTGCCATCTAAAAAGTACAGCAGAAAATTGGAAATCATCAAACTTCCACCATAACTAATTATATTATGTTGTAAATTGCATAACAGCCCTCTTCATCACATCCCATCCTACTAAAACCGTGCTAAAACACAGAATGCCACACCATGCTGTAAGCGCAAGCTGTCTGACGGGTTTCACAAGCGACGTGCTCCTTCACAGGACATCTTCACGTAATCAAATAGGATTGTTCTCCATACTCTCAGGCTTCCGTTTATTTGCTTTATGAGCGCACGCTTCGATTCATCCGCTATTGGATGGCGGTTCCAGGCGACTGCTTTTCATTTGCCCTGTTAGCGCTGTCCACCCCTCTTTTTGCTATCGACTTGCTGTCTTCATATTTCGCCCATGGTAGGCCTAAGCCAGCTATCACACAATAAAGAGCTTGTCAGGGGGCCCACCAGAGGCATAAGCTGTCTCCCGTCGTAGCAGAGACACCTCTCCTCTCACGGCCTGACAGATCCGTCTGTGTGCAAAGATGCGCTGAACATTTCTTGCTACTGTTCGACACCTTTCCACCATCTGCAAAATTCACAGAACCGATGGATCCGGTGAGATGAGCTCCTCAGCTTTTCGCACATATAACGCAACTTCTTAGAAAGTCTATGAAGTCAGCTGAATGTAAAAGTTTGGGGTTGAATCGCTTCAGACTTGCTTTCAAATGCGAGAGTTATGGGAAAGAAATGGCTTCCCGCACAAAAAAAGAAAAAATCTAATCAAATTAACATTCGCCCTGTAATCGCGTTCCTCCACACTTGATTAAGTTTATAGACGATCTGTCACTCCCTGGCTCCCCTTTTGCATATTTCATAATTACTATCAGCCACGCAGTTTTTAATTTATTTCTTTAAAAAAAACACAGCAGGCTAAACAGGGCTTGGTAAAGAATTGATCTCTTCGTTCCTACAAAAAAAAAAAAAAAAAAAACAATGTTCGATGTCGCTCCTGGCAACTCTACAACGGTCCTCAAATTGTTTACAGCGTTCTGTAGTTGGATAAGGCCTTGAAGGAGACACTTTTTCCCATTAGAAAAAGTTATTTTACAATTATTGTTCTCTGCTCAAGGTAATCTGTACATGTCTTGGCTCTGCTTCCTTTTTCTGAAGTTCACGGAGAAGAAATTGTGTCCTCTTCACCTATCTAAACTGCCTAAGTTTTAAAGCTCTTTCACAGGGACAGTGTGCGCTCAAGCGATTCACCGGAGGAAGATTAGCTGAGCTTCACAATGAATTCGAATTTAAATTTGACAGACATGTTCAAACAAAGACAGAAGCAGCTGTTTACCTGTGATTGTGATTCAGAGCCATCTGTAATGACAAAAACTCAGGCTGTTATCCAAACTGACTCTCAGCTCATTCAAACCGCCACGTATTTATTTTTTCATATTTATTTGAGGTGAAAACAGGTTGTAAGATTAAATCCGCACATTGAAAACTGGATTTTCCGTAATTGCCGTCCAAAGTATTATCAATCAGTAATTATTCACAATTATGCTTTCATATTACATAAAGTCCAAGTGAAATTTGGACTTAATATCGCAACACCTGCATAGTTGACACTCAGTTAAAAAAAAAAAAAGAGCAAAGACAGTACTTGTATGAGCTTCCCTGTGCCATGTATTGAAGATGGAACTATTTTGTACTTGATGGTGAGCAAACAGAAGTAGGGAGGCATTTTTTTTTACTAAACAAATGCCCATTTTGTCTTTACACAGGTGCAGCTAATACATTACAACCATGAACTGTACACAAACTACACAGAAGCTGCTAAGAGTCCAAATGGCCTGGTGATAGTGTCTATATTTATGAAGGTGAGTAATGATCATACAATCAAAAACAGAAAGTGAAAGCACAGAAACTTAAATGTAAAACTTAAATTATAAATTGAAACATTGATATTTCAATCTCAACTAATACTATGTACCATCCACTGCAGTTTGCATCTCAAATTATAATTTCAAATGATTCCATTTAAAAAAAGGCAATCATTGTTTTTGTTTTTTTTACTGTTGTACACAACTTATCCTAAGGGTGCTTAATAAAAATAATAATATACACTACCAGTCAAAGTTTTTTGTTTTGTTTGTTTGTTTGTTTACAGAAGTCTCTTCCGCTCACCAGGCCTGTATTTATTTGATCTGAAGTACAGCAAAAAGTGTAAAATTTTGAAATATTTTTACTATTTAAAATGACTATAACTATATTTTAAAATTAAATGCATTTATGTGATTTCAAAGCTGAATTTTTAGCATCATTACTCCAGTCACATGATCCTTCAGAAATCATTCTAATATTCTGATTTGCTGCTCCGAAACATTTATGATGTTAAAAATGGCTGAGATTTTATCATCACTTTTGATCCATTCAAAGCACCCTTACTAAATAAAAGTATTAATTTCTAGAATTTCTTTCCCCCCAGAATGATTTCTGAAGGATCATGTGACACTGGAGTAATGATGCTGAAAAATTTTATTTGATCACAGGAATAAATTACATTTTAAAATATATTCAAATAGAAAGTAGTTGTTTTAAATAGTAAAAATATTTCATAATATTACTACTTTTGCTGTATTTTGAAACAAATAAAAGCAGGCTTGGTGAGCCGAAGAGACATCTTTAAAAAAAAATAAATAAATAAAAAAACAGAAATCGAAATCAAAAACTTTTGACTGGTAGTGTATATAGTAAAGTACAGCATCTATTTCTCAATTTGTTTCTCAATTTGGATTGGCACATTAATTCAGTGGATGTGGAGGGATGGATAGAGGAAGAGACTGAAACAATTAGCCATGCAATTAGCAGACAACAGGCAAACTAAGTGTGCATCTCCCGGTCATTCTTGAAGGACAAGGTTATGAAATAACTTTCCAGTGCTTTATTAAAGGACTATGAGTAGACATGTCTGCAGAGACACAGAGAGGCCATTACATAAAGTTTTCCCTCAGGACAAGAGTTCAAGCTAAGATAATTAACCCATCCAATGTCATTGGCAGACTTAGTCCTCCTTGCCCTGGACATAAGTCTGGCCCAGTCACCTCTGCTGTCTGTCCATATGGAAGGCGCCTAATAATATACAGTCTGTACATTAAAACCTAATAGTCAATCTCCATATACCATCGAGAGACCGTAAGATGTCTGTGCTATGATGAAACACTACATTAATGATATTTTGGTGAATACACACATGAATTTTATATATATTTATGCACTGATGCTTAAGTAATGGGATCATTCTTTATGTGCGGGGCGCACATAAGTGGTGCGTATATGCAACCCCAAAAAAAAAATTGCACTGTGTAAGTTAGTTCAGACCACTTATTTGCATAGCAACATGGTTGACAGCTGTTAAAGGACAATCATTTTAGATCGACTAACTGTAACACTATGGAATAAGATTTCCATTCAAAATGAAGCATAAATAATAGTGCTATAAAAAATAAACAATAACATTTTTCTGAAATTATTCTCACATTAAAGTTATACTTTTATATTGTAATAATTTAATATTCAATCTACAAATGAATTAAGAATCAACAAAGACGGTAAATTTTGTAATATATATATATATATATATATATATATATATATTTTTTTTTTTTTATACTGAAGGGGAGTAAGTGGTGTAGCCCCGTTAAAGTGACAGCACTATAGGTCACGCGTTGCTGGTTTCAGAGCGAAATGCACTCACTATGCAAAACAACACTATGTTTATATCATCCTGCTTTTAAGCGCATTTTGAAGTATCGCATAAACAAACTATGGAAATGTCAAATTTTGAAAGAAAATCTCTTAATTCGCATTACCTGACTAATCATTGAACCAATATTGTTGCAGAGCATTTGAAATGTTGTTTGCATTCACCTCCGAAAGCAAAGAGCGTGTTTATTCCATCTGCTCGGTCTGATTTGCAACTAATTTATTATTTTATTATTTATATTTATTATATATAAAAAATTATTATATTCAGTGGCTTTGACTTGTTGGATGCTAATGTTTTCTGCGATATTCCAGTTTTGCGCATTTAAGTAAAATTTGCAACTGAAAACCCAGCTACTGGCGCACTTTACTCGGTAGTGCTAAAATCTGCAGCGTATTTCATTATTTTCAAAATATTTACATGTATTTACATCTGTATACACTGCAAAAAAAGGCCTATCTTACTTAGTTTTTTTTTTTTCTTGTTTCTAGTCAAAACTTCTAATATTCTAATATTCTTCTAATATTCTCAAAACTTCTAATATTCTACTAAATTCTTTAATTAAAATGCATTTACTAGATAAGCTATTTAACAGATAAGATATTTAGTCTTGTTTCCAGAGGGGGAAAAAAAATAAATTAAGTGCTTAAAATAAGTAAAATTATCTGCCAGTGAGGTAAGTAAATTACTCTTGTTTTAAGAATATTTTACTTACCCTACTGGCAGATAATTTTACTTGTTTCCAGGGGGAAAAAAACTAAATTAAGTGCATTTGCTTAAAGGAAATAGGCTCATTTTCCAACTCCTCTAGAGTTAAACAGATGAGTTTTACTGTTTTTGAATCAATTCAGCCGATCTCCGGGTCTGGCGTTCGCACTTTTAGCATAGCTTAGCATAAATCATTGAATCTGGTTAGACCGTTTGCATCTTGCTCAAAAATGACCAAAGAGTTTCAATATTTTTCCTATTTAAAACTTGACTCTTCTGTAGCTACATTGTGTACTAAGACCAACAGAAAATAAAAAGTTGTGATTTTCTAGGCTGATATGGAAAGGAACTATACTCTCCGGCGTATTAATCAAGGAATTTTGCTGCCCTACATGGATGCAGCAGGCGCACTGATATTACGCTGGGCCTGAAAATAGTTCCCAACTATTTTATTATTAGCTTAGTGATGGTCACGCTGGAAGTTATCTAGCTGGGAACTATTTTCAGGCACTGCGTAATATCATTGCGCTCATGGTATGGCAGCAAAGTTCCTTGATTATTACACCAGAATGAGAGTATAGTTCCTATCCATATCAGCCTAAAAAAAAAAATCACAGCTTTTCATTTTCTGTTGGTCTTAGTACACAATGTAACTACAGAAGAGTCAAGTTTTAAATAGGAAAAATATTGAAAACATTTTGTCATTTTTGAATGAGATGCTAATGGTCTAATCAGATTCAATGATATGCTAAGCTATGCTAAAAGTGCTAGCGGCAGACCCGGAGATCGGCTGAATGGATTAAAAAATGGTAAAACTCATCTGTTTAACTCTAGGGGAGTTGGAAAATGAGCCTTTTTTTTGTTTTAAAGTGGAGTGTTTCTTTTAAAACAAGATAAATACGTTTCATTTTGCTTATCTAGTAAATGCATCTTAATTTGACTATAAGCAAGACAAAAATACTACCTAAGATGAGCCTTTTTTTGCAGTGTATTATTATTAATTAATTTTTTTATAGTCATACTATGTGCTCCAAACCCAATTTTCAGGTGCCCTCATGAGATCCAGAACGAGAAACTTATGTGCACCCCTGATTATGTAACAACACTGTAAAAAAAAAAAAAAAAAACAAGTATATACTGTCATTTGACAAATATAGCATTTGTTTAAACTTGTTTAAAAAAATGGTTTGAGAACACATTCAAGCTATAAGAATAAGTGTTGACATAACCATAATTTTTGCATATCAAACATGTTTTGTTTTGCTGGTGTTACTAGCTTCTAATAGGACATACTTGAAATGTAGGAAATTTTCAAACATTTTATGTCGTTGTTGACAAAGTAGGGATAAAGTCATTACTACTGTAAAACCATGATATAAATGGGAAGTGAACCTAGCGTAATAATAATAATAATAATAATAGTAATAATAATAATTAATATAAAAATGGTAATTATTATTAGTAGTAGTAGTAGTAGTAGTAGTAGTAGTAAATATTTAACTGTGGTATTTTCATACTTTCTGTAAGGGTATTTTGACAAAAGTTGTACAAACAGTTCATTAAAAATAGCATATTTTTGGTATGATTTCTCTCAAGAGCCCAGTTTTTAGCCTTTGTACTGTTTCTATATTATTCTATTTCCAGAATAATTTTTCACTGACTTGTATAATACAAGAGCTGCGTTTGATGCTAGTCAGATACACTATACTCCCCTCTCCTGTCAGTGAACTGACCAAGAACATTTGCACATGCAGTTTTCTTTCTCTGTGACATGAGTCACCCAAAGCCATTTTCTGAGGAACCCCATGTTGTGTTCTCTGTTATGGCATCACACCTCCAGGTGGGACTCCCATTTGAGTATAAATGGTATGAATGCAAAGGATCCCCAAAAAAATGGAAGGGACGAGCGCAAAATGGAGGAGGCTGAAGAGAAGCCAGCCATTTTGTTTGTGGTATAAACAGCTACTTGTATGGATTGCGAAGTTGTTAGCTAAGGCAATATTCTTAGTAAGGAAAAAACATTGATTGTGAGGGAAAGTAAAAGCTATTCTTTTTTCACACACTGTGTAGTCAAGCCTAATTATTTCTTGGTAGAGATAATGGCTAGCCTTAGCCACAGGTTATATCACAGAAAGTCTTAAAATGATGTGACTAAGACTTTTAAGCCTCAGACTTCACTCAATGAGGAGGTCAAAAGAGAAGTGATTTGTGTTGTAGTCACAAGGCACATTTATTTTAATCGTTTAGACTGAAAGTGTCTCAAATTAGCAAGTAAAGTGGAGTCAAAGAAAGCACAGTAGCTGTCTCTTTGGCTCCATTCATGCTGTTTTACTTGCTAAAAGCAGTCACAATTTTTTAAAACTTTTCATTGCGAACACGTCAGCATGTCGTAAGTAATTCTATCAGGTGTCATTTAATTATAGAACGCTGCTCAGGTTCATCCCAATGCATTTGAGTGAAGTAAAAACAGTTTCAGCGCCTTAATGGATCAAGTAAATTTCAAGAGACGTGACACTGGCACCTGAGTTTTTTACATTAAAAAATAAATGACTGGGATATTTACTTCCCCTGAGAAGTTTGTTGCTTAGTTTTTTTTTTTTTTTAATCAGTCATGTTGTCTGCCATTTAGAAATAAAGCTGTCACTAATAATCTTTTTTACTTTTCCTTCGACCTTCTTTCTCCCTGTCTGCTCCTCTTTTCTCTTTTTTCCCCCTCTCCTGTCTATCACTCTGTCCTTCTCATCCGTTTTTCTGTTCCGCCCTTCCTCCCTTGACATCTGTTCCATTTTAGATATCCGAGACTTCAAATTCATTTCTGAATCGGATGTTGAACAGAGACACCATCACAAGAATAACATATAAGAGTAAGTAGAAAATATATTGACCATTTGATGCTATAGCCAATTTGGTTTTCAAATGCAATCATATGTATTGACATTTTGCATGTGATGAAATCATATCAGTTTCTTTAGACCGTGTAGTCAATATCAAGTGTATCTTCATCAGTTGCTAGAGAAATGATGTAAGCGTCACTATGAGTTCTGAGGGGTAGCTGTCGGTGAAGAAAAGATACTGAGATATTGCGTCTGCTTGTGTTTATCATGACCTCTCGAGGCGGTGCTGACTCATGAGGAGCATAAGAAAATAAATGACAGAGGAATGTTGCGCATTCATGTGTCTAAATCCGCTGACTCATTTACACTATGCAGGGAATATTACGTAGGCAAGACTGAGGTGAATTGAGTGCATTCAGACACAATAATATACCCATTATGTCAAATCCCTACTTGAAATCACATTTTAGACTGATTATAATCAGATTTTAAACCACATATTCTACCATTCAAAAATAATCAATTTTAAAATGTAATATATTCCTGTGATGCCAAAGTCGAACGTTCATTTGAGTAGGATGCACCAAAAAATTTAATTTTGCTGCCTGTCTGAATATTATATGAGAGCATATAATAACAACTATTAATAAGCAAATAATCACTTTTCCAAAATTTTTGTACTAATTGAACGCCACAGCAAGATAAATCATATTTTTTTTAGTCGCTTGATTTCTATTTTAACATGTAGATTTTAAAGTTTTTAAAGTCAGAAAATTAGATGAATACTTTTGGGTTTTGGCACGTTTTTTTTTTAAATATTAATAGCGTTTGTATTAAAACTATAGTCATTGAATGTAATAAAAATCTAGAATTGAACTTTTTTGAATTGAATCTAACTGGTCACAAAACTTATTTTCTGCAATAATCCAAAAGCCAGTGGAAAGATCCAACTGGCTTTTTGTCAAGGGAACCAGGGTGATACTAACTTCTGAGTTGGCCTACAAAAATATATTTGACATTTATAATTGCATTTTTTGACAATTCATACTGTTTCAAAAGAAAAACCTTAAAGGGTACATAACATACACAGTTTCATCTAATCTCATGTTAATCTTGAGTACCTATAGATTACTTTAGTTTAGTTTTTCTTTAGTTTTATCATAATTAAAAAAGAAGAATACAGCTTTCCGGTTCTCTCCGGAAAAAAACAAAATGTATCACCGCTCTGCCCGATGGGCTATCTTAAAGTACAGAGCTCCTGCAGGTCCTTAAAAACTCCACAACTTAGTTGCATCAAATTTAAGGCAATAAAAAGTCTTTAAGGTCTTACATTTGGGGACGGAAAGACAAGAAACGCGATAGGGCTGGATTAAACTTCAAAGCCAATGATATCATTGAATAAATATGAGCGCTGTACATTTCAAAGTCAAAACGCGGCACGGATGTCTTTATATGAATGTATCGGAAGGGAACTGACTGTCCTCAGAAACTTGACGTTGACTTGACTTTAATTTCATCTTACCTATAATGCCTGATAAAATAGCGTTGATGAGCGCGGTGCTGCTTTGTGTACAGCCGTTACTGGGGAAACGGTAATATTTCAGCGCTCCTAAAGCGCCACCTCGTGACAGAGAATAAATCTGCATTTCCAATTTTCTGCTGTGTATGGTCAGATTATTGCAAATATCGACCCGTTTTTATGCAGCAAATACACAGAGTTCTAAGTGTGAAAGAAGTTAATGTGCCTTCTAAGAATCTAAATAACAACAATTTTGCGAGCCCTGTGGAGGTGTGCCATGGGTGGAGCAATAGAGTCGAGATGATTTCCAACAAAAGACAGAAATCTGATTTGTTGTACTTACATGACCGTGATCTTTTATCACTGGGACCGCTCCATGTTTTAACAGCAAACAATGTGCAAATCCAACGTCGAACTGGGTCTTGTTTATAAAACATTTGTCACTGAAATGATGGGAACACACAAACGCACTTGCTACACTCCGTTGCTGCCCCTGGAAAAACAAACTACATTCACTGTTCACTGTTCTTCGGGAAGCTGAACACGGTAAACTTTCCCTCACATCAAAAAACACACTTATTTGGGACATTCTTGAACAAATCCTATGCAGCGCTGCCGACGATTTCCCGATGAAGTGCGTTGATGGGCGCATCTCGCTCTCCTCTGGTCGACGTGTGCGCAGGCGCGCTTTTATGGGAGAAATGCTCATATAAAGAGTTCCACCACTGTCTACGTCATTAGATCTACGATTGAAAAAAAACAGCCGAAACTTGTACCAACCCGGAAGTTAGATTTTCGGCACAGAAATTGTCCGTCATTCGTCCAAATTTTTTTTTGGACTTTGGCCATGTTTAGCATGAGAATCCAACTCTTTAACACTGTAAACAACTCTGAATACACAAAACACAATTGTACCCCCCCTTTAAATGACATGACGCTGAAGCATTGAATTAGATATGACAACATGTGTTAAGAGAAACTCAAAGAGAAACTCTTCTGATAGGCCGTTCTGTAATGGACTGCGTAGTTACACCCTAATTCTGCAATTCATGCCAAACCTTCATGCTAATTATTGATGAACAGCAGCAGTTTGACAGCACAAGACTTGTGTAAGTAAAGACAAAGGTGTTGAGCAGCAAATGTATTCAGCCTTGAGAACTCATACCACTTGCTAGTTTGGGAATATTTCACGGCCAAAGCTGACATGCAGTGTAGTGGAAATGTTCCGTGGCATTATCCTTTAACTCACCAGAGGGATTTTTGAAAAAAGGCCTTCATAATTGAATTAATAGGGGTGGGGAAAGAGCGGATGAATAGATAAAATGTTCTGACCCCTGGTGGCTGGTGCGTGTCTCCCAGGCCACAGCGGTGCATGAACACAGGCTAGCTGAGCTCAGGGAGGACTCGACAGCACTGCCAGGGGGAGGGCAGAGGAGCGTAGGCTTTGACAGCTGTCAGAGCCCCCCCAACCTGCCTCTCTGGCCTCCCGCTCGGTTCCCGCTTGAATCTTTGGAAACGCACTACTACCAGCCCTCGCTGCAGCGGCAGTGGAGCTAGCACATGTATTTTTCAAACGTGTATCCCCCTCCTCCACAGCCAAAAGGAATTATTTATGCCACCAAAGCTATCAAAGTTCTGCGCAATGACGCCGGTGGAATGGCAAACATGCGGGGAGATAGAGACAGAGTAGTAATCAATGGGATAGAGGAAGAATAACGAACTATTTCCTCTGGCTGGCGTGAGTCGGAACCTATTACTTGTCTGTTGTCAGTGGAAGGTGGGTTCAATATTGCTGTTCCTCATAAATTCAGCGCCGCATTATCTCATGTCGGCCCGCTATTGTGAAGTCAAAATAACATGTGCTGTCACCACTCGTCCAACAAATCAAACGCAATGCATAAATACTGAAAAGAACTGTTGACAACCAAAGATAAAGAATATGTTGTTTACCATTGTTGCTTTCTGTTTTGCTGTTGTTGTTTGGACATCATTTCAAGACGTTTGTTTGTTGTTTATATATTGAATTTTGATTACTAAAATGACAAATTATTGTTTGTGAATTGGCTCCCTAGATGAGTTTTAACTGATAAGCAACATTTTTCACTCTTTTTGTGTAGATGATGCCTACCTTCTCTCGGGGCTAAACATCGAGGAGGTTTATCCAGAGACGGCAAGTTTTATTACTTACGAAGGGTCTATGACAATCCCACCGTGCTACGAGACCGCAACGTGGATTTTGATGAACAAGCCAATTTACGTCACAAAGATGCAGGTAAAAGCGTACACTGTTTAAAATAAATTAGGTATTTGTGCTGATATGTTTGCAGGGAGTTTTTTGTTAAATTAATTTACAAAATGGTTCTTTGTAAACCTCTTGTTATATAAGATGTTTCTAGTTAAATTGCATAATGTTTAGTTAGTTCACCCTAAAATGAAAATTCTGTCATTACTCACATTCATGTCTTTCCAAACCTTCAAGACCTTTGTTCATCTTTGAAACACACATTAAGATATTTTAGATGAAATCCGAGAGCTTTCTAACCCTGCACAGACAGCAACACAACTGACACGTTCAAGGTTCAGAAAAGTTGTAAGGACATTGATAAAATAGTCCATGTGACATCAAGGGTTCAACCTTAATTTTATGAAGCTATGAGAATACTTCTTGTGCACAAAGAAAACTAAAATAAAGGATTTATACAAAAATTGCATCTTGTTTGCAAGCATTGAAATGCGCACACATGTGCCTGACATGGAAAGGAAGAAACTGTTGAATAAATAATTATTTTTGTTTTCTTTGTGCACAAAATTCTTGTAGCTTCATAAAAAGGTTGAACCTCTGGGGCCAGTTGTTCAAAAGTAATCTGATCTGATTTTGGCCATCAGATTGGATCAAATCTTGAAAATGGGTTGCTCAAGAGAGAGAAAAAGGATTCTGAATTCAGATTAGATTATCATATCTGGTTACACTTTATTTTGATAGTCCACTTTAGACATTCTATTAAGTGTAAGTAACTTTGTAGCTACATGTCAACTACTTGTCATCTACATATCAACTAAATCTCATTATTTGCAACTACATGTCCACTAACTCTCAGAGTAGACTGTAAGGGTAGGTTTAGGGTTAGTTGTATAAGTTGACAAAGAAAGTGTTAGAAGATATTAAGCAGACAGTCTACTAATACTCTACTAACTGCTAGTTGACATGTAGTTGCGAAGTTAATTACTCTTAGTAGAATATCTAAAGTGGACTATCAAAATAAAGTGTTACCTAATATCTAATCTTGGTTCTGATCTGGATTAAATCCTCAATTTGTGTCCAAACGTTTTAGTAAGATTGGGATACTTCTGATCTAAAAAAAACTGATTATTCTGAATCCAGCAGAAGGGTGGATTTCAGGAACAAAAATGTAATAAAACTTTAAAACTGGTCCAAACAATACAACATTTTAACATGTAATATATCCCCAAATCCTCAAAAGCTGTCAATATCAAACAAAAATATTATATTTCATTTAAAGGTTTTGTTGTTGTTGTTGTTGTTGTTTTAATCACAGATTGTAAACTACATTGGTATAATCAACACAGATGGACCAGTCAGAAGTAATTATGTGTGTAAATGCAATGCAGGAGACATACCAAAAAAAATTCTATTTGTGTTACAAAGATGAACAAAGGTTTTAGGGGTTTGGAAGGATATTAACCCCTTAACTGTCACTCCCATTTTTGAACAGACGTGAAAATGCACTATCCAAACTTATTAAATTCATGAACAAAAACATTTTGTAATATGATTTTGATGTACATTTTCCATGGTAATGCAATGTCTGATATTAAAATGGTTTTCAAAGGATTCATTTTGAGATTTTAAGTTTTCAACTGATATATACTTTCTAAAGAGACAAAGCCAAGAAAGTAAGTCTTTTTGTGACAATGGTCAGAACTCCTGTTATGAAGTAGATTTTTGAGGTGCACTCTTGTCATTAATTAGTCTATTACTTTTCCTACATAATTTGTTACACAAAAAAATAAATAAATAAATATCTATTTAGGAGTCTTAGACCTTTCCAACGATATATAGTTTGTCATGATTAGATTAGGATTTATTTGTAAAATTGTGAAGTAAACTGACAGGTGACAGTTGAGAGGTTAAGGTGAGTAATTAACAACAGAATTTTCCTTTTTGGATGAACTGTTCCTTTAAGTAGTTATAAAATACTGAAGTTTTAAGAACTTAAAGTTCTACGACTGTTGATCCGCTACCACAAAAATCATGAAATACGAGACAGCAAAACTCCATGAAACATGACATGAGTAACAACTACCTGATCATTTTAAGTGAAGGAACAAACACATCCAGACAACATCATTGTAAAGACAACTGGCAAACAGTCACACAATGCAACTATATTAATTATTCATGCCCAAGTACATGCTAAGAAGAGAGCAAATAAGACCGAACAACAAAACCATTTTTCGATGTAAATTTAAACTAAAAATGTCATCAGCTCTGCTTAAGGACTTAAAAAAACAGATTATTATAATAGAAAAGCTGCATCAAGATGCATTATTTGAGTTCCTGAAAGTTGTCAGAACTCCAGAATACCACGTAAACAAACAAATAGAATAATTGAGTAAATCTTTCAGCATTATTTACTTGATCCAAGAATCAATTCTTATGGATTCAGCTAACGGCATGCTTCTTAAAAGGGAGAATGCGTCACTTTTTGACCCTGTAGATACGCTGTTTTGATGACATGTAATATAATCTGTTCTTGAATGACACTCTCACGCAGCTCCCCAGACGCTTTTCGATGCGGGTCTGTTAGGATTGGATTGACTGTGCGATAATTGCCTGACCTGCCATCAGAGAGTCGATATAAAACGTCTGCTCCGTCTGTGTCGTCCTTACAGATGCACTCCATGCGACTGCTAAGTCAGAACCAGCCCTCGCAGATATTCCTCAGCATGAGTGACAATGTGCGCCCAGTGCAGCCTCTGAACAACCGCTGTATCCGCACCAACATCAACTTCAGCATGCAGGGCAAGGACTGCCCAAACAACAGGGCACAGAAGTTGCAGTACCGAGGTCAGTGTCTCTGTGATCTCTCAGCCCGCTTTGAATTAGAGACTAAACCAGCCCATGTTTCTACAGCTTTTCTCAATTACTTCTTTAAAACAACACTGAATCCAAGGCAGAATAACATCATTGTTAGTCATAACAAACAGGTTCTGAGTAAGTCAGAGTTTAGTTTCCAGGTGACTACTGAAAAGTTGCATCGAAAATGAATGACTTTTACTTTATTCTCCTCGCTTTTCACATTTTTGAAGTATTCGGTGGTATGTAAAATCAAGCTATGCTTGTTTATTCATAAGAAATAATTGCAGCTAGGGCTGTGCTGATTAACGATATCATATGGAATCACGATAAAATATATGTCGATAACGATGATAAGCTCTAGGCATTTTTACTCAATATGGATTAATATAAGAGCCAATCACACAGCAGAAATATGCGACAACGGCCAATTAGCGTGCAGCTTTTAACGTTCACGTCTTTTCCTATGGCACTCTGCAAAGCAAACTCGATACAAGGACGACAAAACTTAGTGGAAACAGCGATGAAAGTGAAACTAACCTCGAGTTATTATCCAACAATGATAAAGTTGTCAACAAAAAAGGTAGCACGAATTCAGTTTTATGGAAGTGATTTGGCTATTTGAAAAGTGCGCTTACGGTGCATGCGGTGTGACATGCTAATTTTTTTAGGCACGTCCGCACCGCATCGAGACAAAAACATCTCAACTTTCAGAACGCCGCAAGCGCATCGCGGATCATGTGACATGAACAACCAATCAATCCGCTTCATCCTTTCCTGTAACAACCTTTTTAAATACATTTAGTAGCAGAGCTACTGCAAGTGCTAGAAATTCATATATTCCTTTGCCTAAACTTCCGCGTCTTCATAGAGAGCGCAGGTCCTGGTTGCTTAGCAACGGCAGATGCCACGGGAGTGGAAGCTACAAAGTGCTTTGGAAAGAAGGAGAAAGCGGCGCGCATAACGTTTGTAGGCACGGCGTGAAAGCCTCTTAAAGCCAGACGATGTAGACAGACTTTTTGGAAAAGAAAAAAATTGAAATTATGTTTACAACAGTTTTACGTTTACATTTTGCACATTTACTCTCATTTACCTTCTTTTGTCACAACTTTTAATTTATTTTAGTAAGTTGTCTTAATTTTGGCCAAATGTGTAATCTGTTTATATTAATAAAAATTACTTTCAAATGTAATTAATGACCACTCAAACTGTTGTGGCTTCAGTCATAGTTGGGATAGTCTTTTAAATTTAGCAGCATTAATCAATATGGGAAAAATTTATCAAGATTACATTTTTGCCATATCGCCCAGCCCTAATTGCAACACCTTCATACAACATTTATGAGGATACATGACCACCTAGGTAGGTAGTAGGCAACCAGAATGCTCACTAGGTTTTGTAATAGAGCTAATGTAATTTAAGGTATGTTGTACTGTTATACAGCACTCAAAAACATAAGCACATGCACATAAGCATGCATTTTGCACATATTAGATGAGTGAAATGAATTATGCAATAGTTTGTGCAAATATTTACCATCAAAACAACCCTATAATTACCCATTTCCTTAAATGCATCATAGAAAAGTGATTTTATATTTAAAATAAACTCGCTCGTTGTTCTGTCATCCTGTTAAAAGTGTTTGTATAATTACTGGTAATCTCCTCTTGACCATGCATCATTTATTGACTGAGCTTGTATAAGAGATTTAGGAGTCTCAGTAACGCAGCAGTCTGCTTGCTTGGAGAGCCATGGGCATCTTAAGATGTGTTTGTGTTTCTACCAGAATGCCTGAGATGTTGTTGTAAATTGCTTCAACACTAAAGCATCATGTACAAGGAAAAAAAGGCTCTTTTATTGAGCCTGCTCTTATCGCAAAATTTCATTATGGAGAATTCGCTTGTACTCTCGATACAGCAGTGAAGTGATGAATCGTGCCGCACTTGTTTGAGAGGTTGGATTTACCACACCAGCGGGCAAATGAGCGATACAAAAAAGGTTCCTTCCTTTTATTACATTTGAGTTGTTAAAAAGATGTAAATATCTTGGAGGAGAAGGAACGGATAGAGGCATTTAATTAGTGTTGGTTAGGCAACTGAGGTCATGTATCTTAACCAGAGAGACGTATCCTTTTGTAGCTTGCACAGTGAGGTGTCTGCAGGCTAATTGAATGTAAAATTTTAGCTTGAGGTGGTGTGATATTCAGAGTGGAAGAGAAAATTGTAATTCTGAGAAACTGCACAATGAACATGAACACAGTGTCTTACAGAAGAGTAGCTGGACTACTTTGGGAAAAAAATAGTCCAAAATGGATGATTTTCAAACGCTGTGAGATTATACTGTATTAATTGTATAATTTTGCAAATGTGTCAGAGTAAACTGCTGAGGGAAAGCTGCACAATCCAAATTGTGGACAAGCTTTGTATTGAGCACTTCAAACTCATAAAACTCACACACGGAGTTTATCGCAGCTTGCCTTGTTTACAGTTTTTCCTCGAATCATCCTTAACATCTGCAAACCAGTAAGTGCATTTCTCCAAACAATTTGTACAAGCAGCACCACACAATGGATTTCCTGCAAAAGCCTGTAACTTGCTCATAATTCTTAGTTTATCCCTCAGAAGCATTTGTCAGTGGGCACAACAGTGTCATCAAAATGACAAGTCCCTGTGTTATTGTTCACAAACAGGATACAATATAGTCAAATGCTTAGCCAGGTTGTCAATAACAGTGTACGTTGTATCTCCTGATGTAAACTATGGTTATGGTTTCCATGACAGTAATTTTTCTGTGTGGCATATCAATTTCAACAGTACAAATTTACACATTACTGTATGTGATATTGATTGCAAGATACTAGACAGTTACTCTTTTACTGGTGGTCTGACAAGTAGTTGTAGTATAATGTTGTGGTGATATACAGAGGAAAAAAAAGACAAGATACGCTTTACATATAAACAGTCTATGCATGCCTGTGTGTGTATGTGTTATTAGGGAAGTGCATTTCCGTAACTGAGGCAGATTTGATACCCAAAGGTACAATACAATAAAGACCGATATGAAGCAGCCACTAATGAGATACAATTCACCCCTGCAGTGTGATCCGATTTTGATTCGATTCAATGCAATACAATGCAATGAAAAAAAATGCTATGCAATTCAAGATTATACAGATTTAGGATGCCCCTGAATCCAAATACCATATTTGAAAAGGAAATTATGAAAAAATATATTTCAATTATATGCTGTCAAACGATTAATGGCAATTAATTTTATCCAAAATAAGTGTTTGTTTACATAATATATGCATTTATATTTATGTAAATACACACACACACAGTATATAGTTTGAAAATATTTACATTCATAAATTATTATATAAAAAAACATTTAATATATAAAAAAATCCTTAGATACACGCATATAAAGCATATATACACTACCAGTCAAAAGTTTGGACACACCCTCACATTTAATGTTTTTTAAAGAAGTCTCTTATGCTCATCAAGGCTGCATTTATTTAATCAAAAATACAGATAAAAACAGTAATATTGCAAACTGTTATTACAATATAAAATAATGGTTTTTATTTTAATATAATTTATTCCTGTGATGCAAAGCTGAATTTTCACGTGACCCTTCAGAAATCATTCTAATATGAAATGATGAAACAACACAATAAAAAACAAAATATGGTATAGAAAAATTACATTTTGATAAATGGAAACAAAAAATTTAAAGCAACAAACAAAAATCCCTGATTCCATGACTTGGACAAAATAAATATAAAATTCCCTGACTTTCAATGTCTGGAATAGACCTTTTAAAATTCCATGATATTCCAGAAATTCCATGACCCGTGGGAACCCTGATCAATGTTGGAAACAGTTGTGCTGCCAAATATTTTTTTTACAATCTGTGATTCTTTTTTTCAGGATTTTTTGATGAATAACAAGTTAAAAAGAACACCATTTATTCAAAATATAAATATTTTGTAACAATGTAAATCTATGCTATCACTTTTTATTAATTTAACACATCCTTGGTTAATAAAAGTATTGATTTCTTTCAAAAAAAGAAAGAATAAAAATTTACTGACCTTAAACTTTTGAACAGTAGTGTATATTGTTAGAAAACCTTTCTTTT
This sequence comes from Cirrhinus molitorella, assembly GCA_033026305.1. Taxonomy (NCBI): domain Eukaryota; kingdom Metazoa; phylum Chordata; class Actinopteri; order Cypriniformes; family Cyprinidae; genus Cirrhinus; species Cirrhinus molitorella. The sequence continues at coordinate 18,925,328 of CM065136.1, read as the reverse complement.
TTAAATAAATGCTGTTCTTTTTTTAACCTTTTATTGACCAAAAAATTCTGAAAAAATTATCCAAGTTCCAAAAAAATAAAATAAAATATGCAGCACAACTGTTTCCAGCACTGATAATAAATCAGCATATTAGAATGATTTTTGAAGGATCATGTGACACTGAAGACTGGAGTAATGATTCTGGAATAATCTCTAATCTTTAATCACAGATATATTAAATTTTAATGTATACTAATATAGAAAAACACTGATTTACATCGTAATAGTATTTCACAATAGTATATATATATATATAAATAATTTTATTATTATTTTTTTTTTCTGTATTTTTGATCAAGTGAAAACAGCCTTGATAAGCATAAGAAACTTCATTAAATTAGAGAGTGTGTCCAAAATTTTAACTGGTAGTGTACTACTTAAATATACAAAGTACACACACATATTATGTAAACAAAAATGTTTATTTTGGAATGCGATTAATCGTTTGACAGCAATTTCAAAGCTTTCTCTCGCAATTATATCATTGGGTAATTATACTGTTTATAAATTGCGGGCACCAGGGAGACGCTATTAATATGTGGGGCATTGAAAATCGTTTTTTCACCAATGCAAATTTTAGAAACGATGGACTGTGATCCAAATGCCAACTTGTATCTGATGCACACTTTTTTAAATTGATGCATCGCCTTCTCTGACTGTTTTGCCTCTATACCTTTTTAATCACACAACCTTATGCCTCTTCTTCCCAACTGTTGACCCTGTTTATTTCCTTGTTGTTCTTCCATGGTTAGAAATTATAACATTATAACGTGTTGTGCTCAATGTATATATGGTTTATAACTGAAGGTTTGTAAGATACATCTCTAAACTTTTTTTTTTTTTATCTAACACATTCCATTTCCATTCATTAGTAAAATCCAGGATTCAGTTATGCAATTCATTAATTCAGGACACATTTACAAAAAGAAGTCTAATAGAAAGGTATAGAAAATATGCTTGATAGTTTATAAGAACTAGTTCAACCATTTAGCATTTAATGGCTTATGCCATTAACTAATACCTAGATGTTTTGAAGACTATTTAACACAAACATTATAATATTTTTTCATCAACGTGACATATGCAATTAATAATGTAGGAAACAGCAGACAATTGTATACAAAATCAATGTACCAAAGCATTGGCAATTTGTTCAAAAGTATGAGAAATTGCTTTTATGATGTGCACGAATAACTAAATGATGGAGTTTGAAAAACTAGTTTTGAGTGTTTCATTTGGGATCTGAGAACTGTACTAAAGTGACAGAGAAGAACTGTAATGTAGACATTTTTTCAGCGCATAACCTGTAAATGTTAGAAAGAATTTACCTTTTACATTAGTTCACTTTCAGAACAAGAATTTCCTGATAATTTTCTCACCCCCATGTCATTCAAGATTTTCTTGTCGTTCTTTCTTCAGTAGAAAACAAATGAAGGTTTTTGAGTGAATTAAGGTTTACTCAAAAAATTAAGGTTTCCATATAGTGGACTTTAATTGGAATCAATGGGTTAAAGGTCCAGATTGCAGTTTCAATGCAGCTTCATATTATTTATTTATATATATATATATATATATATATATATATATATATATATATATATATATATATATATATATATATATATATATATACACACACACAAACAAACACAGATACTTTTTAACCACAAATGCACTAACTCTGCAGTGCGCAACTTCGCATTACATAATCACATTGGAAAAGTCACGTGTGGTTAGTTTTTGTCTGTGTATTCCATTTCAAAAAGGTAGGGTAGGGGGAAAAACTCCATCTCATTTTCTCCTTCAACTTCGAAATTGTCTGACATTGTTGTTTGACTTTCTTTGCATGCTCGCTTTGTAAACACTGAGACAGTAATTCTGCCTACATCACACATGCATGATTACATAATGTGTAAGGTCGAGGAAGTGCAAGAGGAGCATGTGGTTTAAAAAAGTATATACATTTATTTATTTTTTCTCAAAAAATGTTTACTTCACTAGACAAGACCCTGATTTTTCGGCTGGGATCGTGTAGAGCCCTTTGAAGCTGTTAAAACTGCAATTTGGACCTTCAGTGCATTGGCCACCATTGAAGTCCAGTATATGAAGAAAAATCCTGGAATGTTTTCCTCAAAAACCTTATTTTTTTAACTGAACTTGATTTTGGAAGCCATGGGAGTGAGTAAATTATCGGGATTTTTGGTGACACTATTTTAAGGTGTCTATAATACAGAGTAATTACCTAATTAAATACTTAGTAGTAGCCATGGTACTTACAAGAAACAAAATGTACTTGTCATGTAACTAAGTTATGGATCAGCGTGTACCTACAGATTGTAATTATGTAGATGTAATAGGCAGCTATTGTTCCACAGCTACTTGTACACTTAAGTACAAGTAATCTTGATACAGTTTATTTTAAGTAGCCTATACCTGTGTAATATTCTGAAATTCTAATGTAATTAGAAAGGAAGTACATGTATTTAAGCTGTGTACTGGTGGGTTATATTAAACTAAGGTGCAGCTGGATAAAGTGTACAGTATAGATAAGAAGTTAGCTATGTAACAGACCCGGTCTATTACATATGTAACAATAGCTGCCTATTACATGTACATAATTACAAACTGTAAGTACAGTCTGTTCCATAACTTAATTACATGGTAAGTACATTTTGTTTCATGCAAGTACAACGGCTACTACTGAGTACTTAACTAGGTAATATGGACACCTTAAAATTAAGTGTTAGCAGATTTTTTTTTTATTCTGGAAGTGAACTAATCCTTTAAGTCTTGTCCTGACAACAACTGATTCTATGTTAAACTAAACAGACTTCAGTAAATGAGTGTGCAATGATTCTGATGATACATTGTGCTATTCTGGCTAGACATTTAACTAAAATATTTCTTGTCGGACATTCAATGTAGGTTTAAGCAATATTCATCACAGAAAAACAAAATATTGCAATGGGATTTTTTTCCAATATCATGCAGCCCTAACTTTTGTCACAGAATGTGATGTTCATATTTGAATCTTTTTTTTTGCACAAACCAATAAGGTGATTGATTGTTTAGAAAAGGTCATTTGGCACAACATCAGGGCATTTTATATGAGGGGTTTTATAAAGCAGTGCGAAGCGTTATCCTTAGCGTTAAACCTAAAAATACTGTATTTTTCCCTTTACAGTGAACGAATGGCTGCTGAAATAGAGCCAGGACGCGGACCTGCCCAAGAACATTAACCACATGAAAAAGAACGAAGAGAAATGCTCATGGATCAGTACGGAATGAAGACTGACATATGTCCTGCCAGATACAGTCATGACGTTGTAAAGATAAAAAAAACAAGCCCCAGCAAGAAGAGACTTTGCACTGTTGGCAAAGAGATCCAATTTCATACATCCAATCAAAACTAGTGACATACAGTTATAACAACACAAATGTTTTGATACCTTTTTTTGGGAAAAGCACTAAAAAAAATATATAACATTTATTTCATAGGCTCTTCACAAATGGAACTGAATGTTTTTAGCCTTTGTACATATGGACAACTTGCTACCAATCTGGGAAAAAGGGACAGGACATTGAACCACCCCCTACCAATACAGAAACATAACTGCATTCTCAATCTTTATTCTCGCTCACGTTGTGGAGAGGAGGGAGAGGCAGCCTTGCAGGTTTATTGTCAAGACAAAAAAAACACATCATAAAGACGACTATGGGGTGATGTCTGTGAAAAAAAAAGTGTCTTGGCCTTGTAAATATAATTATTCATGCTGAAAATGAATATGTAAAGATACAAATAAACATTTAAAAAAAATAATATCAGAGGGAAAAATAAATGAAAAAAAAAAAAGTTGAATATTTTACGCTTGGCGCACTTTCTGGAGCAGAGCTGATGCCTTTTTTTCTGTTTCATTGTTTACAATGGTCATACACTGTGTTTGATTAATGTTATCGGCCCAATAAATGTGTTTGGAAAGTTAATTTTTGTAAATATTTTTCAGTGTCTTTGGCTGCCCATGTAAAATGAATTTGTTTCACATAAGCATTAAATAGCCTACCTACAAAAAAAAAAGAAGAAACGAATACATTTGCACTGGGTTTGATGTGGACGTCTTAGGAGCTGTTTAGAGGTGATTCATTTTATTTTTGACTTGAATCAGCTGGTTTAAAACGCATTACATTTTTGTTGGTGAGATGATTTCTAATGTGTGTTTAATGAGGCTGAAGCAGCTTCAAGAAACACTGCAGTGTTGATTTGCTGTGGACTTGGTTGCCGTCAGCGAGCGAAAGCCGCATTGATCCCTCTACACCACCTTTTGGTTTAATTATATCTCAATCAATGAAGCATACCTCCTGTTTTAACCCTGGTGTGAGGAAAAACACGGCCTGTGATTCTAGTATTTTATCTTGGTACCTCACAGATGGCTAATAAAAAGATAACGAGAGGCAGAAAGTTTCAACAGCCAGCGCTCATGGTTATTGTGGCCATTTTTCTATCAGGCCTGCAGTGGAAGAAACAGAATTAAACCTTTTGATAGATAAATACTCCCTTTGTTTTACTCCTGACAAATAATCACCCCCGGACTCAAACACCTCCCATACAGTATATCTCAGTGGTGCACACTCACTTTTCCTCTCTGTGATACCTGCTCCTGCCAAGGACTATAAATATCACAAACCTTAAAAGGAGGCACTCAGATGTTCAGAGGATATTAATGATATTACATTAATAAGGCAATGAAAAGGTCTTCGGCTCTCAGGGAATTTAAGAGCAGCATCTGCTGCATGAAATGACGGAAGACTTTTATTAAAAGTCCATTGACACAAAAATGTCCAGATGCTCAAAGGCATAAAGAACAGCGATTGTGGTCAGATGGCATTTCCTGGATGAACATCTATAACAACCAATAATTGCAATCATTTTGAATGTCAATAACAACTGTCATCTTAAGAAACTTTTCATAGGGTTGTAATTCAGCTTTTACTTTCACAGAATTATCGCCAATTCGACATCAATTGAATGACCTGACAACAACAAAACAGTACGGCAAACTCACTTATATATTAAACATAGAATGATTCATGTATTAACAAAATGAATACAAATATAGGCTATAAGCCTTATGTAAAATAACACACAAAGTTGAAATATAAAACAATGGTCAACAAATGGTGGAAGCTATATGTATAGTGTACATATATACACTACCAGTCAAAAGTTTGGACACACTCTCTAATTCAATGTTTTTTAAAGAAGTTTCTTATGCGTATCAAGGCTGTTTTCACTTGATCAAAAATACAGAAAAAAATTTAATATTGTGAAATATTATTACGATGTAAATCAATATTTTTCTATAATAATATACATTAAAATTTCATTTATATCTGTTATTAAAGTTGAATTTCCAGAATCATTACTCCAGTCTTCAGTGTCACAGGTCCTTCAAAAATCATTCTAATATGCCGTTTTATAACAGTTGCACTGCTTAATATTTTTTTGGGGAACCTGTGATACTTTTTTCAAGATTTTTTTAATCAATAAAAGGTTAAAAAAGAACAGCATATATTTAAAGTACAAAGATTTTCTAACAATATACACTACTGTTCAAATTTTGGGGTCAGTAAATTTTTATTCTTTCTTTTTTTTAAAAGGAAGTAATACTTTTATTCACCAAGGTTGTGTTAAATTGATAAAAAGTGATAGCATAGATTTACATTGTTACAAAAGATTTATCTTTTGAAATAAATGCTATTCTTTTTAACTTGTTATTCATTAAAAAAATCCGGAAAAAAGAATCACAGGTTGCAAAAAAATATTTGGCAGCACAACTGTTTCCAACATTGATAATTCTAATAATAAATCAGCATAATAGAACGATTTCTGAAGGATCACGTGACACTTAAGACTGGAGTAACAGCTGATGAAAATTCAACTTAGCACCACAGGAACAAATTATATTGTTAAGTATATTAAAATAAAAACCATTATTTTATATTGTAATAACCCTCTGGGGTCTGAGGTGATTTTGGGGCCCTTGAGGTGTGTTGACATGCCCCGACATTTGTGCTTATTTCAGCTACTTATAATTTTGCAATATTACTTTTTTTTTTTTCTGTTTTTTAGATCAAATAAATACAGCCTTGATGAGCATAAGATACTTCTTTAAAGAACATTAAATGAGAGGGTGTGTCCAAACTTCTGACTCGTAGTATATTTTATATATATCTATATCTATATATCTATCTATCTATATCTATATATCTATATATATATATATATATAGATAGATATATATAGATAGATAGATAGATAGATGTTGGCGACCGATTCGTAAGCCATCTGCCATTTTTGGAACGGTCTGCAAACCTTTGAGTGCGTTGACTGTGTGCTATATGCTTGTATATCTTTGATTATTCATTGATTATTATGGTGAATGACGTCAAGTTGGCCGTTCCAAAATGGCGGACGGGTCAGCGTATCTGGAGCGGTTGAATAGGGCATCTCTACATATCTATGGTTTGAGCTGACAATTTTTTCTATCCTGTGAATCTCTTGGTTTAAAACTGGTAGGCTAAATCACACAAAACCTGTTAATAACATGTCCAGGTAATATATCAGAAATGACAATAAAGGAATTAAATATATTTATTTATATATATATATATATAAATGAATTATTTTGAGATCATTAAAATCCTTTGCACTGCCATATGTTATAAGATTGCATATCACAAATACCCCACTCCTTTGTATTCCTTTTACTGTAGTGCGAAAAAAAAAAAAAATTATATATTTTTTATAATTATATATTATATTTATAATACTATACTAGATTTAAAAATTGGCATTGGGTTTACCAAAAATATCACGTTTAAAACATCAAAAAAATTTTCATGCAAATGTAATTTATTTTTTTTAGTCTTTTTTGAGTTTGAGTTAAAAGTGACATTACGGCTAGGCAAGCAAGTTTATTGCTCCCAAGTTAAAGTTGACAGAAGCAGCTTAAGTTAGAATGTAAATTTATGTTAATTTTCACAAAGAGTAAAATTGTATATTATATGGTGAACTTAAATTATTCTGTTTGAGTTAAAATGTACCATTGATCTGCCATAACAGCACACATTTAGATCATGATAAACACAGTTAAAATCTCAATACTATAGATCTTACAGCACTGTTTAGTGCTCGCGTGGCCAAGACTTATCAGCGAGTAAACGCATCTGCTCTAGTAAGTTTGTGCTGCGCTAAGCAGAAAATGGTTTTGTGGCACAATTTAAACAAGTAGCGCTGTTTTGGTGCTGTTTTTATCGAACTCTTGTTATCATTTAATCAGGGAAAATGATCTATCCATCGCTTTATAGCCCAGCCCTATGTGACCTGGACATGTTTTCATGGGATTTTTACCAAGTAAATTTCCTGCTATAATTCAATCATGATTTTCTACCTCTATGTGCTGTTTTGTGCACTCTTCCTCTTCTACGTAGCTTTTTTTTATTAATCACATCCTAAAAGACATCCAGCTTCTCATTGTGATTCCCAGTGCCTGCAGGTGACTGGTAAACCCTTTGAAATCTGTCAGTCTTTGAGAGAATATGTGCTCTCAGCTTCAACTAAAGACAAATGTTGCTAGTCATCCTTGCTTTGTAATCCAATGAAAACAAGCATTAGGGTCAAGAAAGTCACATGCATTCCCTCTCATAAATATGGAAAAGCGTTGCCAGACAATTTCTTTTTGGTAGTATAGCGTTAGGGTGACTTGAAAAGTGTAGCCCTAAAGAGCTTCATGGCCATTTTTCTTTGCCTCTCTTAATAATGGTTCAGGAGGTTCAAACACAGATTTTCTATGTTGTTTTTGTGGCCCCTGCCCTTTTATTCAGTTCTTATATCTCTTTTTATCTCTCTTAAAAACACTGGCAATCCGTGAGGGAATTTTCAAGGGAAAGCTGATATCTCACTATTACACTGCCAGTCAAAAGTTTTTATACAATAAGATTTTTTCATGTTTTTTAAAGAAGTCTCTTCTGCTTACCAAGCCTGCATTAATCCAAAATACAGCAAAAGGAGTAGTATTGTAAAATCATTTTACTATTTACAAAAAACATTTTCAATTTGAAAAATGTAATTTATTCCTGTGATCAAAGCTAGATTTTAAGCATCATTACTCCACTCTTTGGTGTCACACGATCCTTCAGAAATCATTCAAATGCTGATTTGCTGTTCAAGAAGTATTTTTAGGGGTTAAAAAACCCCTATTGTAATTGTTATAATAGCCAAGGATCAGCAATCTCCACATAAAACTGATCATGCAGATCAAACCATAAGTCAGAGAGACTTGAAACTTAAAGGGGCGGTAGTACTCACACCGCCAACAACATCACAAAGGCTCACCCCAATCAGCCTGACAGGGGTGTTACAATAATCAAAAGTAAAAATTCACTCATAACTCCTAAACCGACAGTTGCAGGCTCAGGGATCTTATGTCATTGGAATCCTTGCCTCAAAAAAATGCATTAAATCGTAAGCCTAGCAAATTTTGGTGCGGTCCCTTTTAGTAAAATGCCTATAACACCTGAACAGAATGAGAATCTTCGCCAAACTAAGTACACTTCCGTAAGAGCTCAATCTGAAGACACAGGTCAAAAATCTAAGTGCTTGGCCACTTAGTGGTGCTATAAGAGGGAAAAACATAAAAATGGCTATACCTACGCAACTATTTGTCCGGTCAACATGAAAATCGCTGTGCACGGCCTTGGTCCACAGGATCATTAATGCATTTTTCAAGAGCGTAAACAAGTGTACGTTGCGCATTGTTCGCAGATGCACAACATATTCGTATCATATGATAAAAATCCTCATTCCGGACAACTCTGCCTCTATAACCACTGTTGTAAATCAAATAGTTTGTTAAATGATTGAGATGATGTAAAAAAGGAGATTAGACCACAGCTGGCGTTATAACAGACATAAACATTAAAAACATAATATTTCTGTGGTAAATTACCTGGATTTGCCAAAACTGCTTATTTACATGATTGATTTAGGTATTTACAGGCTTTCTAAATAATGTTTTTTTTTTTTTTTCATATGTCCTTAAATACCTTAAAGCACTTGAACCTCGGTAATCGCTGCTTGCAGCTATATTTTTATTATTATTATTATTATTATTATTATTATTATCAATATTTAAAACAGCAGACTATGGTTTTTTTTCAAAATTTTTTGATGAATAGAATCCAAAGATCAGCATTTATCTGAAAAAAAAAAGAAAAAGCTTTTGTAACATTATACACTGTACCATTCAAAAGCTTTGTGTCAGTACATAAATAATAATATGGAGGGATTCTATGCTTTAAAATGATTAAAAATGACGATAAAGACATTTCTAATGTTACAAAAGAGTTCTATTTCAGATAAATGCTGTTCTTCTGAACTTTCTATTCAAAGAAACCTGAAAAAAAAAAAATTCTACTAAAGTTTTCATAATTCACACTGTGGTATAATCTTTCCGATCACCAACATTTCCAATCATAATTTGAAAATACCCATTCTGATTGGTCAATTACAAATCACAGTGATTAAATCACAGTAACGATATGCACATTCGTAAATTAATAGCTGAAAATAACTAACGCTTATTGTTTCATTTTGAATGAATCTTGCCTCGGCTCACAGACAGCCACAATCTATATGGGTTTTACAGTTGCTGTACTAAAATATAGATGGTGATGTTATACAGTGTTATTAGTGTGGTCTGTCTCTATATTGTCCTATTCTTACTCTCCCTTACTTTTTATTAGCCAACAGATGGAATGCTCCTGCCTGCCAGTGTGTTGAAGAAACCTTTCACAAGAGCATGGCTGCAAATTGTTCTCTCCTGTCCGCAGGGATTTTATTTTCACAGCCCAGCAGAGCTCACAATGTATGCTCTCCTGTTTATCTCCTCGACGTATAGAGAAACAAGATGCCCGTCGGGCTGCATTTCAGAGTTTCTCCTCTCATTTTGGCTTTCTCTGACACTCTCCTGGCTCCCCCTCTCTCTCTCTCTCCACCCACTTACATCCCTCTGTTTTGTGCGTCTCATTATTTTACCCAGACTGCACCGCTCTAGCCAAACCAGTCCACACAAAATGCGGTTATATGTACTCATCTTTATGTAGATTTTCCTAACAAACTTAATTCCTTAGCATTACATCTGAACGCTTTATCCTCCATCCTGTTCTGAAGATCATTGCTCATCGACAGTCGCAGAGAGTGACACGAATCGCTGGGAAAGATGCAGCATTAGTCATGAGTTTGAGCAAATTAGATGCAGCTAAATGTAAAGGAGGTCAGCGGCGGGAGAATCATCAGAGTTTCATATCTATGCCAGAACGTACTGTGCCAGTGCCCCTTAAAACATCAAATACTCAGCCTCTAACAAGTTGGCAACCTGGATTAATGAGCGGGGTGCAGATGCTATTATTCTCTACCTCTCCGACCATTTCGGCGCACACAGGCTGAATGATAATATTTTATCCCTCTCTCTCTTTAAATCCAATTAGCTGAAAGAAAGTGCTTTGTGGCACCACGCCGCATCAATTATTCATTCCAGTTTTTACACCCAATCCATGCGGGTTCCCGCGCATATTAAACAGAGGGAAAGGCGCAGCCCTGCCAGATGTGCTGATCCTGGTCATTTTCATCTGGTGCCTCTCTAGAGAAACGCGGCCCCAACATGCCAGCTCACTGCACGCAGACATCAACATCTACTGCCCAGGAAATGCTGGATCCATAATGCTTACTGGCAACAGAGAGCGCACATCAGAACTGTACGACGGTGTTTGACAAGAGAGTGTGATCTGAATCGAGAGATGGGTTGTTGTTATAGTCGGTGGTGCAGACTATTTCATGTCTAGGTAAAATCTGCAACTTCACATTTTCAAGAAACACTGTGCTGGTCAGTACCTAGGTCATTCCTGGCTTGCAGCACCTTTGGAACTCTGTAACTGTTACAAAATGAATCAACCTGTTCTCATGACGAAAACATATGTGTGGGAATTTTTTGCAAGACGCAAAATACCAAGTAGTACATATCACTGCAGTTTCCAACAGAAATGAACACTACAGGTGGCAAAACAATGAACTCTTGTAATCGTTTTCGTACACAGTTGTGATTACAGCTCAATAATTACTGTCTTTGCATTACTGTCAGAGGTATGTGTAGATGTTAATAAACAGAAATATTATTTACTGTTAGTTTCTGGCCACAGCTGTATCCCTTCTAGCCACAACCCCATATGTTTTCCGGATGTAACAAGCTTGCTTGGTAGCTTAGCTGGAACGCAATTGGGTACGAATCCAGTGAAAAACATGACTCACTATGAAAGAGCTAAAAGATAAGAGATTAAAAACAAGCTAAAATGTTAATTATTTAACCAAAATAAGAGGGATCATACAAAATGCATGTTATTTTTCATTTAGTACTGACCTGAATAACATATTTCATATGAAAGACGTTCACATATAGTCCACAAGAGAAAATAATAGTTGAATTTATTAATCCCTTTAATAATAATAGTTGTTCATTAATCCCTTGTTTGTCCTGAACAGTTAAACTACCAGCTGTTCTTCAGAAAAACACTTCAGGTCCCACGAATTCTGTGGTTTTTCTGCATTTTTGTGTATTTGAAACATTTCCAACAATGACTGTATGACTTTAAGATCCATCTTTTGACACTAAGGACAACTGAGAGACTAATATGCAACTATTACAGAAGGTTCGAGTGCTCACTGATGCTTCAGAAGGAAACACAATGCATTAAGATCTGGGGTGAAAACTTGAAAACTTTTTGAATTTGAAGATCAGGGTAAATTCAATGTATTTTTCTTTGGGAAACCTGTAAGTATCTTCTGTAGCTTCTGAAGGGCAGTACTAAATGAAAAAAATATGATATTTAAGCAAAATTAGGAAAAAAGTTTACACCCCTGGTTCTTAAAGCATTGTTTTTCCTTCTAGAGCATCAGTGAGCATTTGAACCTTCTGTAATAGTTGCATATGAGTCCCTCAGTTGTCCTTAGTGTCAAAAGATAGATCTTAAAATCATGCATTTATTGATGGAAAGGGTTTACATACTCAATAATGCTGAAAAACCAAAGAATTTGTGAGACCTAAAGAATTTTTCTGAAGAACAGTGGGCAGTTTTAACTGCTCATGACAAATAAGGGACTCATGAACAACTATCACTAAATGAAAAAAACAAAAAACAGCTGTGGATCATTCAGGTAACAACACCGTATTAAGAATCAATTGTATGTAAACTATTATTTTCTATTGTGGATTAAATGTAAACGGTATTTTTAATATGAAACCATTTTATTCAGGTCAGTACTAAATAAAAAAATAACATGACTTTTGTATGATCCCTCTTATTTTGGTAAAATAATTAACATTTTGCAGATTCAGCAAGGTGTATGTAAACTTGACTTTAACTGTATATGTGAATGACCAACCTGTTTGTGTACTCTTTCTCTGTTACCTGCATCCAGATCTCCTGGTTTATTTATTTCTACTGTGACCAACATGTGATCACATGTGATTTCAAACATATACATACTGAAAATGTCCCAAACCACGTTTCCCTTGTGCAAAGCACATTTCACATGTCTTCCACAAATTTTACATGTGATTTTAACAGATGAATGCATGTGAAATTCATGTGGTTTTTCTGTAATGAAAGGAACGCCTTACCTTCTATTTTTTCTCTGTCATTCAGCACTGAATTAGAAGATGAAAAAAAATTGATGGCATTCTACTGCATTGACATCCAAGTTTTATTAAAAGCCCATCTTGTCTGCGGTGAATCAACCTTTTATTTAAGTATTTCTACAAAAGGACTGGACCTTGGAAAATATGCTATTAAGAGGATTAGACATATACTTTATTTATTATAACTTAATTATCATACAAGGGTAGAAATAAAAGGACCTAAATGCAGCTAGAGTCTGATGTCAGAAGATGTAGAGCTTATGTAAGAGCGTCAAATGAATTTTGTTCTTAACCATTTCATGATTTTTTTTTTTTTTCAGGATGGAGTAAGACAAATCAACTAATAATAATCAAAATCACTGTATCACAATATCACTGTTCTGTCATTAAGGAACTGGCTTTTGTTGTCAAAAAATGTGGACAAAGTGATGAAAAACAATGAGAGGAAAGGAAAAAAATATATTTTAATGATATTGTTTGTGTGAAAATTGTTTGGATTCCCCTGAGAAATGTACCATTTGCTTGCAAAACCTTTGCTAGAAAGTTTCATGGGGGGAATTAAAAAAGAAGAAGACATTCGCCAGCTAATGCAAAAGCATTGAAATACATTATTTCCTCCCACCTCATATTATTTCCATCATCAGTTTTGCATTTGCTCAGAAAGCGCAAAACTTTTGCAAGGCAACGCAAAGTTTTTCAATGGAGTGCAAAAGTTTTGTAATTAAACCAACAGCAATGCAAGTTTTTCCTCCCCTCTAATATTTTTTTCCCATCATCATGTCCCTTCAGGGATGAAAAGTGTAATTGAAAACAGGGAAAAAGAAACATATATTGAATCAATGTGATAAGAGAAGTGAATATAGTTCTATAAGTTAGTTCACAGCAAATGGTTATTTCTAATTCAATCCTATGCTGACTTGCAGTAATTATGTTATTGTGATAAAATAAAATTAAGTAATATGGTTTCTTTAAAAATAGGTGTATGATGAGAATATGAAAAAGTACTGTACAAGTAAGAATGACTTGTTTAAGATGAACATTGTGAAATGTCTTGAATGCAAATAAATGCCTAGAGTGAAAATCTGTAAATGACACATATTGTAAGAAATAAAAAAATGTCTTTTTGCAACAGCACATTATAAAACACAGCACACGTATACCACAGGCCACAGATGGACTGGCAGCTGTTATAAAGTGAATTCCACAGCACTCAAAAAGAGTGTCTTCAGAAGCCACTAGCATCGCTCTTAAGATGAATCTGCCCCCAGGAAATGGGCAACCTTTGCCCAGACAGCCGAATGAAAAAGTTCCAGTGCAGTGGGAGGGTGGTGGAAACATGTCACTTTTGCCTAATTGGGTTTTCACTCCTGCCAACCGCCCCACTTCCAGTCTCTCTGGGAAGTTCATCTAGTAAGACTGCAGGGTTAGAGCTCAGATCCCTCACCTGAATCTCACGCTACAGGAAAAAGTGTACTTAAAATATAGGTGGTCACCACACTGATATTGCTAGTCCTATCTTCAAAACATTCACATCTGACTGAGTGAATTTGGAATGAAAGTGAAGAGTATCTGAGCCGTTAATATTTTTTATTCCACAAAACCAGAAAACCAGTATTTTGTGCACTTGTTTTTTACTGTGGTAAAGCAAAAGCTATTGTCCAGATCCAGAACGTGATTCACACTGCAGCTTTAAATGTCATTGTACCCATGAACATGAGGCTTATCCTATATCTGAAGCAGCACCACACTGTGTGTGGCTGCATATGTCCAGGTAGAAATCCTCAGATTAAAAGGTACAAACCATAAAACAATATGACATGAGTAAGAATGCGACGAATAACAGTGGATCAAAACCTTTCATCAAAGTTGCACTAAAACAATACCTGTTCTTGTCTTAGGACAACTTTGATCCACTGTAATCCACAAAAGAAAATAATAGCTGAATTTATAAAAATGACCCCGTTCAAAAGTTTACATACACTTGATTCTTGATACTGTGTTGTTACCTGAATGATCCACAGCTGTGTTTTTTGGTTTAGTGATAGTTGTTTGTTGTTTGTTAAACTGCCTGCTGTTCTTCACAAAAAATTTTTAGGTCTCACAAATTATTTGGTTTTTCATCATTTTTCATCAATGACTGCATGATTTTGAGATCTGTCTTTTCACACTGAGGACAACTGAGGGACTCATATGCAACTATTACAAGTTTAATCGCTCACTGATGCTCCAGAAGGAAAAACAATACTGTATGTAAACCAACACCAGGGGTGTAAACATTTGAATAGAATGAAGATGTGTACATTTTTTTGTCTTATTTTGATTAACTTTTTTGATCCACTTCAAATGTTGGCTACTGTATACCCGTCAATATTAACTGTTCAGTGAGGTACTTCAGTAATAAAAAGTAATAAAATAATAATAAAAAAATAGCTAATTAAACTAATAAAATGACATCACTCTGAAAAACTTTCATATGTTGGCAAAGCAATGTACAATCTTGGATAAAAAGGGCACTTTTCATTCAACATTCAATTGATTTCAAAGCATTAGAAGATTAGAAGAAGCAAAAAGCGCACAAAGCGCAAGACAACGCAAAAGAGAACTCTGTACTGTTCTGTTCTGCATGTACAGCGCGTGTCTGAAGCGAACATGACGCTTGTGGTGTTTCCAGCCCCTGCTGCCTCAATACATAAATACATGAACACATAAACCACATCTCTAGAAATGCTCTATTATTTGTATTTATTTTATTTATTTATTTTTGAGAAAAACTATTGTCATATCATATACAATAAGAAACTTAAAAGTCTTTACAGCAACCCATAAAAAATAAAAGTTTGGTTTAACACTGTGACAGAAATATATTACTTAATGTAATGATAGTATTACTACTAATAATATTAATAAAAACTATGAAATTATTAAAACATTATTTTTTTAAGGAATATTTACTAGAACTTGTTTTCCCTGAAATTATTTACCAGAATTTATTTACTATAAAAATGTAAATGCACAACACAGTATGTATGAAAATAAATAATTCATTTAAAATTGAATAAAAACATTAAAATGGAATCCAAAAAATTAATGGAGAACAAAACAAAAAATAAAACTGAATTTGAGACAAAAAAGTACAACTATTTCATATTTTGCACCCTTTAACTGTCACCCTCCCATCAGCGGGACACCTAAATTTACTTCACCATATTAGAAATAAATCCTAATCTAATCATGACAAACTATATATTGTTGGAAAGGTCTAAGACTTCTAAATAGATATTTTACCACTGTTTTGTGTTACAAATTATGTAGGAAAAGTAATAGATTCATTTATGACAAGAGTGTACCTCAGGAGTCAGGAGTTCTGACCTTTATTACAATAAGACTTTCTTCGTTGCCTTTTTTCCCCATCACGCTTTAGAAATTATATATCAGTAGAAAACTTAAAATCTCAAAATTCATCCTTGAAAACCATTTTCAAATCAGACATTGCATTACTATGGAAAATGTACATCAAAATCATATTACAAACTGTTTTCATTCATGAATTATAAAAAAGTGACAGTTAATGGGTTAAATATAAAATTTTTGTTAAACTTAATAAATAAATTGCTGTTAACTTAAAGTTGTATAAATTGTGTAAGTTACATGATTTCAATTAATAAAAAATGCTTTTTGACAATGGTCTTTTGATTTAGCCATTAAAGCAGAGTCTAAAAAAAATTAAAATGGAAAAAAATGAATTTGGAAGAAAAATAATCTTGAATGGACAATAACATACAAAAGTATATCAAAATACCTATCTTGGCAAGTATCCTTGAAAACAGTTGGTTATGTCTTAAAGTGCCCCTATTATGCCATTTTTAAGATTGCTAATATTGTTTTTTGAGTCTCCTAAAACAGGTTTACATGTATGCAAGGTCAAAAAACACTTTAGTTTTCTCCAAATATAGATTACATATGATTATGATGCCTGATGTCATGATTCCCCCGATTTCAAATGGGTAGTAAAGAATAATTCATATTTTAAACTGGGGAGTTATTTTTAAGTACAGTTTTATTGTAGCATAACCTCTTCTATGTGTAAATACTAATAACATTTCGATTCTTCATTTTATGACCCCTTCAATGCATTAAACTGACCACAGTGTAAAGTGTTAACCTATTATCAAATCACATTAAATATGTAACCACCTGAGCTCAAAATGTAAATCCTGTAACAAACCGCAGGCTTCTTTACACTGCGGTTGACTACAATACTGAGCTGTGTTTACTGCTGCTTACAGTTTTTCTTTACACATTTCCTCTTTTGGTTTTGGCCCTCCTGCCAAGAACTTTTGTTCACACTTTAAAAATGCAGAAATGTAAATGCTTATTTATGACCTTGATCTTAAAAAAAAGCACTATAATAAACACTAATAAGATTCACATCTAGCGACAGTAGCTCTCTTGGAGATGGTTGCTTAGCAACAGCAGAGTAACAAGTGCAAAAGAGAGCGGTACACATAGCCAACTAGCACAAGCCTTGAAACAAGAAATGCTCATTTACGCATCTCTCGGAGTTTTTTCGAAATAAATAAATGTATACTGCCTGTACAATAAGTTTATTTAAAATACCTCTGACCTATATGTTCACATCCGTTTCAAAAAACATCGTTATTATTATTGTATGAACACATAAATGCATGTACATGAATGTGTTCATTTTTATGGATCACTAGCAAGGTAAATCTAACAATTAACACTAATCTAACCACAAAATTAGGTCATGTCGACTCATACGTGGCTGTAACCTACAGACTGTGGCTGTGATCCTATGCAGAGTACATTTCTTTGCTTGATTTGATTAATAGTGTGGTGTGATCACAATTAATCAGGCAAGACAATATTTCTAACAGTGAACGGTGCTCATTATGTATCTAATATAAACTGAATGATCTTTTCTTAATTATTATGAGTGCAACACTTCACAGAGCAATAAGTTCATGCCTCCCAGGAGCGAACTGTTATTCAAAGCAAAGGGCAAGCTTTGACACCTTACCTGATCTACTAATGAGGCCACAAGCAATGGTTTGTGAATAATACCTTAATCCAAGTGTTAGTAACGGATGCTTTATGCCAGAGCCCTCTGCTTTCAGAAAACAAATCTCAGATTGACCTGATGCAGGAATTAAACAATTATAATTCCCGAAAATTGACTCTGACCCTGGCCTGTCATTACAGTGATTTTATGCCCTGTTAGCTCAATGGATGAATCATCTAATCAAATGAGAGTATTTAAACCTTTGACAGTGTATTGTCATGTATTTATTCACTGTCAGTGAGGTTTGATTTGTCTAATCTAAGGATTTCTACCTGGACAGATCAGAGCACAGCGCCGGTCATACTATCATGCACCTTGAGGAAATGGAGGTTAAGCCTGGTGTTCAAGGGCACAGTGACATTAAAACTGGTTGGCAGGACCTATCAATACAAGCTAAAACAGTACAATCATATAGATTTTTTTCTCTTAACAAAATATGATATAATTTATAAACATTTACAAACATTATTGTTGTTGTTGTTTTCTGTAGAATAATAAAAAAAAGGACCCTCACATATATATTTTCTATATAATAATTTATAGTGACCATAAAATCCAAAAAATAAAGCAGGCACCAAAAATACACAATAAAAGTAGGCTTGGTTATTATAAAACTTAGGCTTTATTCCAAGTCTTCCAAAGCCACATAACATTGAGAAGAACAGACTGATGTTGTTTACTGATAATCTTTACGCCTGCTGTGCCATAATTTAACTTAGTCCTATTATTTTTAAGTTGCTGTTATAGTGCATTTTGGCACTTTTGAAGCTTGAAAGCCTGTGTACACTTTAAATCGTCATTGCATGGAAAAGACCTGTATGAAGATTGAAATGGGAACTGTGAAGAATTTTAAGGATCCACTAGTACTTACAAAGGAATAAATATATGAGCAAAAAAATAATAATTTTATAGCCACATGACGAGTTTCAAAAGTTTCATGCAAAAGGTATAGAAGCCCGTTTCCACTACTGAATAAAAATGTTTTAATTCAGTGGCATTTTGGTGTAATTGTGCAAGATACAAACTCGCAATTCTAACTTTCGTTCTCAGAACTGTGAGATATAAACCCACAATTGCAAATTATAAAGTCAGAACTGCAAGACATCAGTGTACAATTCTGAAAAATTAAGTCAGAATTGCACAATATAAACTTGCAATTTCGAGTTTTAAAGTCTGAATTGCAAGATATAAACTTGAAATTCTAAGAAATTAAGTCAGAATTGTGAGATATAAAATCATAATTCAAGTTCTAAAACAGATTTGCAAGATATAAAGTCAGAATTGTGGGACATAAACTTGCAATTCTGACTTTTTTCCCAGAATTGCATGATATAAACTTGAAATTCTGAGAAATGAAGTCAGAATTGTGAGATATAAATGTAAGGTCAAAACTGCATGGAATAAACTCGAATTCTAAAAAATTAAGTCAGAATTGCATGATATAAAATCATAATTCAAGTTATAAAATTCGATTTGCAAGATATAAAAGTACGAACTGTGGGACATAAACTCACAGCTCCGAGTTTTAAAGTCCGAATTGCAAGATATAAACTTGAAATTTCGAGTTTTAAAGTCCGAATTGCATGATATAAACGTGAAATTCTGAGAAATGAAGTCAGAATTGTGAGATATAAATGTAAGGTCAAAATTTAATTGCATAAACTTGAATTCTAAAAATGAAGTCATATTGATTGAAATGATTGCATGATATAAAATCATAATTCAAGTTATAAAATTCGATTTGCAAGATATAAAAGTCAGAATTGTGGGACATAAACTCACAGCTTCGAGTTTTAAAGTCCGAATTGCAAGATATAAACTTGAAATTCTGAGAAATGAAGTCAGAATTGTGAGACATAAATGTAAGGTCAAAATTGCATGGAATAAACTCGAATTCTAAAAAATGAAGTCAGAATTGCATGATATAAAATCATAATTCAAGTTATAAAATTCGATTTGCAAGCTATAAAGTCCGAATTGTGGTACATAAACTCGCAGCTTCGAGTTTTAAAGTCTGAATTGCAAGATATAAACTTGAAATTCTGAGAAATGAAGTCAGAATTGCGAGATATACATGTAAGGTCAAAATTTGTGAGTTTAAAAGTCAGAATTGCGAGCTTATATATTATATAAGCTTGCGATGTTATATAAGACTTCTTTTATATTTAATTTTTTTTTTTTTTTTTTTTTTCAGGAATGCGTGATATAAACTCATAATTCAAGTTATAAAGTCAGAAACTTGCAATTCTGAGAAACAAGGATGAAAATTAAACTACATGATATAAACGTGCAATTGCAAATTATAAAGTCAGAACTGCAAGATATAAAGTCAGAATTGTGGTATTTAAACTCAGCAAATTGTTTTTTCTTGCAATTCTGTCTTTTTTCTTAGAAATGTGAACCCCAATTGTGATTGTAAACTCCAAATCCAAGAGGAAAAAAGAAATCTTAGAATTGTGAGTTCATACACTGCCCTCCAAAAGTTTGGAAACACCCCTGTGAAAAAAGACAAGCAGAGTGAACAATATCAGCATAAATCCTTATTAATTTTTGGTGCAAATACATTAAAGTAACTTGACATTATCATCGAAGACCATCATGTCTGTCATGGAATGGCCTCCCCAATCACCCAACCTCAACCCAATTGAGCTACTATGGGAGGAACTGGACCGTGATGTCCGTAAGAAGTGTCCGACCAGTGTGAATCATCTTTGGGCAATCCTTCAGGAGGCTTGGAGTAATATATCAAGTGAATGTTTGAATAAACCGACAGCTCAGATGCCCAGATTATGCAGAGCTGCTAATGGTGGATATTTTGATTAATCAAAAATGTAAGGTTTTTTTATGTATAAACTGTTAATCTAATAAAAATATGTTTTCGTAGTTTGTGTTGTCCCTTATCAGTGCAAAAATCATCACACATTAAAAAGGATTCATACCAATACTGTCCAAAACCCCACTTTTCTAGGATGTTTCCAAACTTTTGGAGGGCAGTGTATATCACTGTAAAAAATGCAACATTTAGTATACGAGTCTCAAATACAACAAAAAGCTGTTTTCTTGAAACTACTTAAAAACCATAGTCAGACCAACACAATTACCCCAAATGTTGTCCCAACTAGTCAAACGCAGTATTAGGCTATTGTTGAAATGTTAAGGCTTTGTGAGTTTCCAGCATGCACTGCAGCATGCATAAATAAATTATGCATTTACTGTTACAGGAGTATTGTTTTTCTGTTTGCTGACTTAATTAAAACTTTTAGTTTTTTAGTTATTTGTTGTACTGTAAGGTACAAGAAATGTAACATCTTTGTTACATTTAGTGATTGTCACCATTCTTGAGGTTTGTGTGTCTAGTTTTGAGGCCTAGAGTATGTTCCACCACTTGCACCTTATTTGCTAGATATATCTTAGTCTTTTAAGATGTTTAACAAGCAAAGACAAAGTTGTCTACATTTTAGACCAAGTTATCCAATAAGGTTTATAACAATTTACTTTTTAGTTTGTCATTTGTAAAAAAAAAAAAAAGAAAATAAATAAATAAACAAAATGGATACATCAAAAATTAATTACCTTAAGAACAGTTACCTTAACAAGTATTTTTCTATTAGCAAAATAAGACAATTAGCATTGCATGAAAAAACAAGCTTACATTGGCTAAACAAAGTATCTTTACTGAGAAAAACTAAAAAACTATTGTTGAGAGAACTCAAATGTCTTACTGCATCAAATTGCCTTATTTTTTTATTTTCTCAACTATTTCATTCAGAGAAAAATCAGTCAGAAGTGTGATTTTGTATCATGCAGTTCTGGTGAAAAAACAAATATGAGATAAAAGGTTGCAATTACCTTTTTTTTTTTTTTTATTTTATTCTGTGGTGGAAACAGGCTTCCATAAAAAGGCGTGTCTACATTTATTTATTTATTTATTTATTTATTTTCAGTGTTTTTAAAGGTGGCATAAAAGGAATCCAAAATCCAAAAAACATTACTTTTTTAAAATTCTACTGGCAAATTTTGTGTTTTATTTAAAAAAATAAATAAAACATTGTCCTATAAAAAACATTATACACTGAATGAGGAACAACCATTCAACCATGAGCTTCACAGTGTTTTGGAGACTGGAACCGTAATGGAACCAAACATGACTCAACTTTAGTAAAGATTTTTCAGCATATTTCTTTATGAAAAAAAAAAATGACAGTTTGAAACTACATGAGAAACTAGAATTTTAATTCTGTGGATGAAGTATTCAATTAGCTCAGATTTTTCAGTTCACTTCTGTCCTGCCCTATTATATCCTGTAATGCAAATGGACCTGTGCTAACTCATATTTTCAAGGTGAATACTCCCCCACTGCAGCACAGCAAAGACTCAGGAATATATCAGTGCCTTATTCTTTGTCTAAATAAAGTTTTTTCTGCCAAGTAAACAGAGAATAAGCCTGCCTCTGAGTAGGGTTAGGCTGACTCCTCCATTAAAGGTCAATTCTGATCCAAAAGCTGTCCGCATTAACAGCTTTTACCACAAATCCAGACAAGCTCACCACACAGAACACTGCGCCTGAGTTCACAGAGACTCTACTCTATTGTGACTAATGTGTCAAAAAGGTAAAACAAGAAAAAAGGTAACAAAAAAGTAGCAGTTGCATAAACGCTTGCCATTTCGGCCTGTGTTAAGGCACACTTTGTCCTCTTTGCCTAATTCTCTAAAACGATACGGGTTTGCAGAGACATAACTCACCTGGATAATCTGGCCCAGGTTTAATCCACATGCATAATCCCCCTTGCCACCCATTAGAATATTGATGCTGGTCAAAATCCAGGTAAAATACCTCTTCACGAGATTGGGTCAGAGGAAGTGAGGTGAAACTAATAAACAGGGACATGATTGGGGAGAGTGGAACAGTCAATTTGAGGAAGGAGTTTGAGGTTTGCCATCAATGTCACAGTAGTTTAGGTCTCACTTCAGCCTACAACTGCACTTTCCCTGTCTTCATCTCAGGTGATGACAGGAATGGAATGGCGTGAAATGGCACAGTGGCACAGGGGAAACGATTTACACATAACTGCACTGAGAGCGCCACTGTACCAACTGCCCTAGTCGCATGTAACATTTTAAATGTTTTATTATTTATTATGTGTGCTTACTTATTGTAGAAAAACAACAAGCATCATATATAAAGACTATACTGTAGATAAGTGACATGATGCTTAATTTTGTCTAGGGCTGTCACGATTTCTTGATTCAATTTAAGAAAAATAAATAAAATTCTCTACTGCATTTTGCCCGTGACGAGTAATGGGCAAAATACCGGAAATGGCGCATTCCACATGAAAAGCATTAGACCGTTTTACAAGGCTGAATAATATCTCAAACCTGTTAAAAAATCATATTAAAGCATGCTGCTTTTGTGAATTCACAAACGCTACGATTCAATTAAATAAATATGCGATGCAGATTTAATATGTGACCCTGGACCACAAAACCAGTCTTAAGTCGCTGGGGTATATTTGTAGCAATAGCCAAAAATACATGGTATGGGTCAAAATTATCAAAAATTTTTTTTTGCAAAAATCATTAGGATATTAAGTAAAAATCATGTTCCATTAAAATATTTTGTAAATTTTGTTCTGTAAATGTATTAAAACTTAATTTTTGATAAGTAATATGCATTGCTAAGAACTTAATTTGGACAACTTTAAAGGCGATTTTCTCAGTATTTTTTATTTTTTTGCACCCTCAGATTCCAGATTTAAAATAGCTGTATCTCGGCCAAATATTGTCCGATCTCAACAAACCATACATCAATGGAAAGCTTATTTATTCAGCTTTATGGAGATATATAAATCTCAATTTTGAAAAATTGACACTTAAGACTGGTTTCGTGGTCCAGGGTCACATATATGTACTTATTTATATGCGTGTGGATTATGTAAGTGCGTGTCAAAGAAGCTTAGTTTGTGTTTATTATAATGTTCATCTGGAAACTAAGGGTGCAACGGTTCTCCATTAAAAAAATAATTTTAAAAAAATCAAACCGTACTGTTCTCTTCCGATGGTTCGGCGTGCACTTGGGCCGCGATTCAACTTAAATCTTACAACATATAAGTAACATATACATTTTTTTTTTATAAATAACAGCATGTAAATTTATGTTTCTGTTGATGGATACACATTTTGGCTTCCCAATACTACAACATCAATGATAAAAACGTGGACAAACAATTCACTTTTGTTCGATGCAGAAAATGAGCAGTCATTTATTCCGTCATCACGCCGGTGCTGATAACGTGCGTATGCAGGTGAGACCTGAACAGCACACGTTGCTATCTGTGTTTAAAATAGCTAATTTAAGCATTTGCCAGTTTAAACATTTAAGAGCCAGAAGACAAGAAAATTTGTGTGCGCTCATACGAAGCACGCAAACCCACGTCTCAGAATGCGCACAAATATTAAAGGGGTCATTGAATGGGTAGAGAAAAGATCATTTTTATGTTTATTTGGTTTAATGCAATGTGTTTACCTGGTTTAAATAAAAAAAAAACACTCTTTTTTTGCTTATATTTTATATTATTTTATGTCCTCTAAGCCCCGCCTTTCTGAAATGGGTCGATTTTGACACAATTCACCGCTGAAAATCATCAAGGTGTGCTCTGATTGGCCAGCTGTATCGCGCGTTGTGATTGGCCGATTACTCTAAGCGTGTGTCGGAAATGTTATGCCCCTTACAATATGCGGAATCCCATCCTCCCGAGCAATTGACAGGTGATAATGTCGACTGTACTACCTTATCAATTCGAGCCCAAATCTGATCCAAAAAATACAGAAGACCAAGCTGATCAGTCAACTCTCCAGCGCGACTTGATCAAAACATAGCAGATTGGTAAGGTTTTACTTTACAAATAACTATTACACCGTGTCTACACCTGACGCGACATTCATCGCAACGCAACAGCAAAAGTCTGTGAACATATACAAAGAGACCACTGAAAATTATTTGAAATGTGTGTCAACACGTCATAAATATAACGCAGCAGCAGTTTTATGTCCGACATTTGTTGTGTCGCGTCACGCCGCTCGCGTCCAGCGTAGACACGTTGTTACATTTAACAGCTCACTAACGTTATATGTAATCACTTCAATATACTGTATATACGACATTATAAGAACTTTCAACACTGTATTTATTTTATCATTAACTGAAGAAATATAATACTTTAAAAGCATACTGTTGTTTTCTTACCATTTTTGTTTAGGTGCAAATGTACAAACTGTATTCCTTTGGGCGGTGTTAGGCAAATCGTCACCACATGCTGACGTAGATATTTGGGAGTGTGTTAGACCCATTCGTTTTAGGGGGGTGTGGCAGACTCCTAACTTTAATAAAGAATATCTCTTTGAATTTGAGACTTTAGTCTTTGCAACTTTACAGATCTTCCTTATGCACAAGAGCTTGTAACAGTCCAGAGAGAAAGGAAAACTTGAAAACTCATTCAATGACCCCTTTAAGGTCTCTTTTAAGCATTTTGCTTGAATGGACAGATTCACTCAAAAAAAATTGTCAAAATGCCCGTCTTGGTAAGTATCCTAGCAGACATAGTTGGCTGAACGTAGTGCACTGGATCAGTGCATTCTCTTAAAGTGACAGCATTATACTAATCAAACAGCAACAAGAAAATAACGTGATTAAATAGCTTTTCTAACTTTAAGGTTAATCTTTAAATTATACAGTCAAATATGCAATGTTATTTTACATTTGATTACTTTATTCAATTTCTGTACCTAAAAACCTGAAAAGCACTGTTTATTTAATTTGTATCTTTACTCCATATTTATTTGTGCTGTTGATTGTAGTTAGATTATTTGTTCTTATTTTATCTAGTTTTATTTGACAGTATAGTTTTTTTCCCTAAACATTGCACATACCGAACCGTACCGAAACCAGGACTCTAAAACCGTGATACAAACTGAGTCGTAAGTAAGTTGAACCGTTGCACCCCTACAGGAAACGCATTGTGCGCCATTTCATCAGATTTGTAAGGTAAATCATTTATAAACCTATGCAAACATAGGAGAATACATCAATATCTTTTTCATTATGCATCGCTATTTTAAAATAAATGTTTAAATCCCTCGCTCTGCGTTTACACATTTACATGTCCACATATTTTAAGAAATTAAAGTGGCTGTAGAATTTCTATCATAAAGAAATGGCCAAATATTACAGATTAACACTGGACATTTGAAATAAATGTTTAGTCAATATTAAACACGCTTTAGATCACACAGTAAAGTGTAAATCAATTGTTGGAACCCTCTGCAACTATTTCTTAGAATGCGTAATGTACATTAGCTCTATTGTTTATCATAGACGGGGCTTAGCCTAAACCAGGATTAGGCAATAGTTCGATTAGGACATTTAAGTAGATTTTATAAATGTGCCTTAGAAAAAAACATTACTACTGTCCATGTTGAGACAAAAAGGTACCGATATAAAGGGCATAGGTTTGCTTTTGACAAACCTATGCTTTTTCTCATCTGGTGTGTGACAACATTCTGCCCATGTATTAAATGCGCGTCCTTGAAAGTGTGCAGTTTTCTAACGTAGCCTAATAATTTCTTAGGTAATATCAATGGTATGAAGTTTCCGAAATTGAAAAAAAATTAATACATATATATTTATTTGTTGGCGCAAAATTATTGCTAGGGACAGTTTGGCAGTAGCTGGATATTGGTAGGGACACATCCCGTGCTTCCCCCCCTAATTCTACGCCCCTGACTTATATATTTTAAAATCAGACAGTGCAAGTTTCTTTCAGCTAAAACAGCTCAGACTTACACTTCAGTCTAGGACTAGGCTTAAGCCTTGTCTGTGAAACCAGGGGTATGTATTTGAACAGTTTTATTCAATAAAACCATTCGATTACTTGCTTTTGATACTTTATTTTATTTTTATACATTATTTGTGTATTTTAAGTAATTTTAGGCAATTAGGTCTATTCTTGTTACCAATTTTAATCATTTTTAAGGGAGTTTGTAAATGAGATATTGATTTAATACAACAGTTAAATAAACAAGAAGTTAATATTAAGTGACTTACATTGTCTGACTCTTAACACAATTGCCTGATTTTGCTCTATTTCTTTGTGAAAAATAGTTTGAAACAAAGTCACAACTGAGCCGCTGCGCATTCCCATTCAAACACAACAGTGTTTGGTTTATGAATGAACGTGTGTTTTTAAACGAATCTACTCAATGATTCAATTTCCCATTCATTAAAGACAGTCACTTGCTTTATTCCAGAATGAATCAGCTGTTCAAACGAATCAAATGAATGACATGATTCAGTAATTAAATAAGTGACTTGATGCCACCTACTGGCAGTTTTAGTTTTATTTTTAAATAATCTTTTCAGTTATTTAAATGACTCAGTATTTCTTTATTCAAAATTGTATATTTAAAACATTAATCTCAACATGAATTTATGAATTTAACTGTACACATGCCACCTCTGAGCCTCATTAAACATGAAAATACACCTACAAGCCACTTTTGTGTTCTTCTGTGCCACCTCTATAGTACAGTATTAATTTTGTTAATACTGATTTCATTTGATTGGTAACTCATTCTTATTCTGTTGTTTTAATTAGAAATGTTAAAAAGATTATAAAATATACATTTTTATATACAAAAATGTAACATAAAAGATGACATACTTTTAATAAAGTTAGAAAAATGTCATTACAAAGGTAAAAATTAAATTCCCATTTAATTCACTTTAAGGACTCAAATGTCACCTTGTAGTGGGAAAGCTTAATTTTGATCAGAGTTTTAGTTAAGAAAAAGAAAAGTAAGTGTAGAGCCCTGGTGGATTTATCGCATTTTGGGGAAAAAAATAGTTTTTAATATCTTTGAAAATCAAAATCTGGATTTGAATTTTTAATGTTATTATAATCTAAAGATGCTATGTGAAAATGGTGGTTTTCATCTTGCCACTTTCTTACACATTTTTACTCAAATTCATCAAATGGATTTATAGCGTTTTGGAACCAAACTCCTCATTTATTATGTGTATAAATACACACAGATGCACAATATACAAAGTACACGCACATATTTTATGTAAACACAAACTTTCATTTTGCATGCAATTAATCGCTTGACAGCCGTAATTAGAATTATCCAATTACTCGATTAACTCGCCCTAATTTTGTCCTATTAATTTGTCTAAAATAAAGAAATAAATAAAATGCAATGCATGCATTCTACTTTAATGCACTGCTTGGAGAACATGTTTTTAATTTCGGAATTAAAATTTCATGCTAATATCTCTTGGAGGGCATAAAGTTAAAAATCAGGCAGGCTAATAGAACTATCCTAATAACATAAGGAAGAAAAGATGTCTCATTAACAGAATGAAATACATTAATATGCAGTCTAGCATAACCTTCCTATAGTACTTCTTAATTTCATCCACTAAATCAAAGTCATTAAATATTTATAAAAACATTAGTTTTCAACATTAGATACAGTGTGTGTGTGGGGGGGGAAGCGAGAGAAAGAATATGGTGAAACTTTTTTAAAAACAGAAATAAAATGAATTTCTAACTCTGCACACGTGTTTAAACTAGACTTTTAAATGATTTGTCTTCAGCTCAGACACTCATATTCATCACTGACCCATATGCTGTTGTCTGAAAAGTAAAACTACTGACAAAGTAAAAAATGCAAACTTCATAAAAACGAGGAGAACATGACAACCTACTATCTTCAACCTCTCACTTTGTTCTTACCCTAATATTGTTTGGCCTTTAAAGTCTATAGTCAGCAAAAAAAGAACTTCCTGAGGACCCACACATCTTTCTTTCAACTCCGCTGTGAATGATAAATATTAATTAACTGTTGAGTAAAGGCCCGTTGCTGGCCCATTTTTCAAAGGCCAGACATTTTCCTCAGGTATCTGATAAATATTCAGGCCTGTGTTATACAGCAGAGTGTAGGTCATTCATATTAGGTTGGTCAGAGCTCCAAGTCTGGCCAGTTGTGATATTATAATAGGCTCTCAAATGCTGCTACCAATTTACGTGGCAGAATTGAAACCTTGCGAACCTTCCCCTTGAAACCTTTCCCGTGTCTGTCAGCCTGTAAAAATGCCAGCCTGTCCACTTCCACCATTCCTGTGTCTAACTTCATGGGCAAGGCTTACTAATTGTTGTTAACAAAAATGTCTTGATCTCCTCTAGACGTATTAGCACGAACTCGTTGAGCGTCTCTGTGGACCGCCCTTATAAACGAGAGTCCCAACTAATTGATGCACTAACAAAGCAACTCACTCCCTCTTATTTTCCCCTATCTGTTGTTCATTGTTGCATACTCAATGTGATGTTTACATGTCTAGGGAGATCCAATTAAAAAGTAGCCAGGGGCAGTAAGGGCACTGCAAGGAACATACCAGAGCCACAAATACTTCACATGCAATGCTGCACGCTCGTCTTACCTTCATAAGTTTCACATCAAAACTGCTAAGATTTTACTTCAAGGGGCCTCATCAGTATCAGCAAATGAAGATGGTATGGATTTCTCCCTTCGGACATGACAGCCAGTGCAACCTATGGAATGCAGTATTGGTTAGTCTACTCAAAAATGTAGCATGCTAAGCCTCCAATTACTGAAATTTAAGCTGAAAACTACCCTGCGCTCTGGGATCAAATGGCTCCAGGGTGTGTTTCCATACAGTGACGCAAATCATCGCTTAACCATCGTAATATGATAAAAAGGGAGTGTAGAAAAATTAACTAGCTAGTCCAAATTTTCATAAAAGCTTACATGGTCACACCTCTATCGTTTTACGACAATACTGTTGTTAATCATGTGCAGATGGTGGAGTAATAGCTCATGCTAATTAACTGATTTAAGATCGAAAATTCATGTCAAAGTATTACAGTTCATTTACACAAATAACAAAGCCTCTTTTTTATCACTTACACACAGTATATAACTCCTTTTAACTTTTCTGAATTGTTAAAAATGGGATCAGAACTTTTTTAAAACTTAGTTTCAAGATGCAAAATAGGATAAATAGTGCTCATAACTGACAATTTAGATTTTCAATTGAAACGAGTATCGGCTTGGACCTGGAAACAATATTATTGAAGCGATGCCAAAAATCAAATGTATATTGGCCATACAGAATTGGTGCAAAGTCAGAATTGGAAACTAATTTTGTATGTATGCAAATTGTAGAATATCCAAGTTATACAATTCTAGTAATTAATTCTCATACTGTATTTTCAGAAAGTTTTAGAATATTTGTCCTTAAATTTGTCAACTACAGTAACACAGTAATATGTCATTTAATAAAAGTTAGACTGACCTATTAAGACTTTGCTCACATCTACATGGTAAATATATTTTTTGCTACTTTATCAAAAAGTTTTCATAGGTAAATTAATAACAATTACAATTTTAACAATATTTCAAGTGTAATTTATGAGATTTGTTTTATTTTGAATCCAATTATTCATTGTAAAAGGCAAAAACTTGATCATACTGATTTCAAACTTAAGGATTTATTAGTTTGAATATACATTGAACCAAACACATCTTACATCTTATTAACATCTTAGTTGATAATTCAATATACTTTATTTTTGACAAAGCATCCCATATTTCGATTGTGAATGCACATTTTTGGTAGCGACCACACCACATTACAGAATTTTAACTGGCGTACTAAAACATGCTAAAGTACTAAGAATTTGCATAACTGTACAAAAATTTTGTTTCTTTCCCCCAAAAGATGACATGTTTCAGTCGTGACTGTTGGTACTGACCATTTTAGCTACTGCTGGGTCCAGCTCAAATATGCTAATTTATATATATATATATATATATATATATAAAATTTAAGAGATACAACTCAGTTCACGGATACAAAAAGCTACAATATGGACCAGACCCTATATTTGGCATTCAGTCAAAAGTCTTGTTCTGCTATAGCCTTCTGCATTTCTTATAAACATCATGCATCTTAGACATGACAATATCATAGTACAAGTTTGTGTACTGTTTTGATATTTTTGGAAAATGTGTAACGTTAAACGTTGTTACCTGCATTGCTGAGGTGTTCACACGCTGCACATGAAGGCCAACTTGTCGCAAACCACAGGATACCATTGCAGGTTTGGCTTCCATTGTAAATATTCCTCTTCATTTCAGGCACTTTTTGTTACAATACTTGAGCTTGTTTAGCGTTCTTAGCGTTTACTGTGTGAGAAACTACTCTAAACAACGCAGTGCGTGAGTGAGTCAGTGAATGATTCAGAAACAAACGCGAAATGACTCTGAGACAGACCGTTTTGGTATGTTGTTCATTCATAAACAGTTTTGTCAACGATATCCGCTAATAAATAAATAATGATTCATTTACAATAATTAACAATGATGAACGAAAATATGCGGCTGCACAATAGAGATGTAACTTAATGAGCTCAATAAAGTTCAATAGCGCATGTCATGTGCGTGTGCACGTGTAATCACGCTCACCAGCAGTTTACTTGTTTTGCTGAGATTTTGGTTGCGTAATCTTTGTCTCACAGGAATCAAACTGTTAGAAAAAAAAGTTTCACATCAGTGAGTTAGTGACTTATCTGTCTGTCCAGTCACAAGTGTGGCTCATTGTCAACGCCAGCTAAGCATCCACTGCTTTAAGCAGATGTGCTTTGATGTAGAAGTCCACTTTAATAATATAACAGCCCTGACTGGGTATTGAACATGTTTTATTCATTGTCTTTTTTATTATAAGGGCATTTCATGCATGTTATGCAAGTGACATCACAGAGACATTTTCTGAACGGGTGTTAAGTGGCATTTCCTTGTTACCAGGAAGATGTATGCTGAGCAGTGCAGTGTGTAGACGAACTTCCACGAAAGGAAGGTAATATAAAGAAATTGTATTTAAAACTCACAACCGGACAAGCAGACAGTGTCACTGAATGTGATTATGTGTAATAAATCTATAAATACAATTACTCTCAGACAGAACACACATAGCCTATCAAACTAAAATTGAGAAATAGCCCATTGAGATGCAGCCAGCAAAGATGGAAGAAAACAAAGAAATAAAGTTAAGGTTTGGTGTTTGGTAAAAACATTTTTTTTTTTTTTTTTACAATATTGTGAATCAGAAATCAAAATTAAGCATTTTATGGAATTCTGGATTTGGATACATCTGAATTCCAAATATAAAAATTTACTTTTTCTTAATTATCCAATTTATTTTTTGTACTCTCACAGCTACCATAGTCCTCTGGGACAAAAATATGACTACTGCAGAAACATTATTCCTTTATTGAATGTTTTAGTGCTCCTGGGAAATGTTTTGGAAGGAATTTTCTTTAACCTTTGTAGAAGAAAAACCTTTGGATTTTACAAAGGGAATTATTCAATCCGTTCTGAGTCTCCTCTTACAAAGTGTGTTTGTACACGTATGTGAGAGGAAGAGGGAGAGAAAAAGAGAGGGAGAGAAGGATGGGCGGACAACCAAAATAAATGGTATAAAATATACAGGAGAAAAGGAAGCACCCTCATTCTTTCATTTCCTTCCTGTTGTCTTTGGGGAGCAGGGGGAAATGGAGGCAGGAAATAGGCTGCTGCAGTTTCATCTCAGGGTGGCCAGGTTGGCCTGTCAGGTCATCATCACCATGACAAATGCAGGGGAGAAACCAAACAGACAGAGTTAGATCAGTCCACTTTAAGGGAGGCAGGGACACAAGTAGGAACAGACTGTCCAGCCATCAGGTTCATGATAGCTTTCCCCGCTGCCATTACTCTCTGTAAGCGGCCTTTCAATCCCACAATCCCTCATCTCATCCGTGTTATCTAATGCCGCTGTTCTCGTGGGCTCAGTTCACTGTAATGTGAACTACATACATTCTACTACAGTAAAAAACCATATATTGCAAAGAATGTAGTGATTACAATGTGATGTATAGTAGCAAGTCCTTTTGAAGATGTTAGATAGATAGATAGATAGATAGATAGATAGATAGATAGATGTACATTTATACAAAAACAATGACTTCTAAGTTAAATGTTTATTTTATTTTTTTAAATATAGATTTTTATACAACAGTCAAAAGTTTTTGAACAGTAAGATTTTTAATGTTTTTTTAAATAATTCTCTTCTGCTCACTAAACCTGCATTTATTATCTAAAATACAGCAAAAGCAGTAATATTGTGAAATATTTTACTATTTAAAATAAGTGCTTTCTATTTTAATATATTTTAAAATGTAATTAATTCCTGTGAACAAAGCATATTTGAGGAAAACTGATGCTTTGGGGAATTCGTGGTTCTTCTTTGAACAGTAAGTCCCGCCTACTTTGATTTGATTGGCCAGCTCAGTTATTTTGCCTTTGATGAGCACTGTTAGATTGCTGAAGCAAACCAGGCTGAAAATGTAACCTTTTTATCATCCTAACAAATGATGCATAATGGAGTGCATTAGATCAGTGCAAGAATTGAAAATATTCGGGGGGACAGACTGGACATCCCTAATTATTTGTCCCCCTCAGTGTCTATGGTGGTCTTGATGTACAAATGATACAGTAGCAGGATCAATTTTTGTGACACATTTTTTAAAAATGCGAAATGCATGAAATGTTTTATTCAAAAATGCAAAGAAACAATGACTTCTATATAGACCTATTTTATAGTAAATATTTCATTTAGAGAGACACGTTTTGTATGTTTTTTAAAAAAGCTTTTAATAATTATTTGATTTTATATACGGCTATTGTTTTCTGGATAATCCTACATATGCAAATATATAACAAAGTACGTCATTCCAACAAATGCATCTCCAACAGAGCCAATTAATCACTTACGGATTACGCTCTGACATTAACCCAGGTCAAAACTAAGCTGTTAAATTATACATATTTACTGCCCTTTGCACACTACAACCCGAGATGCCTGCTGGGAAGAAAACAACAGCACAACATAGGCATCCAAGAATCTTTTTTTTTTTTTGCATTAATTGTGCATGTGCAGGAGCTTGGTCTGGCGGGGTGAAGGGCACTCTGCAGGGCTGTCTGGACCTCTGCTGCTGCAGCTGCCATGGGTCTGTGTGGACAGATGCAGGGATGTGCTCTAGATTGACCTCAGCTAACACACTTACTCCCGTGCTCCTCATCATCATGTGTGTGTGTCAGACCTACGTCTCAGTATTGAACACAGCAGATATCACAGAAGGAACACAGGGAAAGGGTTTGAGCAGTGCAGCAGGAGTTCATGAACACACAAACAAACACACGAAGATGCTTTACAACTGGAGAAACAATTACTTTTAAGCACAGTGTGAGGTTGGTCCCCAGTGTGAGATGTCTTGCTCCATGTGCTAAAGATTTGTGCTGGTCAGATACAAAGCACACCTCACATAATGACACGGTCTTATATACTGCATGTGTTCTCTGTCTCTCTCTCTCTAGCACACACACAGAGAGAGAGAGACACACACACACACTTCACAGTCAGTTATTTGTAAAAAGCAGCAGGATGTTAGCAAAAGTGGAGAGGATCAATCACAGAATGATTATTTGCTGCTACAGGAGCTCTCAGCAAAAACCCTCTCAACAACAAAAATATAACACACTCAAAGTCACAAGTGTCATACGATTCCCCCAATTCTTTCCTGAATGACCTTTTCCTGCTCAGCTCCTCATGTGTTTTGCATAAGATTTACTACTGACTTCTGAAATACCTATTTTTGAAACTGACATAGACAGTTGACAACCCTTCTGAATTCTGCATCATCTCTTTTTCGGCTATCAGTTTACTGTTTAGTGGCATTTGAACGAAACTATGGCGCTTTTGGGATATTTCAACACTGCATTGTGACTGTGACTGCCAACATTATTTTGCAACACAGAAGTTGCAATAAAAATAACAAGAATATAGCTGCAAGCAGCGATTACCGGGGTTCAAGCACTTAAGGCATTTAAGCACATATGAAAAAAAGAAATTATTTAGCAAGCTTGTAACCACCGAAATCAATGATTTAAAAAGCATTTTTGGCAAATCCAGATAATTTACAATATAAATATTGTGTTATTTAAAGGTTATGACTGTTATAGCACCAGCTTTGTCCGATCTACTTAAAACTATACATGCTTGTTTAGAATCACCTGTTGCAGGTGCTCACCGATTTCATGTTTTCATAATTATTGATAAATATTGAGTGAAAAATCTAGGACGTGTTCGCAAAAATGTTTTTTTTTACATATTCTCAAGCATTACACAAACAAATTGATTGACAGCAGTGGTTCTAGAGGCAAAGTTATTCGGAATGAGGAGTTCTATAATATGATATGAATGTTGCATGTATGCGCAAAAAATCGCACAATGTACAATTGTTTACGTCCTTGAAAAACTTCCCCCAGTTGCCAGTTTCTTTCAGATTTCTCACAGACCCTTTGGACCAAGACCGTGCACAGCGACTTTCATGTTGATAGGACAAAAGGTTACGAAGGTATGGCCATTTTTATGTTTTTTCCCTCTTATAGCACCACCAAGTGGCCAAGCTGAGTGACCTCAGATTTAGCCGTCGCATAGGTGTTCTGAATTTGGCAAAGATATCTAATTTCGTTCAGGAGTTATAGGCATTTTACTAAAAATGGCCCCACCCTTTTCGAACGTTTTGGCATCCCTTTGCGATGGTGAATCAAAAATTCTACTTTTTTTTTCTATGATAATTATTTATTTTCACTCTCCAGAAAATCTTCCTGCATTGGTTTGGTTCCGATTGGGTGAAAAACCCTAGGACTAGTTCGCGAAAGTATTTTTTTTTTAAAAAATCCATAATACCAGAAAATTGTGATTGCATGTGTTTTGTTCAGCGTAAGCCAAGGATTCCAACAACATAAGACACTTTCGGAGTTATGAGTAATTTTGTACTTTTGATCACTGTAGCACCCCCGTCAGGCTGACTGGGGCAAGCGGTCATTGCCGACATTGTCGGCGGTGTTAGTACTACCATCCCTCCAAGTTTCAAGTCTCTACGACTTACAGTTTGGTCTGCACAATCAGTTTTATGAGGAGATTGCTGATCATTGGCAATTCTAGCAATTACTATAGAGTTTCAGGGCTACGCACTTGAAACCTTAAAAATAAGTGTGATAAATGCATAATATACAACCCTGCATAGACAACATAGCAACTGACATGCTCAAAGCCCAAAAACATAGTACAGACATTGTTAAAATAGTCCATGAAAAATGAGTGGTTCAACCATAATGTTATGAAGCTATGAGAATACTTTTTTGTGTGCAAAGAAAACTAAAATAAAGGTTTAATTTTAGTTTTCCCTTTAAAAATAAGGTGGATAGTGTCATTTTGAGTTCCACCTATAGTGGTGTAGAAGGCCATCAAATACATCAAATATTGCTTTTAAAATGTCTTTAAAAAAAAAAAAAAAAAGGTCTACTAGGGAGTTTTAGAAAATGCAGAGGGAAAATATATATAAATGTATCAGAGAAAAGATGAGTTTATAAAACAAAACAAAAAAAGTCCATTCATCATACCCAGCTGTAATGAATTAAATAATTTCTGTAATAATTTCATTCATTGTAATGAATGAAAAGTATTAGCTTTCTGTTTGTTTGTTTTTTTCCTTCTAATTTCTAATGAGCTATTAATTGAGTTTTTGTTGTTGCTTTCACATACAAGCATTCAGATTAAATTTCTGAAAGCAACACAGCATTGAGAAGATTAGAGAAAAATAAATGTTTGGCATGTTGCCATGGCTTCATTCAAATTTCTCACCTTGAATAATTGCAACCTTCGCTGTGAAAAAAACATAAACCTGTAATTATCAGCACACAACCCCATACCCACAGTCCTTGTGCAAATGTCTATTTGTGTTCTGACCAATAACTGATGATTAGACATAATAATTGAGGTGGAGCTGAATGAGTCATTGCTGCTGCAATCTTGATTCTGAAAAAAATGTGTACATTCATTTACTTATTCCCTAATTAATAAATATTTATTATTTATTAGGTTCACTTATATGCAATATGCCAGAGAGACATTGTGGAAACAAAATGTTCCAATCTATATTGTATTAAATTAATGAACAAATAAATGTAAAACAATAAAATACAAATAAAAAATAAGAAGCCAAAAAGTAGATGGATGGATGGATGGATAGATTTATCATGGATAGACAGACAGACAGACAGACAGACAGACAGACAGACCGATAGATAGATAGATAGATAGATAGATAGATAGATAGATAGCTTGATTGATTTATCATAGATAGATAGATAGATAGATAGATAGATAGATAGACAGACAGACAGACAGACAGACAGACAGACAGACAGACAGACAGATAGATAGACAGACAGACAGACAGACAGACAGACAGACAGACAGACAGACAGACAGACAGATAGATAGATAGATAGATAGATAGATAGATAGACAGATAGATAGATAGACAGAGTGATAGACAGACAGACAGACAGATAGATAGATAGATAGACAGAGTGATAGATAGACAGACAGACAGATAGATAGATAGATAGATAGATAGATAGATAGATAGATAGATAGATAGATAGATTTATCATATCATAGATAGATAGATAGATAGATAGATAGACAGATAGATAGATAGACAGAGTGATAGACAGACAGACAGACAGACAGACAGACAGACAGACAGACAGACAGACAGACAGATAGATAGATAGATAGATAGATAGATAGATAGATAGACAGATAGATAGATAGACAGAGTGATAGACAGACAGACAGACAGACAGACAGACAGACAGACAGATAGATAGATAGATAGATAGATAGATAGATAGATAGATAGATAGATAGATCATAGATAGACAGAGTGATAGACAGACAGACAGACAGACAGACGACAGATAGATAGATTTATCATATCATAGATAGATAGACAGACAGATAGATAGATAGATAGATAGATAGATAGATTTATCATATCATAGATAGATAGATAGATAGACAGATA
The DNA here is from genome assembly GCA_033026305.1 of Cirrhinus molitorella. Classification (NCBI taxonomy): domain Eukaryota; kingdom Metazoa; phylum Chordata; class Actinopteri; order Cypriniformes; family Cyprinidae; genus Cirrhinus; species Cirrhinus molitorella. The sequence continues at coordinate 18,887,400 of CM065136.1, read as the reverse complement.
GATAGATAGACAGAGTGATAGACAGACAGACAGACAGACAGACAGACAGATAGATAGATAGATAGATAGATCATAGATAGACAGAGTGATAGACAGACAGACAGACAGACAGACGACAGATAGATAGATTTATCATATCATAGATAGATAGACAGACAGACAGACAGACAGATAGATAGATAGATCGATCATAGATAGATAGACAGACAGACAGACAGACAGACAGACAGACAGACAGATAGATAGATAGATAGATAGATAGATAGATAGATAGATAGATAGATAGATAGATCGATCATAGATAGATAGACAGAGTGATAGACAGACAGACAGACAGATAGATAGGTAGATTTATCATATCATAGATAGATGGATAGACAGACAGACAGACAGACAGACAGACAGACAGACAGATAGATAGATAGATAGATAGATAGATAGATAGATAGATAGATAGATCATAGATAGATAGATAGACAGAGTGATAGATAGACAGACAGACAGATAGATAGATAGATAGATAGATAGATAGATAGATATATCATAGATAGATAGACAGACAGACAGACAGACAGATAGATAGATAGATAGATAGATAGATAGATAGATAGATAGATATATCATATCATAGATAGATCATAGATAGATAGATAGACAGAGTGATAGATAGACAGACAGACAGATAGATAGATAGATAGATAGATAGATAGATAGATATATCATAGATAGATAGACAGACAGACAGACAGATAGATAGATAGATAGATAGATAGATAGATAGATAGATATATCATATCATAGACAGACAGACAGACAGACAGATAGACAGACAGACAGACAGACAGATAGATAGATAGATAGATAGATAGATAGATAGATAGATAGATAGATAGATAGATAGATAGATAGATAGATAGATATATCATATCATAGATAGATAGACAGACAGACAGACAGACAGACAGATAGATAGATAGATAGATAGATAGATAGATAGATAGATAGATAGATAGATAGACAGACAAACAGATAGACAGATAGATAGATAGATAGATAGATAGATAGATCATGGATAGACGGATGGATGGATAAATCATGGATAGACAGATTTTCTTTTTTCTATTTTCTTTCATTGTATAAAAAAGAGCAGCATGAACATTCTACTACATTTCTGCTTTTGTGCTCCACTAAAGTCATACAGGTTTGAAATCACATGAGGGTGAATAAAACTTTTAATTTTAAGAGGAAACTATTCCGTTAACAAATAATTAGTTGGATGTTATGCTAACATATAATAAGAAAACAATATTTCCCAACTCTAACCAGTTGCTGGAAGGCAAAATAAATAAATAAAGTGATCATGATTGCCATAGCCATCTGTTTATCGTGAAGGGCCTGGGCTGGCATAATCAGCCTCACAGTGGGAAGCGTGCCCACTTCCCACAAGACACTTCCAAGTGCCTGGTGCAGTGCAGTTTCCACAAACAGCTCCTTAACATCTTATCAGCAGTCATATCTGTTACTGCAATCAGCTCTAGGTTAACACACCTTTGCTGTTCTATATGCTCTCTGAACATTAAAAGAGAAAAGGTGGGGTAAAGAAAAGATTGTATCGCATTCAGAGCCTTATGGTCTTGGACTGAGCAAAAAGATCACAGCTGCTGTGATTAGCATCAACCTCAACTCAGAGCACCGCCAACGTAATGGGCTACCCTCCACTCCAATCATTTGAAGAGCAGATAAAGAAGTCGTGCCGCGTCCAACATGTCAGCCCTACTCTCTCACTTCTCCAACCCGTCTGCTCTTAAAACATGATTTGATATATTTACAGCTACCCTTGTCATCATCAGTTAAATTTAAAATTAAAGTGATGTGCTCACGCGTTACATGCATCCTCAGGCCTTCCATGACCTTGGCATGAACTCCCATAAAGCCGGTGAGTTAGACCTGCTGTTAAAGATTAGTGGAAGCTTAAACATTGAAAGCAAGCATCTGCAGCTTTATGGTTTTATTTTTATGTCATCCATGAAAATGATAAATGATGTAAGATAATACTTATACTACTATTTACAGGTGTTAAAGGGATAGTTCATCCAAAAATTAAAATTCATTATTTGTTATTAAATTTCTGTTCCTCCATTTAAAGTCTAGATAACCAAATTTTAGAAGATGTAAAAAGGTCATAAAGAACTCAAAAATGAACCAAGCAGTTAAATCCAAGTCTTGTGAAGAGGCTTCAGACCTCAATGGTTCTCAAGCATAACACACAGATGCAAGTTTAAGTTTCCTAAATTAAATCTGTTCATATAAAGTGATCTTATCTCCTCACAAAGTTTAGAATAAATTGCTTGATTCATATGGATTCATTTTAATGCCCCTTTATGACTTTCGATCTTCTAAGTTTTGGTTACCTGACTTTCAGTAGAGGGACATTTTATTAAAAATATCTTTATTTGTATTTGAACAAAAAAAAAAAAAAAGGACAAAATTGTTCTAAATCATGTGGACACACAAGGATACATTTAGTTTTGCAACTTTGAGCACTAAAAGTTTTTTTTTTTTTTGACATTTTTGATAAATTTGACATTTTAAGATATGATGGCAAATATGAATGTTTATAATATATAGCATAATATAACAATGTATATTCTATCTATCTATCTATCTATCTATCTATCTATCTATCCATCTACAGTTGAGGTTAAAAGTTTACATACACCTTGCAGAATCCACAGAATGTTATTTGTTTTACCAAAATACAAGGGATCATACAAAATGAACTGACCGGAATAAGATATTTCACATAAAAGACATTTACACATAACCCACAAAAGAAAATAATAGTTGAATTTATAAAAATGACCCTGTTCAAAAGTTTGCATACACTTGATTCTTAATACTGTGTTGTTACCTGAATGATCCACAGCTGTTTGGTTTTTGTTGTTGTTGTTGTTGTTTAGTGAACAGTTAAACTGCCTGCTGTTCTTCAAAAAAAAATCTTTAGGTCCCACAAATTATTTGTTTTTTCAGCATTTTTATGTATTTTTGAACCCTCTCCAACAATGACTATGATTTTGAGATCCATCTTTCACACTGAGGACAACTAAAGGACTCATATGCAACTATTACAGAAGGCTTAAACGCTCACTGATGCTTCAGAAGGATATGCCATGCATTAAGAGCCAGGGGTGTAAACTTTTGAACAAAATTAAAATGTGTATGTTTTTCTTATTTTGCTGAAATATCACATTTATTTATTTAGTACTAACCTTCAGAAGCTACAGAAAATTTCAGCTATATTCAAATTCAAAAAGTTTTCACCCCCCACTTTGTTGCATCGCGTTTCCATCTGAAGCATGAGTGAGAGTTTGAACCTTCTGTAATAGTTGCATATAATTCCCTCAGTTGTCCTCAGTGTGAAAAGATGGACCTCAAAATCATACAGTCATTGTTGGAAAGGGTTCAAATACACAAAAATGCTGAAAAACCAAAGAAATTAGTGGGCCCTGAAGGATTTTTCTGAAGAAAAGCAGGCAGTTTAACGGTTCAGGACAAACATGGAACTCATGAACAACTACCACCAAACAAAAACAAACAAAAACACCTGTGGATCATTCAGATAACAACACAGTATTAAGAATCAAGTGTATGCAAACTTTTGAACAGGGTCATTTTTTATAAATTGAACAATTATTTTCTCTTGTGGACTATGTGTAAACGTCATATGTGAAATATCTTATTCAGGTCAGTACTGAATAAAAAATAACTTGCGTTTTGTATGATCCCTCTTATTTTGGTGAAACAATTAACATTTTTGCAGATTCTGCAATGTGTATGTAAACTTTTCACCTCAACTGTATCTGTCTATCTATCTGGTCCTCGAATCTGACTGGCTGAGATGTGATATCAGAACTCCAACCATTCCCCCGCTTGTATCACTCAGTTTGAGGTAGGTGGCTGAAAGCCGTGCAGGGGAAACGAGGCCGCTGAAGTGATTGCTAATGACAGATGAGCATGCTTTTGTTATGCCACAGAGGGCCGCTTCCGCTCCTTCCGGTCATGCGTATTTGAGGTAGAAACAGCGCCGCTTTATCATACTAGATACATTTGAGTAAGCTGAAAGTTCTGTTATAATGCTACTCTGTGCATTCATCACCTGTCTAATAAAACACATAACAGATTTTGAGACGTATTTTGAGTTTCCATGTTTTCTACAAAATAAAATCGAGGGTGTATGATGTAATCGGCAGACAACACAATGACACGGCCCCTTACACTAGTTAAATTGCTTATTTCTCTGAAATTAAACATTCTTGGAAACATTTGTTATAATGTAAGTACAAAGTCAACAAAATATACGACACTGTTCTAGTGGTGCTTTTAAGAGTTTTTTTTAGGCAAGAATGTACTTGTACTTTAAATATGAGATTTGTTAATAAATATAACGTCTATTTGAAAATTTGCTGCTATGTTTTCGGGGATGTGTGCTCCAGGGTATCAGTGGCCATTCGGCTCTCATGAACCTGCCGAGAGCAGCCTTACCTCAGCCATATCTTCTGGAATTAGCCGCTCACTCTCATCTCTCTATAGTTGTTAAACACAAGATATCATTTATTTTGGGTAAATCTAACTAATATTCTAATATTTGATCCCTATTAGATGTTTGTTAAAGGAATAGCTCCTTGCATAAAATTCTAATTCTGTCTTTTACATATCCTCATTTTGGCCCAAACCTGTATCACTTTCTTTTTTACAAAACACAAGATGATGTTTTGAAGAACATTTTTGTCCATACAATGTAAAATATAAGAACTTTTTTTTCTGAAGAGCAGAGTCTGTGATTCCCGAGCATTCGTTCTAATAGAGTCACACATATAATAAGGATGGGAGTTGTGACCCAGCTGCAGACAAATTGAAGTGGCAATGCACATTTCAAAAGACACTGGTCTATTATTGTTTGCTTTTGCTTTGTTTTGCATCTAGGGCACTGTGGGCTTGTTGGAGAGAGCCTTGACACTCTCATCTTTCTCCGATATTGTTGGCAAATCCAAAGTCCACCACATGGACACGACTATTTGTCTTCGTCTAATTTCATTTTTTTTTCTTTGTTCCTCTCGTCTCCTAGGACTCGAAACAATATGTTAAAAGGATTTTGTTCCTGAAAGGCTTTTCCTGGAAAAGCAAAGCTATCCTACAGAGTCTGATTATTGTAACCTTTAAGGATATAAAGTCTGAGGGGGTTATGCAATAGTATACAAAACTAATTTGTTGGCATCATATAAATTATGATAGCGTTGTGACTACTAATGAACAATCAATGTGCAGAAAGGGCAGTCGATACATTATTGAATTTGTTTGTGGTGCTTTTAATACCCTTTAGGCTTTTGGTGTTAGAATTTGCCTGCTGTTATGTAAAATTATTTTATTCAATAATGCTATTGTTTGAGGAAGCACACTTTTGTGGTGTTCCTTCTTGAGGTTATACCACACTATGTGAGAGAAAGTCAATATTCCTAAGAATTATGAGCCATTGAGAAAAGGGAAAAATAGTTTTTTTTTTTTTTTTTTTTTTTGACAATTGCAGCTTTATCTCTTATATCTCACTATTGTGACTTTTTTAAATTGTCACATTATTTCTTGTTGTGATTTTGTTCCTCACAATTAGATTTTTCTCAACATTGTGAGTTCTTAACATTAAAAATGTATGACAATGTAACTTACTTTCTCATAATTGTTATGTAAAATTATTGTATGCAATGCAACTATTGTTTGAGGAAGCAAGCTTTTGTGGTGTTCCATCTTATACTACACAATGTAAAAAATGCAATGATTTTTAAAAATGATTGGCCATTTAAATATTGGGGGGAAACCAGAAAAGGTAATTGCTACTTTTTTTCTGACAGTTACAGAATTATGTCTCACAGCTTTAACTTAATTTCTCACAATTGTGTTTTTCTAATTATTGCAAGTTTGTTATCTCACAATTTCTCATAATTCTTTATATCTCACAGTTGCTACTATTTGTTTGGCCATTGCGATATAATTTCTTGTAATTCTGACTGTATCTCACAATAGCAACTCTCGCAGCTGTTGCTATTTTAGACAAGTGCAATATTATTTCTCATTATTCTGACTGTATCTCACAATTGCAAATTTATATCTCTCAACTGTTACTGTTTTTGACATTGCAATATTATTTATCTTAATTCTGATTTTATCTCACAAGTTCAAATTTATATCTCTAAACTTTTACTATTCTTGACCATTGCAATATTAGGTAACACTTTAGAATAGGTAACACTTATTACTACTAACTAGTTGCTTATAAACATGCATATTGATAGAATTTTAGCCATTTATTAGTACTAGTTAAGCACATATTAATGCCTTATTCTGCATGACCTTATTCTACATCCCTAATCATACCCAATACCTAAACTTAACATCTACCTTACTATTAATAATCAGCAAATTAGGAATTTACTGAGGGAAAATTCTGACTTTATCTCACAATTGCAACTCTCTCAGTTACTACAGTTGAAGACAAAATTATTAGCCCCTTCTAAAATATTTCATTATTTTTCAAATAACTCCCAAGTGTTATTTAACAGAAAGATTGATTTTATCAACATAGCATTTTTAAAAAATAATACTTTTTTCAGGAAGCTTTTAAGGTTTGTAATACAAATCGAAATAAATGTATAACCAAGAATTTTAAAAAGCTTACTGGTCAAAATTATTAGCCCTCTGATGTTAATAGTCAATAGTGTAACCCTTTTGCTTGATAACAGCCTTTAGTCGTTTGCTGTATTTCTTAACAAATTTCAAGCATGTCTCCTGAGGAATGACAGCCCATTCTTCCTTAGCAAATCTCTCAAGCTCCTCCAGATTTGTTGGTTTTCTGGCACAAACTCTAGACTTTAGTATGCCCCACAGATTTTCTATTGGATTCAAGTCTGGGCTTTGTGCAGGCCAGTCAAGTACACTCACTTTGCTCATTTGGAGGTATTTCTTCATCAGAAGTGCTTTGGGTTGTTATCATGCTGGATAACAAAATGTCGACCCAAACCAAGTTTTCTTGCAAACTGTCCGAGGTTGTCTTTCAAAATCTTCTTATAGTCTTCCTTTTTCATGTTTCCTTCAACCCTGACGAGATTCCCAGTTCCAAACGCATTGAAACATCCCCACAGCATTATACTCCCACCACCATGTTTCACTGTGGGAACAGTGTTCTTGGAGTTGAATACCTCTCCCTTCTTTCTCCAAACATAGGCAACATCTCTATGGCCAAAAAGCTCTAGTTTTGTCTCATCTGACCAAAGGACATGTTTCCAGTATGCTTCACATTCCCCCAGGTTGTCCTTAGCAAACGTCATTCTAGCTTGGAGGTGTCTCTTCTTCAGAAGTGGAGTCTTTCTTGGTCATTCACTAGTGTCTTGGCAGTTGTTCTTGGGTCTTTAGAAACCTCTCTCACTAGTTTTCTTTCCAAAGTTTTTGAAATCTTTCACTTCCTGCCTCTGCCCGTCTTGTTCTCTACTGTGTTGGTCTCTTTAAACTTCTTGATAATGCATCTCACTGCAGTTCTTGACACTTTGATAAACGTGTGTATCCTTCTCCATCTTTATGAGCATTAACAATTCTTTCTCTCAAGTCCAAACTAATTTCTTTTGTCTTTGCCATGATGACACTGCATATTATTTTATTAATTGTTTGGCAAGATACTAATCCTCATCTTAAAGAGCAATTTAAAGGCTTAACTAGGTTAATTAGGTTAATCAGGCAAATTAGGTTAATTTGGCAAGTCATTGGACAACTGTGGTTTGTTCTAAAGCTAATCAAACTAATAATTTCTTAAGGGGGCTAATAATATTGACCTTGGCAGTTTTTATTGTTATTATTATTTTTTTTATATTCTTTTATTCAAGCAACTACAAGAAATCAGACTTTCTCTAGAAGAAAAAAAAATAATAGGAAATAATGTGGAAATATAAAAAAAAGGTCACATTTCACAGGGGGGCTAATAATTTTGTCTTCAGCTGTATTTTTCACAACTGCAATATTTTTTGTAATTCTGACTGTATCTCACAATTGCAACTCTCTCGGTTACTATTTTTCACAATTGCAATATTATTTCTCATAATTTTGACTGTATTTCACAACTGCAAATTTATATCTCTAAACTATTACTATTTTTGACAAATGCAATATTATTTCTTGTAATTGACTGTATCTCACAATTGGAACTATTTCAATTATTACTATTTTTGACAATTGCAATAATAATTCTGACCGCATCTAACATTTACAATAGCAAACATTCTCATAATTGCAACTTTGTATCTCACAATTAAATTTTTTTTTTTTTTTTTTAGAATTTTTACTTTATCAAAATTGTTCCATTTTTGACAGTTCAGATTTTTAAATTGCAATGTGCATGACTTTATTTCTCACAATTGTTCTGCACAGCGTATAGCCCGCTACAGTATGTGAGAAATTCAATCATTCAGCATCGCATTAAACATGCACTGTTTTTCAGATTCAATCCCAGGCTTGTCAGTGCATCAACTTGCATTTCCTTCTAACACATCAGTCTCATCATATATTCTGTCTTTACACAAAGGTGCTCACTCACTGTGAATAAACTGAAGTCATTACATTACCAAAAAGCATTTGGCAGACACAGGCCCCTGCGTGAAGCCCAAGAGCCCGTCTATTCAGTTGTATATGCTTATTCTTCTATCTCAGTCAGCAGTTTACTGAATAAAGCAGGCTGAAAGCACCCATCTATCAGAGTACAGGACAGTTAGGAGAACCTCTCAACACAAACTAGAGCGATAGATATTTTCTTTTTCCGTTCGCTGGATCAGTCAGAGTGTTTAACCTGCCGAGTTCTAGTCTGTACGTCACACTAAAGGCTCCTAGCTGTGGTTGTCCTTTTCTTCACTGGTCAGAGACCAGCTTTAATGTTTCTCTAAAAGAGAACCAACTCAATGTCAATGTGAAAAGGTGACATTTACCTGCATGTGGTGTGTATAGTTAGATCTAGGGTAGACTGACAGATCCACACTAGGGTAGACTGACAGATCCACACTCCTCATCACCGCTCCTTTTCATCTCCTTTTCATCACCCTTGTCAGGTCGCCATTTCTCAAAAAGGACTAGTATTTTGAAACTGCTCCCTGTCAACAGACATGCGAATAAGAGAAAAAATGACTACACTCATCTGTCTTGCTTTCTGTCAGCCTGCCCAGACAACACTGGCCAACAATGTGGCAAAGCCGCCAGATTCCTTGTGTTGGTTTCCGCACAATGTGTGCGAAGCAGCCGCGGGTGCTTGTCTGGATGTGTTTTGAATAAGTCTGAGGAGAGGCAGAGCTCCCAGCAGGAGCTGTGAGCACCACAGCCGTCTTCCCAATTAATGCATCAGCAGCCAACACATTTGTCCCCTGGCTAGATATTTCCTATCAGCATGTCAATGCATTCTCAGTTGTCTTCAAAAACGACATTTGTGCCTCCCTCAAAGTCTCCAGTAACACTGTTGTACGGACAAGTGAAAGCATTCAGTCATTGATATGTGTGATTGTTAAACAATAGGTTCCTTTTGAATGTCTTCCTTTGGAAGATTTTTAAAGCACAGATTCAATTAGATTCCATCAGTGGTCGGACCACCACACAAAACAGAAAACAAATTAAGATATTTTTGATGAAATCCGAGAGCTTTCTGACCCTGCTGGACATTAACGCAACTACCAAATTCAAGGTCCAGAAAGGTAGCAAGGACATTGTTAAAGTAGTACTTTTAGTGTGCAAAGAAGAAAAAATAACAACTTTATTTAACATTTGTTTTCTCCTCCGTGTCAGTCTCTCTTGCATTCACAAGAGTACCGGCGGAGACTGAAATGGAAGAGAAATTTATTGTTAAATAAAGTCGTTATTTTTGTTTTCTTTGCGAACAAAAAGTATTCTTGTAGCTTCATAAATTAAGGTTGAACCACAGATGTCACATATTTTAATGATGTCCTTACTACCTTTCTGGGCCTTGAACATTATAGTTGCATTGCTATCTATGCAGGGTCAGAAAGCTCTTGGATTTCATAAAAAATATCTTAATTTGTGTTCCAAAGATAGACAAAGGTCTTACAGGTTTGGAATGACATGAGAGAGAGTAATTAATGACAGAATTTTCATTTTTGGGTGAACTATCCCTTTAATCTTTACATACTTAGGCTGACTGAGATGAAAAGATGAAGCAGAACAGATGTTATTCCATAAAGCACAGAACACCCCTTCAAAAAAAAAGCCATTTAGATGAAATTTGGTCTTTTTAAAGCTGTGTAAAATGGATGAATTACACTGCAGCTTATATGAATTGCATTACAGCTGATAGACACGGTGATATGGTCATGTAAAATTGGTTCAAGGTACAAATTTTAATAAATCTCTCATTTTCCTTTCCTCAAAAGGTACTCAAATTATGATTTGAAGTGATCTCAGTATAACTTAATGCAGTAAATCTAATGTTTAAAGGGATAGTTCACCCAAAAATGTAATTTTATGAAGCTACAATAACACTTTGTGCAACAATTCTTCTTCTCCACATCACCCTAGTGCCATTTTGGAGAGAAAAGCACAATGTATGTGCATGCTTTGATCTGCACGTAAACAACATTGTGGTACTCTCCAAAATAGCATGGATGAGAAAAATTGATAAATTGTTGGATACTATCCGATGAGGATAGTATCCACAGGAGAGGATTTGTGAAAGACAGTGAAATAATGCAGTTGACGCTAATATGCCAACAACAACATGGGTCTTATATTATCTTCAATATCCTCTATTAGGGTTTGTCATTTAAAGAGACAAGCCATATCGATTAGGTACTTTTATTTTTTTATTAACATGACAAATTTTAGCAAAAAATGACAGTGCTCTAACAACAGTATTAGCTGAATACATTAATACATAACTTTGTTGAACATGAATAAATACATAAAGAAATCAACCAAAATAGAAACACAAAATAGATGCAATGAACCTGATGGTGTCAAGTTCCATTGAAATATCTTCACAATCCCCTTTAAGTCTCTTCAATGTCTTTAGGTCTGGCATATTTTGAGTGGCAGATTTTCTCTGCAGATGACGAGGTTGTTAAGTGTGACAGCATCTGTGTAGAAACACACAAATTAGTTTACAATGAAATTGCAATCTTCAATTTGTTTATAAAGGCCTAAAGTAGTGTGATCCCTTCACAGTGGTAAAAGGAAAAGGTGATAAAAAGTCATGGCATTTATTTTATTTTAGATTTTTTTGACTGGGTATGTTTAAGCAAACCCCTAAATAATAATTTAAAACTCTGACCATGTGGATCAGAAATTCAATATCACTGAGAGATACATAGTTGAGAACTGGAGAGCTGATCACACTTACATGTTGTCAAGGGTGTAACTTTGGTTTGAGAAGTGGGGGGGGCAGAAATTTGGGGAAAATGTTTTTGAATCCAATTTCCTGCATTTACATGGAATTCATTTTTTTTATGTTTAGGGACTATGGTGGTACAAAATCCAGGAAATAATCAAGTTAATTATAATGATAAATTCTGCCAAAAATACTAGGCTATCATCAAGATTTCAGAGAATCATTTTATAAAGTCAAAAATGTGTGTGAATAAAATGTAAATAATGTGAGACTTAATTTCCATTGTTAAACAACATTTTATTACTTGCACTAAAGCCTGGCTCACACTGTGCGATTTGCAGTGTCAGAAGATTTGGCCCACAGTCCTGCAGTGTGACTTCTCCTATGACGAACGTCAAACGATCTCCGTTGTTCAAGACAAGTCATGATTAGAATTATTGCTAGAGATTTCTTCTAATTGCATAAACTCCCATCAGCCGTGCACCGAAATCATATGATATGCTGCATTTGCTAAAATAAACACCGGTTGTGCCGCTGTTTCCATTTGCGTGTTTGTAATGCTGCTTACGCTATTCATAAACTTAATGATAGCCAACATTTAAGCCCTGCGTTTAAAGCGTCTTTCACCGTGAACGGAAAGCACTCCGCTGGCCGCGGGGTTCAGCGCAGCCCTTCATAGAGCAGCGGCAAAAGTTAAACTATTTTGAACTTTGAGCGCGGCTTGTGCGCTCCACTGCGCGTGTACTTTGGATGACGCAGCAACAAACCGTCCTCGCGCCACCCAAGCCATTGAAATGAATAGTCATTGAACATGTATGGTTGGAATTACCATACATTGAACATACATTGACCTTTTTTTCTTTTTACCCAAGATGACATTAAAGTCGTCTGTTGCTGCTTTTGGCGGTTCATCGCCGACACTGAGATGCCTGCTCATAGATTAGTGTGCTGCAGTGTGGATGCGACGCGCGCATCGACAGGTAGACTCAAAAGACACTTTAAGACTAAGAGTATTCTATAGTCTTTGGTAGACTCTGTTTCCTGCTGCTCGGTGGTAATGACAACGTGAGGTTTAAAAATTATAACAAGACTATGAAAGTGGGGGGGGACACGAACGGGATTTTTAAAAGTGGGGGGGACATGTCCCCCCGTCCCCAGTGGAAGTTACGCCCCTGCATGTTGTTAAAAATCTAAAAAAAAAAAAAAAGAGCACACGAAAAAGACATGACTGGTAGAAAACCAGTTACAACTGAAAGTTTAAATGTATAAACATTTAAGAACAAAATCATTTACCTGTTGGGAGTGTGTTGACAGTCTGTGTAGATGGATGGTTGAGCTCCAGTAAATTAATAATGAGGTTTTTTTGACAGTTACATATTTGAAAAACAAAAAGGCAGAAATAAGGAATGATCTGCGTTATGGTATGCTTGTGAACGTGTGGCATAGACTGACACAGAAAAAAGAAGAAAGTGTTAAATTTGTTATTTTTGTTTTATTTGCGTATTTATGTAGCTTTATAACATTACGGTTGAGCTGATGACTATTTTAATGATGACTTTACTACTTTTCTGGGCCTTGAGCCTGGTAGTTCCGTTGCTGTCTATGCAGGGTCAGAAAGCTCTCAGATTTCATCAAAAATTCATTTGTGTTCTGAAGATGAACAAAGTCTTATGGGTTTGACGGGTTTGTGGTATGCGATTCTGGACGCAGCCTGTGATTTTTACCTGGGCAACTCACATTCTGCATGCACTGACTTTACAAATATATCTGCAGAATTGTAGAAAACTACACAGAGACCAAGAAGTATTTCTCAGTGAACATACTGTTTGGTACACGGTGAAAAAACTTTGAGATTGCACAAAATATAACTGGGAAGACACTTCCATCATGGTGACCATGGTAACAACTGATCTGTAGTACATCACTGAAACTGCTAACAGGTACACATCATCAAGTGCTGAATGACACCGGTAATGACTGGTCACACTGTCTCTTATAACAGAAAGGTGAGATCTAACAGTTCTTCTTGTTCATGGTGTTGTGATATCCCACTATTTGTGTTCCAGACATCTCTGATGCAGTCTGTGACATTTCATCTTGTCTGTCTAGACTGCTGATTGTTTAAAAGGAAAGGTAAAAAGACATAAATGGCATAATTAGTCTATTGAAAAACAAATTTGAATCTATTAGATGAATTTTGTCTTCCCACTGTCAAACATTCAAACACAAATCAGCAATTTATAATGTTTCAGCAATCAGATAATTTACTGCCTGAGGATTCTCTGATTATCTTGAGGCACACATTGCAGTGGTTTAACCCAGGAGGTCTATAAAACCTGGAGAGAGCTGTCCATTAAGCAGTCTCATTCATCTCAATGGCAGCTTCTCAGGGGTTATATTTGTGCCACAAGTCTCAAATCTCAAGTCTCAGTTTTTGTCTCAAAAAGAATAAAGTATTTTGAGTAAACAAAATCTCTCTCAAAAAATATGTGAAATGCCATTATCTGTGCTTAAAATACAATCTTTTGCACAGAACTGTGGCTGAAAATCTTATGGCACCCTAGAAATACATGACTTAAAAACAGAATTTAAGGGATACTTATCAGGGACAACTTATTCGCATTTGAAAACAAGAGTGTACTTAGAAATAGCCTGATTGTACGGTCATAAAAATGTTGTCAAACGTCAAGCCAAACTAAGTGGCCCTCAAACAAACTTGCTCTTTACAAAGCTACCAAATATAAAGCGAGTGTACTCTAGTTAGAGGATGTATCCATTGAAACAAACATGGCTCTCTTAAAGCTTTGCTTGTTAAGTAACCTGTGAGGCATTTATAGACAATGTCATATTACATTTTTGTGTATCACCGGAGGGTAATTTTTTGTCATGGTTTGGATTTGATAGCCCATATTTTTACAAAAGTATTTTATAAAAGACTTTCAACAGCAAACAAGGATCAGAGAGTGAATTGTTTACTGCAGACACATCTAATTGTGACTGGGAACAGTGTCACCAGCTAGCACTGAGATGACCTAGACACTTATATAAGCCTGACATACACACACATATCATGGAGGAGACTTCCATGGTTTTATACTGAGCTAATGATATTTTCGATGCCCTAAACTATACTTAAACACACCTAAACTTCAAGGAACACTCCACTTTTTTTGCAAATAGGCTCAGTTTCCAACTCCCCCAGAGTTAAACAGAGGAGTTTTACCGTTTTTGAATCCATTCAGCCGATCTCCGGTTCTCCCGGTAGCCCTTTTAGCATAGCTTAGCATAAGTCATTGAATCGGATTAGACCATAAGCATCGTGCTCAAAAATAAAACCAAAGACTTTCAATATTTTTCCTATTTAAAACTTGACTCTTCTGTAGTTACATCGTGTACTAATACCAGCAGAAAATGAAAAGTTGCGATTTTCTAGGCTGAAATAACGGTAAAACTCCTCTGTTTAACTCTGGGGGAGTTGGAAAATGAGCCTATTTGCAAAAAAAGTGGAGTGTTCCTTTAACCTTCAATGAAACCAATGAAAATTCTGTCATTAATTACTCACCTTCATGTCATTCCAAACCTGTAAGACCTTCGTTTATCTTCAGAACACAAGATTCAAGATAATTATCATGAAATCCTACAGCTTTCTGACCCTGCATAGACAGCAACGCAACTACCACATTCAAGGCCTAGAAAGGTAGTAAGTACATTGTTAAAATAGTACATATGACAATAGTGGTTCAACCTTAATTTTATTAAGCTACAAGAGTACATCTTGTGCACAAAGATAACAAAAATAACAACTTTATGCAACAATATCTTCTTCTCCGCGGCTGCAGTGGTGTAGTGGTACTCTCGTGAATGAAGACTGACACGGAAGAGAAGAAATTGTTGAATGAAGTTGTTATTTTTGTTTTCTTTGCACACAAAAAGTATTCTCATAGCTTCATAACATTACGGTTGAAACACTGATGTTAGAAAAAAACATCAGTGGTTCAGAAAGTTTTCGAATTTCATCAAAAATACAAAGGTCTTACGGGTTTGGAGCAACATAAGCAACTAACAATTACCAATTTATACTTGTATACGTTTATACAAGCCTTGGGTACTTTTAATGCTGCAAATCTAATAAATACTACAGTTAAACTATGGATATACTGTGCAAGAACTAAACCAGGGCATAGTACATACATAGTAAAGGATTTAAAGCACGGACCTTCATGAATTATGGATCAAGTCATCAGTCTTGGGATCTCTGGGGCTCCACAAAGGTCCTGCAGCAGGACTGTGGACATATATAAAATATAATTTTAAAAATATAAACATACAAATGCATTTCTCAATGTGGTACATTTTGTACTTTTAAGCATTATAGAAATTGGTTGGGGTCCATAAAGGTTGAAGACTATGAGACTGATTGCTTTCAGAAACCATGAGATGGCTGTATTTCAGTCATTAAGAGCCTGATGAAAGGAAAACATCTGTTAAGGAGTCTAACTCAGTCTACCCACTTTCTAAATATTCTAACTTATAAATTAGATGTTAATGAGCTTGAAATGTATCCACTAGGCTACTAGGGGAGGAAAAAAGAAAAAAGGGCAAGAGTGTACAGCATAATGGGATGTTCACAGCTGCTGAGTGACTGCTGGTCATAAAGTGTGCTTTTACCAGTGGATGGCCTAAAGTTATAAGTGGAGATTTAAAACTGGGTAAAAGATGTGTTCCTTGCTGCTAAAAATTAACATTCTATGAGACAAGGTTTGAATCTAAATTGCAGCAGTGCATAATACATTATATCATGAACAAAAATAATTGTAAATGCATAAATCAAATTCTCAGATGTGTATGTGGTGAGATAAGATACAGTGACATCTTTCACAGTACCATTAACAACTTCTAGCCCACACTTGAATAAAGTATTTTAGAGAAGATGGATAGCGTGTGCTCCATTGTCTTAACTCCTATTGAGAGTCACTGCATTGTATCACTTTTTATTTGCATAAAGTTTTCTTAGACCGTGTTGCATCACTGAACATGCCCACAATGCATTGCCAAGAGTCAGTGTCTCTCATGTCACCAGAAATTACTCTCATTGAAAATGAATGACTTGCCAACTGCAAATCCTCAGAACGCCGGCTCTTGCATTTTTTTGCAAACAGAATGTATTCTTGTAGCTTCATAAAATTACGGCTGAATCACTGATGTCACATGGACTATTTTAACTATGTCCATACTACTTTTCTAGGACTTAAAATTGGTAGTTATGTTGCTGTCTGTGCAGGGTCAGAAAAGAATTTCATTAAAAATATCTTAATTTGTGTTCCTTACAGGTTTGGAATGACATAAGGGTGAGTAATTAATGACAACATTTTCATTTTTGGGTGAACTATCCCTTTAAGAAGGCTATGAAATGCTAAATTGATCTAAACAAGACTGCAAATCTAGTTCTACAGATTCTAAAATCCCCATAACCTTGATAGCAGCAAATACAAATAGCGAGATGCTATATAGATTCTTGCCAATCAAGCAGAATGAATGTTTCTAATAGACCTTAAATTGGAAATAATAAATAATAAATGCTGTGAGGAAATCTGCTACATGAATGCGAGGACTCAGCTGATCAACAATCTCATTATCAAGTGCAGCTGAAGTAATTGGTTTCTCTATTAAGCCATGTGACCTTTTAGTCCTTTCATAAAACAAAGTGTGGATGTAATCCTTCAAAAGCTATGAGCAAGTATGCACATCCAACTTTTACAAGCTGGCTCAGAAAAGAAGAGTTTAACCTTTGTATCATGCCATCAGACCGTGCACCTTAAACGATCCCTTCATTCCAGGATGTCGGCTGTCGTTTCGTAATAGTTCTAAAGGGTAAAATTAGCAACTGAATTCCGGAAGGACAACAGCAACATTATCCTCTTTAATGGGAGAGCACCAAGTCTCGCTAAGATAATTACATCATTATCTGTCTATCAATCACCATTTGGTGTTGGGAAAATTACATAAATCCCAAAGCTCAGGAAATATGAAGTACATCACCTTCCCTGAATTATTTACCAGCTTGAGCATTTGAATAACACTGAAGCTTGATGCATGATGAAAAAGCCAGCCTCACTTCATCATGTTTATGGTTTCTACAGCTAAGAACTTCTGTGAAGAAAGAGATGCACTGTATGAGGCTTTTTGTTTTTTGTGATAAAAAGGATGCATTTTTCATTTTTTCGCAATGCTTACCCTGCCTCACTTTCACACAGAATGAAAAAATAAAAAAAGGATTTACAGATCGCAGTGAGCGCTTTTTTTTGTGGTTTTAATGGACTGGAGGTGAAGTATACAGGCTTTTTCTCATATGTTGAGTGTTCTAGCATTTATCCCAAGGTTAATAACTTCTAATAGTCAGAGATTTGAAAAGAAGAAATACATGAAAGCGGAAGGACCTCACTGCAATAAGCCATTGTGCATATTTACTGACCTTTGTGCTTTGTTCATACGAATAATGAAGCTGATATCCCACAAGCAGAAAAAGAGGCTTTGTTTTTGTTCTGTCTCGGAACTTTAAGACATGCTTAAACTTAAGATACTATTAACCTTCAGGCATATTTAAAAATGTACTAAAATTGAATTTGTGATAAAATAGGTTTTGAGCAATGCATTGATTTAAAAGAAGTACAATTCTGTACATTATTTATCAACCAGCACAAGATCAATACTTAAAAATTGTAATATTGTGCAATAAATAAACAAGTAATGCTAACTGAAAGGTAATCTTCAAAAGCACTACTAATTTAAAGGGATAGTTCACCCAAAAATACAAATTCACGTCATTCCAAATCCGTAAGACCTTCATTTATCTTTTGGAACACAATTATGATATTTTTTGATGAAATCCGAGAGCTTTCTGACACTGTATAGACAACAATGCAACTACCACGTTCAGGGCCCTGAAAGATAGTAAAGACATCATTAAAATAGTCCATTTGTGATTCAACCGTAATGTTATGAAGCTATGAGAATACTTTCTGTGCACAAAGAAAACAAAAATAACTTTAACAATTTCTTCTCTTCTTAATTTCTATTAAACCAACACTTCTTCTCCGGTACATCTGACTGTATAACTTCATAATAACGATCTAATCATCTGTCAAAATTAGGTTATTGTTACTACAAATCACATACTTTCTAGGACACACACACACATTTAGAGAGATTATATGCATGGTTAGCATTTTCACTATTTTGTGTCAGGGCAGCAATTCAATAAAAAATAAGTTATTATTAAGTGATTTAAACCGTAGAGAAAATATTGTCTTTTTGCTCTAGTTCTAGGCAAAGCTATGTTATGCCTCTCAGCACACTGCAGTGTTTCAGTACTGAACGAATTTGCGTTTTTTTTAATGCAGTTTTGAATCAATTATTTAATGACCCCCGGTTTTCGATGAATCAGCCCTTTTTGATTAAATAAATGACTCAATGACAATTTTAGTCTCACATTTAAAAGTGTCACTCTTTCATATTTAATGTCTGTTTTCTAAATTTTATATTTAAAACATTAATATCATAATATTATTTACGCAATTTGTAAGTGCTATGTAAATGCATGCATTAGCTCCTTAAAAATATGTGTAGGCTATATGACCCTGTGTGTTTAATTATGCTTGTTCTTAAAAAATTAAACCACTTAACCTATATAAAACTTTTAAAGATTTTATTTGAAGGACGTCTGGGCTAAGCCCCGGATATCCACTCACGCTAGAACCGCCCCTTAGTGTGTGCATTCTTCTGCTTGTAAACAAGGTGCAGCGCATCCAGGTTCAACATCAGAATGCCGGCTTATGCATCAGCAGCACCACATGCATGTGTTGTGGAAGACTGACGCAAAAGATATTGTTGAATAAAGACATTTTTTGGTTACTTTACACACAAAAAGTATTCTCGTAGCTTTATAAAATTACCCTATGTAGGGTAAAAATACAAACTATC
The DNA here is from genome assembly GCA_033026305.1 of Cirrhinus molitorella. Lineage (NCBI taxonomy): Eukaryota > Metazoa > Chordata > Actinopteri > Cypriniformes > Cyprinidae > Cirrhinus > Cirrhinus molitorella. Next base: position 18,868,004 of record CM065136.1, on the reverse strand, counting down.
CCTTTAATATCGACCATTAAAGGGTTAGTTCACCCAAAAAAGAAAATTAGCCCATGATTTACTCACCCTCAAGGCATCCTAGGTGTATATGACTTTCTTCTTTCAGATCAATTCAAACGTAGTTACATTAAAAATGATCCTTGCTCTTCCAAACTTTAGAATAGCAGTGGTGGAGTGTTTCTGTTCAACAGTCCAAAAGAAGTCCAATGAAGTGCATCCATCCTTAATAAAAATAAATAAATAAGCGGGCTCCACACAGCTCCGTGGGGGTGAATAAAGGCCTCCTATATCAAACTGAACATGTTTGATATTTAGGATTCACAGGTCCGTCACACTCCCCTCAATCCGCTGTCACCTTTAGGATTCTTGATCAAGCCGCCTCTAATGTCATACCCGCGATAGCAAATGAGAGTGAGCAAGCCTCACTTGCTCACGTGCTTCTACAGCTGAAACCTAGCAGCCACGAAAGCAGAATAGATCCAGCATATTTTGTTTGTATACTGTTCACTGTAAAACAGAATGCGCGCCACGAGAGCCAGCTGACAACATCGATTGTCTTCCATTTGTTTTTCTTTTCTAGTCACGTTTGATCTCGCAAGTCTCAGTGAGATCTCGTGTCACTGTGAAATCATTTCTACAATCAACAAGTGTATGATCTGCTGCTCGAATCGTCTAGTGTGCACGTTCAGAGGTTTCTAAGGCTAAAAATCGGCTGAAACTGTCTGTGGTCTCCCATGGTTTTACAATCGGCTAGTGTGCAGCCAGCTTTAGCAAGGGAAAACCAGTCTCCTCTTGGCTTATATCAAAATCCTCCTTTTGTACTTCTAATTCGTGACCATTGTTTTGCTCTCTCCTTTACACTTCTGCATTCGTCACTTCATTTTTGGGTGAACTAACCCTTTAATATTGGTCCATCTGAATTGATTCTCAAGCTATAAATGTCTTTTTTTATACAGCACATATTCTCTTTAGTTTAATACAATTGAATTTAAAAGATGAATTTAAAAGAAAACGGAAGTAGCCTGTAACCTTGGACAGACAGCATACTAAAGGGAGAAATAGAGTGTAAAATTACCGGATTCACTTCTCGTCATACCTTTTCATTGCCAAAGATGCTTCATCACCATCATTCTAGGTCATCTCCTGTGGAGCTCAGACACCACTAACGTCATTCAGACAGGAACTGAGCACCAGGTTAAGGACAGCAGCTGTGAGAAGATATTACTGACATGAATTCGGATTGATCCCGAGACCTGTCAGGCAGAAGCGATACTCATACATGACACACGCTGTGGAAAAGCGCACCAACACGTACAAACTTTTTTTGGGTGTAAAAGGTCAAGTACAGCTATTGACCAAAGAATCTCGAGCACTAAGCCTTGTGAAGCCTTCAGCGGATTGAGGGGAGTGTGACAGACCTGTGAGTTGAGAGACACGATGAATGACACCCTCTGTCTTACCTTCATCTTTCCATCTCACCGCTGCCTTCCTGTGAGAATAAAGTGTGTCTTTTGCAGACGATGGTGACTGTCAAGCACCTCCATTCTGAGAATCAGTCAGCTGCAGGGAAAAAGGAAATACAGACAACAATGGATCACGAGAGAGAACCGGAAAAGTGCCTATCACTTCAGGACGAACCGGCAGCTTCCCAGTGGCCGTTTTTGTGGAACAAGATCTCCTAGCTTGTGAAAGCGATACTCCAGGTGCCGGTGTTGCGCAAAGCCATTTAAATAACAAACAGAGGAGTAATGGCTCTGACTTGGCTCATTGACCAAATCTCAATATGTGCCGTGCACATGAATTCATATTTGTGTGCCTCCTCTTGTCAGAGTGTTTTCAACCTTATATCAAAGACTATTCCCAATTTGTTTCTGCAGATCGAGCAATCTGGCACGGCACTGATTGGAATGTTAATAAAAACGCCCCAGAGGGTGACGGTGTGTAATGAATGCTGAGCGGCGGCGGGCAGGACACCGCCTTGGCGTCTCGTGCACACTGACACACGCTCGCAGACACACGGGCGGCCTCGAGAGACTCCTTCGGGACGCAGTCCATCAAACCACCTTACAGACTCCAGAAGGTGCATGCTTCAAATAAATAAGTAAACGGCCCGGATACATCATAAAACACACACACTGACAAGCAGGAAGAACGTCAGGCTCGCTCAGCTCCACACAAATAGCCCAATTAGCGATCGCATCAGGTCGCTACGGGAGAGGGATCATGAGGAGGGCGAGAGGCGGGCATTGATTAGGGGTCCCCGCAGGGCTGAGGCCTGGGATCTAAAGTAAATAGAGCCCTGGCCTGATTCCACACAGCAGCCTCAAACTCTCAAGCACCCTTCCGAGAGCACAGCCTCCCACGGTGAAACTTAGATTGTGAGGAGAAAGCGGAAAACAGAGAGATAATGATCCAATTTTATAAGGACCATTAATGAGATTCTCTATCTGTTTTTTGATGGCCTTTTGGAAAGTGGACGTTCTTTGAGGATACTGAATGTACTTAAGATGTAAAAATGTAGAAAGATGAGTCTTTTACATACTTTACGATACACTTGCTCTTAAAAATAAAGGTTACAAAATGTGGTTTTCCAAGCGATTCCATATAAGAACCATTTTGGGTTCCCTATAAAGATAGAACCTATAAAGGGATAGTTTATCCAAAAAAAAATGAAAATTCTGTCAGTAATTCCAAATCAGTAAGACCTTCATCCATCTTCAAATTAGGTTTTTTATGATGATATCCAAGAGCTTTCTGATCCCGCATAGACAGCAAGGCCCAGATAATAAGGTCATCATTAAAATAGTCAATGTGACATTATTGGTTAAAACAGAATTTTATGAAGCTACCAGAATATTTTTTGTATGCAAAGAAAACGAAAATAACGACTAGCAATTTCTACTCTTCCGTGTCAGTCTTCGATGTGCATTCATGACAGTACCACGACGCATGCAGCATGCTTGTGCATCCGGGTTCTATGTCAGAATGCCAGCTACTGCGTCAGCAGTGCCACAAGCATGTATGGTGATACTCTCTTTAAAGCATGTTTTTTTTTTTTTTCTAATAAAGCAGCAACATAGTAACGAACCAAACATTTTGGCATTCACAGCAAACAAATCTTAGTACCACTGCAAAATTTACATGCGACAGACACTATATGTGGGCTTCTCCATCTTCCGATGAAGCTAGCACATTAGAGAATGTATGTGCATACACGCACAACAACGATTATGAAAATTCATAGGGATTACTCAATTTTTGAATTGCAAATCGTTAGTGATTGTGGCAAAAAGGTAACTATTAACTAGCCATTTTTTGGATGGTAACTGTAATATTGTTAGTAGTAATTAGTTACACTACTAGTTACCAGGGAAAGTAATATTATTACTGTAACGCATTGCTAGTAACTAGTTACTGCCCAATACTGTTACTTGGGTAGAAGAACATGTTCCACCATCATGGGGTGCAAAGGTTTTTTGAAGGAGACGCCATACTGTGTTTTGATGTAGCCATCAGATATCACATTTTGACTGACTGCAGGGAATAAGGAGAAGCTTAAACTTTAAAGAGAGTGTTTAGGTATGAGCATGCAGACCGGTAGGTGGCCCTACATGCTACCTTCGGAGCCTTAAATTTATTGCTGGAACCAAGAGGGTTTTGACATGGCTCCTCTGCATTGCAGTGGTACATACATATCACACATTTGACTGGATAACAAAATAAAAACTTTCTAAAGCAAATTCATCTCTCACTCTAGCAGTCTAGCCCACGTTTTCCCAAAATGGGGTTCGCAAGAGTTCATAAGGCAATCTGCAAGATAAAAAAGCAATAGGATGTAGAATTTTTTTAATATTTTGTTTACCTGCATTTCATGTGAACATTAACTGATATCACTTAGCAGTGAAGGTGAATATCGTTTTAAGTTATTGAAATATTAAAGTTGATCTAGCCAAATAAGTCAGATGCCAAGATTAAAAAATGTTGTGTGACAAACAATGATTCTAAGTAAAATAAAAAATCAAATCAAATCAATCCAGACTACTTTTCACTTGTAGCTAGGGAGCATAAACTTGAACAGTTAATTACTGGCTGCTGAGAGAAAGAAACCATCAAAACTCAGACCATATTCAAACCATATAGACAAGCCTATGCCACGATAACCATTTTACATTTGTTGGGTCTATGCAGTTCATGGTAATATTAATACATCTGTTCGATTTTAAGAACAATCTCGCTACTGCGTGGGATCGCAATGTGGCATGTAATAAAACGTCAAGTTGAGAACAGCAACACCAGTGTGGAATCACTGGTCTAGTTAGTGTACAGTAAGTGTGAAGCAATTCTGCCCTCATGTGGCAATCAAAAATTCAGCCAACAGACTGGAACAAAAAACAACAAAAATCCACTGTGAGAGAAGAAAACTGTGTACATATGTGCAATCTAAAAAAAGGCTGGTAGGAGAGGGCAAGGTAGAAAACAAAAAACTGCAATAACAATGCAATGTTTTCCTTCTGAAGTTAAAAAGCCTCTAGCTCTGGCATCCAAAGTTGTTTTCTTGAGGGTTTTGCATCTCTTTTCCCAGAAGAGCTAGATCTGAACACTTGAATCGCTTGCGTCTGATTTGCAAATGAACAAAAGAAAGGCAGAAGCAGAGCCATATAATGATTTATTTTTAAAGAGAAGCAGGAAACATTGATTGAACGCTGGTAGCAAAGAAACCAATACCAGAGTGGCCGGCCTACTCACGCTCTGAAATAGATTGTTGGAGACTTTGACATTCTCTCTTGTCGTTTTAGCAAGTGGCTCTGAGTGGATCGTGATTCACCCAGCGCCAAGGCAAAACACGCCGAGAACGCAATAGAAGGATAATATCAGAGGCTTTGTCTTGTTGCCATATCACTTGCCTGAGGAAACGTTATTATTATGCCACTGTCAACGGCAGGCCAGCACACTACAGGTGGCATTACTGTGGCACAACCCAAGAAATTGGAAGTGCACCCACTCTGCCAAGAAGAATACGAAACTGTAACTGGAACAAAACGAACTCACAAAACCATAAACAGCACTGCCTGTGGCACTCCATCTTGTGTGGCGGCCGATAAGAAGGCGCATTTTTCCAAGAGATGAGCCGAGTTGAGAATATCCAGGGAAAGACAGTGACTAACAACCCTGCTTTGCTTCCCACTCTATTGACTGTGAGCGAAGGTGGCCGACGTTGACCTACCGCCACTCCCGATCCTTATTAATCTCCAACAAGAAGCGGGAAGAATCCTGCGTGCACCAGAAATGAGAAACTGCTACTCTGCTGAACAGAAATACTTTACAGGATGCAATCTATCATGTGGAGCAGTCATGACTCATATATGCACATTGCAGATACAGCAGCTGAAGATATACAGACCCCTTGCACTTACACAGATGCAAATGGAAACTATTCCCCCTCCAAAACATTTAGGTTAGATGAGTTACATTGGACTTTGCAAGGCGTAATATCCTACAACTGCTTTTTGAAATTAAAGTCCCATTCAACCATTCACAAGCCACTGAAGATGTTAGCACTGCAGACTCTAGGTCATAAAAGCTATTATAGTCTGTGTTCAGAGTACACGAAAATTGGATTTCATACTATTCAGCTAAACAATCACTCCAAGGTGATCCCTTTTCAAGCTGCCGTAATTCAGCTCGTATAATTCCCTTCGGCACAAGCACACACCTACTAGCCATAGTTTGGTATGCCATCCCTTAAACTGTAGAGGAAATACTGCCTTCAGGGACAGGGATGAAGCATGCAGCTCATCTCTTAAGCACATTTAACGGCTCGTTACCCCACCGCTCGTTTCAGGCAACACGACACTCCTTGGTCAGGTGCCATTCTCTAATGTGCTGGAAATGAGCCATGAGCCATGAGCCTCTACAGTCCTTAGACAGTGAGTATGGTGTGCTCAAGGGGCCATTTTGGTACCAAAAGGAGCGCAGTAGTGCCTTAAACAGGAAAAACGCCAAAACTAAAACTGTTGCTTTTGCAATTAGCAATGCCCTCTCTAGAGCTGCTAAAATATGTAAGGATAACATAAAGTAAATGAATTCAAAATGAAACAGCTTGGGTATGACCTATGGGTCTTCAGTGTGTCCAAGAAATACTGTGCGTGTGTAGCATTTCTGAGAGTTTACTGCATACGGCTTCAGCCGTCCAAGGTTATTTGCCACTGGGATGAAGAGAACAAAAAACACAGAGCATTCCAGAAAAAGTGAAACTTTCAAGGTTCCCCCTTTAGTATAAAGAGGTACAGAAAGGTCTGGACCGAGTTCATCTGAAGAAAACTAATTCTGATGGAGGTGAGGTAAAATGGTTTTCAGGGAATTTAATAGCAACATTTTATAGTGAGAACAGATAAAAAAAATATATAACTTTGAAAATCTGGCAAAATCAAACTTGAAGTTTATAATGTATCTGAACTGTAATAAATATCTATAACACAACACTTTTTACATTGTCCTCATGTGTACAAGGAGACAAAAGAACCTATACAGCACTATCAAGTGGCTGATTGGCATCACATGACGTCATCAAAACAAACAGCCGTTTGGAAAGCTCCGGACCAACTCTGCGGGTTGTAGATGTCACACCCTCTCCACGGCGAATGAGTATGTCTGCCAGCAGACAGACTTTTTCATGTTCCGATTTGCACCGTGCATATGCCTGCAAGTAACAAATATACATTCAAACATGAGATCATGCACCAGGAAACACTAAATGTCATGCTTAAAGTTATTCACAAAAAATTATTTGTTGTTAGACATTTCATAATTGAAAACTGATTTTACCTGAGCAAGAAGCCGAGGAGAGGGGTAGGCACTAAGTATAGCACTGGCAATATCAGGGCTGACACGGTTCAACTGCTGTATTTGTCTCTTCCAAACTTGCAGAAGGCCGTTCCCTGAGCGGTCCACCTTATGACCCCCTGCCCACTCGCTCTCCAAACAAAACGTGAATCCCGTCTTCTCTCGTTCCCGCCTGGGAAGAATAAACATACACAAGTAAAAAAAATAAACTACTGTAGCTAAAGACGCAGCTGGTTGGAGAGCGATAAATATGGAAAAGGGCTTCCCACTCACTTGAACGGTGCCTCGGCTACTGCTTTGGTTAACATGGTAATATAATCAGTGAAGTCTTTCCAGGTAGAGAGGAAGCGAACCTGCACCCCGGTTTGCAGCTGCAGGTCTACCAAAGCCTGATGGACAGGTGAGAGGAAAAAAGACTCAGTTGAAGCAGAGGACCTCAAATATGACCATGAATTTATATCGACTGCCAATGAGCTGGTTCAGCTTACCTCCTCCACCTGCACTCGCGAGACCTCAGGAAGCTGATTGATATCGTCTTTCTTTCTTCTCTTTTTCTGCCCTCCCTGAAGTCCCACATTTTTCTCCTCACCCAGCACTGCCTCACGGTATTTCTTCTGACATTTTGAATTCTGGGATCTGGAAAAAAAAACATTTAATGCTAAAATAAGCAGTTATGAATTCTTCAGTAACCTGTCAATTTAAATATAACATATATATGCTAATGCACATGTTTGTTTTGAGACTATTGCTCAATTTGTGGTTAAAAAAAATCATAAACCTATTAAATGTATTTAAACAATACTCTGGGTTCATTTTAATTCTTATACATCACTGCGTGTAAAAACAGAAAAATTTAGTATTAAATAACATAAATGTAAAGCTTGTATTTTTGTCAAAGCATTTAGATGAAATCTTCATTGAAACTGTCAAAAACTACAACTCTCAGAAAGTCACTCACTTGAAGTACTTCTCTATGTCAATCACAACCAGACTGAGGGTTCTGCCTGCATTCCTGCTCATAAGTCCTTGGATCCAGGCAGTCAGAGATATGCCGCTTTCCGTCAACACACCGTTGCATTGCCTCTACCGTAAAAACAAAAAAGCCCCACACAGAGTCCAATCAGAAGAGTAATTTAGAGTCTGTCAAAATTTTAAAGACATTTCTCAAAGATTAAGCGACAGCATATTTTAAAGGGCTTACGGATCATTTTTGACATAATTGAGAGGTGATCCTGTAATTATATTTATTACCCTTAATTGCTCTGACTCTTGTTGGAAAGGTCATAACTGCTAGTTTTTCTGTTGCCCTTTCGGACACAAAACTCTTTTAATTTAATTTTTAGTTGCTACATCATGCAAAAAGGGCACATCAAGCAATTATCCTATTAATGCTTAATTAGGTAATTATAATGGTCCAATAGAAAATGACACCATACCAGAACATATTGTGCCTACCTTGCAGTAGTTATTAATCATGGTTACAAAGTCATCCACAGGAACTTGGATTACAGTATTTGAGTCTGGAATAGACATCTCACCAGTCTGAAAATTAAACATTCAAATGATCTTTTAAAATATGTCTAAAAAGATTTAGTTCTGAGGTTCACAACTTCTTTTAACCACAAGGCCCCCCTTTGTCCAAAACAATATTTAAAATATCTCCTAAACTGAAAACTACTTTTTTTGTTGTTGTTTTGTTTCCAGTCAAAATATCTTAATAGTAAGAATACTAAATATAAAAAAAAATTCTAGACAAGTAAAAATTTGTCTTGTTTTCAGAAAAAGGAAGTCAAAATTAAGTGCGTTTTTGCTCGAAACAAGCAAAATAATCTTGTTTTTTTGTTTGAAATAAGATTATTTTGCTTTCCCCATTGGCAGATTAATGTGGCTTGTTCTAAGCAAAAACTTGTTCTTGTGACTTGTTTTTTTCTGAAAAATTTTTACTTGTCTAGAAAATTCTTCTTGATTTAAGAATTGTTAGACATTTTAGCTGGAAATTAAAAAAAGCATTTTTGCAGTATAACACAAGCCTCTAACAACATCTGTTGTAATAAAACCACTAAACACACACACAAAAAATATGTCAGATTAATGTGATGCATCTTTTTTTAGAACTTCAAAATCATCCTACATTGCTGCAGAAGTACTGACCCAGTGTGTACAAAGTGAACATGCAAGGTCAAACGCCCTTTACAAAAAAGGTAAAACAGCGATGTAGGGCAATTTTAAAGTTTTCGACATACTGTAACTGTCTTAAACAGAGTATGCATGTGCATTGCAAAACTAGACAAGACGAGCATTTGAGGTTAAAAAGCATATAAATTGTACATTTTTTTTTTTAGAAAATAACAGATCGTTTAGCTAGATAAGACCCATATTCCTTAGCTGGGATCATTTAAAGCATTCTGAAGCTGCACTGAAACTGCATTTTTAACCTTCAAACTGTCAAGCACCACTGAAGTCCACTATATGGAGAAAAATCCTGCAATGTTTTCCTCAAAAAACGTAATTTCTTTGTGAACCGAAGAAAGAAAGATATGAACATCTTGAGTGACATTGGGGTGAGTAAATTATCAGGACATTTTTATTTTAAAAGTTGAGTAATTCTGGAACCTTAATCAATGGAACCTTATTGTAAACTGTTACCATTTTTAGTTTATATTCATATTAATTAAGATTATGGTTACTAAAACTACATTTATGTTGCTAAAACTACATTTAAATAAGTTTAGGACTTATTGGGGCAACCTAAAAGTTTGTTCAAGGCCCCCTAGTGGGTCCCTGCCTTCTGGTTGAGAACCACTGGTTTAGATGTTTGTAACTTCTTCTTAGATATGAGACATCACACATACATTTAAGCATCTTCTTTATCTACAAACATTAGATAAATCTATATAGATTTTATAATGTTTTATTCATGTATTTGAAATTGAAATGTCACACATTCAGCATTTGTATCCGTGACATTCAACAGGAATCCCTTGGGTGACATATTGCAGAACAGCAATACTCTGGCAATTACATCACACCCAAACAAAACTAACATAATTAACTGGAGATTTAATTGGTTATGGTCATTTCCACTAGTGTTACATTAAATGGTAGCTAACCTGCTGTTAAATGCAATTTTTTAGCAAATCTCATAATGAATAACTTCTTGCCATACTGTAAATTATGTTGTGATGCCTAAATTAAAAAAAATAATAATAATTTCAAATTTAACATAAGCTGTAGCAAGAAAATAATTAATTTATTGATTTAATTGAATTTATTTTATTCGCCATTTGCATCTCAAAGCAAATGAAAAAATATATAAAATGTTTTCTTTTGTGCATTTGTATGTGTGGAGTGCTGTCGTGCCTGAGGGCAGGGTGAGCGTCTAGCCCAGGTGACACTACGAGGAAGAGACTGCTTCTCTATGGCACAGTTGCAGCCCATGGCATGCAGGGAAGTCAGGAGAGCGCCGCCACCTTCCAGCTGTAGCAGGCCTATGGGGGAGAGACAGCTAATCAATACTAATCCATTGAGCAAATGCAGCTTAATACCTCATGCCAGTGCTTTTTAACAACTCGGGGAAAAGTATCAAAGCACACAGAGCACTGAAAGCAACTGCGACAGCAAAGATGAGCACTGCAGGCGCACACTGCCACCTACCTGGGTCGACCGTCACCACCATGTGTTTGATGCACTCCTCTGGCCTTAGGGCTTTCACAGCATCAGCCAGAGCTTTCTTCTCCATTCTCAATCTATCCTTCTCTTCCTGCTGATGCTCTCGCATTGCTCTTTTCCTCAGG